>JAMPIT010000481.1:2727500-3927500 GCA_026261815.1 Monarcha castaneiventris obscurior
ACACAGATGTTCTTGTATTAGAGAAAGAGAGTGAACAGTAGTTTTTAACAAGAAACCTGTTTTAGCATCGTTCTACTCCAGAATGAAGGTCTTTGGGTCTAAAAAATCATCTCATGCAGAGGACGGGAAAAAATATTTTTCTATCCTTGCATAGTAGTAACGAAAGATGAAATTTAAGATATGGATTCTTTTGATCTTCACTGGAGTCCCTGTACATTTCCATTTCTCGTTTCACAAATGTGTCACTTAGGCAAAGGATGTATCTCAGGAAGACATCACTGCTGTGCTGAGTCAGCCCAGAGGCTGAACCAGACCAGAGGAAAAGGCCAATCCCAATCCTGTGGGAGCACCCGGGATCAAAAATACCTTTGGCTAAAAATACTTGTCAGTGTATATAAAATATGTACAACCCACAAACCCCCTGGTTATGAAAGCATAAGAAAAAATTAATACTGGATTACAAGAAGTCCTTGTAGTAGAATGTTAACACTCAGTGGTTATTTCTAAGCCCGTCTCCTGTTGTCTTTCACAGGTCCTTCCAAAGCCTGAATTCCACATTCCTCTTATTCACTGTGTTCAAAGCACTCCAAAGCACTAAGCACCCCCAAATCCCTTTGAAAGAAAAGGAAGCACAAATACAATGGAAAAAGGTTCACAACTGGTTCAAATACAGACAAAATCCCAGGTAGTCTCTGTATCTCTTCATTAGGTAAACGTTTGCCTCTGGTATATGGAAAAACAAGCAGCTACACAGCTCTGTCATTTCATGGGTGTTTCCCACTGCCCAGCAGCTTGTTCCAGCAAGCATTAATTGCAGGGGGGTGTCCAATTCCCCCAGACCTGCACAGAAAGGGCAGCACTTGCAGTGCTTGCAAGCTCAGGTGAGGATCCAACACTCTTGACCATGGTCTAAGAATTAATGGCCCTCTGCTCAGGCAATACCCTAGAGATCTCTATGCACCCCATGTAGTTTATGTTTCATTATGCATATCTGGATGACTTTTCCAGGCTGGTTCTTCAACAGCAATTCAAGATTGCTTTCCCAAATGTGAGGATACCTAAGCCTACCCGCTTGATTAAAATGGAGAGAACAAGGTGATTACTCTGACAAAAACCTACCTTCCTTCTCTTCTCCTCCTCTGCCCAGCAGAAGCAGTTAAAACATTTTAAAGATAATGGGGGTGTATGTGGGAGAAAGTGAAGGATAGGGAGAGAGAACACACCAGTTCCCCAGCTTGAGTTAACTCTCCTGATCCCACTGGAGAATCATCTTCCACCAGCTGGAAATGCAGCCCGTCAGAGATCTCAGCAGGTTGAGTTTGGTACCAGTCACTGCATGGACTGAGTGTCTTCCCCCCACAGCTGCCCCCCAGTTTGGGTCCAAAGCCACCCTTGGTGCTCGATTTTTGGGACTGGTGTGAATTAGTAACAAAAGGAAGTGGCCAGGATGTGTGGCTGCCACGTCCCAGTGCTACACTGGAGATTAACCAGCCACATCCACTAAAGCCAGCAGTGTTTATGTAATGGTTTGGGCTGTGAATTCAGGCTCTGTGTGATTGTTTCAGAAAGCACTTGGCTCGTGAATGCCATTGATGCAGACGCCCGCATACATTCAAAATTCCCTGTTTCATGTTTTGCTTTTATCTTTAAATATATTTGAGTAGGTTTTTCTCTCTTCTAAAACAGCTCACATAATAGGTAGAACTAAAAATGATCTAATAGCTTCAGTGCCTTAGAGCTACTGCCATGCATGAAATTCAAACTGTGACTATAAAAAGAAGCAAGGACTTTCTCTCCAATTCACATTTTTAGCTATTTTTGTATTTTTTGAGAAGGACAGAACTTGTTCATGTTTCAAGTCAGGATCAGTTAAATAAAATGCAATCTGAAAGTTATTACAGGTCATCTGGGGAACTGGAGGCAAAAGTCTGGGGGTTTTTGACTGGTTGAGAAGGCAATAAGCTTGGCAAGATTAGTAGTTACTAATTAAGGTGGTAGCGTGACCCAAATTTGTTGTCACAGCCCTTACTGATTTAGTCAGATGCAATGACATCCATTACAGCTGAGCAAATAGCTCCTGATGAGCAATGTATGTGCACCTCCAGACTTTCTACCTGCCCATTGCCTTGATTGTGTCACAGCTGTCCTGTCACCATCACCAACTTGTACCTGCTAGATTATTTCTGCAGTGTATGAAATGTGTGTTGTCTGTGTGCAGCAGCCAAACATAAGTGGCGCTGCTCAGTCCTAGTCCAACACCTTATGTCAGCTCACTCTGTGACTGAGTGCAACTCTTAATTAAGTTTATTTGCATGTGTGCAAAACATATGCTTTGCCATTCAAACCTTGCTTTGCACAGATGCTGCCTAATTTTGTTAAATGGGAGAGACCACTATAATTTTTAGGAGAAATTAGCCAAATTAGAATAGATTGAACCATTTGACTGTGTTCCCAGACTAACATGACTATTTGGTATCTTGCTTGTCAGAATTTAAATATTATCTGTTTCCAAATGCTCTGAAATAAGAATTGGTGGTTTTATTAAGCATGGGTGGCTGTTCCTGGGTTTCACTTCGAGCTTCACTCCAGCACAGGCTGACTCTGTGAGTTCTGAGCCCTATGCACACTGAGACTCTCCTGCAGGGGGTATATTGAGACACTCCTGGAGACTGATTTTAGGTTGAATCATAACCCTTACGACTTTGGACGAGCCCACTGAGGAGGCTCACTGTGGGGAACTGGTCTGGCCGCTGGAGCGTGCCTTAATTGTGTCATCAGAGCCTTGGGTCATACTGTGAAGAGGTAGACGATGTCATATCCTCTAAACATGTTCTACCCACTCAGGCATTTAATCAGAGACTGACATATTTATTATGGATAAAAGGAACAGGAGGATACCATGAATTTCTTTAGAGCCACTTAATTGACAGTGCACTGGGTAATGAATGACCAATTAATAAAATGAAAGCAGAATATAATGGATTTGTACTTTGTTTGTACACAACACGCATCATTAGGACTCTTCAGCCATCATTAGTTCTGTCTCCTCGGCACTGAGTCATTCTGCTCCCTGGAAGAAGTCTAGGCTGCCTTACAGAACTGCCAAACCATTCCACTGATAGAGCTACAGCTTTCTCAACTGTCCTCCTGTGCAGCTGGTTCCCTGAATTTAGGGGATTCTTTCCCATTTCTTTGTTTTCCATTTCATGATGACATGGGTTATGCAGACAGCTCAAGGCTAATCTCTTCAGAATATTCAAAAAGCAAAGATGTACAAAGAAAAACCCTTACCCTACCAAACAAAGAGCCACAGCAGCTCTGGGCTCTTGGAGGAGTCTACTTGGCTCACGTGGAAAGGAACTGGATGTGGAGAAACCAGGAGTAAGTTGAAGTGGATAAGCTTAATGACTTGTTGTAGCACAACTTACTCAGTCTTAAATTTTAAAAGGAACATTGGAGTCATGAAACAAAACCAAAGGAAGAAGAGAAGTCTAGCAAATTCTGGCCTCTGTGCTATCAGCTCTAGTGAAGTTCTTCCACTGGTAGATTCTGAAGAAAATCCCAAAAGGGATTTTCTCAATGTTCAGTTAAAATTTTTGTATTTCTAGTAAAGACAGTCTTTGATCTACCAGAGAACTAGACAAACATGTAAGACTCAGCCTTTGATTAAAAAAAGAGCCATTATTCATGCAATCTGATTAAGCAATCAGTCAGTTATAACAAATGTATCAGTGGTAGCTGTGTGCTTGAATTCTTTGAATGTTTCATTTAATATCCTGCACTGGATAAAATAGGCATGGCAACAACATATAAAAGAGTCCTTTTACATACAATGAAGAAAAATTGTACAAAATAGACAAATGATTTGCATGCACAAAAATCCCACGAGTGCATATGCAAAACACTTCATTATGCCTGTTAGTTATTGTAATTGCCATTAACGTGTGCAATTACTTGCTCTGCATCACAATTCCAGGTGAATGGCTAAATCAGCTACAAAATTATGAATAGCTGAAAACTCCCATTTCAAACCCCAAGCCATTTCATTAAATCTCTTCTTGTATAGTAAACAAAGTGCATATCATGAACTAACAAATGGCAAGCTGTATTATTTCCTGAAGTGACTGCAGTATTCCCAGGAGAACTGAGTTGTTGTTCACGGAACAAGAATTCCCCATGCAACAGCAGTGAAATTGCTCTTCCCATCAGGACTCAGCCACATCATCAGGATGGGTTATTTGGGCCCTGTCAAACCTTGGCTGTTCTGCTAGGGCTGTTAAACACTCTTTTTATGCTGTCTGTGAGCTGAGTATTTGAACACTTTCTGCATAAACCCATTAGCAGTAACTTAGTTACCTACATATGTAATTGCCTGGCTTTTCTCTTTTTTGGGGGACCAAACTTTGGGCGGGGTTGGGTTTTCTGGAGTCTTTTTCAAAGAGAGGAGGACTAGAATATTAACAACTGTAAATGTAATTTTTGGTGGGAAAAATTGGAAAATGAGGATGGTTATGTAGTACTTGTTAAGGACTATCAGAGTAGATTTGTCCAAGCACTCCTACAAGACTGCTCAACACTTAAACCCTCTCGGATCTAAAAGCTTTGTTCTCAGCTCTCATGGTGACCAAACGACTTAATTTTAGGCTCTACAGTTTCTGGGAGAAAGAGCTCTTATAGTGGTATTTCATCAGCTGAAATTCAGTCCTAAATATAGCTGAAATTTCAGCAACCTCTGCTATATGGATATTAGGGGCAGAATTGGTGCTCGAGGTCGGCCTCTCATAAGCTCACTCCAGGCTGCTGTGAGGATGTGACTGCAGGCCTGATGGATTTATAGTGGCATGAGCCATGAAGAAAGAAAATGTCAGAAATCCAGATACCCTTGGGTTGTGCTTTTCACACAGTATGTTGACAGGAAAGCACACTAAATACAAAGGTAAACAGGTGATAGCTGCCATCCCCTCCTCACCTCTCCTTTTCCCACTTCCCTCCACCAATGAAAGCTACAATCATTATTTTTTTTTCAGCAACAAAGGTGATAAATGAAAAATTAAAACCTGGTAGCTACTCTCTCTTATCCTGGAGATTATCCTAGAGCCTGACCATAGCTGCAGTGCAGAAAAATCTGGGCACATATTTTTAAAATTCAAATTTGAGCGACAACATCAACGACAGCAAATCCCCAAACCCCACCCCTTTGCCCCCTGCCAGGACCTGGACCTCACATAGACTGTAATTACCAGAGTTATTGCTGAGCAGAGAACACCCAGAATGTAATTATGCTATTAGGGCAGGGTAATCAGAATAACTTGCTTATTAAGAGAAAGCCATATACTTGTCCTACGCTATTATTTTCACTTCCATAAAATAGCCTCCTTAGGAGATACTACAATTAAACAGTGATTATGCATGTCAAATCAATTTTCAATGGATATGGATTATATGATAGCACAGGACCTGAAAGGGAATCACAGTTTAGTGTCCAGGCATTTAAATTGTGCAAATAGTTTTACAGTGATGCACTGGTTTAGATGTGCAACTGTGAGTTCCCATTATCCTCAGTCCAACAAACTGATGGTATCAAACACAGATGTGAAATGCTCAGTAAAAATGCATTAGAACTGTTAAATTTCAGACAAAACTCTAAAAAATGTATCCACACTTACAATTCAAACACCGGTGTTATTGGAATCTGGTGTTGGAGCTGCTTGGAATTTGCTGATTTGCATGTGATACTTGGGATCCCAAAGCTGCCGACAACGTAGGAAAATGATACTTTGCTCATCTTTGGGATACAATTGTTGTAAATAACCCATCTGTCACCAGAAATATCCTAAAAAACCAGGCTGTCACCTCAAGCAGACTCAGATGGCAATGGAATAGATAAAGCCTTCTTCACATCTCAGAAGGCAGAGTGTGTTTTGGGCAGAAAAAGGATGAAATAAAACAGCTACTTAAAACCACTCCAGACCTACTATTTTTAACAGAAGCTTTGAAGCCATACCTTCTGAAAGCCACCTAAATGACAAGATGAGAGCACTGGGTCGGTCAGGCTTGCCGCAATGGTAAAATGCCTGCAAAGGAATCTCTCTGCTTTTTCTGGAGGTTACAAAACATCTGAGCTAGCAATGGTTTTGTTTTGTGCACAGGTGGATGCTATACGAGAAATGAGGGAACAAAAAATTGAGCTTTAGAAGGTATAATCAAAAATTTCACAGCAGCAGTCATGAATCTAAAGTTTGGAACACGTCTTGGATGTTTAACGAAGTGGAAGGACTTCATTTTCATGGCTCCCCTGAAGATGGGATTGCTGATTTCTGGTCTCAAGGGACTGTAAGATCTGACTTTAGGCTGTAAGGCAGTAAATCAGCACTGCCACGACAAATTTTGCAGATTTCAGTATGTATTACTTGTTATTCTCAGGAGGATCTTGCAGTGCCAGTTTTTTGACCACTTCTTCACAAATCCGTTTATCTGCAAGACCTGAGCATGCCTGAACTTTGGCTCTCTAGCCCCTGCCCTTGCTCTGAGCTTATCAGAGTTCCCCACTGTTATCAGCAGAGGGACTCTCAGTGCTCTGACTCTGCAAGAGACAGGAGCCCTTGGAGCAGTCACCCAACATTTTCATGACTCAAAGCCAGCACCTGTAGGGTTCCTTGGAAAAGCCTTTGAGAGCTGGTATAACATAAAAGCAGGACTGATGTGGTAAAACAGCTTCCAAAAAGCTGCCAACCACAGCAAAGTGAAGCAAAAAGGCAGCCACTCACCCCAGCTATAGAGACCTTGCCTGTAGCCCTGCTTTCAACAACTCAAGATGCAATTACACATCTATTCACCACCATTGCAGGTGCAAGCTGAGCAAGAGCATAAGTATAAATGTGTGTGGGTGTGCAAATGCCTCATTAGGTGATTTGTTAGCACAGCAAGTAGTGCTTTGTGTCCAATGAATGTGTAAATTAGGTGCTTAGCTTACTTGAGTGAAAAAGCATTTAACTTTGCCTCCCTAGCCCATCCCTCTCGACAGACATTGGAAAAGGAAATAGTCTCATTCCTTGTCAAAGTAGCAGCTTCCATCTGAAACCTAACCCAGCTTTCTCGTGCTGTCCTTGGGTTTCCAGCAATGAAGAGAAGTGAATCTTGAGGAATTAGTTGTGTTGAATCGTATCTTAATCACATGCCTGATATGCTCTTATGCAGTATTAGAGTAAGAGGCGTCACATCTTGTGTTGTCATTTCTGGGACAGAAAACTGGGGCTGTTGGCTGGGTTTAAATCATTTCTGGCATTAACGAGATTCTGACCAGAGGCTTTATTTCATGTTCGGGTTCTGTGCTGCATTATTTCCTATTATATCACAATACATTGCAAAGGAACAGCTAAGTTACCAAGACTAATCCTTTAAGTCTTTCTTTCTTTACAATGTCAGACAAAATAAGACTATGCCATATTTCTGTAATCTCTCTTGTATTATGAGAATATTATGATCTATAACAACAAAATCTCTAAACTGCACGATTCCCGTCGGCTCTAATATGCTTAGTCTTGTCTCTTTCTGTCAGAAAAGATATTTCTAAATCCCTGTGATTTCATTTTAACAGACAATATCTGGTTAGAAATCAGATTATTAATGCAAAGCAGGAAAAAGACGTTTTCTTGTGTTTAAAAAATGAGTATTTCTGAAAAACCATGATGCAATACCCAAAGTCCTCCTCTTTCTTCAAGAAACTACTTTAAATGAAAGTTAGTTTTGAAGTTACTGCCACTTTTTCCTTACTTGGATATGTACATTTAGATTAATCTGTTGAAAAGTAGATTTTGTTCCCAGACAACTTTACTGCAGCTACCAAGATCTAAAAGAGATTTCTGCAATGCTCTGCTGGCAAATTGCAGGGGAATTTCTTGAGAGAGGGAGGTGAATTTGAATTAAAAACTAATTAATTAAACCCACCAGAAGTAGCTTTCCATTTCTTTTAATAGGATGAGAAAATAAGCTTTAAAATACATATGAAGTGTATCCTTCTGAGAGATCTGTCCTTTTGGATGGAGTGAAAACATCATCCCATAATTTCTATTCAGAAAGCGTGAGTTTATTTCTCTGCTGGTATTTTATGCTGTCTAAGCCACTAAAAGTATATTCAGTAAGTTAACTCTTTTATAATTATTTCATTAGAGCAGCCAAGCAAGCCATGATCTGAAAATGCATAAGCTCATGACACTGCCAAGTGTTTGAGTTGGGGAGGTTGGGGTTTTTTTTTTACTGTTGGGTTTTTTTAAAAAGTTACTGCAAAATACGTCTAAAATCCTAAAAAAAACCAAGTGACTCAACAATATTAAATTCCCGGGTGCGAAGCAAAATAGATTTTCTGCAGGTGCATAACACAAATAGCTGATTATATAAAATATCATCTCCCAGATGAGATGAGTAATGCCCCAGGTCATAGTGCAGCTTTTTTAGAAGAGGTTGGTAGAACTAGGGACCCTTGACACATTGGAATAAAGCCTAGAAGTTGTGTTGTGAGAGCAAGAGTGAGAAAAATATAAATGGAACACATTATTGAAAACAGCCTCCCCTGGGTTTTTGCTCCCAGGTTCTTCTTGGACAAACAGGGGTTGTTTAACCCCTTCATCTCCTGTCACCCACAATAACTTTGGAGCTCACTGGCAACTTTCAACAAAGGATGGAGTTGATAAAAAATGACGCCAGTGACCCTCAAAGGTGCTACCTGTAGGAAGAGCCTGGGTGTGAGGTCAGGTTTGGTTCCACACCAAAGCACCCACAGGAGAGCTGCTGCTATGAGGCTCTCAAGGAAGGAGTGTTCACTCAGTCTGACACTTCATCAGACAACAGAGGAGCCAATCTGAAGTCCTCAGTCATAAATGAGATTTTTAACAGTTTAAGATCAAAGTGAGGATGGAAAAGGCTGGACCTGGAGGAAGGCCAGCTTTGTTGGCTTCTCTGTTGTTACAACAGTAACACCCATTCTATCTCCACAAGAATTGTTTGGGAGAAAGGCCTCTGAAGCAGGAGCTGCTGAATTTGCTAAGGCAGAAGAAAAGAGCTAGCTACTAGAATGAACTCAGACTGGATGGCAGGAAAGTCAAAAAACTGTAAAGAAAACAGATGAAAAGTAAAAAGAAGTTGCAGCAAGCTCCACCCTGTCACAGGAGGACAAGAGAATGTAGGGAAGCACCAACCCAGGGAGACAGGAGGAACACCAGACTTCCAGACCAGCCTATGTTGCCTTCAGTGATACTTCCTTGGACTGAAGAAGAGGGGTACAGGATAAATTTCTATTAGTTAGGGCCCCTTCTTAAAACATTTTCATTCATGCACAATATTCTGGATTTTTGAAGGACACGGCTTTGTCTTTCTACATGTTAAAATCAGTTCTTTTACTTGGCTTCCATTCAGTTTATTCTTCTGGTTGAATTACAGCAGCAAATGTACACCATAACACTAAGAAGTCTCTCTGCTATCCATCTTGACAGCTGTAGTTCACATTCCCTATGTTTGCCTTAAGAAAATCCACATCTGATCATGTCATCTGTTAAGTTCACCACTGCTGCAAGGGTTCAAGGCACCAGCCTCGGGCAGTGGCTGATATTTGCTCCCATTACAGATCAAACAGAATCAAGGGTTTAGTGAGGATAGGCAGTTTTTGTATCACGCCATTCCATCCTGAATTGGTATCAGGAGTTTACAGCAAAATTGCACATTCTCAGGAACCTCTGGTATGTTCCCAAAGTAGGGGATTCCCAGGTGGCAGGAGCTCACTTATGCTCCTCACTTGCAGGAAGATGTGTTACTAAGTTCTCTGCAGTTAAGTATCTCCTGTGAAACCTGAAGTGATACTCACAGTTTATCTCCGTTCTGATTTTTCATTAATTTCCTCGAGTTAAACAAGAAACAAGGCATTTAAAACTTATGGTGGACAAGTGGAGAATTTGTATGAGCCAAAGACTAGGCTCCATTTTCTTTTTTCTAGAGCTTTCTCTGCATAGTTGGTAGTCTCATGTGAGCACCTATTCTCTCCTTCTAGGCACTGTAACATAGAGCAAAGTCAAATGAGCAACTGTCATGGAAGGAAACATTTAAGCTGAAGTTAAGCTGAAGTGCTGTATCTGAAAATAGGATGTTTTTCTCCTTGAAACCTCTGCAATCCCAGAAAGCTGCTACCCAGTCTACATAGCTGCTATAATTTAAAAAAAAAAATTACTTTTTTTTCCTTCTATCCTAAATGCAGAGCTTACAAAATTACAGAAGTCCCATCTGCAAAGCATAAACTTCAGAGAAACCCAATTAAGTCAGTGTTGCATACACTATCATGTTCGCTCTATTTAAATATTCCACACAGATTCATCTCATTCATGATGGAACAATTAAAAAGGAACTTGCAGGAGCCAAGAAACTCTCTTGGAGGCTGATTTCCACTCAGGTTCTGTCTGAGCTCCCCAAGACAGCAGGATTGGTTTGAGATGCTGAGCAAAGCTGCCCAAAGCATCAACGCTTGTGGCTGTTATTTGAGGGCAGCACAGGAGACTGACCCTGACTATTTCATGTGGAATTCATGTGTGTTCCTTCAGCCACCCTTCCCTTTGCTCCCAGCCTGTCCCAAGCTTCCAGCCCCTTCAAGAACACAGTCCTAGGTTAGACACACCTCAGTCCTGACCCAGTGCAGCATTTCTTATGTTCTTTTAAGGATAAAAGCCCAAGTCTTGGTGCAGGCTGTTTAGATGAGAGATGAGATGCAGAGTTCTGAGAGCAACTGAATGAAAAGTGACAGCCATTCCCAGCAGATCAATATGGACAAGGCACAGGGAAGACTGCATGGCCTGAGGGATGGAACAGCCCTCAGAAAGCAGTGAAGGCTTCACTGGTTTGATGTAATGCAGTGATCTATGTCCACTTGCTGGTTATGCAGCAACTGAACAGTTTGAGGATGTTAAAAAAAACTAAATTAGATTAAGGAAATTAACACACAAACTGTCTCTTCATTATATGAACAATTCTGAAGAGCTTTATGAATAAGGACAAGCCTTCCTTGAGCTGTAACCACAGGTCCACATTCCTGACCCAGAATATTGCTGCACTACAGAAAGCAGGATAAGATACCCTTTGATTCAGATCATCTTACTGAAATATTTATGCAGACTCAAGCACGGAGCTATTGACCTGTGTCAAGTCGCTATATGATGTTCTCTCTGGGGCACGTATAAACTGTGTATACGTTAGGCCATAAATCAACTTGAATTCCAAACAAAAGCACGGGATTTAATGGGCACAAAGAATCCATTGTATTGGCATCCAAACTGGCTACATTTCAAAGCAAAATCAAGGTATCATATTTAGTTTTACTTACTCTTGGTATTTATAGACCTGACCTGCTTAGAGAAGCGAAGGCAATTAATTCTACTTATTAAATTTTAAAAATACAAAGCCATAAATTCGGTTTAAAAACCCCATGTTATAAATAGATAAATGGTGTAGCCCATTCATTACAGAACGACTTGGGCAGTCTTGAAAGAGAGTTCCCAAATTAAAGATTTTGGGAAAAATTAACACTGTTACTTAACTACTCGCTAAAATATACAGTTACATTTCCAGATAAACATGACTCCCAGCATTATGTAACTCATTCCATTTTCAAAGTGTGGTGCAAACATTAACTGAATGAATAATCTTAAACCACCTTCATTCATAGCTCCAAGTGTGAAGATCTTTTATTATTTAACAGACATGAGCTTCTCTTATTTGCACAGAGAAGCGACTACTTGTGTGCACAAGTTTTAGGCGTGTAAATTAGGTCTGAGTTCTTTTACTTAAGGTATGCATTCAAATCTGGGGTTTGCTTTTTATTTTAAAAGAAAGCCTGAATTAAAGAGACAAAGGAAAACATAAAAAACTGCCAGGTATGTCCAATATGATGATGTCACTCTCATAAATCCAGTTTAGGTTTTGATGGTGTATAATCAGTATTTCCACTTCTTGGATAAAGAGGTTTTAATGGTTTAAGTGTCTTTTCAGCAACATTCAGACTACCTGCCAACTTGGGATTTAGAAGAAAAGACAACTTTAAACCACTTTTTTCCCCATTAAAGCTCTGTATTTCCTTTACAGAACTCTAAAGTTTGGCTAAATACAGATCTCCAAACACCGGGAACACTCAAACCCTGGAAAAGCCTAAAACTTCCCCTCAACATGAATAGCATACTTATTAACTGACCTCATTTAATTTCTGCAAAAGTAGCATTAAAACATAACTTCACCAAGCTCTCTCTTGAATCCCAAAACATAAACTGAGCATCAGTAAGTAAAATACTCAGGCAACAGCAAAAAGCAGTTTGTGTTAAGTGTGCATCATGTTGAGCAATGTAATAATACCCCACCACTGACACAAATTACATGTGCAGGACCAAAATTATGCATTTGGAGCAAGAGAATCCACGCCCAGGAAGTCCCACCTCTGCAGCTTCCTGAGAACACTGTGCCCATTCTCCTCTCCAGACATGGAGAGATCATTCTCCCCTCCTGGAAAACGCAGGAGCAGAGCTGCCATGAGTGAGATGAGTCCTGGGACAGGGACAGGGGCTGCTGGGGAAAGAGGGGATTCTGCTGCAGGACACAGGAAAAATGGGATTTCTGTGCTTCCAGTGAAGCTGGACTTGGGTCCAGTTGGATCAGACCAGCAAGGGACTGGGATTTTGATGAGAAAGAAAAAGGCCTTCTCAAAAGCACAGTGGACCATTTCTTAAAATAGAACTCCCATTGTAGTACTTGGTAATATGGTGATGATTTTTCAGGTGCTATGTATTGAAAACCTCCAACTCTGCATTCACACAAATAGCAAATGTTTTGGGAAGCTTTATAGGGCTAAATTTGGATTCCAATGGAAAGGAAAATGGGATATTAACTAACAGCCTGCATGTTTCTAGTCTCTACTGAGTATTCCTGAGTACAGTCCCCATTAGGTGTGGAACAGTAACTTTCTGCAGGGAGCCCTTTGGTTGAATAGGAACTTTTGAGTGAGAGAATATCACTAAGTTTCATATATACAAAACATAGGGTTCAGTTATAAACTGGAGTAAAAGCACTGATTGGCTAATTTTGTCCATAAATTAATATAGAAAAGGATGTAGGACACCTGATAAAATTCTGTTTCAGAAGAAATATGATGCAGGGGAAACAAACTGTGTTAACAAAACAGACTTGATAGAGAAAAATGAAATGGAAACCAAAATCTTTCTGGTGAAAAAAAAAAAAATCCAACAAACAAAAAACCAAAAAACAACAACAAAAACAAACCAAAAAAAAAACAACAACAAAAAAAACCACAACAAAAAAACAAACACAAACTTTTTATAGGTGGCCTGGCTCAAGCATTAGGATCAAATGTGAAGATTCATGGAACAACCAAAGACATCACAGATAAGCCTTAGAGTCCCTGATTTAAGTTGCAGTGATCTATGCGACTGCAGAAGGATGAAGCAGCAGCCCAGCTGACAGCAGGGCACCCACAGCATCTCTCTCTGTCCTCCCTCTGCTATCCATTTCCTGCATCTTAAGCACATGTTTGAAGTTAAGCACACACTTAGAAGATTTTCTGAATTATGGGCCTGGAATGAATAGACTTGCAGCAAAAATGACTCAAGCAGATTCAGAGCTGGCACCAATCTCTGTGCACTCCAGTTGTATTCCTCTTTGTCTTTGCCTTCTTCCCTTCACTCCATACCAGCACCTGCAGCCCAAACCTACCACACTTTACTGTCAATATGCTTCTGAGCTTCCAAACCTCCCCTGCCTGTAGCTTCCAACATCACTGAGGTTGCCCGTGTCCTGGTTAGGGGGAAAGCCCAGCTTTGCAATGGCTCACAGGCTCCTAACACTGCTCAAAACTCAAACTGAGCAATCTTGTTCAAGGAACAAATACAGCAGTAACAGCAGTCAATTAAAATCTTTAGCAGCTAAATCACCCCTAAAATGTTAAGAGATATGGAGTGGCAGAGTCCATCCAGGAGAGATTACAGCTTCAAAACAGAAGACAAGAAAGGAGAAGCCATATTAGAGAGAATTCCTATACCTGCTGTTTATTGCATCACAACTTTCTGTGGCCGTTCCGTGGATGGCTGCTGTCCTTCCTCACGATGCCTGTGAGGCTCTGCTGCCTTTCAGGCCAGCCTCCAACCCAGAGAGAGATGATGTAAAAGGAACAAAATACTTTAATTCTCATTTCAGCATCTCTTCTTAGCATCCTAGAAGAATACTCACAAGAATGCTGCCTGCTACAGGACTTTTGAATTATGAAAACTTGAAACAGTGAGGAAGGAGCTTTAAGTCTTGTGCAGTTGTTCTCTTCCCTGGAGTTAATTCAGAGCACGATGCTGCTGATTACACATGATATCAATAGAAATAAAAAGGGAATTACTGTCTGGCATGGGCATCATCATGTATCTCTGGAACAGCTACTCTGCAGTAGCTTTAACTTGTCAGGTCTTGAAGCACATCACACCAAAGCAGAGGCTGAGGAGCCTCCCCTTCATCAGGCAGGAAGAAATTATGATGACAGAGCTGTTAACAACATCTAACACCACTGCCTGCACCACAACAGCTCCTTGCCTCGATACAGATCCTTCACTGGAGGACAAGGAGCACATGGTGGACCACTGGCAAGGTCTGCTGGAGAACTCAGTAATGCCCATGCTGAAAAAGCAGCCTTTAACTGCGTGATGCCAGGAAGGAAAAGCATCACCACAGAGAGCAAAACGTGATGGCATCAATGTGTACTTATACAAATTCAAATGGATTATCCCAAAATTAAGGGGGGGGAGGGGGATGACATTTTCACACATTGTCATGGTTGTCTGTATCTGCTCAAGTAATACAGAGTTTTGACATGGTGTATTCCTCTTCAGTCTGTGCACCCCTCCCTTTTATGATACAAATCAAATGAGAGTGTCAATCTTCCCTGTGCCCTGTGACTGCTGGAAGGATATAATGAGAGCAATATTTTGGCTTCCTGCAACTGTCTCTCAATTACATGGTGGCACTGAAATCTGTTCTCTTTAGACTCTCCTCTCTTGATCCTTTTCTGGAAAGGTGGAGGAGGGGAAAGACATATAAGATAAGGAAATTCTTGACATCCCTTGAAGTGTTCAAGGCCAAGTTGGATGGGGCTTGGAGAAACCTGATCTAATCAGGTTAGGAAGGTGTCCATGCCTGTGGCAGGGAGTTGGAACCAGATGATCTGTAAGGTCCCTTCCAACCCAAATCATCCTGTGACTCTATGAATAAGCTGAAATTCACTTGCTTAACAACAGCCTGGCCTAGAGACAGCCTATAGTTAAGCAAGATGTGAGTATTCTGATGTCTGTTTCCCAAAGTGAGGACATATTCCTTTTTCAAGGCTTGCTCACTCAGTGTGACAGTGAGCTTAAACAGAATCTAACATGAAGTCCAGTGTTTGTTGTACTACAGTAATTCTCATAAAATACTGCTCAGTGGCCATAAAATAGTTCCCTTAAATCACGGGCTGAAATGCATGATTTTATCTTAAAGGAGGGAATAAATAACTGATCCAATTAAACCAAAGAAACATTCATTCCTTCTTATCTTTCTTAAACTGTTTCCAGTATTCTCTACATTACCAATAGGTCCTCAATGCACCATTTAAATGCTGGAGGAAATCATCTCTTTGTCAGTAGAGCCTGATCTAAAGTCCATATTTTCTTCTTAGACCATGACTGTGACATCTCAACTGATCACTGTGAGGAGCTGCTGTTTAATTAAAATTCCACATGAAGGATCTAAATCAGTGATTTTTTATCTCTGTTTTGGAATAAAGAGCTATTAAATGCCCCTAGTCTAGTTTACTGAACACCTTGTTTATCTCATTTATTATAGGAATATTTGTAAGATTGTAGTGGCATGTGGTAATTTTATAAGTTTTTTATATGTGATAAAATTCACTGTAGCCTGTAAAGATTACAGCTCTTCTAAATCAAGGTTATAAAATAGCTTTTCATTTCTACAGTGAATGCTTTGTGAGGAAAAGCATGCTAGATAAGGGACTTTATCATGAAGCCTTTATTGTTCAAAGCTTGGAGTAATTGCAGATTCTGCTGGCATTAGTCAGGACTGTGAGTGTGCAGAACTTCCTAAAAATCAGCATCTAAGGCTATTTGAACCAGCCAGTTACTGAGTTATTCCCTGCTCTTGCTGGATGAAGACAGAGTCCTCTTTAAAACGGAACAAAACACTACAAAAACCTCACAAACAAACCTCAGCTCTGCTTTCAGATGGGGAAACTCCCTTTGGCATTTCACCCAAGCAATAGCTCATCATAAAATTGCAAATGAAGTACTGGGAAGGTGAACCAACCCTTGCCATCTGCAGTGTGTTCATCCCGAGTTCCTTGGATCTGATGTTTACATTGCTCAGGATCAGCTAAAAAGGCATCATTTGATCCAGTGAGAGCAGATTCTGAGACAGCCAGTGAGGCTCAAACCCCGCTGTGATGGGTCAGTTCTGGTGGCCACACTGGTGTTTCAGGAGGGAAAGGAAAATGAAGCATTGCATCACAGGATTTCCTTTGGACATACATGAAAAACTTCATGCTGCCAGCTCTACACTCTCAGCTATGGCACTGAAACTTCCATGCATAAAGCTGGGCTAAACAAAAAACTACTGTAATTGCACAAGTCAAGAAGAGGAATATAAATATGTCTTTAAACAACTCAACATAACCAGAAAAATATTTAGAGTCCAGGCTGGCTTCATGTATTACCACATTTCCTACATCAGTATTCTTTCCTCAGCAGGCACAGCCAAATGAGCTGGTGCAGAATAATCCCTGACCACATCACACATCCAAAGAGCTGTTCCAAAACAAGAGTGCATCTCCAGCAGGGATAGGGCATCACTCAAGTGCCAGGTAAAAGTAGGAATGGTTTTTGTAGTGATCCTCTAGTTATACCCTATTTTGGTATTGGTTTAATAATTTAAACACATTACTTAAACGTTAATAAAAAATAATTTAGTTTTTAGATTAGCGAAGAATCCTACATGTTCACAGTTCTCTGTGTGTTTTCTCTGCAAGCAGGGTTGGGATGTAAACACAAACTTTGGACATATCATTTCCCACTCCCAAAGACTGTCTTTTGACTTAGAGTCCATGGATGGTTAGGTTGGTATAATGATAATGATAAAATTATTTTCCAGGACAGTTAAATAAGATAAATTGCAATTATGTCATCTAGCATACATAATTCTTAAAATAATATAAATTGTATTCCAGATTTTTAAGTAGCCAAATGTATGAAATTGCTCATAATGATTACTCACAACACTGTAGTGTAAAATTTTATTTAAATTAAGCAATTTAGATTCATTTTATTATCATCTGGAAGCATACAGATGTTCAATACAATTTGATGAACAAATGTAAAACCTGAAAACTTACCAAACATACTAATCCTACCATTGACTATTCCTAACTACCTGGACAAAAACCATATGTATTGAACACCTTTTGTTTCTCTCCATTGTATGCAGAGCACAATACATAAAAGACACCTCTTGCATTTCAGTAGAGCTTCTGCCATGCAGTGGGGCACTGGCTGATCTGATGGAGTCTGAATTAGGGGAAAAAATGCTCCTTGGTATTGACAGTTCCTTCTCCTAACAAAAAGCACAATAATGTTTATATCTCTGTCGATTTGTCGGACATGTTGTGTACTTTCTTTGTTGTGTATCTCACAAAGGCCAAAAGAATTAATTAGCGGAAAATAATCTAGAGGAATTAAAACTGAGGTTGCACACGCCTTCCTTTCATTAGTCACTCCTGCTTCCAGAAATCAAATGGCAGGAACATACATTCCTCTTTCAGCCAAGATTGCCCCTTTGGGAGTGAGTCGAGCAGTTCATGTTAGAAGAGTCCTTTGTTCCCTTCACTTAGGGTATCGGAACAGTTGGTAATCAGGGATAAATCATCCACTGTTTGCCTTAATTTAATTTGTATTTCACTCCTGACCAATGTGCTCAGAATTGCTTGATAAGGCAAATAAATAGAAGAACTTAAAATAGATGCAAATATTAATATCCTCATTGGCTCAGAAGGAAGCAATATAGCAGGTGTATGAATTGAGCCTGGAATATTTTATTTACTCAGTAATCTGAGAAAGGGGAGCAAAGTTCAACCTGAAATTGCATCCAGGGACTGTCTCCTGCAGGCTGGTAGTGCCTGACCCAAAACCTAAACCCGTTTCTAGGTTTAGAATTCCGTGTAGTGGGCAGTGATGATCAACATGCCATTCATTGTCTTTACGCTGTTTTGATTACTCCTCTTCTCATAAAGAAACCTGACAGCTCTTGTGTGACCATCATCTATTCAGGGAAACTGAGAGTAAACTGGCTCTTACCCTTTGCTTCCAGCTTGTTGTTGTGCCTTTCCGTGCAATCACATCCCATCAAAGTGATGTAGCTATTTGTTTCTTTTTTTTTTTCCTAAAGGTCTCAACACTGCTTAGATTCTGACAATCTGAAATTACTGAGTCACCACCACCAGACATTTAGAATTACTCCTCAAAGTGAAGTTAAGATGAAAACACCCTTAGCCATTGTTAAAGAAAAAAAAAACCTAATCACAATATTCTAGTTATATACTAACGACTGGGCCGTGTCCCCTCAGCACCACCCTCCGTGCCCACACTTCATAAGGAGATTACGCTTCTCCCCATGAAGTGAAAATTACCTTCTTGTGGGCAGAAAGCGTTTAATTAGGACTCTGCTTCCCTTGTCTCCATGGCGATCCCATGCACACAGCCTGCTTTATTAGCCCTCATTTCCCCTTCCCAGCCGAAGTCACAAACGAGCAGTGCGGGAGCCGGGGTCGGGCGCTGCCGGTGGCCCCGGGGACCCGCGGCCGGGACCGGGCGGCTCCGCGCTGCCTCGGACGGGCGCCGCGATGGCAGAGCCGCGGGACGCGCTGCGCTCCGATCCCCTTCGGAGCTACAGCGCTGCACCATTTCGGCACTTACTGCAGGAAATGTGTTCGCAGTCCCTGCCCGCCCGTGGCGGAGCGGCTCCCTGCAATTTGGCCGATGCTCCCGAGCGCGTTACCTGTGCGCTGCGCGGGGCCCGCGGGGTCGGTGAGGATGCTGGGGTCACTCTGCGACCTGCCTCGCGGGAGAAAGCAGCCGGTCCCTTCTTCCGATGCAGCCATGAGGTGGAGGGCGGGAAGCTCAGAGGAGGGGGGAGGAGGAGGCGCTCATGGAGCCGGCGGCGGCCGGGGGACAATGGGGACGGGGGTGCGGCGGCGGCGGCGGAGTCGGGGCGTCAGCCGGGCAGCACCAGCCGCGGCAGCATCTTCCCCGGCGCCGTCGGCAGGGCTGCGGCGCGGCGCTCCGCCGGCTCCGGGCGCTCAGGGAGCAGCTCCGGGCGCCTCACGGGGGTGGGCCATGCCGCCTGGCGGGGTGGGGAAGAGCCGGGGCTCGGGCCGCCCGCCCGGCCCCCCGCCGCCGCCGCCCCCTCCCGGGACGCCCCCTCGAGCGCCGCTGCCGGAGTCGCCTCAAGCCGCCGCGCTGCTGAGCGCATCCGTTGGAAAACATTGGGATTCTCCCATCGTGCCCCGCGAGCGCCCGCCTGACGTCACGGCGGGGGTGGGGTGGGATGGGGTGGGATGGGGTGGGATGGGGTGGGATGAGGTGGGGTGGGCGCCGCACCTGCACTGCACAAAGGCGGCGGCTCCGCAGGTGCGCGGGGTCCGCCCGCCCCGGCGCGTCACGGGCGGCGAGGAGGGGCCGGGAGGGGCCGCTCCGCCCCGTCCCCGCCGTGCGGGACCCGCCCGGCTGCCCCCAGCCCTCCCGGTGCTCGTCCCGTCCGTCCGGGCGCCGTGCCCCGCGGGAGGGAGCGGCGCGATGCTCGGCACCGGGGCGGCCGCGGGATCGGTGTCCGGCGCTCGGCTCCCCCCGGGGCTGGCGGAGGAGGGGGTCCCGCGGGGGTTCCCCTCGGAAGGACCAGCGGGGAATCGCTCCCCGCCCGCCGGGACCCCCGCGCAGCTCGGCCGGAGCTTCCGCGGGGCTGGGCTGGGGCGGGGGCCCCGTGGCAAATGGGATGTCTCACCGGGACCCCGCAGGAACGGGATGCTCCAACTCGGGCTGAATAGCTTGTCTGGGAATTTAAAGGGAATAGCTGCTTTGATGGATTTTTTTTTGCTCCTGCCCATCCAGCGCAGGGTGCTGGCAGAGGAGATGCTGGTCTGTGCCCGGTCTTCTTGAAGTTTTAACCTGTAAAACCAGGGACACTTTTTAATCACTCTCCCAGGAAAGTCCTGTAGAATGCTCAGTCAGTGCTTGCTGGGACTCTGGGGGTTCTCCCCTCGTGTTTTTAGCAGGGAGGAGCTGAGGAGCCTCCCTTAAACTTTGCTTTTGGCTTTATATTAAACTAATGCTAACAAATAACTCACCTCTTGGGCTGTCTCAAGGGCAGTGGTTATACATGCAGCTGACCAAGTTCCTGTTGTGAGACAGGTACCAGTTTGTAACATTTTAGGGATGAACGCTTGCATCAGAAAATTTTCCATTACTGCAGATTTTCATGCCCACATACAGAAGTACAGAATGTGTCACATTGTACAGAACCACAGTGGGATCACCTGGACCAATCTCCCTGCTCAGGCAGGGTCATTCCAGAGCACAGGGCACAGACAGCCTCACCTACACAGCAAAGAAATTCTTCCTTACGTTTAGGTGAAACTTTCAAAGCATCAGTTTTTCACCATTGCCTCTTGTTCTATTACTTGGCACCACTGAGAAGAGCCTGGCTCTGTTTTTACGTAAATACGTGGAAAACATTTTCCTTCTCTTACATAATGAAAATGGATTTTGGGCATTGCTGAAAGCAGGGCAAACAAAGCAGTTATGTGGGGTTATGCCTTTGTTGTGTTTGGGGGGGATTTACCCCAAATCTATCACAGTGAGCCATGTGCTTGCTGCTTTTCTTTAAGCAGGAATTTCAAAGTTAAACGTGTACACACGTCTGATCTGGGAGTCAATTTTTGGGCTGTGTGTCCTTGAGATTCAGTTAAGTTACTGGTCTTTTGGGGAAACAAAAAAGCCTGTGGGCATGGATTTAATGGTGGAGCTTGATAAGAAAATTCATCCAAGATTCCATTTGAAGAAGGCCTGAGTGTGGCTGTTGGGGTGACGTCCACCTGTGGCTGGGGTGAGCTGCTGCATCCAACAGCGAGTGGCAACATTGTCCTGAGAACAGAACCTGAACAAAGGGTTTAAAGTAAAATATCAAAGAGTTTCTGGTTCAATGAGCACTGTCCCTTCTTGCTGTGTATAAGGTAGATCCTAAGGAAAAAGAAGCATGTGGTGGTTTAATCTAAGCTGTGTCATCGTGCAATGGAATACATTAAGGTGCCAAGTGAGATAATGAGCCAAATCTATTTTTAGTCCTAAAAGGAGAGGAAGTAGCAAGTTTTAAATGGTTTTTCTCTATATAGCTTTTAGGTCATGCTAGAAAATGCTGGTGGTTTCTAGTGAATTCTCTGAAAGTCTATTTGCACTAATCAATATAGCTGCCTTTGGAGATGAAGAATGACACTGATTTCGTGTTTAAAATGTAGGGCTGAAAAGTTCCATATCAGATTTAAGCATTCGTACAAGACCGAATATATTAAAATATTTTCAACCCAAGAAAGTATCTCCAAGACATCTTTAGTAGCTATGGAAGCACACAGGATGAGAGGGGTGTATTTTTAACCAGCTCCCATACTGGTTGTCTCTGTAGAGGACACTTTATAGGATTCCTTTGGATTTAAAATATTGTGTGGTAGAATACAGTCAAACAGGGCTGGAATCTGCCTTGCTGTTTTGACTTAGTTAAAGAGCATTTTTTCCCATTTCTGACAAACCAGTCTGGCAATAAATGCCAGATGTGGTTTGTGCCAGCTGATGGAGCTGCCCCTGGACCTTGCTCTTTCCAAATGAACCATCATCATGTTTGGGAGAGGGGGTGCCAAAAGAAAATATAATTGTATGCAATTATTTAAATTTATGTTGCTAAATAATATCTCTTGTGTTAAAAGTAGGATTGTCTGCATGTCTTTTACTTTCAAATTTCATAGATGATGATGATGATGTACCTATGGCACTTGATGGAGCCTTTAAACAAAAGTAGATAGAAGTTGATGGAGGCAGGCACTAACTAATGTATTCCAAGTATATTGATTTGTAAATCCCTCTGAAATTGGAATGAAATTGGAATGAAACTAAGCCTGGTTCTACCTGTGGATACAAAGCTCCTGAAAAATTGCCCTCAAGTTTCCATTTACTACTTCATATGATTCTGTGTCACAAACAAAACTATTTGCAGGATCAGAATGACTATTAGTAAAAGCATGACTCTCCTTTTGTTTTGTTTATTTTCTCACTACAGCAGTCTTGTGATAAACAAGTTTTCAGCATTTTCCCAGAAAGTGCAATGATCTGATCTGATCTGTTTAGTTATCTCTCAGAGGATTTCTAGCTTTTTATATTTATGATGAAAAGTTATTATTAAAATTTTCTACCTTAATAACAGATATCTCTGCAATTGGCATCCATTCATTTGCAGGAAAATACTTCTTCAAATGAAATAACCACGCAAGGAACACAGAAAATACTTTTTTTTAAAATTTTATTTTGATGCATAGTCCACAGCCAAATTAATGTATTTCCATTTGATCTGACTTACCTTGATAATTTTTTTAAAAATGCAACTATATAAATGGTATGAATGATTTACTTTTTCTCTCTGACAGCTGAATGCCTGGTGTATGAGCTGGTTATATAAAGAGAAATCCAAACTTGTGTTGGAAAGGAATGATCCTCTGAGGAGAGAGAAAAGAGGTGAGTCATGTCAGTGCTGTTTTTCTCGAATCAGCAGAATATTAAACAACCTCATTTTCCTTAACCTGAAGCCTACATGTGATCTCTGAGCACCACTGGTGTGGGGGTTTTGTGTTGTTATTTAGAAAAATGAATGCGGGGTACGTTTGGATTGACAGTTATCAGCTTTCATGTTCAAATTGTTTTGATGACCAAGGCACAAATAGCCTGGCTAGGAGCAGTTTTCTTAGATGCAGCAACAGAAAGCATTTGTTCTGCTGCTTGTGAGTCTTAACCTAGTTTTTGAGATTTTGATGCCAGCTTGTTGTAGCTCAGCGTGCTCACCGTAACAGAGATGAGCATTCCCATGCTCAAAAAGCTCTTGTCTCTATTTACTTTGTTGGGGCTTTTTTCCCCTCAGATGCTTTCTTTGTAAAGAGGACACGGAGCCTATTTTGAGCCTTTGTTTGTCAAGACCATAAATGCATGTCACCGAGAAGAGATAAAGTATCATCCAGCAGTCACAACTTTGTGAGTACAAAGATTTGAAACACGTCTTCTCCAAAGTACTACTGCAGAAAGCAAATAAAAAATGAATAAGCCTCAGGGGCTCATTTATTGGGGGCCTCATGTGCCCATTGAGCATCTCTGATAGTCAGGAGCTATTCCAGCAATGGCCCAGCTGATTTTCACATTTGCTTTCCTTCACAGCTCCAGTGCTCGCTCCCATTTTACAGGTGAAGGAACAGGAAAGGGAGAGACTGGGAAAAAATGTAAAGGAGGACCCTCAGCCCAACTCCCTGCCCTGACACACAGCTCTACTCACATCCTTCTGTGCTCTGATGATAAGGAGGGGAACCTCTACTCTTATTTCAAATTATGCAGCTTCTAATAGTAACAGCCCCATGTGTGGGGAGTGAACTCATGTCTGCAACATGCCAAGGCCAGCAGAGAGCTCTGGGGATGTGGCCCCTGAGCACTGGAACTGTGCATGAGGAGCAAGGAAAAGGCAGCTCTGTGGGACCACTGGAGGACTCCCGAGGTGCTATGGAAGCCAGTGAGGTTCCAGGTGATGTGCCACATAAATGCTGTTTGTGCCAGTTTGAAGGGATGAATCCCATTATCCTCTCTGGTTTTTTGTTCCCCTTAGGCTGTGGGAAGTCTGAGGAGAAGGGATGTACATATAAATTCCATTGCAGGTCCAAATCTCCCTCCTTCCCAAATTTTGGGGAATTAATATTCTTGTATATCTTGTTTTTTTACAGGCCTTGTGTTCTTAAGAAGGCACATGGCTGGAATTCCTTATTCTCGCTTCCATCCCCAAAGTCTTCCATGGTCTCAAATACCCAAAACTACAGAAAAATGCAGATATGTGGGGTCTGAAAGCCTTTTTGGCTTTTCGAGACCCTGCAAGCTCTATGAATTAATACAGGAAAAACCAATGAACTGTTTCTTGTTACATTTGTAACATCAGTCCTGCAGGTTCTAGAATTCAGGGTAGTAAAAATAGCTCCAAGAAACTGGTGTTGGTTGTAAATATAAAAGAATGCAGCGTAAGATGACAGACTTTTAAAATAACTATTTGGAGCACTTAAATTCCATTTGGAAACAAATGACCTCTGAAAAAGAAGAACCTCTGATTTTCTTATGCTTTGCAAGTCTGTGTTTTAGAAGCAATGCAGTTCATTTTTGCCTCAGAGATAAGTTTGGATAACTTGTAGCCTGATCAGAGATGTCATTTCTTTTTATTATATATTGCATTCAGACAGTACATTCTGATTCAGATCTCATCTTGTTGCCAAATCTGGAATAATTTTGACGTATAAATTTTTCAAATTAATTCCAACAGTGAAGATCATTCAGTTGTCAGCAGAAGTGGAAAGGGAAAAGTGGTGCTCTGTGCTAATTAGATGAGAGCTGACGAGTCTTTGATCTAGAGTTGCAGGACAAAATCCTGATTCCACTCATGTTAAGTACGTTTCAACATTTACTTCAATGGCATTTTGTTATTGTCACTCCATTTCTTGCATAAGACAGGACTTCAGGTGGTGTTTCACACTCTGACCACAGTTCACAGGAAATTCAGCTGTTGGAGAGTTAAAATACTTTAGGGGCCAGTGACACATGAAACAAGTGGCTGTGCTTCCTTCAGGAGGTCACAGTTTGCAGTTCCTTGGGACCTGAAATCCAGTGAATACCATAATAATCAGGATTTATGAGCATCTCTCAGAAGGTAGAACCTCAGCTGGGCTTCAATTCATGGAAGGAAGTACAGGAAGTCTAGAGGTGATCAGCAGCTGAAGACAAGAGAATGGAAGATCGAATTGCTTGGAACTCCCAATAAGCAGGGTCCAAGTCAGCAGAGCAGTTTTGTTCTGAGACTGAAGTTGTGCCTTGCATGACAGCCCAGGAGCCATGGCCAGCACTTCCAGATCTCCTACTCAGGGAGCTGCTGTGAGAACTGGTTTAAAGCTTGAGGTTGGAGCTTCCCCTGGGAGAAATGCTGTGGTGACTTTATGCTACACGTTCATCCTTCGAGTGCTGCTGTGTGTTGGGTTTTTATCTTTGGGGTGGTTCCGTCTCTTCAGCTTCCTGCTCACCAACTGCCAAAGCAAAACTTGGGAAGCGGAACAGATACCAATAAATTTCTGGATTTTCTAGTTTAATTTTAAGGAAAACTAGGACTTCATGCCGTTCCTACACAGTAAAGTTACTGCTCCCTCAGAGCTGAAGGGTTTATGCAGTAGTTTGCATCCTTTCAGGCAGAATGTGATGTGCAGCAAGATCACTGCTGGGGAGGTTGTGCTTTGCTCTTTTGCAGATGCAGTGAGTCATCTGAGAAACCATTCCTCAGCAAAAACCCGGCTAACTTGGTTTACTTTTTAAGAGTCGTTTCTTTGGGCCAGTTGTGGATGTTGCCATGGCAGCGGGGGATCTTAGGCCGTCCCCTCCCCTCTGGGCTGCAGCTCCGTGTGCTGTTTTAATGCCACCTTGCTGTGAGCTTTGGAAGGTCAGGCTGCTCAGCAGCTCCATCACAGCTCCCTTCATGGACAGAGGCAGAGGTTGTTTTTCTAGGACCAGCCCTAACAGCAAACCTTTAACCTGCAGAGTTACCCCAGGACAGATTAAGATGGATCTTCTGTTCCATGACTTCAAAGTGCAGACCTTGCCTGGCAAATTCTTCCAGTCAAGTCCAAAATCAGGAGGTTGCCACAAAGAGTCCCTTCGTTTCACTTGTCCCTAACATGCACCTCTCGTTGTTATACAAATGTATCCTTTTAGGGCTAGACACAAAAAACGCATTGCAAAGGAATTCCCAACATCAGTTTAATATAATCGGTGAACCGCACAGATACTTTAAACCTCTCTCTCCTACACTTTCATTCTGCAAGACCAAGTCCTTCAAGTTCTGAGGTTCCATTGCAGAACTAGATTTTTTTTTTATTATTATTAACATGTAGTGTAAAAATGTTTTATTCTAACCCAATACAGAGACTTGGAACACAAATTCTTGCTAAATATGCAATTAATTATGTACATGAACAACTGCTTAGAAATCTTGCCTGTCATTTGTAAGCCTGTGTGTTGTATGGAGATGGATGTTCATGCAGCTAAAGATTGTATGACCCGTGGTATTTATAATTAGGTAATTATACCCTTGCTTAATGAACTAGCAAACAGTTTTTTTGCTGATGTTGTTTTTTCCTCTCTCCTAGAAAGTGGAAATAAATCCAATTAGATCAGTCAGGGAAGATGCCAGTAGGTTTGCTTCTCCCAAATCATTCAGAAGTCAAGAATTATTTTAACATTTAGTCTTCTTTCTCCCTTGGCTTCGTGGCTGTTACAGAAATTCTGTTTATTAATGCATTACGAACCGAAGCTGTCAAAAGCAATCTCTCTGTCCATTTGTAAGGATGTTCTGTATGTGCATCTGAACGGTGCAGTATGTACTTCTGAAATTTTCATGTGGGCTCTGACCGGATTTCCTGAGCAGAAGATCAGGTGACATCACAGGAATGTCACAGCCTGTGCATTCTAGCCAGGGCAAGTGTCATCTACATGTTATTTACAGAGATATTTCCAGTTCTGGAAAATGCAGTTCGTGGGACCAGGTTCGGCTCCATTTCCTCTTACTCTTGGGTTTTAACCTGCATTTTTCTATCCAGGGCAATGAGGAGCTCTGCTTAAGACCATAGGGAGCTCTATTTAATTATAATTGGCAGCCTGCAATCCTTTGTGCTGTCAAGGAAATCCTGGAGCTAATGGATGATACTGCAAACCTCTGGTAGTGGTTTTACACTCAGCAATTTGTTCTTTATTTAGCTGAGTAAATGTCTGATGGAGCTGAGAGAATCCACTGAGGAAACGTTGTTGGACAGAGGAAATTCTTGGTGCACCTATCCTAGGAATTAATTTATTATCTTAAAGGGTAATTTTGCTATCTAGCCTTTACTTATGCATCTTAAGTAACAAATATCAATGGATAATTTTATTAGTAGTAAGACAATTTACAAGAGCAGTGTAACCTGGCAGTGGTTTTGAAATGTGTCACTTACTGTGGGCAGAGCATAATTGTCTCTGCTCAGATGGTTTTATACCAGCACTGATGGCCTCAGGCTTGGTTTATGAATTGTGCTTTAAGCACAGTGAGAGAGTTTTAATAGCCCAAAATAGGCACCCATTTTGCAACCTGTCTGTCTCAACTGCAAAGCCCAGACAGAGCAGAAGGGAATGGTTTTCCCTTCACCATTTTTAGGATGAGGAAGAAACTTGGCACAGCTGGAGTTTGTTAAAGAGTCAGAAGGTGCCACTTTTTGATACCAACTTGTGAGACACCTCATACACTTCGCCCTTATCAAATCTTTTAAAATTATTCCATGTAAATTTCTAGCACATCAATATTTGCAGTCCTGGTGTGGAACTGAGTCCTTCAGGAGGAACAAGCCCTGGGCAATGCAGAGGGCTGATGCAAACACAAGTTCCTGCTCTCTCCCTCGGCAGTCGTGGCTGACTACAGGGGCAACCAAATATTTTGATAATTCTGTGTATTTTTAAACTTGGCAGTGCAGCCTGCAGAGGTTTTTTGACTGGCAGCCACTAGAGAGCACTACGGGATTGTCTCTTTTCCAGAGCAGGGTGTGGTGAGCTACAATGTGAAAGGCTTTTTCCACATTTCTGAAGAGTCTATTGTGTTCTGTACAACATAGAGGATATTAAACCAAGATTGTAGCACCTCTGGCATTTTGCTTTACACAATTATTATTCATGGTGGCTTCTCTCATCAACATGTAATTCTCACCCAGTAGAGTTTCTCTGGGGTCTGTAATGTAGCCAGGAAAAGTCCCCTATAATAATTAATGTATGGGCTAGTTTTACTGTAAGGCTGAATGAGGAGGCTTTGCTGCCTGCTGCACAGATAACCTTGGTTCTGCTTTATCTTATCCTTAGAAAAACTTCTGCCTCAAATCATTCTGATCCAGCAAACAATGAATGGAGTGGATCTATGTAAAATACATAAACTCAGAGAAATGGCAAATTTAAAGAGAAAATGCTGCATGAATGAATGTTAGTCTCTTCCTGCTCCGAGTATTTGATGTTTCCTTATCTGATTGACACTGTATTTTTTTAGCTCTCATGGCCTTTCATATTCCCCCAGAAAAATGCATTCTTTTCTTTTGAAGTACCTGTGCCTTGAGATTTTTTTTTTTCTCTTTTCACACATCCTTCTGAAATCAGCTGGACCTTTAATGTTTACACTTTGCCCTTTTAAAGCTCCTGTGTGCTTTTTGGGAGGACTTTCTCGTTGAAATCACTGGTGTCTTTCAGCTTAGTTTATGAGCAGAGGTTGTAGCTTAAATCTTGGCAGTGCCTGTGGGAGAAAACACATTCTCAGAAGATAATGAGCAGCCCAGAAGTGCAGAGTTTCCCTCCCCAGGTCTGCAGCTCTGCTTCCAGTGAGTGGTGAGTGCAGCTGTGGTCAGCAAAGGGATTGTCACAGAATGGTTTTTCCTTCCTTCAGGAATTGGTGCTGAGGGGCAGAGCTACTTGTTCTACTGAAGTGACATTTTTCTGTCAGCATTATCGAGTCAGAGCAGCTGGAGGGGAATTAACTGGATTCTGGAGAGATTAAATGTTGGGGCCAGCTGTGTAAATGGAATATGTGGTGATGTGAAAGACCCCTCTCATGACAATGGCATTCATCACATCATCCTAAATAGACCAGACTAGAAAAAACCTCCCCTGAGCTGCAGATCCCAAAATTAGTTTGCCAATCTGTTTATGTCAGTGTTAAACTTGAAATCCTAATTAGCAGGATTGGTTTGAAGTACTTGGTGACAAAGCCCACATTGCTTCTCTGACAGTTGAACCAAAATGCTTTAAATAATAACTCATAGGTTATAATTTACATTTATTGGGTTTGTTTGGGTTGTTTTTTTTTTCTTTTAGTTCTTCTTCACAAATAATGAGGAAACTTCATAAGAGACACTCCAATTCTATTCACCTTTCCAGTACCAGAATGCTCAGCTGGGAAGTGATTTGACCATATGGAAAGTGTTACTGGCTTTAAACCAAGTGATGAAATGTAAAAGTTACTCAAACAATTTGTTTAAGCAACTTAGAATAAACAACATTCAGGATATGGTATTTTTTAAAATTCTGACATCTATAAACTTTTTAGGAATATTTGGGGCTTTCTAGTTTTCCTGGACATCCTGGATCAAGACCCTTCGCAGGAATACCTAGATTTAGACCTCCATTGTGATTTACTGTACTGAGAAATTTTCAAAGAATTTCCTATCACTTTCTGGGAATTAATTGATTGAGGTTTTTTCTAGTTTTCCTGGACTTTGCAGGTATTCCTGAATGTGTGATCTTTCCAGGAATTCCTGGACAGAGACCTTTTCTACAGTTTCTGGACCTGCAACCTTTCTTGGCATTTTCTCACTTTTTATAGGGATTTCTGGATCTAGAACCTGAAGTACTTTCTGTGCTGTTCTAAGAATTTCCCTTCCTAGATTTAGACCCTTCCTGGGAATTTTCCCAGGTTTTCTAGGAAATCTTGTATCTGGAATCTTTCCAGGAACTGCCTTCAAAAGTCCTTATGGGAACTGCAGTAGTTCCTCACATCCCGTATGCCCTGATTTCCTTTCAAGGTCTAGAAATAGTTGTTACCATTTTTTGCTGCCAGAGATAAGCATCAGTCCTATGCAGAGCTGAGGAGCTGGAGGCATCCTGCAAAGAAACTGTTTGAATTCCTGTGTTAAAATCAGTTTCCACGAAAATATTTTTTTTTCTCTCTCTCTCAAAACACACTACTGGACACACTGCCCCCAGGAGTGAGGATAAAACAGCTTCGAGTGCAATCTACATTCCCTCCATTCTCTGATTCCCATGTCCCTCTCACAAAGTCAAAAATGCCTCACAGGGACCTTGTTAGTTAATACATGAACTCCTCATAGCATCATCCAAGCAAAGGCAAGTCATAAAATGTTTACTCTTCTCCTTCTGCCAAATGCTCGGAGCCAAAACTTTAATTGGACTTGAGAAATATGCTTATATATTTTCCTTTAGGGCACTGGAGTTTTAAACTGCCGTCTGGCTGTTGTCCTCAATCCTGAGTTAACTTCTGTGGGCTGAGAGTAAATCCAATCTTCCCAGAATGGTCTGTTGCAGAGGTGATTTTATTTTTCTGGGGAGAAACACAGGGACAGTGTGATGGCATCTGATCAAGGCACTCTGATCTGTCAGAGCTACCTGAAGATTTCTAATCTTTCTGGCTTTCTTTTAGCACACAAAAAAAAAAAAAGGGAGAATTCATAAATATGTAGATGTTTCCTTGCAGGTCTCTTCCTAAGCAAAGTGTGATCTCCAGCTTGTTCTGCACCAGGAGGTGCTGCTCCCTTATGAGCCCAGTAGAAAAGGCATTGAGCTGCTCTAAAGTGACACTTCAAATGGTATTTATTAAAGCTGACACTCTAAGGAAAGAGTAGTACAGACAGTTTTATGTCCCAAAAGAGATATGAACTGGGGTTTGAACTTCTGTGGATTCAGTAACAAAATTAAAAGTTGTCATTTCTCCATTTCCCTTCCTTCCTTTTCAGATCCCTTTGTTTTACATCAGTTTAGGAAAATGAGCCAAAGCACCCATTTCTGTACCATCACTGAAATGAAGCAGGTGTGGGAACATTTGTTATTTTGTCACACTTGGAATAGAACTGTATTTTTGGAAGTGACAGCAGAGAGAACAGTCTACATGAGCCAGTTGTTAAAGCTTCATCCCGTTGTGAGTTCAGTTTAAGACTTGTGCATTTTTCAATCCTAATGTTGTTGAACTTACCTTGCTTTCCACTAAGCATGAATCATTCTCCTTGATTAATCCTGATAATAAAATTACATATTAGAAGCCCTGTAGGATGAGAAGTAATTACTGAGGCACTGTAGGAATGAGGGAGTCAGCTGCCTTCGTAGAGTATCCTTTAGAAACTCCAAAATGCCTCTTTCATAATCATTGCGCAATATGAGTTGCCAAAAAGCAGCGTTTGAGAAGAGCTTGAACTGCAAAACTGGCATGACAAGTTAGAGAAACCACTTTTCTGTGCCTCCTGGTGTAATGTTACACTGAATGGCTGCTGTGTCGAGGGAATTACTACAATCAGAAACAGGAAGAACTTAAAATTAAGAACTAAATGACACTGCCTGTATAATGCCTCTAAAACATGTTACTCAAAGTGGCTGGCTTTCATCAAAACTGGAGTTGATTTGGTCAAATTACCAACACATTTCTTTTCACTGCTTCTTTCAGACCGGCTCTAATAATAACCTTAAAATAGCATCTTTACTGGCACAAAAAAAAAGCCCCAAGACATGGGTCAGCAATCTATTTTCCTTAGCTCAGATATATTATTTAAATTTTTATATTTCTTTTCCCCCAAGAAAAGCACATGTTTGCTGAAGTAGATTTTTCAAATGGGTGCTTCATCTAACTGAACTTTTTGCAACTTCTTTGGGTAGGTTAAGATATAAAAGTTACAGAACATTTAAAAAATAGTTCTTTCCCCCCCCTCCCTGTTTTTTCATCTGGTTTTCTCATTTACCTGTTGCAATCAGGCAATATCTACCAGCAAGCTGGCAATTAAGATTTTAGAACTCTCATTCTTGCTTTACACGAGCTGTTTGGACACGTCCTGAAGTAAACAAGTGAAATTAAAAAGCCAAGCAAAACCTCTACCAGAAAGGCTGCAGAAAGATATCTGCCCATATGTATTATAAGTGGTGGAAATATTAAAACTGGATAGTCCTCTCCTCTTTTTGATGTGGAATTTTTAACTGAACACTAATGGTGCTGGGAATTCCCTGTTGCAGTGACTGGAGCTGATCAGTCCAGCTGGTGCCCTCAGCTCTGTAGTGTCTGGTACAGCATCACTTTCCTTGCGAGTATTGAATTTTCCATCTTCAAAGCTGACACAGATGGTTTCCGTAATGCACTCGGGGAAATACTCTTTGGGACAGAGTTTTTCACTTAGGGGTGACCAATGGCTACATTTACTTTTCCCAGTACCTGGAACAAGGGTTTTGCTGTGTGTTGTGCTTTTGTTCTCTCTCAGGTATGAGGTGCCTGAACACCAAAGGAATAAAAACTGTGCTCAGAACTTTGCTTCTCTGGGAAACCCATGCCAGGGCCTCACCATCCTCAGAGGGAGGAATTCCTTCCCAATATCCCATCCATCCCTGCCCTCTGGCAGTGGGAAGCCATTCCCTGTGTCCTGTCCTTCCATGCCTTGTCCCAAGAACATCTCCAGCTCTCCTGGAGCCCCTCTAGGCACTGGAAGGGGCTCTGAGGTCTCCCTGGAGCCTTCTCCTCTCCAGGATGGGCACCCCCAGCTCTCCCAGCCTGGCTCCAGAGTGGATGCACGGATCTGTCCTGGCTTTGTCACTGAGCTGGGATAACTCCCTTTGATCAGGGATACCTAAAAAAGTTATTTCAGAGCATAAATATTTCAAACCATTGTGTGAACTTGAAATGCTTCAGCTTCTCGGCAGGGTTGCCAAACAGACCTTCTTACCCCAGGACAGGATAATCCACCTCCCATTCACCTCCCGAGGTAAGACAAGGATTTATCCCCTTTTAAATAACTACTTGTTAAGATAAGGATGTGCATGCATCTATTTCTCATGGATTAACTGGAGCTCTTCAGGTTTATCCCCTTGCTTGCCCTGCAGAAACTTCTTTGTGTATTCCAATCCTCTGCATCTCTGTTGTGGGCACGAAGAAGAAATAATGTTTTTAATAGTTCTGTTGAGTAGTGTAAGATCTCCAGATAAAAGTGTAATACTTCCTTTTTTACATCTGATACAAATTATTCGACCAAGCATTAGGAATCAGAACAGCACAGTAGGCTGGTTTATTTATAAGCTTGCGGGTTTATTAACTAAGGCTGTGGGAATAACTTTATTTTTCTGGTCTATAAGTTGAATGGGAAGATCAGAAATCAAAAGTACCCTGTTTCCAGTTTGCTCACATTAAAGGCCCTTGTATTTTTTTTCCATAAATTGCTGTGCAAATTAACTTCTGAAGGTAATTTTTCTAAAAACTAGTTTCGATAGCACTTCAAAAAATATTTTTTCCATCACGTAATTTCCTCCAGTGAGTGCAGATTCTTCAATAATTCAGCAAACTGAACTTTATTACCTCATTCTGTTCTATTTCAGAAGGTGAAGATTAGCTCTTTCAGCTGAAACTAGGTGTTAATTGATGTAGCAGTGTCATGGAACTGCACCTTCAGTTTCTCCATTCGAGAGAAAAGATGCATTATTTAAAATCTGGGATTCCTTTTATGAAGCATATTTGTAGACTGAATACCTTGTGCTCATTCGAACCCAGGCACAGACACTCTTTACAGATGAGTACAGATGTAAGCTGTGACCTGAGCATTTGAGGTTCAAATTCTGTATGAAAGCTGAATATTAAAGGCTTTGTATAGAATTTGGTGCTTATTTCTCCAACTGCTAGAATGCCAGGCAGGCTTGCAAAACATCCTGGTGCAGGAATTGGTGCAGCTACGTCCATCCAGCAACCTCCATGCCTTTATTGATATTTGCCTTATTCGTGTTCTCAGAGAGCCTTTGTTGGTTTGGTACTGCCATTTGGGTGAATTTCTAGAGAAAAAATTAATGAAAGATCCTAGAAGTCATCCCTGTTTATATCAAGGGGGAATCCACTGCCCTTCACTGCCCCTTGCCTGGAACCTGGCAGGGCTCTACAGCCTTGAGGTCTGAGGAAGAGCAGGAACATTCCCATGTCTGCTCCATGGAAATCTATCTTTTGAGCACAAATTCCATTCCTGGAACTTCCAAAATTTGCTGCTACATTAAAATATCCTTCTGCACCAAGTATACATTATGCAGATATGTAAATGAAGATAAGATGTAAAGTAATCTGGTAAGGTTTGGATATTACAGAAATGCTGCATAGTCCCACCAGCACCAAGTTATCTTTTCCTCTGGGTGAAGTAATGTGTCTTGGTTTCTAGCTAATCATCTTTAATCCTTTCAGTCTACATAGAAAGGGAGGAAAATATATTTTCAGCAGGGTAAAGCTGTTCACCAACTCAGATTTCATGTTACACCTGACCACTGATTGCTTGGCATAACATGTCTTAGCCTGCTGGGTCTACCCAACTTTCTCCCTCTTCCCTGCATTTTCCAGGGAGAAGAAGGTTGTGTTCCTGAGGAGACCAGTGGCAGAGCCTGGACTGTGTTCTGAACTGATCTTAATTGGTTATTTTCTGCAAAAGGGAGAAGCTGCAAAGCAGAAGATCAGCGGAAACTTCTAAGACGTTTCTACAAGCATAAATCTTCCTTGATTGCCTGGCTTGGTTTTAAAGACAGGTAAATTTTCAGCTTACCCAGGGATCTCACAGAAAACCTAGTTCCTGCAGTTTCTTTTTTCTCCCAGTTTTTTCATCCACATCCTACGTACAGAACAGATTTTTTTATATCCTTCAAGAGTATCATGGACAAACAGTGGCTTAGTTGTTTGTGTTCATTCTAGTGGAGCAGCAAGAAAACAATTTCACCTGTGCAGGCAAAAGTGAATTCTGCAATCCAAAGCTTGAGGGCACAACCACCTTGGAAGGTGGGGCTTGCTGGGGCACCCTGAGTAAATTGAAGTGCTGAAAGAAATTGGTGGAAAAAAAGAGGTTGCTTCTCTTTTTTTTCTCCTCTTGGCCACTGCCCCAAGGATGCTCAGAGCCCTTCCTCATGGTCAAAAGCTGTTCTCCTGGTTCTGCAGGAATCTGGTCCAAGGAAGGTGGCACAGTCCCTTCCAGGGCCTGTTGTGGTGTCTCAGGCAGGAGATGTTGCTCCTCTACTGAGAGCCCTTCCTGGCAGGAGGATTGTGCACACATTGTAAATGGTGAGGGGCTGGCAAACCTGTGGCAGAGAACCAAGCTGGCAGGGACAGCCTTGAGCCTGCCACGGCAAGGCTGCTCTTGATTCTTGAGGCAGGGAAGGGGAGAACAAGCAGTTTCTTTATTATAATCTCACAGCAGTTATTCCACAGCGAGCTGGAAGCTGTTGTCACAGTGTAAAGGGTTTGGGGCGATCCTTGGGAAAACAGAAGCGTGGATGCCATCCTTCCATCTAAATGCTTCACCAAATGCTGAAAGTTCTGCAATCAAACTTAAGGCAGTGACATTGTGGTTTTAAATGAGGATCCATCCCCGTGCTTTTTAACTCCACTGTGAGTGGGACAAGCCGTGTTTCTTGCCGTGATCAGCTCAGGGATGTGGTTCCAGTGGCCCCTGGAGCCAGCAGTTGAGCCTTCATGCCAAACCCCTGGGCACATGATACACGTGTAAAACACGGGAGGAGGGGATGAAAAGAGTGTCCTGCAAAGGCAGCCTGAAAACACACTGAGAGGGAGCTCTGAGAGATCTAATGACAAGCCTAAAACAAGCACCTACCTGATCAGGTGAGATGGCTCTGCTGGCCCTAGGGATGGCTGGTGCCTGCCATTGAGCATTTCCCTACAGCTCAGCTCCGGGGTGAGTTGATGTGAGGCCCAGCTAAGCTCCACACAAAGCTTGGAAAAGATTCTGAGGTACAGTTATTTTTTTTTTTTAATATGTTTTCACTTCATTGTGGTTGGTTTTTTTGCGCTCGTATTTGATTCTCTGCATGATTAAGCACCTAAATGCTTGCTGTCTTTGTGGGTTGTTTGTTCTATTTGAAGTTTATTTTGTTTGCTTGGGTTTGGTTTCCATTTGTACCAGGTGAAAATTAATAACTATATGCTTATAAATAACTGAGGCAAGATTCAAAACCAAAAACAGAGGGTTTTTCTTTCTGCTTCCATGCTTCCAGCTCCTTAGGATCCTGATTTTTTTTTTTATTATAAATTCTTAGCACTTTTTTGTAATTTTGAAGCTTTAACTTATTAAAGTTGACTGCCCAGAAATCAACCTGCCTATGGAGAAGCACAGTTTGGCAGAATCAGTAGTTTCCAGTTACTGTTAAAAGGCGTATCTTCGCCAAAGAAACTGTGGTAATTTCTGTTAAAGTTAAAAGAAAAAATGGGGTATTTGGGCTTTTTTATTTAATCTGGCCTTATTATATTCGTTCCTGTCTACATTGTCAAGTCTTCATTGCTATGACTGAGACAGCAGCAGAAATTATGCCTAAATTGGATTGTCTTTTGAGGGCAACTAATAATTAAATCTCCTGCAGCTTGTGCTGCCAATAAGCAATGGAAGTAATTACTAAGTTTGAAAGAAATACACTAATTTGGAAAATGTTTGAAAATGTCTCCAATGTAATGGAGATACAAGCCAGCAAGAGGTTATTGGTCTAGACAACATAACCATGGCATTTCGTTTTGCTCCACAAGCTGTTTAGATTACTGTCGGAGGAGGGCTTCTGTTCACCACTTTTTAATTTGATTTTACTGTACAGCAAAACTGGCATTTTAGCTTGTTTTGTAAATTGCTATTGTCAAGGTTATGAACTTGGTTACCACCCTTAGCTTAGACGGGAATTTTTAGAAGAAATGTTTATCAAAGTTCTTCCTTCCCTTGGTGTCCAGAACTATTTGATGTAAGCGGAATTTTTCCTTCTCTGTATTCCTTCTTTAAGTCATATTTTCTGCCTTGTTCCATGAGACTCCCTTACCTAACTGGTGGTCTGATTCTTCACAGTTCTCATCTGTCTCTGTATGTTCTTCCTAAAACAATAAAATTCTCACTGTGAAAAACTTTCTGTTTGAAGTGGGATGCAGCATTCCTTTTTAATGTCTGCTCTCTGTGTTCCAACATGGCTTGCCTCTGGCTGGAGTTCTTGCGTGTCTCCAAGGATATTAATAATCCACTTTGGAAAAGAATGGAAAATCTGTTTTATAAAGGTTTTAAGTCTTTTAAAATGCTTGTGTTTCAAAATGAGCCCACTCCTTCCAAATTTAAATTCTTTTCTTGAAAGCAAATATTTTTATTTTTCCATCTTATAGGAAAAAGTTACAGAATGAAATCCATATCAAGATTAATGGTGATGTTCTTAATTATTTTTGAATTAAAAAAGATTTTTTTAATAGTACTGGAATTAGTAGTAGGATTATTTTCTCCCCACTTGGAAAAGAGAGATGAGAGAAGTCGGTAACATTTTTTCTATTACTTTAAATTTAGCAAAATTACCGGAATTACTAAAGAATTAGTCCAAGTGGGTTATTTAATCTTGGTTTGGTTACCCAACCCTTTTTCTCATTTATTATCCAGTTATATACTTGCAATGTTATTCACTTCATTCCAACCCACTCTAAGCCCCTTCTTTGCATCTTTTTTTCAAAGCACAACATTTTTCATGTGTGCTCCAATGTGACCAAATTTTTTAGCTTTTTTCTACTTGGTTGAGAAACGCTCCTCTTTTTTTACTATTTTTTTTTTTTTTTCTGGTTATGAAAACCCTATAGATTGGATCTTAACCCTCAAGGAAAATATTCCAGATAATTCCTTCCAGATATACCTGTCACTGGTTCACCTGCTTTATCTTAGAAATAAATGCCTTGGAGGAGAAAAAATGCATCAAAATAATTCTTGAATTTTGACACTGCAGTGATCTCAATTGGCTAATGATCCATCCCCAAATGTGTGATGTGAATCTGCTCTTTCTCTTTCAGCCTTGGAACATTAAACTTGCTTTATTTTGAGGCCATTGCTGCATATTCTTCTTATTTAAATGCATGAATGTATGAGTGCACTGACAAATATTTCTTTTTCATAGTATTAGTAGTAAATTTTTTCAAAAGAATGTTCCCTCTTTTAGGTGGAGATGGAGATCTCTTTATTTACAGTAACTTTCATTGATTGGTTTTGATTACTTTTTGAGATTTTTTTTTTTCCATGAATCACTGAGGTTCAGACTTTTGCAGACTCCCCCGGGAGGCTCTGTTTGTGCTTTCCTACTCCTCCCACCAAGCAGGCAAGTCAGGGGAAGAGGGCACATGGCATGCACCAGTTCTTGGATTTTCTTCTCTCTGGTTTGTAGAGGGAAGAAAATATATCAGGATTCCCATGACTTGGGATGTGGTGCTGGATCTCCTCTACAGAAATGAGAAAGAAGTAGAGGCTGAGCTGCTGAAAACAGAGCTGAAATCCTGGCCCTGCTGGAGCCACTGCCTAAAGTTCATCCTGATTTCCTGTGTCTGGAGGGTGTGCTTTGCATGTTACATGTTCGCTCTTTGTAGCTGAGTCTGGACATGCTGGCTATCCCTAATTAAAGTAATCTAGGAAATTTAAGCAGCTGAGCTTAAAAGTTAGCCTTAAAATGTGTGTTGTATTCATAAAACAAATCTCCTGTGATACTTATTTAGATATTTGCCAAGAGCGATGCTGTCTGAAATAATTTGAAGAATATATTCTCCTCTTAAGACCACAGACCTTCTTGTCTTTTATTTAAGTTGTTGTTTTTGGTGGGGTTTTTTTCACAAAATGAAATCAATTGCACATACTCTTCCATAAAGAAAACCTCTATCTCTTATCATTTCTAATTTATCATCTCACCAGAGGAATGACATAAGATAGAAATCATTCTGGAGAGAATGGGCAGAGTATGTGGGGTAAAGAAACTATTGCCTATATAAGAGAAAAATTGTTTTTCTCTGTGTGAGACAATAGTAGTAGTTCTGTGCTTTTGCCTTGAGTGGCAGAAGGTGACAGTGAGAGAGAAATGTTGTTCAAGTAATAATGGAACTTCCTTTTAGTCAAAGAGGTAAGGAGGGCTATGGGTAAATGCATGGTTTTTTCAGGAGAAACACACACAATCTTTTACATAGTGATAATGGGGAAATAATCTAAAAATATTTGGTTAAAAAATTATAAAGACAGTAATAGCATTATTTCTCACTCTTGATTATGTTCTATTCTACAGCACAGAAAGCAATTAATATTTCATAACAGTGTGAAATTGTATCATGCAGGTGTCATCAAATGCAATAATTAAACCTCGGCAGAGTGGTTCAAACATGCTGTTACTGGTGTGACCAGTTAGTGCTGGGAGGGATGGGGGAGAGAGGCTGATGGGGGAGCCCGTAGGCAACCAGGGTTAAAAGACCAATGTCAGCAGCATCTTAACGAGCTGAGAAAAGGCTTTGTGCCCAACATGCTGCTTCTTGTGCTTTAATAACTGCTCATTCCTGATACTGCTCCCCCTGACAACCAAGCCTGTATAAAGGTGATAAAAACATGAACTGTGAGTAACATACCCGAGCCACGGTTTGGGAGGCTTTTCCTCTTGTTTCAAGAGGCTGGTGATGCAGTCATAGCGAGCTAGTTCCCTGAGCTACAGAGGACCAGGAGGGACCCCTTGTGCAAGAACGTTGGTTTCATAAGGAACAGTTCCACATGCATTCCTCTCTTGTAGGAGGCATCCAAGAACGGTTACTCAACTCAAAAGATTAAATAGCCAAGTTTTGTTCTCTCTGGTTTTGTCAGAATCTGTCTTATATTAAAAGCAGTAACAACATTTATCTGTAAGAAGTGAGTGCGTGTGAATGCTGGGCCATGATTGTGGACTTTCGGTTCAGGAGACAGGCAAAGGTGATATTTGAACACTTGAAGATTCAAATTGATATTGGGTATCAGGAACTCACCTTAAGAATTTCTCAACCCCTAGATATGAAGGACTAAACTGTAGTACTTTTTAAAGACTTCAGTTTGTTTTTATTGTGCACAGTCTTCCAGAATGACCATTTAAATCAAGTCTTATTAATTTGGCTAGAGAGTGGGAAAATAAAAGCAAAGAAATACCCTCAAAACAACAACAACAAAAAAAAAATCTAAAAATTACAAGGCTGCTGGGTAGAGGATGGTAAACCAACAAAAGATTGCTTCTAAATTGGCAAGGGAATTTATATGTTATGCCAGGTATCTGCTCTTGTGAGATGAGTTTAGATTTGGAGAGTAGAAGATGAGAGCCTTAGGACAGACTGGAATATGGTGAGCAAGGCAGCTGGGAATTTTGGAGGGTTCCTGTTCCAGGTGGAAGGTGTTGTCTCTAAAATGCAAGTGAAGCCTCACAGGTGAGGGAGGCAGCAAACATCTGACAGAGCACAGCACTCAAAATGGGCAAAATTAGAGAACAGGCTCAGGGTGACCACTGGGAAATTCCTCTGAGCTTCTGCAGAGTTTCTGTTCCTGGTTGTGAGAAGGTGCCATCATCTGTTTTGTGACACTTGGAGAAAATACTTCCTGTCTGTGAGTAACATCTAGATTTAGATTTGTAATGTGTGAATGTATCAGTGCTGTTTCTTTGGAAAATACTTGGGCCAGTTGAGTTCTCACTGGGAGTCTAGTTCAGGGGGAGCTGATGTGGAACTGCAGACATCTTTCTGTGGGAGAGTTGGAGGCAAAGATACTTGTGATACAGCAGGATTGTGATATTCTGAGTAGGTAGCTTGGAAATGTTTAAATCAAAGACTGGAATTTTATTTGAAAAATGTTGTCTTGGTGAAGCAAAAATTGTACCAATTCCAGCACACTTTCTGACAGATATGTGACTGATCATTAGTGAAACCTCCCTGGCTGGCTCACAGGGTACAAAAAATCATAGATTTTCAGTATTTGTGGCTTCTTGGCTGGAATAGTGTAGCTATTTCATAACCCTGCTTCTGAAATGGAAATGAAAGTGCAAATAACCCATCCTAAGTGAAGGCCCTGCTGGTGCCCTTCCAGGTATTCCAAGGACTGGTAAGTTTTCTAGGGGATGTTGGGATTTTGTGCTCCCTGATAGCACTTGCCCTACCTTTAAGAGGACTTTATGGAATGCCCTTATCTTTTCTGGAGCAGCTGAGGCTGTTGCCAGAATTAGGACTGGCACGTGCAGTTGCTTGGAGCCAGAGCAATTTTCTGTCTGGTTTTGTTTTGGAAAAAAAAAAAAAAAGAGTTATTTAAAATACTTAGATTCTTTTGAAACTGTTTTTCTTATGCTGGAATTGTTTGGGTTGTTTTTTTTTATTTTTACTTGAATGTGGGTGTGTGGGATGTCCTGTCTTAGAGAGGCATGATGCTGCTGATGCAAATTTCTTTCATAATGGAAGTTACAAGTTTACTCAGCATTCCTGACTATTACGATAGAATTGTGCATCCCATGTTAAGGGGATTTCCTCAAGCCACCAGACAACCAATGCTGCCTTCTAGTGCTTCATATTTATTCTGTAATAATGTAAGGACACGTGCAAAAATATTGCTAAATACATCCCAGTAGAACTTGCTTTTTGTTATGGCAGAACCTCATTCACTCTTTGCTGTGATTATTGCTGCTTCACCAGAACAGTTTGTGCTCCTACCTGTTTTATAATTATGTTGTTTTCCAGCTGCTGCTTTTGACTTGTTTAAAATATCTGCTCAATCATCTGCAACACTGCTCCTTTTATAAAAAGCAGCAAAACCCTATGAGCTGTTCTTTGGATGGAATTAGTCCTGTTACATCTGTGGCTGACAGGCTGAGACCTCGTGCTGTGATATTTAAATAAACATCTTTGCCTTGCATCAGTTTCTCATAAATCCTATAATTGCATAACTACATGTTTTACTTGGTTCAATGATGTCTTGGTAAGTGATGTTGGCTTAGTTGATTTTTTTGTGGCACAGTCACAGGATCTAAATATGCAAAGAGGTTTTTTGGGTTCAGGTCCCACAGAACTGAAATACAGGAGGGTTAACTTTAAATAATGAAATTGAGCAACTCTTTTCATGTTGTTGTATACAACTGAGTTAGAGGCTGTTAATTCAATGGCTTCTGGAAAAATCACAGTACAGCAATATTTTGGCTTGTGAATTGCTCTGCAAATGTAATTATGTAGGTGTGATGTTGGTCTGTGTTCTACTTGGGGCTGGGTTGCTGCCTTTATATTTGGTTCATGCTTTCTGTCCTGCACAATCATATATAATTCAGTATTTATTAAGGTTTTATGTGCAGTGGCGTCTTTCCACAGTCCAAGTTTCATTTGTGGTAGTTGTTTTGGATAAAATATAATTGTACAGCAAACTAATTGCTGTTCAATACAGAAATGCTGTTAGGAAAAAAGTGCAAACATCTACTGACCTGTTCAGTCTCTCCTCCCTCTTAAGACTATCTAAGACAGAAGAAATGAAAAGCCAAACTGTCCCCATGCCAGTTGCATTACAAGCTGACAAAACATTTAGAAAAGCTTGTTCCTAAGCAAATGTGCATGCTAGGAAATCAGATGGATGTTTAATGGATCTGATAATGGACACAAATTAAGACCCAAATTGCTGAAGGTAGTTAAACAACCTTGGTGCCAAATGAGCTGCAGTATGTTTGGATGCAGTGGATTGAAATTATCTGGGGTATTTTCCCCCAACATACCTTTTAACCACTCAGGCTGGCTGGGGCCACTCATCCATTCACTGTAAATCAGTTTTCTGTATTTTCTGCTGTTATCACTCATGGCAAAAGAACTCTTCTTGATTCTACCTTAATATTGCTTTGCCTTCTAGAGATTTTACTCTTGTCCTTAGAAAGAAGTGAAGGTGGCAAATATCCTGTATTCTCATACCTCCTTTGTGAGGTGATTTTTTTCCATATGCACTGAGAAATGAAATAACTAACCAACTTCAAAAAGGAATTTTATCTATGTTGAATCTTATTCGAGTGTTCTCATTACCATCAATGTAAGAATTTCCCAAAAACCTCATTTTCCTCACCAGTAAAATGCAATTCACTCTCCTCTGGGGAGACAAAGATGAATGATAGAAGTGAATCAGAGAAGGTACAGATAAGAAATAGGATTAAAAGCAATAATGCAAGGGGGAATATGTTGCTACCATTATCTTGGGTTTAATGGTGTGACTCAGTCATAAAAAGGTGTGAGCTGGCTATTGCCATTGCTCTAGAACTGAGGAGAAGATCAAAGAAGACCCCCTACATCTACACAGAAAAGCCTGGAGGGGCTGCAGAATATTGCCCAGGTGAATCCTCTAGGGAGTAATGAAATTGGGATTGCTTTAGCCACAGCTGAACAGTTAATGTTCTTGTGATGAATGATATGACAGCATTTAAATTACTCTGCTTACTTCTCAGTGTTGGGTGTTATATTGTCTAAATTGGCCAACCAGGACAGTTTTTTTTTGTTTACTGGTAAATGCAGAACTTTTTAGATCTCTGTTGTCAATGCCTAGGCCTGGTCTTAGTGTCTGTTTAAAAAAGCAAAACAAACAAAAAAAAAACCAAGCAAACAAAAGCAACCCACAAATTACAAACCTGCGTAATAAAAAGCAAGAAAATACTAATGTCTTATCTAAATTTGAAAGGGTGAGGTTTAATTTACTGGGCTATGCACAGGGTAATGAATTTGCTTTGTAAAAGTTGGAATTTCTTTGCTAAAGTTGCATTCTAGGATCTGGAAAGCCTCATCAGTCAGTGACCTTCATTTTTCTCTCACACCTCTGGTTCAGGGCATTAGACCTCCTGCCTGCAGAACTGATTTTCCTTGCTCTGGTGGCTTGCCCCGTTTGCAGCTCAGATCACCAGAGGGTGAACATGAGCCGTGAATTGCTCCAGTGTCTCACAGAGTTTCACTCCATTTCCATCCCAAGTGCACTATTGGCATTACCCAGTCTCTGGCCTCTCATTATCAAATGCTTTTCTCTTCAGTGACCAAACCCCTCCTGTTTTCTTTGCTTACCCACAAAATACCCCCACTCTATCCACAACTCCCTCTCGAATTCCCAAACTAACAGTTGGGCAATAGGCACTCATTGCTCTGTTGCATTCCACAGTGCTTTTAGTCTGACTTAGCTTCAGATACTAAAGTGCTCCCCTTCATGCCAAGACAGAACCAGTTTCTGGCACCTATGATCAGTTCTGCAAACCTTTAAAAATGAATATTGAAAAATAATAATTCTCTAGCACTTTATTCGTTTTGATTTTTGATATTTTTATTCGTTTGACTGAAGTTGGCCAGAAAAATCAAAGGCTGTTTACGGGGAATATGTATGGACAGCAGGATTATGTAAATTTTTGGAGAGCAACCTCAAGCTTGTTTCATTCTTTTATATTTAAACTTTACAACAGTAGCTGGCAATGAGTTCCCTCTAATAAAGAATGTTATCAGTGTTGTGGTTGTTCTGAGTTAACAAATTATGTTTCATCCTTTCCCTTCCCCATGCTCCATCTTCTAGCTCTCACATTCTCTGCTGTGTTCTCTACTATTGAGTGTTTATCCCTTCTCTGCTCACACAATGGGATTTCCCAAATTTGTTTGGCCTGCCTGGAGGCTTTTGCTAAATGAGAGGTGGCAGTGGCTTTGTGAAGAGCACCTCAGTGTTCCTTTCCATGCTGTTCCATTGCTTCCATCTGGGCAGTAAGAGAGCAGTCCCAGGAATAAACTGACACATTTAACCACTCTCTCAAAGCATGGGACACTTTGCCATGTTTATATATCCTTCAGAACAATTATCTGGAAAAGTTTGTCTGTGAAGCTGAGCTAAAAAAATTTTTTTTAAATAGGAATTTTTGTTTTGTTTTAGTCTTTTGGATATGACAAATGGTACAGAGAGTTTCCAATGTGCTCCACCATGGTGCTAAATTACCATGTTTCTGTCATGTCCCAGAATGGAGAAACATTTGTATTAGCAGCACTTTTAGCAGTGGTTTTTTGGCACAGTAACCATCCAAATCTTACTAATTTCCTGTGTTACATACCAGCAATAACCCTTTATGTTCTGGTTACCTAACCACAGCTACTTACCTCATGCAGAGAAAACATTTTAGTTTAGGAACCAAAGTATAATGTTAAACTAATGAGCTTTGTGTAGCTTAGTCTCAGCAAGTCGTTGACCTGATGAATATAAACGTTGTAAATGGACTGATGAGTAACGAGTTTGGCTTTTGGACAAATTAAGAGTTTGTGTAGAAAACAGTGACACATTAGCACATTAATAAAAAAAAAAAATCCCTCTAAATTTGCTCTCAGAAACTGAACTTAGGTCAATTTTAATTATGAAGAAATCTAGCCCACTGATGGCTTCTGGTCTCATGTAGTGCCTTTCTCTACTTATGCATTGTGCCCTTTTGCCCTGAAAACTCACTTGGAAGAGTAAAGAAAATAAATGCTCTGCAGGTTTTCTACATGTAATTGCAATCCAATTTTTCCATTGTTAGTGCAAAAGAAAAGAGGGAGAGTGAATCCAGAACACAGTTGGCATGCCTGGTGTTTGCAACAGCTCTCTTGTCCTGGTGATAAGAAATGGAATATACTCTTCTCTCCATGCCCAGGTTTTAAATCGCTGTTTGCACGTGGCCAAGAACATCAGTTTTTGTCCATCCTGGCAGAATCTGTTGTGCTGAAGCAATGCTGTCACCTCTACACAGAACTGGGAACATCTTCCATTCCTAATATGACAATAAGTCAATGCTTTGAAAAAATACTATCAGTTATGTAAAGGAAAGGTTAAGAGGTGGCCTGTCATTTCTTATTCTGAAAATACACTGTGTTTTGAAAGAATTTTGGTGATTATTTACCTATAAAGAAGTATGCTTGGTCAGTCTAAGTTCACATACAGTGAAGGGCTCTGTGTTTTAATTGGCTCTCATTAGTTCTCTGAAACGTAAAAGCAGCAATGTTATGATTGCGTCTCAAGGATCTCTTGTATATATTTTTTTTAATTTAAATCTAATCTCTCTTTAGAAATCACAGAACCCTAAAAACATTTAGGCTGGAAGGGATTTGTGGAGGTTATCCAGGCCTTGATCTTCCTGCTCAAAGCAGGGCCCTCTTGTAAGTTAAATCAGGTTACTTGGGACCGTGTCCAGTCATGTTTTGAAAATCTCTGAGGATGGAGACTCCAGTCTCCTGAGCAACTTGCTTCATGCTTAATCAGTTTAATTCTGAGCTTTTTTATTTCCATATAGCAAATCAAAATTTCCCTTACTGCAACCTTTGTCATGTCTTTTCCCCATGGATCTATAAAAAAAGAGTTTAGCTCCAGCTTCTCTGTATCCTGCCCCAGGCAGGGAATGCCAATCATTCCTCAGCCTTCCTTGTCCCAGGCTGACTAAAGCCACTTCCATGGGCCTTGGTGTGCTCTGGTCCCCTCATCATGTGGTGGCCTCTGCTACCCTGTCTGGGTTCCAGATCTCTGTCTCCTCGTGGGTGTTCCAAGCCTGGACACGATATTCCAGAACCAGAGGAGCCTCACATGTGTCAGGCAGAGGGGAGCAGTGGTTTCCCTGGAGCTGCTCTCTGTGTGTACTGGTGCAGTTGTCCTTTGCTGCCATACAAGGGCTCCCTGCTGCCTCCAGTTCCACTGGGACCCAAAATTCCTCTGCAGAGCTGCTGCTCAGCCATTCAGTGCCCAGCCTGTCCTTACGTTGTTCCTGCAGTTCCGAAATCCCCTCTCAGTCCCTTCTCAGCACTACTGCATCTCACTGAAATCAGTGTTGTGGGGTGCAGGTCAGCTTTTTGAAAAAATATTCCCTGTAATCGGGGCCAAATATTCAGCAGGCACATGGTGCCACTGGTGGTGGAGCAGCAAAACCAGAGTTTGTCATGAGCACGTTGACTTTGTTCCTCCCCTGCTCGGTTTGTGGGTTTGGGCTCTGCTGTTACGGTCTGTGCCAAGAAAATGTGCAAGCACTGAGATGGTCGTTTTACTTTCAAGTCTCTGATTAATTAAAATCATCTTTAGAGTTACGACTTTTCTCAAACATAGGCAAAGAGGCTGTTTCTAATGGATGTGGGGTTTTAGTGCAAAGGACACATAGTTTAGTGTGTGTTTAGTTTGCTTCATTTTATGTGTTGTACTAAGATATAAAAGCACCAGAAATAGTGGTAAAATAAAAGCAAATGTTAATATCCTATTAGCTTTAACAACTGAGACTGTAATCTTCTTATTAACAGATGGAGTCCAGACTCTGTGCATTAAGTATTTTAAAAGTCATTTGACATTTAAACAGCAAGTGGATCACTTCAAAGAATACACACAAGAAATGGAGGCTTCAAGAATAATTATCTTTTAGGTGAAAAATAGCTTTTCAGTCTGATGCACAGCTAGTGTATCTTCAATCCATCCTCAATTAATAAAAAAAAGCACGCACCAATTAGAAGTTATGTCCTATATAGGTCTCAAAATGTTTTGTCATGTTGTTATCCCCATTTTGGCTGGAATAACAAATTCCCAAAGTTTTCCAGTAGGAGAATAAGGATTACAAAATAGATAGTCCTGAGTAGTATTGTAATGTAGCTGATGCTGATGAGGTAAAATTGCTAAGTGTTAATTGCATTCACTCTTTATCTGTTTAGAAACTAACATAAGCCAATGCATCTGAAGCAATGAGGATCCTAATGTAACAACTCTGAAAATGCCATGAAAAAGAACTCATTTTAAATACAAGCCAGCAGAATATCCATAGGAGCTGAAAAGTGGCTGAACCCCTTTGTCCATGAGTTTCATTCTTTAAAAAAAAATAAAAACCAAGCACAAACCCCTACAAAACAAAACCCTCTAATTTTTCCATTTACTCCCAAAATGCAGTTCTCTGTCTGGTAAGAAGTTCAGTCCTCAGCAAAAACCCTTTGCTGGTTTTGAACTGAGTTTATTTATATTTGTTTTATACATGTTTATCCTTGGGGTGAGCCTGTCAGTGATGAGAATTCCAGACTTTGTGGAACAAAATGCATTTTATAATTGGACAAGGCAAAGCCAGGAAGAGAAAGGGCTGCTCGCATGCAGTTTTAAGCACCCTGGTACAGCTTTGTTCAAAGTCCTCTTGATCTTTGATACATTTGTCATCTTTAGTGTTAAGCCCTCCATTCTGAGGCCATAAAGATGTGAATACCTGAAATGAGTGCACTGAGTTGTCTGGGGGACTTGACCACTGTGGGCTCCCTGCCCAAAAGGAGAGATGAGTTTGTTTGTTCGTTAGGCAGTGTGAAATTCTTTCATAAGATATCTTGAGAATTTAATACGAAATTTTTTCATAATTTTGGTAAACTAAATGGTTATTTTATGCCATTTTTATGGGTAAATCCTTTAGAACCAAAGACAAAGATGAGATACAGTGAATAGTCATTATCTTATATGGAAATTACTATATACAGGTGCCAAGAATGTTGTATTACACAATTCCTGTGCCACCCAGCATATAAACCATCCAGTCACTGCATTTAGCAAAGTACCAATCTATGTAGAAAAAAGGGGATGATTTTAAATTTTGGCTTAGCTTTTAAGGAGGTCAAATACTTGAAATCGTACACATTAATTGGTAGCAACTCCATATGCATCTTACATATTATGCTGGCATTTAAAAAGAAATGTTTTTAAACATTCTACACAACTTTCCTTTGTTACAATGGTAAAGAATTAGGAAGGGCCTCACAGTTATGCAGGTCTATTGTGTTGCCTATTAAACAGGTATCTAAAGATGATTTATAAAGTCTGTATGTAGAGAATATATTCAGAGAAGGAGAGTAAAAAAGACTAGGAAGTGCTTGATTAGATGTACCTTTCGGTCTTAAAAACCATGAATAAATGGAAATTCATTAGCAAACATTCTTGTCTGTAACATTCAGCTTCTCCTCAAGCTTGCAGAAGTCTTCAGTATGTTAATACACAGTTCTAGGAATGCTGAAAAATAAGGATCAGTGGTGGCCTTATGGTGAAAAAGTCAGTAATTATAGTCTGTAATGCAGACAGAGGAAAAGCCAGTCTAAGCCAAAGAAGGTCTCTCATGAGCTGTTGTTATTGGCATTCAGTTGCTCTCAGGCTTAACTGAGAATACTCAAAGTTCTCCTTGCTCCACAATGTTCCCAAATTAATCCAGACCTTGGTAATCAAGATAATGGCTGAGGGGGTGATTCATTATAGGGTGGGGTTCTGCTTTTTTCTCCCCCCTTTTTACAATCTGAAGAAAATCTTATACTGAAATTTACTTACAGAACTGAAAAGGTCTCGGTGTCAAGCACGGTGTTCTGCTGCTTTTTAAAGTCTGGAAATGAGAATGAAGGGTTAAGGGAGAGCTGAGACATCAGTAAAAGGGCCTAGAGCTCCAAAATACAAATGTAAATATATTATCTTGTTGTCAGATATTATAAATTTCTGTTTTCCTTTTGTTTTACATCAGCTTAGTTGGAGGAGGCTCAGAAAGCTCCCTTTGCTCTGTCCATTTTCCCCAGCTGCAGTAATGAAAATGTGACTTGAAGTAGGCTTTCTTCTCGGGGAAGGAAATGCAAGTGGCCTTGCACTGCACAGAGCTGCTGACACGCAATGGTATGAATTTTGTGTTGGACTACATGATAAATTTGTCATTTTGTATTAGAATTTTACTATGCCAAGATTACAGCCCAGACAGAAAACTGCGTGTTTCAAATCTGGTTTTGTAATCTTATTTACATTAACTTGTGCTCATGAGTAATCTCTCTGAAGTCAATGGTATGAATCCAGTCATAATGAAATTATTTGTTGTTTATTTTTTCTCATCTGGTAATTATACTTTGCTATCTGATTGTTTTGTGACCCTTGAAGCAAAAGTCTCAAGGACAGAAATAAAATCTTTTTAGCTTCTGCACTGGAGCCAGTTCTGAAGAAATGAAAAGTTCTTATATTCTATTCTTAAAAGCAACAGAAAGATCTGGCTAGGAGTGTTCATATGGTGTTAGGAAGGTGGCTGATATATTTCAGATTTTTAAATATAGATGGGACTGTGTGTTAAAGCTCTTTTGGATGGAAGATAATGATCTAAAATTGTAGCCAGTTGCATCTGCAGTAAGCCTGAAGGAATCTTTGTTCAACTGAGTTATCACACACACAAAAATACAAGATTTATAGCAAAATCAGGAAGCTTATATTCAAGTTAGGAATAAAACTTATTAACATTTACATTCTCTAGGTATGAAATGTATAATATTTATAATGTATTTTACTCCTGCTACTCAAAAACAGTAAGTCAACTTTGAAATAATTTAATCAACAGAAACAAAACCAGCATGGCTGAAAAAATTCTGAATGTTTAAGCACAGCTTTCCTTTTTCCAAAATTGCCTCTTCATATTCTGTATGAAGTTCACAGAGGATTTAGATAAAGTTTATTTTCTGAAGCACAAGAATTGCTCTGGCCTCTTCCCACTCTTACTAATATTAATGCAAATTTTACACCATTTTTTTGTTTTGTGCTAGTGATCAGAAAACATCCATTAATTTTTCAAACTGACTTTTCAGACTTAGTTGTGCAAAGTATGTTTCTCAAGATGTTTCAGAAACTAAGGTCCAAACTTGATTTAAACGATTTCATAACATTAAATTATGATTAGTATACTCACTTTACTCAGTGCTTTGTTCATCCAGTCTAACATAAAATGCTTATTTCTGATTGAAGCTTTAATTAGAGGACACAAAAACTCCCAGGAGCATTATAACGGAATTTTTTGTGGTTTTTCTCCCCATGGGGTTTGGTCAGTGATGTTTGAACAGTTCTATGTTAGAGATTTTGTTGGGAATTTTGTGGGGTTTATTGTCTGATTTGGTTTTTAATCTTTGCTGTGAAAGAATTATGAGAGGTTTAGTCAGTTCTTGTCCTGCAGACTAAGTAGTGCCTATTATTTGTGCTGTTAGTCTGTGGCATTTGAAGTAGTTTATTTTTAAATGATCCTAAACTATGCAGTAGCCCAGAATATTTTATTGCAGGCGATATAGAGAATTTGGAGTGGTTTTCACTTGAGCATGTTATATCAAAGTTCTAGAATTCTAAATTTTAATAAAAAGTAACAAACCTTTTTTTAAAAAAAAAACCTGGTTTTAAATTTTAAAAAGCTGCATTCAGGGAAAAAGTGTGTCCCGATAATTGCCTTGCAATTAAGATGTGACTTGTATCTCTTCCTGATCCATGATAAGTTTGTTCCACAGAGGGATGAGGCTGACACCTTTATCATATTGGTATTAATCATTATAAAGCTTTTCTTTAAAATCTCCAAGTGGAAATGCTGATTTGTGAAAAGGAAGCTGTCTTAAAGTCCTCCAACTTTTGTCATTTGTCACAAACCAAACTAAATATCGAGTCACATAGATATTTATAACCAATGCAAGTTGGCTCTGTAGCATTTTGCTCACTAAAAACAGAACATTGATGGGGATATTTTTGTCAACCCATTTAAGATATTATAGCTAGTGAGCTGAATTGATTGCATCAAAGGCATTGACAGTGAGCCATAGAACTGAATCGCAGAATCATGGATCTTAGTCTAAATCAAAGTGACTGTGTCACATGTGGGAAGAGGCTGAGCGAAATAACTGTATGGACACACTGAAGAGGTTCTAGTGGGGAATCTGGTAAAAATGTAGATGTAAGAGTAGTTTTGGTAACCGGAACCATTCTGAGCATCCTTCATGAATTCACTGGGCTGCAGAATGTCTCGTTTCCGTGCAGTGATTCTAGGGGAGGAAATGCAGCTCAAACCGTTTCAGTCCTCAGAAATCTTTGTCTTCTTTTCGGAGATTTTGTAAATCACCAAATCTCCATGTAACACTTGCGCTTCCATCCCCGTCACTGCACAATGGAAAGGGAACAATCCCCCATCTCCCGGTTTCCACCAGCAGCTTCTTGCCCAGAAGCAGACCTTGGCTGGCCTGCCCAGCTGCAGGAGGCTTCTCTGGGAATGGCACGCTCTCAGGCGGAGCTAAAGCCGCGTTTCCTTCGTTCAGCGCCGCCGTCCCACGGCAAGGGCCGCTGTCCCTATCCCGGCCTCTGGAATGGGCTCCGGGCGCGGCTCGGGCCGCCAGGTGGCGCTGTGGGGTCGCGTTAGCCCACAGAGGGTGGCGCGGGAATGGTTTGGGACCCCAGGATGGATTAAACCCCTTTCTGTCCTTATTATGTAGATTTTTGAAATTTTTTTGCCATTCCCGTACTGAAAGCTTTCCACCTTGCCTTGAGAGGCATCTTCCTTTGGCTGGGCCTGCTGATGTGCCCCGTGTGTTCTGATTGCTCAGGTCCTGAAGAGCTGCCAAGTTGTTTGAGGTGAGGTCACGTTAGATGGCAAAGTCGCCTCTGCAGAAGCTATGCTCACACTTTAGGAGTTGAGATGTAAATCCTGGTCTAAACTCTTGTACAGTCACCCATTGACTTAATTGAGTTTGGGCAGGTTCTTAATCATGTGGTAGCTGTGGCCGCAAAGACGATCCACAGGCTGAGGAGCCTCCTGTGTGAGGAAAGACTGAGAGAATTGGGGTGAAAAGGCATTATCACCATGGTCCAGTATTTTAAGGGTGGCTACAAAGATGGAGATTTCCCCTTTACAAGGAGTCGTGTGGGAAAGGCGAGGGGTAATGGGTACAAGTGACTTCTGGGGAGATTTCAGCTGGAAACAAATGGACAAATTTCCACCAGGAGAACAATCAGCTACTGGAATATTTTCAGTTCTTATTCTCAATTCAGTTTCTATTTTCAGTCACACTTCTGCCTCAGTGCCCCTTCTTGGCCATCAGGAGGTCATATTCAGGAGACACCGATGGTTTTCCTCAGAGTTCTTCCCACGGCCATGGAGCAGCTGGAGCTATTCCATGGCTCTGGAGGTAATTTCTGGGTGACAGGCAGAGTTTAACATGTTTGAACTGCCTGAAGGGATGAGCTGACTCTGAAGAACTGCAAAAGTTACAAAACTCAATAAGCCAACAGGCCCTGGCCCCGAGCCTGCATTTCAAAGAGGTGTTGTGACCCATCAGCCAGAGCAAGGATCCAGCATGGGAATTCCTGGATTTTACAAAGGGACAGAATTAGGAATGCACACACCCAGTGAGGATACCCAGAGGGCACACACTTATTGCAGAAATTCCGTGTAACATCATAAAAATATGGGAAAAAACCAACTGGCTGCTTTCCTGGCCACCTGGCAGCCAGGTATTCAGAAAGGTGGGAACTCCTTTAATGAATAATGAATTTGGTGTGTGCCAAAATCAGTACACACACATGGTACCTTTGACCTGGGTTGCAAACATGGGGTGTCTGCCCAGACCAACACAATGCACAAGAGGAGGGTGTGAAATCACTCACAACTTGGAGCTTTTATTTGCCACAGGAGCTGCTCAGTGCATCCAGACTTTGTGACATGGCCACATCGTAGAAATCCATCAGAGCAAGAAGAATAATATTCCAGGAAAGAGTTGGGCCTGAAGAAAGTAAGCGAGAAGGTTTGTTATTAAAATTAACGGAAGAGGATTTAAAAATAAATATCAGAATGCTCTGGAAACACATTTCCCAGAGCAACAAGCTTTGTAGGGCAACTTGCACAAGCCCCTGCCCCCAGCTACTGTTTCTGTGCTGCAAACCCCATCCTCTCTAGGCAGATTTCTTACAGATATGGATTGCCAAAGGTAAAACTGCAGGAATATTCACAGCACTGGCATAATTTAGAGCATTTACCTTCAAAGAAGATACTTTATTCAATTGTCAGAAATCTCATGATCTGAGCAGAATTAAAAAAAAAACAAAAGGGAAAGAAATTTCAGGCTAATAAATTGCAAATATTTCCTTAGTAATGAAGAATTTTTCTTAGGACTTTTTAAAGAAAGAGATGAGAAAATATCAGGATGAGAAATGACAAGAAAAGATAATGCAATTAACAGGCTTGGCCAAAAAAAGGCTGAATTAAAGATATTAAGCTCACAAAAGATTCCTTTTCTAGACTTGTCCCACCACAAAAAAAAAGAGAGAGAAATTTTCTCTAAAAGCCAGATATGAGACCCAAGAATGGAGAAGAAATTGTTAGGACTTGGTTGGAATGATAGCTGACTTTTTTTTTTTAATGTTTATAATTCCTATCCTCACAAAAGGTTGAAGCACAGAATTTTTTAAAAAATTGATTTAAGCTACATACAATAACCACCAACTAATTTCCCCTTCCTCTCTACCACTGAAATCTACTGAAGGATTTTTTGGGTGAGGCACTCATTTCATATTCTCAAAAGAATGTAATTTTGTGGATTGTCCAATTTTTGGATCATGGTCCAGATGCTATAGAAAATTCTGATGGATGTTGGATAGACACTACTTCTGGTTAAGTTGAGGGGAGATTGCCCAAGGCCTCTCAGAGAGATTGAAAAACTAGTTGAATTCTCTAGCACTGTTTCTGAATATTCGTAGTTTTAATCAGATTTCTCTGGCAAGTCCTTTCTCCTTGAATCCATATGTCAACTGTTAGCCTGCATTGTGTCCACCATTCTTAAATATTCCCACAGCATAAAACCAAACCTATTTTGTTTAAATGCAAATAAGTCACTGGATTTCATTACGTAACAAATTTTGCCTTAAGGTTGTGTGTAGTCTTTGAAAGCTACTGTAACGTATTCCAAGCTTTTAATATTCCTGTCTAATGTTTCTTTTTTTGTTATTATACTCTTTTTTGTTTGTCTGAAGTGGAAGAGATTATCTGTACTCTAACGTAAGCCTCCACAATATCCCACTATATAAAGGTTATGGGACTGAGCCCTGGTTTCCCCACAAGATAAATAACTCCTGAACAAAAGGCCCCACTATGCTGTCAGCCAGACCCTCCTTGCCTGCACTGCTGCTAAGCTGCAGTGGATAACGTTACCTTCGGTAGTCAGAGAGAAGGCGGCAGCTGCAGACACAGCCAAAAGTATCAGAATTAACAAACTAAAAATTCTGCAGTTGGCCAAGCAAATTATTTTCTTGTAGCAGTGGGAACAGCAGCTCTCTCAGAGAAACTGCTCCCAAACCTTTGGCAAAATTAGGATTCTGAAAGCAGTTACAGAGCAGTTTCCAAGAGCAGCGTGACTCAGGATCTCTGTAAGGATGGAAGTTCTGTTTAAATGGCAGAACTGGCAGCCTCATAAAAGGACTTTTTGGTTTTGATCTTCCAGTAAATTTACTGATAAACTCCTTGAGTGTTTGTTTAGGTCCCATCTGTAAAAATAACTTAATTGGGATGGAGTCTACAGGACAGCATTCTCTTTTATTGTTCTGTTATAATTTTCTGACCCTAATTTCCTGCTTTGTAACTTGGTTTGAATTGGACCCGTCATGAGAAAAGCCTTCCCCATAAGGCATAAGTTCTGTGTGGGAGAATTCTTTGTAGATATTTGTTCTGTGAATTGGAATAATAAAGCATTATAAGACTTCCATGGATTTGGAAGCTACTTTGGCCGGTGGCAGCAAGTTTGAAACTTTTATTTCATTATTTTTAATTTTTCAGTTAATCCCATTGTGCAATTTCAGCTCTTTTTCCTTTGGCAAAAATGCAGAAACTATGTGCACATTATGGACTTGTGCTGCAGACATTACTGGGCTTTAACTGAAGCTCTGAATGAGTGGTTTTATAACACATCATGGTTTTAGACATGGTATTAAATAAATCTATTTGGAAATTATAGAACAGATTAGACTTGGTCTTGAATCAGTGCTTCCTGTTCCTGACAGGAGAGACTCAGAGGGGCTGGATTCAGTACAGCTGTGCCTTGGTAAGGTCCATTCAGGTTGCACTGGTACTGTTGGCTGTAGTTGCTGATACTCTGTAACATTTCTTCTGGGGAGTTGTATTTACTTTTGATTTTTTTTCTTATAGGAGTTTGCCATTTTTAGCACCAAGAGCATGTTCTTCCCAAATCCAAAATTTTAATTTTATTCACATTTAAGCTTTCTCAAATCCTTTGCAATATTTTTAAAAAGCTTTTCAGTTTGCAGCTTTTTAAAGATTATTGCTACATGACATGATTTAAATTGCCTTCGAATGCTGATTTGACTCTCTTGCCCCCAAACCAGCAGTAGCTGTGTTGGACAATATGTGTCCACACTTCCAGACATGAGCTGTGTTTATTGAGTGAACAGATATTGTAAATATTAAAAGAAAAAAATCTAACTGCAGCTGCTTTTGTGACACAGCAGGTTTTTAAGGCTACTTCAGAAGCACTGCTGGAGAAGAAGGCACTGCCTTATTTATGATGTTAATGTTATAGTAACATTGGCTTCAGGAGAGGGACTTTTCAAAGCTTCCAGCTGCTTAACAGCACAAGGAATATGTGCTCCCAACTTTTATTAGCTACATTTGAAAACCCCAGAATATGAATCAAATTATCTCTAAGGATAGATACTTGCTTGAGCCATCATTTGGATGAAATGGATGTCTTAGTGCAGAAGAGAAAAAAAATACAGAAAGTTTCTGGAATTAAATTAAAAACATTGCTTAAGATCTGCTAATATAGAGGGATATCCTGAGAGGAAAATATTTTTGGAGCTGAGTGAAGATTATCTGGCAAACTTAGTAAACATGGTTATTGTACTATGAATTTTCTTGAAGAGAATTTAGTTTTCAGATTCTGATCTGAAGCCCAGTGAAATAGAAGGAACTTTGACTAGTGTCATGGTTTAGCGTAGTTTGGGTTTTTAGTTAAGGAGTTTTCTCAACAGACTAAAATGCTTGTAGTAGTTTCTGAGAGCCTTCCTTTCAATGAATAACTCAAAGAGTCTCAACAAAGTCTGTAAAATTAGTCATTTAGTGCCCCTAGGGATGCAATAATGAAAAACATCCTGACAAAGTAAACTAAATTTTCTTCTCTGTGGTGCCAAGTAATAAGACAAGAATCAGTGGGCAGAAAGTGATGCCCAGGAAGTTCCAACTGAACATGAGGAAGAACTTCTTTCCTGTGCAGGTGACTGAGCACTGAACGAACTGCCCAGAGAGGGCTTGGATATGATCTTCTGGAGGGAATTTTCTAAAACATTGAGCTTCTGTTCCTGCAAAATTAGTCAAAGCAAGTCAAAATATTTCAGAACCAAGTATTGGAAAATATATTTCATTTTGCATTCATCCACACATGAGCACTTTTCTCAGTGCCTGTGTTTGTTAGTGATTCTCAGTAAAATAATCTGAAGTCAGACTCTTAAGTATGAAAGAGCAAGACCTTGCCTTTTGCATATTTTGCAACAACAGGCATTGGAAAAATAACAAAAATAAATTTCAAGGGGCTTGTAAAATTGTTATATAAATTGGTACTTTTCCATCATTACACTACATTACAGTTAATCTTCTGTGAATGCTCTTGCTTATTGCTTTTTTAATGAATGCCCTTCTCAGTTCTGAGTTAGGCTTAGTCTTATGGTTTTAGGAGGGGCAGGTATTGTTACAAACACAGATAGTTTTGGTTTGTTTCCAAAGTTAAGACTATTAACTAAGTGTTGGCAGCTGCATTTACCATTTTATATATATTTAAATCCATTTTATGGTAAGAGTTGTTTGTCCTAGGTATAAGGGTGGGAAGTGCATCTGTACCTTGTAACCTCATCAACCTTTTGGAGTTCAATGGCACCCAAGGCCTGGAAAGAGCATTCTGATGAGGGCAAAGGGATTCTGCTGTTGAGGGACTCTCCTGCGAATGGTGGCTTGAAATTGATATAATGCCAATACAAGTCTGGGAAGTATTATTTATTTGAATTGCCATAAAATAGTTTTTTGTGGCCCCTATGGACAGGGCGTGCAGGGCAGGCCCTGCTGGAAGAGCATCTACAAATGTTTGTTGTTATGCTTGAGGGATTTTGAACTGCCAAACTAGTGGTGATTCTACTCTACCCCTTGACAAACACTGGTGAGCAGTGTGACAATTCCTAAACAAATTGCCTCACTGACCCTGCTCCTGGGCTTCTTTGGGGTGCCCCATTTCAGCCTGCAGCGATCCCTTTCTGTGGTGCAGCATTCCCAGCCCGCTCACTCCCATCCGAGCCCTCAGGCACTAAACCTCTGTGCACTGCCATCACCTTCCGTGGGTCAGGTCAACACCTGCAGCATCAGAGACGACATCTTGGTTTTTAAAACAACATATTATTGAAAATTAAACACTTGAGAGAAAGCAATATTTAAAAGCACCATCAGCCTGATGTGTCTCCATGTCCACCTTTCTGGTGTGAGGGTTCCCACTGTGTGAATTTGCAGTCCTGGGCTATGTCAGGTGTTCTGAAAAAAGTTAATTCACTCCTTCAGCTCTCCTGATTGGGGGTGAAATACTGAAATACTCGACTACTCTTTTGTTGTTATCACCATGCTTTAAATACCTCGAATTTCTTCGTTTCCTGTAGAAGTGTTTCTTTAGCTGTTTGGGAAACAAATAAAAGTACAATACATGTTCCTGTATCATTCTTGGAAACTTCCTGAGGGAAGAGATGTGGCTCTAAGGTCTTCCTACGCCTTCCAATTTAATTTATTTTATGCAGATAACAGGAGGGTACTTCATTATTCAAGATGCTAATACATTTGTCTGTTTAAAAGAATCTTAAAAGGGAGAGATAATGTAACAGCACAAAATCAGTAGACTCTGCATTGCTAATTTATTTGAAGTTGTGTGAGGTTTGTCTCTCTCGCGCACAATTTTTGAATTAATGTCTTCCATTATTTAGGAAGCAATAGACAATATGACCTGTTGATTGGTTCTGAAATTCTCTTGATAAATTACAACTCATAAATAATTTCTGTTTACCTTGAAGCTTGTTCTGAACACTGTTTCTTTTGTTACCCATTTTTAAAAGCTTGCATTTGTTTTTTAGGTGGTTCTTTGCTTTGCAACAAAGACATGTTACAGAGCTGTTCTTAAGTGTCCTTTATTATGCTTTTGAAAATTTATATGAATGCTGATGTGAGTTAATATATTCAATGATTTCTCCTAATTTAAAAAAAGGCTGCATGGTATAAGAACAAAATACCGGAACTGTAACCAGAGGTTTTGCTCTAAAGAACCTTTTAAGTGCTCATCACTTTATGATCTTCTTTTTTCCTGAAAAGTTAAATGATGATGCTTCTGAAGTTAACCTACAGCCTCTAAATCCAACCTCCCAGTGGCTTTAGAGAAGATTAATTCACAAATATCTACTTCAGCAGATTTCATTTATCAGTTTTTCCATCTCTCTTCAAGATGAAAGGTGAAACGGTTTGACTTGACACAAAGAAATAAGTCCTATCTTGTCTTCGAATTGTTTGCCAAGGAAGTAATGGGCTCATGGGGTTACCTGTGCAATACTGGATTTTGCTGAGAACAGCAGCTTTCCATGAAGCTCACAGAAATATTTGAAATTTAGACGCATCTTGGTATTGCAGGGAGGGAAAGGATTTTTGTTTGAACAAACTAATTCTAAAATGTGTTCTACAAACACATCCTTAAGATGCACAGCAAACACTGCCCCGTTGTTTCAGGTGTCCCATCAGGACTCTGCATCTCCATGTTGGTCCCCTACTGTCACATGAGAGTCACCCTGCAGCTGACATGAGCCAGGAGTGTAAACAAAGCCCCTTTTAATCACAGCAGTTCTAATTAGTTCTTCAGTTTGCCATCACATCTTCAACAGCAGATAGACTTAGCACTGTATGGCTCATTCCTAAACCATCTTACTCTCTTCTTATGGAAGACTATTGAAATGTCTCAAAATCTCTGGTGTTGTAAATGCTCTTAAATTAGGCTGCTCCATTATTACCAAATCTATTGTGATTAGCCAAAGTCTGCTGTTTTCCATTTATGAACGGAAAGGCTTCATGCAAGAGGGAAGCATAGCAACATGGATATCTTCAGATTCCCTAATCCATTTCAGAAATCCCATTAATCAAAAGCTGTTTTTAAACTCCTGGGTGAGAAGCATTCTAACATATGGTGGCCACATTCGGTTTTTAGACCCAGAAGCAGCAGAATGCAGAGTGAAGCTGTACCAAAAAGAGTACTTCTTACAGCATCATTGGGATTCTGTTGTCTTCATCCTCCTAAGATTCCTCTTCCTTGCTCACTTGCTTATGGACATCAAGTTCATCAGAAGAAAACCTTGAAACAATATTTGGCATGAGTAACATTTGTTGTAATTTAAGGCTATTCAAGTAGCCAAGAGAGAAAACAATTACTGCCTTTCTTTTTGCACTTTAAACACAGCTGACAACTGTTGCCTTTTGTGTCCTCCCCCATTGTCTGTTCTTTACATTAAACCAGCTTTTCTCTGCTTGCAGAAGTGTTTGAAATAATTGTGTAGACAATCCTTTTTTAAAACTGATATGCACATATTCATGCAAGCACAGCAAAGAGGAGCAAGCAGTATTAATTAAATTTAAATTAATTAAAGGTTAGTCTTATTTTTATTTGATTGAAAGTGGAGACTAGCATGGGAGCATTGCACAATAAATCCAAAAAATTCTGCATAAAGACTGAAAAATGTAGAAAAGCATGGGCAGAAAACCTTCATGTTTTGACTCTGCTCTTGCAAGTACATTTGCAAGATGTTTCCCCATCTTTATTGTTCTTCTGGGCTCTTTCTTTACTTGCTGAGCATTCTTTTTAGACACAGTACAGCAGAAAAGGAGGGATTACTTCACACACCTTTCAAGCAAACTGCTCCCCAAGCCTATTCATGGTCTTTCTGCCATTCTGGTGCCGTTGTGGTGGTGCGTGTCCCAGGTTCAGTTTGTGGCCAGGCACAGTTCCAGCCTCTGCACTGTGGTTTCGCCAGTGTGCCCAGTTATTTCTCACCTTATGAGATGGCAGCAACACAAAGAACTGCAGAAATCCATTCTATCCCTTCTACAGGGCTTTCATATCCCTGGGGAAAAATCTACCCCCTTTTGGGGAAGTAGGATTTGTGGTTAAGAGAAGACTGATGGTTCATTTTGACACATTTCGATCAAAGCACTTATAAAGTACTTTTTTTGCTTTGATGCACCTTGTTCTGACTTAAAGGTGTTTGTGCAGATAAGCCCCAGGCAGGAAGGATTTGGCCCTAGTCAGGATCTCAGTGAACACTGGGTAAAGCCAGGAAAGATTCTGTTATTTTTCACTAAGTTTTGAATTAAGTCTCAGTGGAAACTTGCATTCTAGGCATCCCTACCCTTGTGAATTTTGCTGCTCCTTCCTTTCTGTCAATGGAGACAAAGGCTCTCTGCATGGATAAAGCTGCCACGAGGCCAAGGAAGTGGCTGTAGCCTGTATTCACTTGTGAGATCATGTTTTGGGGCTTGAGAGGGAGCCAAGATTGAGAAAGATACCGATAAACTCATACAGAGTGCCAGGTACTGCTCAGAGCCCTTAGGTGCTGAACAAACCTGAGCCAGAGCCTGAGAGCACTGGGTTTGTCCAGCCTGGGGCCGAGGCTGCAGGGACTGTCCAGTGGCCTCAGGCCTAGGAATGCAGGCAACGGACTGGGGTGGCTCTTGGAGGCCCATTAATGGCCAGTGACAGGTTACAGCAGGGAAAATTCTTCCAAGTGAGGGTGGTCAGTCACTGGATCTAGAGCCTGAGAGTGGAAATTTTGCTTTGAAATTTTCAAAATTTAACAGGGCAAGGTCCCAAGAAACCTGATCACAACTTGAAATTTTCTCTAGCTTTGAAGATAGCTGTGACATTGGACCAGATGATTTTCAGAGGTTTCCTCTAAAACGTTAATTATTTTATAATTCTAACATGATAAAGCATCTTTGGAAAAGTTTTTTTCCTTTTACCTGTCTGGTTTGCCATGTGGTCCCAGAAATGGCTGTTTAAGCACAGATGTAGGGGCATTAATTGTGACATGAAAGAAAATAGAATGAAAAGAAAAAAGAGCAGACGAAGGAAGCCTCCTGGATAGGTCTGGGTGCTGGACACATGGAAAGTAGGAGCGTGACCCCAGGCACTCCTGGCATTTGTCCTTGACTTTTGCATTGTGCCAAGAGCACCACCACAGCACTAAGAGTGTTTGGATCACTTTCCTCATGGACAATATATGGGAACAGGAGATCAGACTGAGATCATGCTCTGCAGAACTAATTGCTTAAATCTGCCAGGGATTGTATGGGAAGTCAGGAATGGTGTAATAGATCCGTGCCATGTATAAAGATCAGGCTGGATCAACATCAAAGCTCCACATCCCAGATTTGGTACAAAAAAATTATCAAATCTTAATCCTGGCTTCTGAGATATATTTCCTTGTCTTGGTTCTATCCATTACACCAGTCCCTACGTCTTAATTAAGGCCCAGCAAAGTGTAATCCTATAGCTCTGTATTTGAAAGACAGACAGAGAGAGAAAACATACTGCAGTAATCACATTGGAGAAGGGAAGGAAGCACATATGGAATGCACATGTAGGTAAGTATGCGGGGAGGCATATTGAGAACCCTACAGAAATAAGGAAACGGAAAAAACTGTTGTAAATACTAAAAGCTAGCAAATCCCAATATGAATCTTAATTAATTTTTGTTTAAAGGCAATAAATCAAGGGTGTATGTTCAATCTTTAGGTCGTTTTTGGATTTTAATAAGCTTGGGTTCAAAGCAGGACATGTGGAGTCTTCCTGTATGTAATAATAGGACTCAGTACAAAGCCTACACAGGGACTGGAAATCATAATTTCTGAACTGTTCTCTTCCAGATGTCTTTACTGGTACGCCCATGAGCACAGTCTGCAACAAACCAGTGCTGGGATGTTGTCTGCCTATGCTTTTGTCTGCTATGGGAACAAATGTTTGCATCTGCACAAAGTCTGCTCCACTGCTGCACCTTAGGAAGGAAAGCAGGATTTCTCCTGGCCTTACTTTAAAAAAAAATACTTTTTCCTTAATTTAAACAGTTTATAGTAATTTAAAAGTGTATGATGAACACTTCTTTTTCTCTTCCTTTTCCCCATTTTTCTCATTGCTCTCATCTTCAGCGTTAAAGAAAGGCCAAAAAAAGAGCGGCTCAGAAGAGCAGATTAAGTGGCTGTTTCCTGAGGGGTTTTTTTCTATTTTGAAAAAAACCCAAACCCTCAAAATACTGGCAGTGTGAGGCCTGGGAGCATTACACTTTTGAGTGGAATAGCTGCTTTGCTGCACTAAAGAAAACTGCTGCGATCTTGCTCCTGCTATAATCTGCCACTTTGGGGTTGATGCTGTCCCTAGAATTAGCACTACCAAGGGTGATGCTTCCAGGAATTCAGCCAGGAATTCTGTAATCGGCAGAATAACGGCTGGAAAATGCAACTAAAGGGTTATTTATATCCGTGTGCTGTGGAAGGTAGATAATTCCTTATTCCTCCCCCAAAGCAGACGGGAAAAGAATGAGTAGGTGGGAACAGGAATGACAAAGTTGGAGTGTGATGAGTGTGTGTTCTCCTCTGTTAAACTTTGCTTGCAGTCTGCCCCCCACACGACTGACACAGCAGAAGTCTCTGCTACTTCCAGAGGGCACAGGAGAAGGTTGGGTGGCTGAAGGAGGAGGGAATGTCACTACCAAGTTACAGGATCCAGATAGGAGTTTGCTTTTGGCTGTAGTAGTTTCGTTTCCGGTAATTCATGCTCTGGGCTCCTGGTTGGGCCCATCCCTCTGCGTGTCTTTCCTGCTCCACTCTCTTGTTTATTGGATAGTAAACACCAAAGATTTTCTCAGAATACGTGTGTGTGTGTGTGTGTGTGTGTGTGTGTGTTGGGAACAGCCTGGATGCTCTTGTAACATGATTACATATGGGATGATGTGCCCTTTTCCCCTTTCCCATTGCCATATTAGTAACTAAGCCAACACTTTTTGGTTTGGTTTTTTTAACATAAAACTGGAATACAAATGCTGGCTTCCTTTCACATTCCTAAAAAAACCCCCAAACCTGTGGATAACAATACTATATAAAAACCAATTTTGTATTCTCCTAGCTTCCTAGGCAGACAAAGAGGAGAAAACTGAAGGATTTGGGCTTTGGTAATCTATTTTTTGAGAAATGCATAGTTTGCCCTTCTTTCCAGGTTATGGAGTTTTGGGGTTTTTTTCTCTTTTATCTTGATTTTATTTGCATTCCTATTTTGCCTGGTAATTCCCAAGTCTGGACTGAAGCTGAACATAAATTTTGGTACTCAAATGTGCAAGGGGTGCAAGCAATGTCAACTGCTTAATTTCAGATAATTTCAACTGCTTAATTACCAATAAGGTAAATTTGCCTGAGCAACATGAATAGAAGTTATTAATGGCACTGACCCAAGATAAATTACTGCTTTTCTCATGTTTGCTCCTCCTGCTGAGCTCCCATGTTACCCCATCCCTGTGGAAGTGTTGTGAGTACAGAACCCACCAGCTCCATGCCCAAGGGACATTTCCAGGCATAAAGTTCTGCTCTGGAAGCTAACAAAGCTCCTCAGGACAGCTACTTCCCCTTGTCCACTGCTTCTGCAGATGAGTAATGACAGGCTCTTGTTTATTCTTCTGAGCATGCACTTCTCGAGAGCAGCGTTTTTCCCATGCCTTGACAGTGTTTGTGGGTATGGCCTCTTCTAACTGCATTTAAGAGAGGCTGGATAAATACACAAGTATTGCAAGCTAAACTTGAATTCTGCAAGACATTACATAATAAAACCACCCTCCACCCCCCAACCCTCCCCCCAAAAAAAAGAAATAAATAGAAAGATGAATCTGTTCCCCACAGTGCTGCAATTATCTCAGAGATGGAACAGTTTTGTGGGGAAAAGGGTTGGTTTCCAGTTGGTGAACCTGGGGAAGGCTTTGCTTATTTCACAGCCTTTGTTTGTTGGTGGTGAAACAGAATTGATAATACTGATTTCTGTGAAATGCTTTGAGAGCTGTGGGTAAGTTATGGGATGTAAGACTGAGATAATCCTGTTCTCCCAGGCTGTACAGTAGAATCTCTGCAGTTCCCAAGGGAGCTAAATAGGTTCACTCCTGGCAGCATTTCAAAAGTAAACAGCCATTTCTGCTTTCCTCTGTGTATCTTTGTCTGCTAGGAAAGATATTTAAGTACTGGAGGAATGCCATTTTTTCCAATAGATGTTATGACTAGCACTGAGTATTCTGAGGGTGAGGTGTGCTACAAAAACTACTGAGTGAAGCTTCAAGGGCTGGACAGACAATACAACTGTAACTGAAGATAATTGCCCTTAGCAGAAAAACGAAATGCAGTCGCTACTTTTGTCCTGTTCTACAGAATAAAAGTACTGATGATAAAGGTAATTTTGGTATTTAACATCCCTGCCCAGTTTTTCAAATTTTCTCTTAAAACTTCAAGAATTACTGCAAAAGTTGGATTTTAAAAAAAAAGTCACAAATATTAAATTAATGTCATTAGATGAAAAAGATACAATTGTGGAAGGCAAGACAGCCAGAAACTCCAGTGTACCATATTTTTTTTATATAAAATCAAGACTTACAATTACTGAGAGGCTTTTATTACTAGACAGCTACAGACCATGACCTGCCTATCAGGTATTATAGTTTAACTGATTTTTTCATTGTCTTCAGTGCTTTTGGGGGTGGTTTGCATGCAAAAACTGTAGCAGAAGGTGTAAAGTGGTATGTAAGTGTGTGTGGATGTAACTTACACAAGCATTCAGATAGTTGTGCAGATACTCTTGGACCAACCTCTAAATCAATTAAGTCCAGATCAAATCATTCATGAATCACAAATCATTCCCATATGAGGACTTCTCCATGAGTACGATAAGTAAATCTCCATAATCAAACCCAGGACTTCCACTTGCCTGCAGTGGGGGTGTCAGGGGAAAGGGATAAAAGAATACAGAAATTAAATTATATTGGCATAAATTGTTCTTTCAGATGAAAGACTTTGGGACAGCAAAGGCTCCCTGCAATATTTCTGCTGTTGCTGCCACATGGAGGGATTTTTGTTGTCAATGAGTTCCATGGGACTTCAGTTAACTCTGACAGGGGACCTTACCTCTTCCAAGAGGCAAAGTGCCACAGTGTAGCTGCTTTACCTGTGAGAAGGTGGAGAGTGAAAATGCCAAGACACGGATTGGTAAAGCGTGACAGTGGCATGTGGTATTCATGGGCAATTACAAGAGTGAAGTCTCTGGCTGCTTCAAGAGAACCAAGGGAAAAAACCCCAAGCTTGGATTCTTTTGACAGTGTATCTCAATCATAAGCTTCTTCCTTTTCAATGGAAATGAGCTGCCATTTTCAATGAAATCATAACAGAAATTTATTTTATTATACTTTTGAAATGGACTTACTATTTTTAGGAGGGAAGGACTGCATAAAAAGCCTTTTAGTTAGGTAATGTGTTGCACTTTTATTTTTGTCTGGCACATGTCTGAAATTCCAGGCATTTTTGGCTTCCTGTAGAAAGCAAACTTCTGCCTTTTAGGCAAGTGCTGTGAGTGTTTGAACTTTTCAGACTTTCTTCTACTTATGACCACTTTTGTCAGATGTCTGGCTGAGTTAATAATCTTAAATATCTTGGTTCAATGCCTGGTTCAATACAAGCAGATCATCAGGCAACAAAAAGTTCCTTTATAGGTTTGTCCACAATGACCCATCCACCGGTGTTTGTCATGACTCAAGGCAGCCTCCCTGTTACCACCAAAATCCTCTCAAGAACCAGGATTTTCTAAGGGGGGAAAATGATAGAACTGTGTAAATATGTGAGCAATTAACAGAAAAACTACGATTTGATTAAACAGTTCATTTAAAAGAATACAAACACGTCCGACTCCTTTAAACCTGTTTTCAAAGAATTAATGGTTTAGTGTTGCTATTGCTGTAATACATAAACTTTGAGTGATCACATGGGATTTCCTCTCCTTAATTATCTAAAAGGCAGTTTTTTAGTGATGTTAGGGCTTAATTTGAGCAAGGTCTCTGTACAGAAGAGGCACAATACAGCAATGGACAGCAGAATTGGGTTTGTCTGTGTAGTTTCAAGAAGAATGTTTTGTATTTCAGAAACTGAAACAATTTACTCAATTCCAATACCATTCATATGATTCTGGTAACAGAAAATGTGAATAAATAATAGGAATAATGTCTTTCTAATGGGTCTATGTCTTAATCCGCTGATTATTTAAAAGCACATTTCAAGTGCTAACAATATATCCAGTGATCATATTCCTTGCTAAGGTGACTCCTTAACCATAAGGGATTGAGCTGATACACACAAGTTTGACAGAAAAATGCAAAAATTGCTGGAATTTTTCAAGAAATCAATGTTGTGATACTTTGTACAGCATGAAATATTCCTGGGGTTTTTAAGTGAAAATCATGGTTGATAAACATCTTAAGACTGTTTTCCAGAAGTGAGATCTGCAGACATTGGAATCTGCAGTAGGAGGAACAGATGAAGCACAAAAACTCATGTGTAAACTACTCACTGCTTACAAACAGAGGAACACCTGAGAGAGAGGAGGTGACTACTTAGGAACGTTCTGGATGACTGATGTTCCAATTCATACTGTTAGACAACCCTTTCATAAAAGTGCTGCTTCAAAAAGAAGCCATACCTTATTCAGGCCAGTTGAGGAAACAAACACTTATCAAGAATGCTGGCAGATGTGCAAAAAAAAAGGGGAAAAAAAAAAGTTGTTGAAAGATTGTACTGAAGTTCTGCTTGCTGCAGCAGAGGCAACAGATGCTGGAGGCCTCTCACTTCAGACACTGTAGCTGTGCCATGTTCTTTCTTTGCCACAATTTCTTGAAAATGAGGAAAGAGGAGTTTGGAACTCATGTTTCTTCCAATAGGCAATGTTTGTTTTGAAAATGGTGTTTTTCACACAGTGAGACAGGCACAGTAGAAGGAGTTTGGCAACCGACATGGCCTTTTTAAATAAAATAAATCATACTGCTGCATATGTGGAAATAAAGGCTTTGAGAACTGTTATGAAGGCAGTGCATGTGACTGGTAAAACATGTGTACTCTGTTTGCTCTGTGGTATTTGGGAGAACACATTTGCAACATCAATGAACTAAATACCGCTGCAGTAAAACGCCCTTGTCAGGAATCCTTGGCTTGGGTAGCACAGTTCTGGAAGTTCGTGACCTGAGACAGGGCCCAGTGCCCACACTGTCCCCATCCCTGGTAAGCACAGGGTGGGACAGCCTGGCTGGTGTCACGTCCTGGGCTGCCCCTGAGGAGATGTGCAGGATCCTACACCAAGGGGTACCTCAGAAAATGCACACAGGCAACTGGGATGTGCATTTGAGTATTACTGGCACCAGTAGCAGTATTGAGATGCTTCTGAGCACCCGGGCACAGTGTACATTAGTTTGGTTTTTCGGGTTCTTGCCAAGAATGTGCATTGCCAGTGAGTTTTTCATGCTCCTTGCTTAGTTTTCTTCAGGTTTTTCCCTAATGCTACAGTTCCTCAGTTTGGATTGGTGATAACATGGCAGTAGTCTTTTCAGAATCCTGGAGGCACACAGGGGGCTGGAACCAACCAGCCAAAGCAATGCTGGGTTGTTTCTGGACAATAAATGTGTGCCTGAATGCACAAGCAGCCATAACCAAATCAGGCCTTTGCTATACCTTAGCTCTGCTCTGAATCACTGCCAGACAGTTTGCTGTGTGCATGCTCCTCTATGTACGTTATGGTAGTATTTTATGGACTTTTTTGTTTCTGGTAAGCAGTAGCTGACCAATTCTTTGAAAATAATCAGAGGTGCAGTGACAGTTCCACCAAAAGACATTGATCCTTCACATGTTCTCAAAGATGACCGGAAGTACTTAAAAGTAAAAATATTACTTAGAGAGAAGCATGGCTTAGGACTGGCTCTGTAGGGATCTTAACATGGACATTGCCTTGGGTCTTGCCCTTGTGTCAGTGTTTGCAATAACAGCCTGAGTAATTTGCCCAAGATCCCCTAATGAGATAGCAGAATCAGAACTATGATTCGGGGGTTATTGAACTCTGATGCAGGATTTCCTCTGCTCCAGTTTTCATTTTCTCTTCTGTGCTCCTCCAAATACAGAGTATCCAATCTCTTTGGAACTTTGCTTAAAGGAAGAATGTTAATCAAAGACAACCCTTGGGACCTGGTACAGGTGTTTTGAATGTATTAATTCATAAGCAGATTTGTATAAAAAAATTTACATTTAAGAATTCAAATGCTTAGGTTCAATCAGTAGTGTCGTAAAACCACTGGAAACGTGACCTTTAGCTGACCCATGGCTGTCCAAATTGACACCAGAAGGAGCTTCAAACTGGCTTCATTGTGAAATTAATGGATTCCTCTTCTGTGTTAGATGTGGGGAAACAAACTACTAAAACATCTCTTTGGGAACTGCAACTTAATGATATGAGAATTGAATAAATAGATGCACACTTCCAGGAATCTTCTAATGGAGCCTGATTTTTACATCTGCTTTTCTGTGGTTTTGTAGCTCACGTCATGCACTAGCCATTCAATATATATTTTCTATTGCTACAATAGTTTTCACATTTATTTTTTAATGACAAAAGGCTTCCACCCTCTTCACATCTGCATTAGAAGTATTTGCATAGCTGAGGGCCTGCACTGGTAAGCAAAGGCAGCTCTCCTCTAGAGCAATACAGATTGCCAGGCCTGGAACACGAAAGGGAAGCAGTGAGACACTAAAACATTTCCAAATTCACTCAGTTCTTTGTGGTAGGGGTGAGAGGATTAATTGTAAAAACAAGACAGCTAAATCAAAATGAACTATTAAAAAAAAATACAATTATTTAATTTGTTGTAGTAGAGCAAAGATTTCCTGGCAAATGGTAATGGCAAAAGTACCATTACTAGAACACATAAATTCTCAGTAACCTAAGGGAGAGCTGGTTCACACTCTGAGAAACAGCTTTAGCAGAAATGATTAGTTAAGAAATATGACTTGTAGTCTAATGGAATATCCATTATAAAAGGTAAAAGGAAAACTCTCACCTTCTCAAAGATTGTTTCATTGTTTAACATGGTGGCCCTTTAGTGTCTACATTATCTTGTCCATTTAGGATTTTTCAAAAGAACATTTATGGGAAAAATGAAGTCTGAATGTCAAAGACTTCTAATCTTTATTGTTAAAGGGTGCGAACTTCAGTCAGTTCCATTTATGTTGCTCGAGACATCTGCAGGAAGTGTGAGCCAAGGTATCCACTTACCAATGACCGATGATAGCACATGGTAAAGATATTTAGATCCCTAAAGTAACTCAGAGGTGCACAAGGAGTTTTTAGACCTACACATCTACCTAATTTCTGAAAGTGGTGCATTCAGGAAATGACCAGCACCTGGTCTGTTATAAAATGGACAAAGATCCTACTGAAATAAAGCAAGGGCACTAATCCAGAAGACTTAGATAAGGGGAGGGGTGTTTGATGTGGACACTGGTACCACTCTAGGCTAAAACCCAGTAAGAGCCCAAGGCTTCAGAGAGGTGTTTCCCATGGCAAAACGGGAGCCAAGACTTGAACCTCATCCCAAACCTCTCTTGAAGCTCAGTTGTGCTACCAACAATCTGCATGGATCCCTCATCTGCAGAGATAGCTTTGAAGTGCACATCAAGGCATATCTGTCCTCTAAAGCACCGCTGAAAACCTTGGAAGTCAATCTACTCTTTAAAATGTACTTTTAAGCAAAGTTTGGAAGATACTACTGCAAGGTAAACAGACAGTGCAATATGCTTTGTTTAACTTGCTTAGCATTTTAAATCTCTCAATCCTGACATTTCTTTGTAACATAAAGCTCTCCAGATCAGGTTATATATTATGCATTGTAAAACTCTAGTAGTGAAAATAAACATTGTTTCCAGAGTCATCTGTTTGCAATTTTCCTTGATTACTCTTCCAATAGATTTCAAGCTGTGGATTGAAAAATGTAATGTTCATATGGGTAGAATTTGTTCCTTTTCTAATGATAACTTCGAGTTACATTACTCAGGCTTAAGTCAGCCTGTCAAGACAAACGATTTTGTCGTCTTAAATCAAATTGTCATGATTGTCCTCAGCAATCTGTCACAGCAGAGTTATTTTTGTCTGGCTGTTCTGACAGCCAGCTCCTAAAAACAGCATCTGAGTGCGTGTGAACGATGTTGGATGGTGCCAGTGGGGGACCAGTGTAGGGATGACATGAAGGAGAAGGATCTACAGATGAGCTTGGCTCCCAGACTTTCCAAGAATTTTGGCTGTAGAGAGAATCAGAATCCACAGAACGGTGTCCCCAGAAGCAGGCACAGCAACAAGGAGCCATTTATTGTAAAGCACAGGGAATGGGCTGAGCTCTGCTCTGGGAATGGGAACAGTCACCCAGCTCTGGAGGAGGACACAGCCCCTTCCACTCCCAGCTTTGGTGCCCTCTCAGGCTCTCACTTTCAGACTCTGGCTTTCACAAGGCACAGCCCAGGAGGGGAGGTGCAGTGGTGATGGAGATGTTGTTCCATGGCACTTCCCCTCTCCTGCTGGTGAGTTTACCTGAGGGGCTTTGCTGTGAGCCCCAAGCTCCTTGTAATCCCTCCAGGGAACACAGGGAACAAAACTGGGCTCTCCTCTCTCTCACAGCCCTTTGCATGAGACAACTGCACTCACATCTCTTCTCTTCCTTCTCTGTTGAGGCTAAAACCATGAATTCTTCCAAGGCTCCTTTCTACATTGTTTTCTTTGCTTTTGATAATGTATTGTTTTTATTGCTATTAACAACACAAAACTGAACTTTCAGTACTGGGAATTAGAATGAGTGCTATGGAACTCTGACAGAATTAGAGCAGACTTGTACATATATGGTTTTACATTGAATAGAGTAAGAACTGGAACTAATTTGTTGTTACAAAAGTAAAAGTACAAATGCCCTCAAAATAATATCCTAGAACAAGCGGGATTCTGAGGACACCTAACTGTGTAATGTTACATGTTGAAAGGTAAAAGAGCATTTAATTCTAACTTTTGCAAATAATCCTGATTTATCATATTTTAAGTGTTGTTTCTTAATTACAAACATTTATCAGTTGTATATGAAGTTAATTCTCTGTATAATTTTTAAAGAGTTGTACTTCAAATTAGCTCAACACCTTCTAGTGCAAATTTAAAATTAGGTAAACAGAGTCACTGGTGACATTTTATATAAACATGAAATTAGGTAAAAACTGTCTCATGGTTGTTAACTGTTCCCAGATGGAATAATGATAGTTCAAAGCCAGAATCCAGCACACAGAATTTTCAGGTAAATGCTGTGGTTCATAGTTTTATTTGGAAATATCTACAGTTAATTTTTCCTTCTTCTGAGCTTGATACAACATTATTTCTCATTTTCCTTCTTTTGCTGTATTCACAATGGACTGATTTTTACATTAACTGGTACATTGGCACCAGAGTCCCAAAAGCAAACCACTTGAAAGTGGAATTCACGTAGAAAAAATTGGGATTTTTCTTTCGTAAGGAGAAAACACAGCAGTAACACCTGTAGCCCACCACTCAAGCACTTAATCTGCCTCCACGTCAAAGAAAGAACCCAGTTGGAATTTTTTTTTTTTTTGTGATTGTTTAAAATAAAATGAAAGCATGTGGGACTGGGAAAGGTGTGAATCCATCTTCAAATGCAACCTTTAAATCGAATTCACATAGGAGAACATAGTGGAATTCCAAACACAGCCTGAGCAGTTCATGTAAAAGCTGGGTTGTACCCATTGAGGAGGCTCCGGAAGCTTGTTCAGCACTGGGATGTGTTTGGGATTGGAGCTGAAATCAGTGGACAATGTCCACAAAAGGAACTCTCAGGACAAATAACTATTGCCTTGTTTGTCCCAGGATTAGGGGACAGATGAGGGTTACATTTATAGCAAAAGGGACACAAAACTGAAATGTCACTTCTTAGGCATAATTATTATCACAGGATTTGTTGTCCTGTTTTCCTACTTAATTCCCAGACTGTCAGGAGAATTATCAACCTCTTGAAGGCAGCAAGTTGTGTGACCTTGGTGTAGGCATTTGGGGGGGGAAAGCTTCCGGGTTTTGGTCATAAAGGAACATTAGGAACATTAAGCATTCTTCATAAAAAAGCTTGATTCTTTTTTAAAAACCCCAAAATTATACAATGTCTTTTAAGAAAGAATATGGGAATATAGTTTGTAGAGTGGTTTTATACAATAAATAATCTATTTTCTATAAATGTACAAAATCAGTTATACAGCAAGAAAGAAACAGATACAAATGCAATAACTGAAAGATATATTTAATTTTATAACTGCAATAATTTATTTATGAAATATATCCACATATATATAAAATATATCATATGTTTTGGCAAAGACCTCCCTTTCTTGTTTCAACAAAAACTATTACCACTAGTTTAAGCCCTAAATAAACATTCTTATTGTTGATTTCTTTTCACTTTTATTTTGGTCTCCATCTTCCTTCTTATAAAACATAATTTAACAACATGGGGTTAGAGTTTAACCTTTGTGCTCTGGGGAAAGTCTGCATAAAGGTCAGTCAACCCCAAAAAAATTTTGTAATGTCACAAGTAAGGGATTTCCTCTCTTTTTAAATAATATAGAAAAGGATTTGCAAAAGTTACTCTTTTTCCCTTGCTTACTCTTGCATCCTTGTAGCAAAAAGAAGTCCATAATTTCTGAAGAAATTGTTTACACTGAAAAATGTCCAGGGTTGGATTTAATCCTTATTGCCAAGTTCCCGGGTTATTTGGTGATGGCGTTTCAATGGAGAGATAAAGCTGGGATTTGCAGCACTGGCAAAGGCCGGGGGATGTGCTGTGGCTGTGACGTGTAGGGACAGCAAATGGCCAGCACAGAAATTACTCTGATGGCATGAAGTTCCACTGTCCTACCCTTGCACCTGTAGGAAAATTCTTTGGGATGAATCACTGAAGTTCTGTTCACCAACTACAGTGCATCCCCCAAATAATCACTGTAAGTGTTTTTGAATGGAACTTCCAAGTGCAGGAAGAATAATTTGTGCCTAAATTAGGTAATTTATTGAATACTCAATGTATACTCTTAACTTGCTATAGTTTATAATAATATTTATATTAGCCATTCATATTTATTCTGCATAGATACTGTCATTTAAACATCTGCCACAAAGTTACAATATGATGATTCAGGCTTGCATACATTAACAACAGAAATATTTTGTATCTGTTTATTCTTAATGAGAACTCATGTAGAGGCAATCTCCCTCTAACTCGCCACATTCTCCTCTTGCAGCTGCCTGCACAGAGCTGTGGACGGACTCTTCAGACACAGAGCAAGCAGTAAGTGGAACAGTTTCTACTGTACTTGTTTAAATCACAGAGAAAAACGTTTCCTGAAGCTTTGCATTGCTGAAGTTTGGGTCTGCCTTTGAAGTTTTCCTCAATAGTGATACATTCCCTGCCAGGTTACATGATAAAGGTTATCCTTTTCTGAGGCTCTCTCGAGGGGAGAAAAGCTTCTTCATACAGGTTCCCATGCCCTCAGAGTGGCACTGCTGAAACAGAAGTGTTGCCTACTGCTGAATTCTCCACTGGCATCACACTGAAGCATCAAGTTTGTCCATCTCAGGGGAGAGTTGTAGTTTAAGTTCTTGTTTCTGAGCTCCAGCAAATAAATGTTAAAGCTTTAAAGAAAGCAAACAAACAAACAAATACAGCCAAGCTGTTGAATATTCAGCACTAAGTCCCTGTTACCAGATGGAACTGTGGTTCCCCTCCTTGTTTCTGTGTATGTACACAGAGTGAACTCTACACAGTTGTTCAATTAGCACTGCTCAAATAATCACAGCAATAAATTCAGCTTGGGGACTTCCAATCCAAGTGCTTCCCTGCATAGCAAAAAAATGGAGTAATGGTGTGACTTTTAGAAGTGGCAATATTTGAAACTGGCTATTAGGTTACAGGTCTTTATACCTGACATCAAAAGCAGATTTACTTTTTCCTCCAGATACTTCTTCCACAAAGTTTTTCCTGTTTCTTTACCCTAATGCTTCAACTTTTACTGGAGCACTGCACTGGGACGTGTAGCTTAATTTGTCACAGTGCTAAACGAGCAAAAACATGATAGACAGGAACAGCCCTTGCCCAAAAAAAAAAGAGCCAAAATATGTATTGGCTTATAGCCAAATAATCCAACTTCTGAAGGAGTTACATCAACGCAAGGAAGTTTGTAGCAGTTCTGTGTAAAGTAAAGCTTATTTTAAAAATTAAATTAGGAAAAAAAACCCAAACAACTCATGGGACAAATTCTGTACTTATTTAGGAAGGAGTGATAATATTCAGTTGAAAGAATTAAGAGTTCTACAAGCACAAAGGACATTTATGGAAAGTTAGTATTTCTTTTCAACATTAAGCATCTGTAACATACCTGATTGTTCAGAATCCTCCAGACTCTCTGTGCTACTGAATGAAGTTGTGTTCCTCTTCCCTGCATTGGCCTTTCTCCTCTGTCTTTTTCATTGATCCATGATTTCTGTAGAATAGAGATTTCCTAAGGTTGTCACTGTGTTCACATCAGTGTCCCCATTCATGAAATGATAATTTCATGCTCTTTGTTAGACTACATAAAACATTCATTTCAAAAACACCACATCATAGAAAGAAACAGCAAAAAGAAAATTCCAGAAAGTACTGGCTGGCTCTGGCCTCTTTCCTTCACTTATTAAACTCTGATGTGACGCAGGAGTTTTCTTGCTTTTTTCTTCCTGTTCATTCCCCATCCCACTGAAGGGGAAGTGCATCAGTGTAAGTGTCTGGCTTCTGGCCAGGGTTAACCCACCACAACTGCAGAGGGGAATTTTATTTAAAATCAGTAGCTTTTAATCAGTTCCACTTGATAAATGCAACTTAATTAATTTATCTCCATGAAAGACCTAATCACGTGGCCAAGTTGCAGTGTTAGGGAATGACACTCACCTTCTTCTGTCCTGCATTCTTCTGCAAAACTGCAAACACTGCTTGTCATGAGCATCCGAACAGGAACATCGGAATGAGGACTGGGAAGTACTTTGAGTCTGGCCTGTAGACCTTTTGCCTCTAAAGCTGCCTCTGTAGTTAGACAGTCCATATGGCACAGTCCTCCTGTTGTGAGAATCACATGTATTGTGTATTTTAGGAAACAATTAAAATTATGTTCCATCTCTTTTCTATTTTTGTGAAGAGATCTGTTGATGGAAAGCAATAAATAGAGGCAGAAAAATCAAACCCTATGCTCATGTAATTTCTGCTCTATCAACTCAGGCTTTCACCAAGTTATAAATTAGCAGATAGTCAGCTCTACTGGCAGGATTAATTAGCAACTACACTATCAAAAAAAATTTGGAATACCTAAGAGGTGATGCAAATACATCCCCAGGTTATTGTTTATTTTACTCCTTATTCTGGAGCCGTGTTGGTTTCCCCACCCAATGCACAAAATTTATTACACCCAGTGCCATGGCTGATCTGAAGTGACAGGAGCTGTGCTGATTTCACCAGATCAATAGCATTGTATTCATGGTTCATGGTTCTGAGCCTGATTTGCCATTAATTTTATCATCGAGAAATGGAGAAAACTGTCAGCATGACTCCTTTACTGCATCATGTTTGGAACATAACCCCTGGAGTTACAAATGTGAGAAACTGCCAGATAATCCTCCCTGTATGGCTCTACCTTTCTGTGAGAGATCCAATTCTGTACTGCAGCACACCAAGAAAGAGTAGGAGGTACCTCTCTTTATTTCTCTGTATGATTTGCTCTTTAATGGGTTATAGTCAATATTATTATCAGAAAAGGACATGGTTCATCACTGCTTGCTAACATTCCCAAAAAGAGTTGGATAGTTTGGATTGATGTCATAAATTGCTCTCCTCCAAGTTGTTAAAGAATTGCAATCAACAGCAGCTGTACTCCCCAGGAAACTTCTGTAGTCTCATAAAAGTTCCTGAGGACTTCAGGGATGGGCTAAGCAAGCCCACAAATCCACAAACACTAAAAATCTGAAGAGAATCTCATGTTCAAAAACGAGAATGAGGAGGGAGGAGTGAAACAAGAAAAAAAAAAAGGCAGGGAAGAGGAAGTCAGAGTCAATCTAGAAAGGTTACAGAGAGGTTACAGAACAAAGCCTGAATAATGAGTCTGGAACCATTACCTTCACATAGCTCTGCTTCTTTCATTTGCTTTCATAAAAACATCATTAGGCTGCTAATGGGAAAGCTACAAATTTTCCGTTTTCCCACACACATGGTGGGCTGAAAGGTTCAGAAACATTATTTTCCTAATCTCTGCAATATTTTTGATGCAGCATCAGTATAGCTGATGCAAATCATTTATTCAAAGCCTCTGCACTCATAGTACATTTGCAACAGTGCACCTTGTCTTTCACAGCTTGAACCTGTCAGAGTTAGATTGATCATAAAATCATCCTGAGAGAAAGTCACAAGCAGTCTTGCTGTGTTCAGAGCCCAGGAGATGGTTTTTCTCCAGCAGATCCTGGTCTGTTTCCATGCAGAAACTGTTCCTTATTTTCATCACTTTAGTCCTATGCCGGGACACTGGGAGAGACCAAGAATACCCATATTTGTCTTAAAAGACTTTAGGATTTGATTTTGGCCTCCATTCTCAAACCATCATTTAAAAAGCTTTTTGTTGTCTTTAGGATTAGGAACAAGTCTCATTTTATAATTTAAGAGTAATAATAATTCTATACTGACATCTGCTTTAGAATAATGAATGTGAAATGGCTAATGTAGGGAACTTCTGACATAAATAATTGCTCCATGGTCATATATTTTACACATTCATGTTCTTTATGGAGTAAGAACTGGTATTTAGAGGCAGGAGTGGGGGAAAGTTCCTTTATTTTTAACAGTGGCAAACCCTCTATGAAAACTGTCTGGTAAAATTCTGTTATTCAACTTCCTGCTCAAACTGAGACTGAAATGGGAAGATGAATTTTGTGTGTTTTAGACGAATGTGAGAGCCCTGTTTTATGACAGATAATTTGTCGGGGCATAAAGGAGCTTCTTGCAGCTTTTACAGATGTCATCCTACATTATGCTAATGAGACAAAATACTGTCATATATTATTCTCATTATTTAAAGTGATTTCTTGTTCAAAAGTGCACTCTTTCAAAATATGATACTGGGCTTTTTTACTCTAATTCTCTAAACCAAAAGCTCTGTGGGACTGAGTTGCAGTTTGCCCTGTGTCAGGCTCCGCCTGAACAGCCAGAGAGAAAGAAGGGAGTGAGTTTTATTCTTAATTGATGCATCTTGCAAATTAATGGACCAACAGAATTGTCATCAACTTTCAATTTTACCTTAATCCAGCATGATGTGAACTACAGTGATTGAGGAAGGGGCCCATTACCAATCTGCTGCCTTTCCTAAGAGACAGTAAATTCCAGCAAACAGGGAGGAGTGGAGAATATAATTATAATTACGAGTGATAAGAGCCATGAATCACAGCCTTAAGCAAAGGAGGAAATTGATATTTTAGATACTCCTTCTGATCTTTCTAATGAAGTACTTTATGCTTCATAGCTCAGAAAAGTATTCAATGCTACTTCATTCTCAGTGGACCAGAAATATGTGCCAATGCAACGACATTTTCAAGTGTTCCAAGTTTCAGAGAATTTTGAACAGAATGTCCAAGTGAAGTTTTGTGTAAGGTAATGTGCAGATTTTCCAATCAGAGATAGAAATACAATATTGCTCCCAATTTGCCTAGTTTTGGTTTCTAACCCAAAAATTCAAATCCAAACCAGATGCACTTCAATACCAACCCAAAGTCTTTCCGACAATAATCACAAAGAGCTTGATTAATTGGATGTACATGGGGCACTCTGTGTCCCCTTGGTGAAGATGAAGATCAGCTGGAGTAGGGTGGAGACAGAATTGTGGGGATCCTGAACTACCAGTTCCTTACACTCTATTCCTTGTGGTTATGACCCAGTCCCTGGCCAAAGGATTGGCTAAGAGCCATTTACTACTCTTTTGGAAATTTCTCTGCAGCACCCACAGGTTTTTAATTAATTTTTTCTTTTTAAGGTTTACATTTCACAAGAAAATTTGAATTCCTGACCTTTAACTCAGTGTGCAGCATTTCTTCCTTTAGGAGAATAAAATTTTCCAGAAGTAAACTAATATGGGTTTCAGATATATTTAAAACAAAGGTGTGCTGTGAGTCCTTAATACCTTTCTTCTCTAAAAAGTAGAGAATAAGCAAACCTAGGCATTTCTGAATCAGCCCTTCCAAGGTACTACTTTGAACTGGTATCTGATTGGCAACATCCAAATCTGTGATTTCTCAGGAATTACTCTCTTTTGGGGGTTTCACTATGATTACTCCAGCCAGCCAGTTGTTACATGAAGTCTGCAAGCTCAGTTTTTAAGCACTTTCTAACATAGGAAAGGTCTGAGTTCAAGAAAATAGTTTATTCTTCAGTATAAGCTATTTGTTTTTTACTCTGTATGCAAAAAAAAAAAAAAAAAACCAAACCCAAACTAGCACAACCCTCCAGTATTTGCAATTATTCCATGTGTTGTAATTATGCTTAGTCAGTGCAACAGATAATTAACTGAAGATAATCCTGTGTTACAGAGCAGCACAAAACTAATCAAAGCACAGTGTGTTCTTGTCAGATTCGATATCAGAAGCTGAAATAACCTAGATTATTTCTGTACTTTGTGTCCACAAAACACAACCATAAATGTTCTCCCCCTAAAAGCCAGCTAGCTCTTGGAGCAAGGTTTTGCCATTAAATTAACAGAAATAATCATTTGTTTATTCAAAAAAGACAAGAAGTACCAAGTGATTGTTCCACTGAACAGCCATTTTGAACCAGCAAAAATTTTCCACAGAAGAAAACTGCCTGTTGAAGGATTAATGCCTTCAGGTTGAATTGGAAGGGATGATTTGCCTGAGTCCTACTGTCCCCTGCTCACAGTTAATGCTCAGAATTCAGGCAGACAAATCCAATTGGTTTATTTTAATTTTTTTAACATGTGGCTGAGTTTCTCATGCTATGTTATAATGGACGTATGAGCCACTATTATTTTCTACTTTCCCAGCCACTTAAATACAGTAGATACCTCCAGGGCACTGGAGAGTTTCAGCCAAAACAAAGGGATGAGGGGGTTGCAGCAGTCATCTTAGATGCTGTGATTTCAGTATTCAGCAATATATTTTCTGGCACACATCCAGGCCAGCAAGGCTCCCAACAGTCTCCAGTGCTTTCAGACAATCCCAGAATGTATGAGACCCCTGCAAGGACCACTGAGAACAAAGAACACAGAAAGGAAGCAAAATTTACCATCCTCCAAATGAGACAAAATGTCTCCAGAACACAGGATGATGCTTGGGGGAAATAACAGATATTTCTGTATATATTTTCATATAAAGGCACTGCAGTAGCACTGTGTAGCTTTATAGATTAAGAGATTATTGGCTGCTCTGGAAGTTGGCTCCAGCTCTTCCTGTAACAGGTGTGGTTTTTTAAGAGTTCACAATAGAGGTACCTCCCATATTAACCCATCCTTATCATTATTTAAGGAGTAAATGCCTGACTGGTTGGTTGGGTCATGCTGACCACATTCTCAGAAGCTGCACTTTTTCTGAGTAACATTTTGCAGTTGAAATTATTTTCAGATGAAACAACTTTTATCCTTTATAGCCACACCTTTCTTTTCCACATCCTCAATTCAGTAGGAGTCAGTGCTCCTAGATACCTACCCAGCTCCTATTATCCAAAAAGACACACCTCCATGACCTTGCTATCTTATCCTTTAATTAATACTTGCTAATTCATGAGGATGCCAATTAGTTTTAGTTCATTAGTTACAGATAACTTAGGTAATAAGCCAAGGATTGCACACATCTGCTTCATCATCCAGGTTCACTGACCACTTGAGTTCTTTGATCTTCCTCCCCCTGGGGCTTCTTGGTCCCAAGTCAGGCACTGTGAGAATCTGGGGGCTTTTTATCACTCTCCATCCTCCTCCTGTAGCTGTCTAAGGGATGTCACAGGTTTTATTTCTCAAATATGATCAGAACAATATCTGAGTTGTTGAGTGAAAAGCTGGGGTAAACAATATGAAACAAGCCTGGAGGGGGTGTCCATTAAAACCCCAAATCCCCAGAGAGGCTGGGTAGAGCTCACCTGACCTAATAAACTGAGCCAGTGTTCCACAGAAATACCTCTCTCAAAACAACTCCCAGCATCTCCTTCAGTGCCTTATATCAATCCCAGTCTGCTCCCAGTCCTGTGGCAAGATATATGATCATTAGTTTAAAGAAATAAGTAAACTTTGGAGCAGCATCTTCTGTCTGTCAGGCCCAAACTCCCATTATTCCTTTTCTCCCTCTGACTGGCAGTCAGTGTTATTAGTAAGTGGTTCTCACCACTCACCAGTGGTGCAAAACCAATGAGGTAAATCCCAAAAGGCAGAGCAGCTGGGAAATATGGATGAAAGGAATCAAATTGAGATTTTTTTCAAACTCAAATTCAGAGTACTTATTGCTGCTTCAGAAGCCACCACAGCAGTGCACACAAGGAACACACACTAATGCATGTTCCTACCTCTCTCTACTGAGCCTGTATAGTTCAAAATCCACCACTGGTTTAAAAACAAATAAAACAAAAACCTGGGGGAAAATAAACACATGGTGTTAAAATGTAAGACTGGTGAAAGTGACTGTGGTTTGACAGCCTTCAAGAGTGTTTACTCTTAGAATTAGACCAGCAGGAGCAGCAGTAGTGAAATTTCAAAGCCCTGGCTATCAGTGTGTCTCATCCCTGACCTCATCTTCTCGAGGCCAGCTCCTGCAGGGATGTGGGATTGTAACTGCAGAGCCAAATCATTTCCAGTCTTTCCGAGAGACTGCTGTAAAACATCAATGCTGGGAGTACTGTCAGTAAGCTCAGACGAGATATTCTACTTGTAGACTGAGGAGGGCATGCAAGCTGTGCACACTTCAGACAGTGCAACAGTGAAAGTGTGAAGTCAGAACACAATTTCAATATGCAAGAATATCTCTTTGAATAGAAAGGCCTAAAATCAAATCAGTTTGTCCATGATAAAACATAACAATTACAGGAGGAGCCTGTAACTATGTTCAGTAAATCTATTTGAAATATTCTTCATTTGACATGAAGATTTTGCAAGACAAACTGATTCCCTGTGAACATGTAGATAGTAAAGATTGCAAAATCAGGGCAAGCTTCATTCAGAAAAATAAAATCAACTCAACAAAGATTCATCACTTCAGTTTTGGCACTTGGTTCCGATGGTTAACCATGTGCACTGCTCAGCTGACAGATCAGCTTCCTTATTTGAGCTTTCTGGCTGGCAGCCACTGTTTTATCACCATGCCTTTGGCTAGCAGGGATTTTCAATCTGATCTAGAGTTTATAACCACCTGCTTAATTGTTTTGCTGAACAAGAGATCTTTAGCGGTATACTTTTATTTCCAGTTAAATACAGGACATCATCTATATTTATTAAATGATGAATATAATTATCCAGAATTTGGGGTAATTATAATAATTTAGAAAATCACTTAATGTCCGTAAGGATTAAAAGCATCTTAAATTTTGTTATGTGGGCTTCTGTTCAACAAAATTCAATCACCAAAGAGAGGCATGTAACAAAAAGACGTTATGAAAGAAAAGTTGGCCAGCAGAACGTGCAGTGAGAGCAGAGTAACCGCTGGGTTGCATTAAGTCATATCTTTTGTAACAGCATCCCAAGACATCATCTGTGTGTGTGAGTAAAACTGTGAGTGAAGTGATGATAGGCTACAAATTGTTTCCATTCTAAGATGACTTTCTGATGGTAACATAAGTCAGTAATGAGCAAAGATCATTAACTTGTAACTGTTGGAGAGCTGGGTGCAGGTGGGATCTGCTCAGTGTCTTTAGCTCCTGACAAACCCATTTGTCATCGCTTACAGCAACGACCACGAGAATCGGAGTGTTTGAAAAGCCTTTCCCACCTCAGCCAGTGGTCACCTGAGGTCAGGAAAACACATTTCTGTTGGGAGCTCTCTGGAGCTAACTTGTTGCTAAGGATTATCAGACTTGCATGAGTCACAGAAACAAATTTCTTTATTAAGTGACAAAACATCAGATCCTTCCAATGTCCCCACGTGCTCACACACCATGGAGCACTCACCAGTCCTCTGGTCCTGAGTCCTCTGTTAAGTAGAGAGGACCAGAGCAGCAACAGAGTGTTAGATCAAAATCTGCCCTTCACTTTGTCCATCCAATTTTCCTGATTCAGAACTTCACGTAATTGGGAGACAGAACTCTTAGACAATCATGTAAGCTGGTCTTTACAGTGTGGTCACAGAATTTCATTCAGTTACTCCTCTTTTGAACATAATAACAAATACCAAAAGGACATGTCCTTTAGGGGGAAAAAAAAAAAAACCCACTTCTGGTTTGATTTAGACCCGTCAAAAGAAATGTTCTTATTTTTGGTGCTTAACTTGAGTGATGAATTCTCCTTTGGAAACATCTGGATTATTGCCATAAATTCTCATTACACTTATTATTTTAGAATTGAAGGCCACTTGAGTATCTGATATTTTGCCCTCATGATAGTAACGCTTTCTTAGGAGTTGTCACCTTTTAATCTATCACTCATCATTCTGAGCATTGATAAAGCTTCACACAGCAACATTAGTGTTATCAATTGAACTGTTACTAATTAACTGTTGTTATTATTGCTGTTGGATGCACAACCTCAGTTCATATTGAAACATAGGACCCCTCTGAAGAAGTGCAGATCTAAAAGTAGTCTTGCTCATATTTTTTCGCTTGCCTATATTTTCTTCTTTAACTTACAAAATTAAGCACCAGGCTGTGTTACAGCAGTGGGTACTGTTTGAAAGACAATTCATTCTTTAAAATGTGTCTGTAGCTATAGATCAAGATAAGCATAATTAATCACTTGACAAATAAAAATACTTTGCAAGCTAATCAATCTTATCAGAGAACAGTTTACCAGCTTTTAATTACCTTTGTTATGCAACGTTTGTCTACACCACACAATTGCATTATTCTGTCCTGACTTACCTACCTTTCTTTAGGTCATCCTCTTTTCCACTTTCCCACTGTTCCCAGAATGAAAGACTCACTATATCAAAACAACACTGATGCTCTTTGTGGTCTGGACCAACACCAGTGGTTCATAGTCAAGTATAAAGCCATACTCCAAATATGTATGCAGAGATAATTTCTCATTTAACTGGCAAAATCTGCAGGGAGTCAGAGGCTCCACATTCTGCAATTTTGTGCTTTTCTACCACTGTCACCCTGCTGATCTAAGTGGTTTCTCAGCAGGGATAGAAATAGACCTTCTATTGTCACTCTGCCTCCAACAGCTTCAATAAAAGCTTTAACTGCTTTTCCAGAAAAGGAGGAGAGGCCATGACCAAGATTTGTTTTGAATATATTACAACAATGCTTAACAGCTCCTGTTGGGAAAAGCAGAAGAAACCAGAGGAGGAATTAAAGTTTGTCTTTAAAGTATAGAGGCAACAGTAGCCTGAAAACAGAAAGTGTTGAGGAAATTTTGTGGGGAACAAGAAATGATAAAGTGAAATAAATAAGTCAGGGGGGAAAGAGAAAAAAAATAGGAAGCAATTATAGGGTTTGATGTGGCGGTGGTGGGGGGGGAAGTGAATAAGCAAGAAAAATACCAGAATCAGCAGAGGTCAGGAAAACTGCTCTAAACTTTAACACCAACTTTCTGGCCTCTCACTGTGTGTATGATTCCACAAGTTGCCTTGGAGCCAAATTTTTAGTAAATACAAAAACTTTCCACAACATGTGTACAAGAGCAATGTAAAAGCCCCATTTACAAACAGCCAGTCTGTACACATCCAGTGGTTACTTCCATTTCAAAGAAGTAGTGTAACTTGCTCGGGATATTAAATTGCCCAAGCAGGCCTGGTTCCCCTCATTCACATCCTGAGATGTTATTCCAAGTCAATCACCAGGGCAGGATTAGTGCCTGTTCATGGCACATAGAATCTTAAATCCTGCTCCTGTTGCACTGAAATGGTCTGAAATGTCCAATACACTTAATTTAATGTTTACCTCTGCCCTGGGAGCATTCCTAGGGGGAATCCTGAGATTTTTGAAAATCACAACTTTGCTGTTTCAGCGAGAGATTTGTACCTCTGTCACCTGTCCATGGAGCAGGACAGCAAAGCTGCCCAGTTCAGACAGAGTCCAGGAAATTCAGTCCCTACTGGACTAATTCCAGAGTAATTTCACCATCATCCACCCACCCTTTGTCAACCCAGAGCGCTCCCAGCATCCCAATTCACCCAGCTCCAACAGCGTTGTTAGGTTATGTCTTTGGAGAGCAGTAGCTAAAATGTATCATTCTTTGTGAATATTTAATATTGAAATGGAATGTATGCATTCCACGGTTTGCATAGAAATGTCCCATCACATGGCATAAAAATTATAAAAAGGGAATTTCCTGGTCCCTACATTAAATAATTTCAGGTTAACTCATAACCAGCGGGGATAAATGTTACAGATCTGAGAGATTTGCTGCTATTTTATGTACAACTGACTTCAGTTAAGAAAGCAAAGACTTAGAACACCAACTGCTTAATATTTGGATTATTATATAGACTTCATTGCTAATTCTACAGGTATCATGAAAACATACCTCTACCTCTATTTTCTTTTTTTTTTTTTTAATGATATTGGCACAAAGCTTTCATGTAGGAAAATTCTCCACATCACTGAATTAATGCACACTAAGTAATTTTGTCACTGGAATGAAAATTTTAAGTCCTGTAGACTTAAAACAGGATATCCTAAAAAAAAAAAAAAAGATAAAGAAAGAAAGAGGAGTGTGTGTTTAAAATTAGCAGAAGTCTATTTATTCAGTGCGTAGGGGAAAAGGAATGTCATTCCCCCATTTTCACTGGTGAGCTCTGAGTTAAATTTACTGAGTCATAAATATTTGGCTAAAATAACCCTAAGTAGTCCTGGGCTGGATTAGTGCAGGTATGGAACTCGAAGAATTGAATGACTTGTGTGAATACATGGTACTTACAGGTTGGTAGAAGTTCAAAAGACGTCATCAGACATGGCCTCTAGCCAGGACACACATGAATTTACAAATTAAGTGCCCTAACCCCCATTTGACTTAACCTATTTTACTGCTACTTTCTATTTTTCTACTCCTTTTGTTATTTTAATCTCATTAAAAGCTTTGCAATCGATTAAAAGGCAGGCCTGATTCATTACAACTGTTCCCAAACTGGTCACTGGAGTATTTGGTGGTATGTGTAGAAGTTCACATCATAGAGTCTGAAGAACTTTAATTCTTGAAGTCATTTGTTTTCAGGGTCATCTGATCTCCTGATTATTTTTTTACTAAACTGATCTCTGTGGTTGCTAGAGGAACCTATTAGCCTGTGAGAATCTTCACAAGTCTGAAGTCTGTTTTGTTTAGTCAGCAAGACAGGATACATACAGTAGTGTAGGAAAAGGAGGCCTCTAACCTTTAGGATGTAGGCAAAGTGTCACTTTTCCTGGATGCTTTCTTCCCACTAAGCACTGTCAGTACAGACAGCAGAGCAGTTTTCTGCACGTGTGCTCCACCCCCACCGCCCTGTGTGGAGCTCAGAACTTCCAATCCAGGGGAAATGCCTTCAAAATTTGTTTTTATTACGAGCTGAAACAAAAGCTTGTGTTTCCGTAGAGCACAGTTGAAAAAGACTTTCTTTTGTAACAGCTTAAAATCCGGCATATTGAATTATCCAGACATTATCTTAATGTCTCGGAATTTTTCCATATTAATGTGTATCAAAACTAGCACAGCCGCACGCACGCTCGCTATCCTTGCTTTCCCAGCGGGTGGGCTGTTGGAAACAGATTCCTCGTGGGCAATCGCCGCTTTTCCCTGCTGCCACCCGTGCCCGGTCCCTGCCGCGGTGCCGGGGCCGGGCAGGTGCCGGGACGGCGGCGCTGAGGGGCTGCGCTGGGCTCCCCCCGTCCCGCCCTGCCCCGGCTGCCCCGCGGCTCCCCCGCCCGCTGCCCGCCCGCCATTTCCCGCACTCACTCGGGGGTGTTGATCCAGATGATGTCGAGGTGGCAGTAGTACACGCACTCCTTGTCCTTGTAGGTGTAGCAAGTGCAGCGCCGGGCCCGGTGCCGCAGCGCTCCGCCGTCCGCCTTGGCCCTGCCTCCCGCGGCCGCCGCCGCTCCGCTCTCGTCGCGCTCTCGGTGTCCCGGGCCGGCCGCCGGCAGCGCGGAGCGGGGCCGGGGCAGCGCGGACCCTGCAACAGCCGCGCTCAGCTCCCGGCAGCTCCCCGCAGCTCCCCGCAGCTCCCCGCAGCTCCCAGCCCCGCACGCCCCCCGCCCGCAGCCCCCCGGGCCGGGCCCGACCCATCCCCGCTCCCTGCGGAGTCCCGGGAGCACCGTTATGTTCGTGTCCGCCCCGGCGCAGCGCCAGCCCGCTGCGTTTGCGCTAAAGGATGGCTTTGCCGTCTGGGTCTTTACCGCGCACCGGACCGGGCTGCTGCTTACAGCCTTTTGGAAGGAAGGGGAAAAAGACAAAAAAAAAAAAAAAAAAAAAAAAAAGGCAACAAAAAAAGCTACCCAGCCTTTCTTTGTGTGCATGCGTGGAAATGGGCAAAGAAAGAAATTCACGTTACCTGCAGTCGACGTAATCGTAAGTCCAAAGAGGAACAATAAACCCAGCTCCATTAAACCCAAATTGCACGCTGGTTAACTGCAGGCAAAGGTGAACTGCAGGCGCGACTGAACCGTTCCAGGAGGAATCACTTCAGGTTGGAGGCAGGGAATATCCTGGGGCTGGCGGCACTCGCTGCTCCCGGGAGTTAGTTCCCACACGGAGGTGTGATTCTCCCTCGCAGTTATTTTCCTCCAGTGCAGACTTAGTCCTGAAGGGGAGAGTGTTGTCAAAAGAAGGGAAGATCCATCGCTTGGCTTTTCCCACACACACCTCCCTCCCCACCCCCAAATCCGATCAGCAACCGGAGCTGCTGTTTTCCAGCTGCAGACGCCTCCCACCCGCCGACAGCTGCCGGCCTCCCCCGGGGCGCGGGCCGGGGGCGGGCACGGCCCCGCACCGCCCCCGCTCCCCCCGGCAGGTAACAGCAGGGATAGGGCAGCGCATCCTCCCGGGAGCGCCGGGGGAGGCACGGTGCTGCTCGTGCTGCTCGGAGTTCATCGCTTTTAAATGACCTGGTCCTGCTGCTCCGTGCCTGACTCCAGGAGGAATCGCTCGTGCGATGATAACGCGGTTTTTGGATTCAAAGCTGGGCTGCAGACTTGAGAGTCGTTTGGGCTTTTTTTTTTTTATTTCCCAATTTATATCTGCCACTGAATTCCCTGGATGAAATTATCACCAATTTATTAATACTTTCTTTTCCTCATTTGCTTACGAGTACCTCTTTGCAGGCAAACTCACCTAGAGTGTAACACTTAAGACAAATTCCATAATGTGTGAAATACCTGATAGCTGAGCCTGGAAGAACACTCCTGCCTGTGGCCCCATTTTTTATCATAGTATCAGCTATTAAGTGATAATTGGTGAGGGTTTCAGGCAATTGGCTATATCTTTTCCTATAGTAGTATGTGTAGTATATCCTGTTATAGGAAACACATGCTGTAGAGAGCACATGGAGTAAGGTCGCAAACTTAATTGTGGATATTTTAAACAAAAATGTAATGCTTCACTTAAGAATGTTTCAGTATTAATAGAAAGAGATGTAGCCAAAATTTCTTCTATGTATCATGCCAATTTAACATATTCACTCAAATCTGGTTTGTGAGTAGAAAACTGGTTGGAGGATCACCCAGGAGTTATCCAAGGGAGGAACACTGTTCTCTACCACCTTGCATTCTTCTCCAGCCCTGCCCCCAACTCCAGCTTCTGGAGTGGACTATCCAGTAACACTTGCAAAAAAAACCTCATTAAGATGTCATGTTTTGTCAGCTTGACAAGCCTTGCCTTTTGTCAGTGCCTGAAGATTGAGAGGTTTGTAGTTGACCATATTCCCAGCTGGTCACAAAAGCACCATGGTCATCAGGCAGGGCAATAGCCAGAAAGTTCCATTTCTCAGGTTTTGTTGAGCCCACAGCTCTCTGTGGAAGTTTAAATTCCTTCTGTTTCATACAATTTGTGCAAATGACAAGATGTTCTCATAACAAATACAGGGGGGAGCAGAGCCCCTGTAATGCACTGGATTCAGCAGTGTATGGAAGTTCATGCTTGAGCTGGGAAGGAAGTGCTTGCTTACCTTTAGGGATGAGGAACTGCAGTGACCTGAATGTTTGTACCCTTTGTTTTATTGGGTTGGGGGTTTGTGTGTGTTCCAGTCATGCTCCCCAGGCATCAGCAGAGTTACAGTTCAGCCTCACAGTTCTATGGGTCCTCTGTTTCGGAAAATATTATGGCAAAACATCTCTGAAAAACGAAATTGGTTTGAAGTTATTTCCATTTCTTATAGATCTAGAAAAAATTAATTGCTTCAAATCAGGAAGTTCTAGATATCGTACTCTTGTGGTGTTGGATACAGGATTGATTTTGACAAATGCTAATGATTGCGTTTTAGTTTCTCTGGAAAAGAAAAAGAAAGATTCATTGTGCAATTACTGTTTAACAGAACACTGCAGTGACTAGGAAGTACTGGTTATGTGTTGCAGGTATTATAAGTAACAATGACATGGATCTAAATGCTGATTCATTCGTTTCATTTTCCTTATTGCAACTGTTACTCATTTTTATAATAATGATGCAAATTTATTATAGAAATGAGAAATATATAACTGTATCATACATACAGATATGTCATAACAAAAAAAGGTTGTGATGTGTGTGAACTGATTTAATAACATTTTCCTAAAAAATATTGTTCTGTTTTCTAAATGAAAATTTGAAGGCATCTTCTACATTGCTCTACTTTTTCTTCCGTGTGCTGTTTAATCTCTGTAGAGACAGGGGAGACCATATCAGCATCAACTGCTGTGCAAACAAAAGGAGTAATAAAATATATTCTTAAACCAGCTACCAGGGTTCAGAAATTAAGGGCAAGGGTTTGGCCAAATGACCTCATGTAAGCTTTAGAAGGAGATAAGACATAGACTCTACAGGAAGAAAGATACTCTCATCAAAGTAATTAATACTCCTGGATACTGTGGGCCTGATTCTCATTTACATTATCAAGTTGTTTGGGTCATATATTACCTAATGACTTGGGAACTTTTTGTTTCATAAATAGAGCAGTCTCAAAACAAGAAAGCTGGTTAAGGAAATAGCAACAAATAAATTTTAAAAATCCAGGGTCTGTTTCAATTTGGGATAAGAAATAAAAGATATCTGGATTTCATTTTCAGTGATATTCACATATGATGCAAAATAGTTTTGTAAATCTGTTTAATGATTATGTTTTCATTTAGTAAAAACAAAAAGGAGTAGTAGCCTTGGAGATAGCACGCAGAGATTGGAAGCCAACAGATCTAATTCATAGTATTTTTCAGCTTTTCCTTTAAAAGTGTTTTAACTTCATAGATTCCTTTTTCTTTTCCAGTTTCAAGATCTTTAGGGTGGATAGGTACTTTGCATAAATCTTGAGAGCCGTGGAAAATATGTGTGGAGTTAATCCTTCTCTTCATCTCTTCAATCTTCCCAATTCCAACATATCCCTTCTTGCCCTTGTGCAGCCCAGCCTGGCAGTGCTGTGAGCTCCAGCTCTTCTCTCCACAGACAATGGGAATTCCCCAGTCCTGGGACACTTCCTCATTCTTAGGGCCACCCAGGCAGCTGGAGAAAGACAATCAGCAGATCTGCCTCGTTGCTGGGTGTAAATATTGTATATTTGAGAACTTCTAATTGACTGAAGGGAGAATAATCTCAGGGATGAGGTCAAGGCTGAAGGAGTCCTGGAATGTGGAGCAGCTGAAACAGATGATGTTAAGGAAAGTAAGCTCAGATTCCAGATTTTACATGCGAAAACCCAGGACTGCCATTTCAATTAGGAACATAATCTTGGGTTTGTTTAGTACTCCTCTGCCCCTTGTATCCCTGCTTTATACATCCACTCCTGTGATTGTGGGGCAATCAGAGTCCCCAGCAGTAATTCCACAGCTTTTAACCTTCATCATACAGGTGACTACACAAAGCAGTTGTGAGTTACAAAGAAGTTCCAGATGTGTTTAAGTAAAGTTGGTTACTGAGAGAAACCACTTTAAAAGCCGAGTTCTAGGATGTATTTACAGGAGTAATAAAGCCCGTAGTTAAAAGGTAGGGTAAGGTTTCAGCAGCAGTGCAAGATTTTTTGGCACTGATGCCTGTTCTTACAGCTTCACAGCAGCCAGGAGGAAAGCCTGATCAATACAGATATGGTACTAAATAAAGACAACCAATCTAGTGCTTTATAAACCATTCATATCTCTTTTCCCACCCTCTTGCTTCCTTCTTAGTCACCATGTTCTTTAGTGTTATTGAAAGAAAAGGTCATATTAAGCTGCAAGCACTGTGTTTAGTAGCACACTCTGCATCACTGTCACAAAGCAAGCAACTTCATAGTGTAGCTGACATTGGAAAAATGTGCTGAAATCAGTAGGTTCTCAAGAAAACCTTATCTTCTGATTATTATTTGTTACTTTTTGCTAGAGTTCTATAGGCAGAAAGCTGAAGTTAATCTTGTCTCCTCTCGTGTTTCAGACAGCCCCATTCAGAGCCCTTTGATGTCAGTGCAAAGAATCCCATTTTTAGTGGCCTTTGAACCAGATGTAGTAAAAGGGCAACTGAGCATTTGTAGGGGTTGCAATTGGGTAACTTGCTTAAAGGAGGAGGGTTGGGATACTCGTTTCTGTTTTCCCATTTTTAAAATTACTTTTAGTATTTATATACCATTAAGAGTAATGTAGATACTTGGTAAACAATGAAGAGGACAAATGCCTCAGCTCTGACCATATTTCACTATATTTAGATAAAAACAAAGTAAAGAAGGAGGTCTGTGGCTGTTTTTCAGGCACACTAATTTAATGATTCCTGCTTGTTACAGCTATTGTGAAATTTAGGAAGGAGTTTGCATAAGATAACATATCCTGCTGTTGTAATGTACTGGAGACAGGGCTCAGATCTCTGGATAAGGAATGCTGCAAAAATCCTAAGTGTTATTATCACTACACACCACTCTCCCCAGGATCTGAACCTGACCTCCCTTCCTTGATCCAAACAATCTCTGTCTTTGTGAAAATAACAGGATTTTACAGGAAGAGAATTTTCTATAATTATTACATGAAACAGTTTTTTTCCTTGACATTTATTCACATTTGGGCATGTTACTGAACAAAGAGAATTCCATATCAAAATATGATCAATCTGAATACTTCTTGTATTTGTAAAGAATGGACAGGGAGCTGCCAGCAAATTAGAAGCTGGAGGTGAAACACTGAGGTGGTTGTCTTGCCAAAAGGACTTCACACATTTGAAAATGAGCAAGGACTTGGGAGGGACAGCTTGTTTCTGGAGGTGCACTGGCAGGGAAGAAAACCCGAGTACCAAAACAAATAATTTTGAGCAGAAGTCACTCTGGAGGGTGATGTGGAGAGGGAGGGAGTGGTGTGCATGTATAAGGGTTTGGGTTCTGGCCTGGTTTTCCTTCCTCAGCAGATTGGTAGGAAACTTGTGGTCAATCATTGGTAGCGTGAGTGGCTGGGGGAGTCTGGAGTCCTGGGAGGAGAGGGAGGTGTAAAGATAAGCTGGAAGAAGGGGCCTTGAGACTGGGGATGTCGCCAAGGCTATGGCTGACCCTCAGGTTATTATACAAAAAGTGAAATCCACACACTTCTCTGACAGCTCCTCCTTGGGAGAGCCCCTTCTTGGAGCTGAAGCCTGCCTGGATGCCTTCGAAGAGGCATTTTTTTTGCATTTGTTGAAGAAACAAAGGACCAGAAGCCCCGAATCCACTGTCCTGCCTGGAGCAGAGTCTGCAGGGAGCAGTGCCCTGGGCTGCTGGGGAGGTGAGTGTTGGCCAGTGCAATTTCTGTGCCCTGGGAGCTGATGGAGCAGCAGTGGGGGGGGCACTGGGGCACTTTTTACAGCTCCTTTTGAGCAGAGATGCAGCAGCTTGGGTGGAATAAAAGCCTAAAGCTTGTGCTGCAAATCATGTGGTTCATAGCCCTTCTGGCTGTGAAGAGCTTTACAACATCTGCTGGCTTTTAATTAAGAACACAAATTTTGCAGAAATGCTTGGCCCCTCTGGGTTTTGATGATTCCTGTTTGCCTGGTTAAGCACTTTCAGGGCTTTTCTTTTGCTGTGGCTCTGTGATGTGACCTGCAGGTGACTGCAAGTATTTAAAATACCCTGTGTTGGAGCCATGATGGACAGGAATATCTATTTACAAATCCATAGGTGAGACAGGTGTTTTCTAACAGCCAGTCTTGTTACATAATAAGGGCAGTCTGGAGCAAAACTTAATGTAATGTGTGGTGCAAAAAATGTGCACATTGATGGCAAAAACCTGATTTATTTTATATTATGAGCCCAGGTGGACCAGACTGTTAATGCACAGCAGTCGGAATACTGTGTGACAATCATTTATTCACCCATGCAAAAACCAAACAGGCTGGTCATAATTACCTTTATTCTGTGGCAAATCTCCTCTTCAGATTTGTACTTAACAACATTTGTAAGAGATTAATGTTTCTGGTGCTGCTTTGTAGTATAAAGAAAAGTTCTGCAGCAGTTACCAGCTACTAATGAAGTTAATGACTCATCACAACTTCTTGGTAAATCAAATTTTAAAGAGAAATACAGGTCTGACCATTTCTTTTTTGGGAAGATCCACAGCTGAGACTCATCAGTTTAGCAACAACCTTGACACCATGTTTGAATATATAACCTTTCCTCTACCCAAGTAACTTATCTCTCACTAAGAAAAGACTTTCAGAGAGAAATAAACAAGTGTCTGCCTGTATGAACTAGTAAAGGGAAAATAAAATGAAAAATGAACTTGTATTATTTAAACAGTGTGACATGACAAACTGCAAGTGCTGCTCATACCTAGCCCTCTGAGAGCAGCTTGCTTTGTTGATAAGCTTTGATTGAACCTGAACCTTTAGTTCCTGAACCTAGTTTTGTGAATAAATTACATTTTGCAGTGGCATGGTATTACAATTCTCCAGATTTGTTGGGATGAAATGGCACAAATGTTTGAACACAAAGACAAGGCCAGGATGGGCATCAGTGTTGTGAGTGATCTGTCAGCCCTCTGGGATTATTCCCGTTTGGTGCAGTAGGTTAAATCATTCCAGTCCTTGGAAAGGCTGTCTGGGGGCTCAGGGGGCTGTAAAATCTGGGATAACACCTGCAGCTCTTGTGTGCAGGTTGTGTGGCCTAGGGCTGGTGCAGGATTGACCAAGTGAGGTTAAGGAAGCTCATGCATTGCCAAAGTGCATGTGCAGCATTCCAGCCCTTCCTGCAGTGCTCAGGGTGCGCAGCTGGGTCTGTGCATTCTAAAATTCAGCTTAGGTGTGCATTACAGGCCCAGCATGTCTTATGGCAAAGAGGTAATTGCCAGGCTGATCCAGGTTACCAAGTTGTTTTCAGCTTGAGGTGCTGTTGGTAAATAACAGATGGCACAGATATCCAAAGCAGCCCTAGTTATGAAATTCATGTCTCTGGCAATGTGGTGTTTAGTCTGGTTTGCTGGAAGAGTAAGAGTTGACAGCATCTTCCTTGATGGTTCAAAAGGAACAGCCCTTTCCAGAAGAGGCCGAGATCTGCAAAATAAACACAGGGAGTTACAAGATGAACATAAACCTAATGTAACATGGGAATTCTGAATCTATTTATCTGTTCTCATTGACATGGTTGTGCTTATTGTGGAGGGTCTTGACCTCACATTCAGCTTATGAACACAAGCCTGGGAATAAGAGCAGTGCAGAACCTTAGGCACGGCAGGATTTCTGTACACTTTGTACGTTTAAGTACATGAGTTACCTTCTGTGTGCCTGAAACATCAGGGTAAGAAGAGAGGTAGTACCATACAACCTGCATGGAAGTTTTGAATGCAGCTGATGGAGCTTTCTCACATTTCCACAACTGCCTTTCACTCTCCCTTATCACGGTTGGCAAAGCAAGTTTCAGTAAATCAGATTATAAAGAAAGAGTGGGTGCCAAAAGGATGTTCTCCATGAGCTCCTAGGGAGGAATACTGGGGCATCAGCCAGAACAAGGCAGGGAAGGTAGCAGTGTTTTGTGGGGAAATGGGAAAGATAATGAGGAAAAACCATAGGCAAAGGATGGAGAAAAGAGAAAGCTAACTCACTTTTCAAGGAAGTATCTTTTCTATTACAAAGACGACAGAAGCAGAAAGGAGGAGGAATAAACAAAAAGATACAATAGGATATCAGTTGGGGATGTAGAGAAAAGGAATAAAGAAAAGGGGTAAAGGAAGAAAGTGAGATGTTAATCTCTGGCCAAGGGTAAAGTCTATCCGTCCAGAAGCATGAATGGGATTTTGCTTCTGCTTTTTGCCTCTGTGTGCTTCTTTAAAGCAAAGACCTAAGCAGGCACCAGACTGTTGAGAGTAGTTGGCTGTCATTTGAACTTCCCAGGTACTCTGCTATTTCCCCGCTGAAAATTCTTCAGCTGCAAACATTTTCAAGCCATGTTTGTATTGTTACGGTCTTGGAGAAAGGGGAGAGTCTGGGATAACTTCTTATTACAGTGTTACTTTTCAGATATTTTAGAAAATACATTGTGGAAAACATTGAAAAAAAAATTGAGGCAAATTAGAAAAAAAAAAGGCAAGTTCAAAAAGCTGTTTCATTCTTTGAAGGACTCGATGAGGGACGGAATGAAGAAGGACTGGAATTTGTACAACTCCAAGAGCCTGGCTGCATTCCTTTGTCAGTATTTTTATTGACTCTCATTTCCAAAGAAACAATGATGCTTCAAGCTGTTCTCTGGAGCCTGGGTATACCTTGCTGACCTAAGGAGACACAATGCACCACAGTTGTTAGCAAGGGTCGTGTATGGTGTTTGAACTGGAACAAAAGAGCTGGGATCATACTTCTCTTACTCTGAAGGGCAATTGTTTCCATGCCTTTCCAGTTTTGAGTAACGGCATTTCACACATTAGAAAGGCCATAATGTAATTTATTATCCCTGGCTCTGGAGTAATTTATTATTGTTTTGACATTTCTCCTTTTACTGTTTTATCTTTTCTCACTCAAGGAATAGAGTGGTAGGAGTCAGAGTTTCTGCTTTTGATACTTGCAATTTTGCCAGCAAAGTTTAACCTAATGTGTATATGAGTTAAAGCCAGACTGGTAGTGACTCTATAATGACAAATAGCTGAAGAGGACACAGGACACTTGTATTCACTTTGTGATGAGTCAGAATCTGCAGGCAAGGATTTTATATGTCCATCATTGCCATAATAGTGACAGGCAGAAAATCACAGACTATAGGGTAGCTGCAAAAAGGACGATGAGGATTATTATAGGCTCCAGTTAAATAGCATAAAATATGAATTAAATAATGGTTATCTGCTTTTCCACTAAATCTCATCGGTGTCTGACCAGCTAGAGTGTCATTCAGGTACATTTATTTGCTTTTAGTTACTCTGAGAAAAGATGCATGAGTTATTAATGAATTGTAACTACTGCTTTCAAATGGTTTATATCTCGAGTTCTGAAAATGCACTGAGGCCTTAAAATGTGCAGAATACAATAGAAAAAGTAAAAAGGGTGGCATTGAGAACAAGGAGATGTGAGCAAGCAAAGATTGTTATACAGCTGGAAACTGGCCACCCAAGAAGATCTGGCAGAGAAAGTAAGGTATTAATAGCATTATTAATCTACTGAGTTTTACTGCCAGTAAAATAAGTAGAGAAAGCAAGATCAAGGAGGAGAAGTTATGAGGCAGCAACACAAATAATGTAACAAATTTACAGTTCTCGGGGGTATTGTGATTATGGTTCCTGTTACCAAACTGTGAGTGTACACAAGGACAGCAGCTGTGCCAAATGTCCACATTCTGCAGTTCGCAGTGGGATAAAGGGCATGACACTGTTTAAACTCAGTACTCTTCTCACATGTAGTAAATCCTCCATAATTATTTACTACAGAAGCCATTTTTTGTGGGTTTGGGGGGAGGGGTTGAATGCTGAGTTAATTAATGCATTTCTTCTGCTCTCACTCTGCAGAGTTCTGGCACCATTGGCACTGGGCCACTGGGACTTCTTGTCCATTTGGCCAAAAACTAAAAGTTGTTTTCCTGAAATTCTGGAGTGATTTTTTTTCAGACAAACAGTTCCTGTGATTTCAGAATGTCTGAGACTGTCATTCATGAGAAGGCTGGGTCACAGTTCAAACTGTTTCTGAAGGAACAGTTTTCTTTCCAGTCCATCACCACTCAAGGCAATGCCACACCAGGCGCTGGAAGCCTCCATTGTGCTTCCAGCCTGTGTTTCACAGCAGTGCCTTGGCAGAAACATGTTAAGCTTTAATTAAAGGGGCTTGTTTTATTTGTATGAAGAAAATTCTGCCCTGACTCTGAGGTTTTCTAATGAAGTTCAGACTTATTTACCAGTTTTCAGTGAAAACCTTTATTTGCTATTTTATTTAGTTGCTCTTGCCTTTCTGACAGTCACCACGGCGCCACATAATGATTCTATGGTAAATTTTTCCGTATATGCTTTTTGGAGTTGAAGGACAGACTCCAGGAGCATTTGGCCTCCCTGAAAATGACATCAAGCCCTTTTATTTTTATTTTATTTTAACGTTTGGTTTGTAGCATCAACTTAAAGGGCCAAAAGAGAAAGGTGTGTTTGTTTGGTCCCACTGCATGTGCATAAGAAGTGGTTGTTTCTTTTCTCTGTTCTGATTGTTCCTGCTCAAGACAGGTTTACACAGTTGGAAAACTGAAGGTGAGATAGTTTAGAAAAGATTGGCTAAACCAGGAAAATTATGGCCCAGGCTATTCCACATTAGCTGGCTTAAGAAAGGAGAGAAGAAAAAACCCAACGCATTGGTGATTTCAGAGCCTATTAGAGACACATCAGGGCTCCTATGGATGGATTGAGAACAGATGCAGATTTCAGGCTATAGGCCAAATAAATACAATATCTGGGACAATAACTTCAACACATAAGACTAACAAAATATCATATCTTTTGGGGGAACAAACATATTTTTAAAATAAACAGATGAGACCTATCAACAAAGCACATGTAGCTAGAATTTCTTAGGAATATGAAAAGCAGACTATGAAAAAATCATTTGGAATAAGAGAATAGAAACAGATGAGCAGGAGAACTGAAACTTAGTACATTAGCTGTCAGAGAACCATCACTCCCTTTTTGGTTCCTCAGAAGCAGAGGCGGACACAGAGCTTTCCTCTGCTGCTTCAACTTCTTTCCTCTTAGGAAAAATCTGTTGTTTAGTTTGAAAATTCACATCTGTTTTATACAAACTCCATGAGTATTTTAAACTTCAGCTATAAATGCTGTTAAGACATCATTTGCTGCTCACAGGATGGTTTATGATTGGGATCACGTACTCCCTTCTCGAATCAGGACATTAAGCCAGAATTCCCCATCTTGATAATTATCTCTGAAATCAGTGACAAACTGAGTCTCATCATCTGTAAGCTGGGCTCTGCCAAGGGTTCCAGGCTGCTGGTCACTCCCAGTCACCACATGAGCTCAGGAAGAAGAGGAATTTGCTGGGAATCCAAAGATACCAGCCTCGAGAGACAGGGAGAGCTTTGGCATTACAGGTTTATTTTTTTAACTTGTCTGTTTGTAAGTAATTTGTTTGTTTTCAAAATCTTCCTACTTCCCTTTCCCCAAACTAACTTAAACCCAAGCAAGCATCCTGTTTAAAAGTAAATAAATAAACAAAAAATCTAGCTATGTAATCAAATCTCAAGTATGTTGCTTATGTAAGTGATCTGAACTAAGTCAGCATGAAAAATCCAGAGTTCGGGCATTTTATCCCATTAAGTTCTAGGTTTTGATTTTAAAAAGATTTTTCTTTGTTTGTTGTAGACACCTTTGAAAAACAGTTGCTGCACATGGATAGAGCCTTTTGAGGTATTTTCTAATCTCCCTCCAACATTGCAGGCCCCTGTCTTGGGGGTGTATCTAGACATTTGCTTTTGTGTCTTTCTTCCTCCCAGGGTTACTCAGAATCTCTTGGGTCTAAAGCAAGTCCAGGTTGCTTTACCCTCCAGAAACTGCAGAGACAGCAATGCAGGAAACTGAACCAAACCTTTTAGGTTCAATCCTGATAGATATTTTCCATGATGATTTAGAAAGTCACCATCTCTTTCCAGCTTTGAGTCACAGCTGCCACTGAAGAGGGGCTGGTAATTCCCCACCTTGAAGAACTGTATCTTGAATAAGCCAAAAAGTTGAAAAAAGCTGCATCTTGCATAAGCTTGAAGCATCTTTGCCCTGCTTCATTGGTATTTTGAAAAATGATTTTTTGTTAAAGCTCAATGATTGGAGTTAGACTTCAGTAGTCATACAGAATAAAAGCTCTGTGTTTGGGGCATTTGCAATGCATGGTTGGTTTTATTTTCCTCTTAATTTTTGTGTGCTGGCTGTATTTACATTTTATGCCCAGATGGTTTTCTTTAACTTCTTAGTATAACTTACGTGTAACATCTTGCAAAAGCTTTGTTTTCTTGATTTATGCCTCTGTGTTTGAATAGTTTGAAAACTTTGTTAGGGCACCTAATGGGGAAACTGCTTTTTAGCACTGTGGATGGTTGTTCTCTGTCAACAGAGAACTGGAAACTTGTGGTTTGTGTGTGTTGTTGGACAGAATTACCCTCATGTCATGCTGGGGGTTTATAATTTATCCTTGAAGAAGCCTAAAACCTTTACTCCCAATTGAAACTCTTCTTTCTTAGCTCTGAAATCAAGGATCAAGTAAGCAATTTACATTTTTCATAAGGGAACAGATTCTTACCATATAATAAAATGCCATAGTAGATGCCAAGGCCTGTATGACAAAGAAAAAAGATCAAACTTATGAGCTGATATGTGTGACATCAACTATTCATGAAAGGAAAATCCAGCTTTAGGTAGAATTAAAAGTGCTCATTGGGTAGATAAAAAGCCTGTAAATACCACTGGCTATAACCATTTTGTACACAGCGTTATCTGAAAGAAAATGTTGTAAAGAAATATTTCTAGAAAATTCTAAATTTACTCTGCAATCTGATGTGCAAGTCAGATGTCCTGCATTGTAAGAGAGAATTTTGTTCTATGAGTAAAAGCTTTGTAATGGCAGCCTGAAAAATTAGGATGTATAGAAATCCATTGTGTTAAATTGAACTGGCAGTTGAGGGTGTTCTCAACACAGAGTAACAGAGGTTTTCTCTCTTCTGCATCTGGGGAGAGCCTGAGGGCTTTTGAGATTACTTGAAAGATGAAGTAAAATTGTGAATGAAATTATGCAGCTGGCACAAGGAACTGATTTCCTATCAATTATGATTATGCCAGTTATAAAGTAGTTTAACTGCATTGACTACTAAGTATTTCTCTTCCACTGTTGAACAAAGTGAACTAGAAATATTCACCAGCAGTGGAGCTCACACGTTCTCTTGAAATTTGCTGTTGCCAGAGTTCCATTTCATCCCTCTTTTAGGGGAAAGAAGAGTAGAAAAGCATCTCATTTTTGTATAATGTAAATGTAATAGAAATCAGGCCAAATACATCAAATTTTCTGTAAATGTGCCACCTAAACTGCTGAAGTCTGAGCTACAGTGGTAAAGTGAAGATGTTGGCAGTTAGACCTTTCCTGCCCACTGAGAGCTTTTCAGGGAGGCAGGACTTCTGTGCAGCCCCAAGGAGATGAGGTCTGTTCCCTACTTCCAGTCTGAAAATCTTTTCATACACATTTGTTTGCATCTCCCACCCCCTTCAGCCAGTGCTTAGAGGAAAGTACAATGTTAAATTCACTATGTTGGCAAAATGTCATTAGAAGAGTTGGAAGCAGGAGTTTTCACAGAATCAGGATTTGGAAGTTTTGTAAACCTGCTCTCTGCACTCATCTCAAACCCCAGCACATGCCAACACTAGGAACAACCTCAGGCATGATGGGATCTGCAGCTTTGAGTGGAAGAACAAGTCTTACTTTCATTGACCACAACCTTTGTGCTTGCCAGGGTCATACAACCCTGCAGACCAGCATTGGTAAAGTATGAATTTTTCTAAATCAATCTTATGATTGATTCATTTAGTGGGAGAATTCAAATCCTTTCAGTCTGTTAAAAGATGATTAGGATTTCATTGCTTTTAGGACTTCTTTACGTTTCTCTTTTTTTTGCAGAATAGCAAATGATTTCCCACAACAACAGAAAAAAAAAGACTCATAGGCTGAGGATCCCTTGGAGCCATTTACTGCATTCTGTATTATTTTTTTATTTTGGAGTTGATTGTGTTTAATGCAGATTTGTGGTCTGTTTTAAGTTGTGATGTTAATTCTCCCTGCATCCCATAATTGTGATTTCTCACTTGGGGGGAGGGGAGAGTACCTGTGAATACATTCCAGTTCTGTAAGGCTCCCTTTAGGAATGCTGCTGGAACACCAGCTCCGAGCCTTCCCAGAAGAATGTGGGATGAATTTAACTTTTCCAGGGGCAAAGATATTTAAAGCAATACAAGCTATGTAAAGAACTTAGGGATAGTCAACTACATAGTTTTGTGTTGACTCCAGCTCTCTTATTGTCACGCAGTGATCGAGGCGGGGGGGAATATTCATGTGAGGACACGTGAAAAAATGGCTTTTTCCCTTTGTATATCTTAGGGGTTTTTTTAGACTTGGCCTTACTGCAACATTGTTACTGTTGCTATAGTCCAATCTGGAATCTTTCCATCAAAATAGCATTTGATCACTGACTTCTAAATGGTTCATATCTCATTGTTCTGAAATTTGTCACATCCAGAGCTTGGGAGGCAAAGTAAATCCCATTTAATTTTAGATCGATTCTTTGCTATGCTGAACGACAGATTTGGTTTTGTTTTGGCTTAAGATTTCTATTGATTTCTGACGCCAGAAACATGAGGGAGTTGCAGGGATGGGTGGCAGAGTCACCTCAGAGAATGGCTCAAGTGACCTGGTGTGGGATGAGTGCCTTGCTGCAGCCTGAGACACACTGTGTTACCCTAGGGACAATGCCAGCAATGCACTGCAGGTGCTCTGGAGCTTCCCTCTAGGAAGGCCATGGCAGGCTGTGCTTCCAGCCCTGGACAGTCGATTCCAGGTGCACTGCACGCCCCTCCAAGGGAAAGCAAAGTGTGGCCTGCCCTCCACTGCCAAAGGGGTTGAGGAAGGTGCATGAGGAGTGTCGCTTGTGGCACCACTCCAGTTCCTATTCAAGGTCCAGCATGTCCCAAACAGCAGCAGTTGGTGGCTCTTAAATTGTTGTTTAACCCTAAACAAGACCTGGGACACATCCAGCCACGCGCTGCTGCCCAGCAATAGCACTGGGCTGCTTTTAGCATCCATGGGATATCCAAAACCTTCAGGATTCTCAAAGGCTACTGTAATAACCTAGCAGGGGAGGGAAGGTGTGGGACGGTGTCCCCTCCCCAGGCTGGCTGCGGGGACAGGTTAGAGCTGTAATTGTGGATGGTTTCCCGCAGGTGGCTCCCGCTGTCCGGGGCTGCGGGCTCCGGGAGCAGCGCTTCTGTCCCGTCCTGTGCCAGCCTTACAAAGTACAGCCACGGGAAACCTTAGCCCAGTTCCCACGGGATAAACAGCACACCAGGGAACGCGCACTGCAGGGAAGGTGTTGCGTGATGAAACTTTAAGAAGAAGCACGCCGACTCTGAGAGCAAATAAATCCACGCTGTGACCAGCAGCTGTTAACCTTATCTACCGGGAGAGGCTGAGGGAGCTGGGAAAGGGGCTCAGCCTGGAGAAAAGGAGGCTCAGGGGGGACCTTCTGGCTCTCCACAACCCCCTCACAGGAGGGAGCAGAGAGCTGGGGGTTGGTCTCTTTTCCCAGGTAACAAATGACAGGACAAGAGCAAATGGCCTCAAGTTGCACCACGGGAAGTTGAGATGGGAGCTTAGGAAAAACTTCTGCACTGAAAAGTTTGTCAAGCTTGACAAGTTGTTGGACAGACTGCCCAGGAGAGTAGTGGAGTCCCGATCCCTGGAAATGTGCAAAAAATGTGTGGATGTGGCACTTGAGGATATGATTTAGTGGTGAACAAGGTGGTGATGCTGGGTTGATGGTTGGACTTGATCTTAGAGGTGTTTTCCAACCTTAAGTGTTCTGTGATTCTCTCATTCTATACATGTATTGTCAGGTCTATCTTACAAACCTTCTCTTGATCCTGTTGTCCAGGAGGCAAGGGTAAGATTTCTCTCTTTCTGGCCCCATTTTTTTGCAGTGTCATTGTAATTAAACCAAGAATGGTGAGGGTGTTTTGGTTAGAGGAGCTCCTCTTACACAATGTGTTCTTGATGGACACAAAAGGGAACATCTGGTAGACAGAACACAAAGGCAATGCAGTTACATTTTAGTAACTGATCCAGCATGGATGAATTTTCATGATGCATTAGTCACTACTGTGTGAATTAAGGTGGAGAGAAACAATGGATGTAGGCACTGACAAGATGAACATACACATTATGTGGATTCCATGAATGACAGGGATATCCAGGGGAAGAACTGCCTGATGGCTTTCTCTGACGACCTCCTGTGTGTAATTGTTCTGTGCTGTGAGTTGCTGTGTTCTGTTAAATATCCCAGAGGAGGTATTTAGAAGATGTTACTACTACAGTGGAACATTCTGTGGCTGTGTTTTCCTTCTTTGCACTTTAAATCTTACAGGACCCATTGTTTCCCCAAAATGTTTTACCAATTCCTTTCCTTCCTAAAGGGAATTCTTCCTCTGAGCATTTCTAAGAAAATCCTTCATATCATATGTTTCTGTCAAGCTTTTCTCCTGGTTCTATTGGTACATTGCCACTGAATTTAACTGGACCACATTGGTGTAATTGGGAGCAGAAGATTGGTTCCTTTAATGTTTCTGCACAAATAATCTGTTTCTCCAATCAGGATTTTTTTCACTGCTTGGAATTTCTTCAAATTTGTCAACATCTTCAGGGTAAGGAGGATCTTCCAGTTCTAATACCACCTGAATTCTTTTTGAAGCAGAGAACATGCTTCCACAGGCATGCTATTAATTATGGATATTTCCCTAACTCCACTTCTGCGAATATTGTCCAACAGTTCACATCTGCCTCTCTGCATCTGGTAGAAATAAAAAAAGGTTTGGTGTTTTTCATATCAAGTGTAATAATGACCATTTTGCTTTTGTTCTTATTTTTAAATCAAAGTTTGTGAATCCTTTTTCATGTAATCCCTTAAACCTTATAATATTGGGCAGGATGAGGCAGGTTTTTTATGCTTTATTTTGTTGTATTTACTTTCTTGCTTCTGGACAACCAGTGATTTGAGGTCGGAGACCTTTGTATGATTTCCCTTTTCAATATTTGCTCCATTTGGAGCTAACATAACCCATAACTAGAATCAACAAAGTTATACAAAACTTTTTCATAAGTGAGATGAGCTGGAATACCAAGCACTCATGGGCTGCAGAGGCTGTGGTGGTTTTTTGTCTTCTGTTTGAGGAGCTCAGTGCAAATGATTCCCTGTGAACAACGGGAGCATTAAGAGCCATTGTGGAGCTAATGGTCAAATTACTTTTTAAGGAGTGTAATTTTACCTATTCCTCCTCCCAGCCAGCACACAAACGTGTATGTGCACAGAACTCTCTGAATTGCTGTTAGTGCCAATCTTGTAATTGCATTTGTACGTACAAGTTTGGAGATTTGAGGTAACTGTTACAGTCCTGGCTCAGCTTCCCAGTGAAGTATTGCTCTTCTCAGACTGTGGTTTCCTAACACAGGTGGGAACAACCCTGGCTCCCTTTTCCCCATTTAGTTGCTCACCTCAGTTGCTGCCAAAGCAGGTTACGGAAATCAGTTTTCTTTTTTTTTTTTATTAACCGTTTTGATGGAGAGGAGGAAATCTCTGTAATGGCTTCTTTTTACAGAAGAGAAAGGACAGCAGCTCAGCTGAGTGATCCTGTCATACACTCAGCTGTGTGTTTGAGACAGAATGTTTAATTTGGGTGTGTGCAATGAAATAAGGATGTTTTCAAGAAAAATCTGAATGTGATATGTGTAATACAGAATGATAAATCATAGATTTTTAGATACAAACATTGATTATAGCTCTATCAGTGTGAAAGGAGTGGGGAGGGCTGTTGATGTGACCTAAATTTTGCCCTGTGAATACCTCTGCAATGTGTGAGAGGCTTTGATTTGCAGAGGTTAAGTGTAATTCAGAAAGTGTAATTGAAGCCTGACTCCATCAAGGCTTAACTGTCTGTGCTGGTCCAGAATGTGTGACCTCAGCAGCAAAACCTGAGTGGCCATCAAAGTCAGCTGGAAAACATGACCACAGGAGGTTATGAAACAGCTCCCATGGCTCTCATCCAGTCTCTCCTTTTGTTAATGGCATAAGAATCTTTGAAAAGGATCAGAGTCGAATATATCCCAACTAACTCACTCTGAAACACTTCCAGTGCTGGCTGGATTAAGAACATGCTCCTGGTGTTGTACTCAGCATTGCTTGTTTTGTCAATCTGTGAATCAAAAACATGCTACAGATGCATGTGCACCATCCTTGTGATGCTTAAAAAAAATGGACTATAGATTAATGGATTCACTCTATTAGAATCACCTTGTTTAGCATTGGGTTTTGACCCCTAATAATTTTTAGGGACCGATAATGAAACTTTTATAGTGTGGGTTTTAAAGCTAAAATCCTCTATACAGCCATGGCACAAGAATCCTCTTTGACTACTTTGCAAAGAGTCACCCACAAATTTGCAGAGTCACCCACAAATTTGTTCAAGTTAATCCATCCCTTGTTTAATTGGCTCTTGCAGCTCCTCTAAACCCAAGCATTACATAAATACAGAACATAATCAGGCAGTTGTCATGAGTAGTCAATAGGTACTTCGACTGTGAGAAAGAAAACCACTTCTTTATGTTTAAGTACTTAAGAGGACGGCTTATAACCAAACTGTGGCAACATTACAGTTCCCTGGAAGACACAACCTCTAAGTACTTCTACGTGACATTTATCCAGTTCCACCAGGACACTTTAAATCAGCTGTTAAAATCTCACAGTATTTTAAAGTCTCAAAAAAACCCACTATTGACCCCTTCATCCATGTGACTCTTGCGGAATGCTGATGGTAAATGAAAAATCCAGGCCAGAAGTCTTAATCTGTGACCATAATTCAACAGATCCTTAAGGTAAAATTAATGGTTTAACAAAGCTACTTAACTACAGGAAAACTATTACAATATAAACACTGATGGATGGGAACAAATTTGGTTGTGCAAATAAAACCTAGGCAGGATACAAAAGCAGGTTTTGGTGTGTGTTTAAATTCCACTCCCTGTGTATGTCAGCAGGGCATACGCAGAACACTTTTAGGCACCGTGTTTTGGGGAAGCTGTTGACAAACAGGATTTTATGAGTAAAAATAGGGCTGGAAAGAAAATCTGTTCCAGCCCTAAATAACATGACCCTGTATTGGGTTTGTGTGGCAAGTTTTTGGTGGTGGGGGGCTGCAGGGGTGGCTTCTGTGAGAAGCTGTGGGAAGTTTGCCCTACAGAGCCAATTCCAGCACCTCTAAGCCAGACCTTTTATTCAAGGTATATCTCTGTATTTGCCAGGGATCTCAGGCTTGCTCTGGTTGGTTCACATCCCTCTCACCCACCTTTGTGTAAGAGTTGGGGTTTGCCCAGCAGGCAGATCAGTGAAGAATAAATAATTAATAAGATCTTCTAGAAAAGTCCGAAACAAAAAGAAATAATATGTTCTCATCCAAAGAAGCAAAATCTGAAACATTCATTAATTTACATCTGCCTGGGTAGATGTAGGTGTTGAATAAAAACCTTATTAGTATATATTAGTCAGCATTCCTTATTAATTTGCTTCCTTCTCTGGAAGGAGGATAAAGTTGATGAGATGCATTCATGTGCAAAGGAATTTCAGCATTGCTTATAGCAAAGAGATGATCCATCAGAACTGCTGCTGGCTTTGGAGAAGGAAACAAAGATTTTTCCCTCTGTGCCTGGTGCCCTCCTGTGGTTTTTATGTTCAGCTGCTTGGGAGTGAATTAAACACATCAGTAGCTGATTCTTGTGCTGTGTAAAAGGAACAGAAGAGTTTGCCTGTTTAGTCTTCTTTGTGAGCACAGTGTGTTCTGGAGAGCTGGAATACAGCTTTCCACACAGCCAGTTGGATGTGCAAACTCCCTGAGTTCCCTAACTTAGACCAAGATCATTTCTCCCAGTCCTCACACACTGCTGTACCTGACCCAGGCCTGACTCCTCCAAGGGCTGTTATGGCTAAAAGGATTTGTGCTGGAGTCACTGCCTTCTGCAGTGATCCTGTTAACATGCCACCACAGAGCTATTGGCACTTTTAAATAACTAATGTTAGGTCAAATCATCATACAGGATAGGGAGCTAAAATGTCAAGGATTACTTCTTTCAGGAAATGGAGTTTAAAATTTACTTTCTCAGCTAACTTGTCCCATTTTTCTTCCAGCTACAGATGCAGAATGACAAAGAAATTTCTATATTTCATACTGTAAAATATAGGATAAAAGTTTCTTTGTGCAGCACTTCTGTCATTAGAATATTTCTAAATTACTAATCTAGAAATTTCACTTTAAAATGCATCATTTAGCCACAAGCATTATGTAGAAAAACTTACATAGAATATTCCTTACATGTCCATGTATTATGCTCCAGAACTTTGAATGTTTCAATATTGTGTCCGTATTGATGGTTCCTCCTCATCCCTCTTCTTTTCCTCTTTTTTCTCCCAAAATTCTATTTGTGTACTTCTTTGAATTCACACTGTTTAAATTCACTGCACCTAGAACTCACCCCAATACCCCACCAGTTTTTCTTGAAGCACAAATAATGAACAGAGCAAGATAAAGGATCAATGTGAAGCTCTGTTTTGATGACCTCAAGTCTTGGAATGTTTGTAGGACATCCAAATACACAGGAATTGCACAGGACATGCATATGTGGTTTATCCCTCTGAGCTGTTTGGGCATTTTTTACACATGCACATTTATTTTTCTCAGATCATTTGTACTAGGTTTCTTTGGATGATCTGTTTAATCTTTTACATATGCATGACTAAAAAGCAACTCCAGATGTCCTGTGTAGGTTAATCCATTATTCCCTGTGTGTGAATCACAACACAAGAAGAGTAGAAGTGTAAGTCTAGGATTTGACTATAATGTCAAAGTGGAATGTTTTCACTGTTCATCAGTTTAATCAAGCAAGTGAATACATTTGGTCAAATTGAAATATCTAATTATTTATTCACATAGAAACCAGTAAACTTTAGGGTTTGTAGCACAAAACTTGTTGTTAAAAAAAGAAAATGAGCTATGCCATATAGCTTCTTTACCCTCCGTAAAATGGCATCATTGCAGTTAAAACTACAATAAAAATGAAACATTCCAGATTACATCAGTTGGAGCACAATGTGACAAATATAATGAGAAAATCCTTGTCAGAAATTTTACTACAAGGAAATACCGATAGCTAACACCCATATTCTCCACCTAGAAATCAAGAATATTTGAGTAGATCTTGGCATAAAAGGCACGAAACACAAAGCAAAGCATGCTTGTGTCATTTCTCACACAGAAGCATTGACATTTGTGCAACATGGAAAAAGACCAGCATTTTTCCAGACTCTTCCAATATCACAGATACTTAGGGAACAGATCTTCCCCTTAATGCCAGTGTGTCACTCCCAGTACGGAGGCAGTGACTACACGAAAAGAGGAATATAGAGAAGGGAACACATCCATACCCTTCTAGGAAATCTGAGCTGAGCAACTGAGGAAGCTGCTGCACTTGCATTGTTGAAGTAACCCATTCACTGCAGGCTTGGAGTAACACACCCACTGGCAGCCAGAACTTGTGGGAATTCTGAGACTGGCAGGAATGTTAACAATGCTGGAAACCTGTCAGGAGCACAGGGTTACCTCTTGCATTTAAATGTGCGATGCCAGCCTGAAATGAGCATTTTTAAAAAAAGGTTGAGTCCTTGAAAGGAAGGGCTCTTCCAAAGAGGATGTTGCCTCTGGCACAGAGGAATGGCTTTGCTGATGTTAAGGTGTTTCAGAGCTATGGATCAAAGATCCCTGGCATTTCCTGCTGTAGCAGGCTGGCACACAAGCCCCTGGCAGCAGCCTGTTGCTATATTTCTATAACCAGCCTGTCCTCATCATCACTGCTCGTGTCATCATACTCCACCCGCGTTTGTTTCCTCATCATCTCTAACCCTCTCTTTTTATATGTCTTCGGGGGTGTTGCAGAGAAACTCTTGAACTCGGGGGATCTGAGAGTAACTGGGGGCTTTTTAAAGGTAGCAGTAGCTGTTCCATGTGGCCTTCCATAGGGACTGGGCTGCAGGTGGGATCTGCTCTTGTCAGCACTTCCATGCAGGTCCAGGAGATGCTGAGATGAATTTGCCCTCTCCGAGTGTTCTCTGCTGGGTAACTGAGCCCCTGTGACTGACTCAGGAAAAGATTCTGCTTGTGATCCAAAAAAACGTGAACACCCTGGCTGGGAACTGGGAGCTGAGTTGTCTTTGAGAGGTGAATGTGTGTTTTCTTCAGTTGGAGGTTTCTCCCTTCTGGAGGCCTGCATCACCGGGTCTGACATTCCAAACATTTGGCTCTCTGACTCTACTCTCAGTTTGTTTTCCTGGCTTGCTCCTGGATGTAAGGAAAGAGGAGCAGCAGCCTCTGGATTTGTGCTGTCAGGCTGGTCACCTGTGTTTGTAAATTCAGGAGAGCAAGACCCAAAGGAAGCTGGCACGGGGTGGCTGCGAAGGCTTGGCCGGGATTCCCCAGGCAGGGATGGCTGGAGCACGAGGGGCTGCGTCACCCAGCAGCAAACGGCCACGTCCCTGCTGGATTCCTGCTGGGACGTGTCAGCTGTGGAGGAAAAGGAATGAGCTGTCACAGCTATTCCCAGAGGAGCTGCAATGTTCTGGACAGAGGCGTGTGTTCTTGCGTGTCCCCTGATTTGCCCAGAAATGTCCTGTAGGAATTAGGAGGGGAAAAAATTTACGCATGAAGTTTTCAGTCCAGAGCAATTTCATCCAGCTGATGCAAATTTGTTATTTTAGCTAATTCTAACATCAGTAAGTTTTCATTTTATTTTAACCCCCAAAAATATCTTTAACACATTTTTTTCAACATTTTAAAAAAAATCTGTGATACAAAATGGTTTCAACATCAACTTTAAAACAGCTGAATATAATTTGGGTTTTAATCAACAATTTTTTTTCTGTTAATAAAAAATAATACAAGAATTAAGGTACAATACCTACTTTTTTATCCATTTTGTCTTTTTGTTTAACATGGTTTAGATTTTCAGTATGGGGATATATTCCTGAGTTATTCTTTGCTTCTTTTTTCCTTCTGCAAAGTTGTTTGTCTGAGGTGGAATATGATGTGTCTTTTTGCTGGTGTAGATAATTTTCTATTGAAAAAAGGGTTGAAGAGACTTTAATTTTTCCCCCCACATGCTCGAACTCACATTTCTCATCATATCATTGAAATAACATCAATTTTAACACAAATATTCTAAATACTTACCTTGCATCTTGGATTGAGGAGGATGGCACTTCTTATTCTTATTAAATCTGGGGGGTTGGGATGAGCAGCCCTTTCTCAAAGCATCCAGAGCTCTGTTGGGAAAAGAGGGCCTCTTGCTCAGCCGGTTCATTTTCAGCTGAGCAAATCCATGGATGTGCCTCCCTCTGTACCTGCAGTGCCAGGGGCATTGAGGGGATAAACAAATATGGGACATGTAAAAGCAGCCAGAGGAGAATAACACCACCTCATAACGTGCATTAAAGTCTAACAGCAATTTTTTACTGAGGGAGATGCTTGTTTATGTCAAATCTAAAAAAATCAGCATTTTAGGCAAGAGACCCACAATTATTTTATTATCTTTTTTCTCCATAGGATTCAGTAAATCCTTGATTTTCTAAGAGAAAAGGATTAAGGAATAACAGACCCTTTTTCCTGTATCTGAAATTTTAAAACAATATACTTCACAAAGACAGGAATCACCTGAGGCTGTGTGGTTGTTGGGTTTTTTCTTTTTCCCTTCTTGAGTGCTACCTACTCATCATCACTAAGGAACAACAAAAGGATTTCAGTTTTTTAGAAAACCCACACTGAATAATCAAACTCTGCTTTATTTCCTACTCTGGCTCTGTTTCAGTAACTCTGAATGAGTGAGACTAAAGTACATTGGAAGGTCCCACCCCTAAATCTGTCACTGTTGACAGAGCAAGGTGTAAATCTAAAAGGATGCACCTATTCAGGTGTTTGGTGTATTAGAAAATTAAATTACATTTGGTGGTTACCAGCTGGGCCAGTTACCTACCAATAGGCATGACCTGAGCTTTCAGAACACTGTACTTAATTGAATCCCTGCACTTTTTGGCTATAAATAAATTTGATATAAATAAATTCTGAGACCAGCAGGAAAAAACCAACAGCAACGAAACAACACCTAAAAATCAAATCAGAAAAAAGTAGGCTGGGTGACACAGACCTGAGTCTTCTGTTTCTGTTCCTACAGCCCTTCAAAATTGCAGTGCTGTTTGCTGAACTAGACATGGTGATTAAGTTACTGACACTGATTTGTCCTCAAGGGAGTCACTCTGTCTGATTTTGGTCATGAAACAGAGTAAGAGGGATGTGTGCACACAATATGTGTTTCTTAATGAAGCAATTCATCAGACATCCTGCTGCCCCACACTCCTGAAAGATTAGAGGGTAAATGTTCCACTGATATGAATTCCCATTGAACAGGGAGGGGGAGCTGTACTGATTGAGACAATGTGCCCTTGATAGTTTTATGCTCAAATTCTTCCTGCTTTTTTATTTAAACCAAATGATCCTTTGAACTACAGATGGTTCTGCTAGTTTGTGTTTAACTTGATATTTATTCTTCTGCCTCCTCTTGTGAATAGCAGTTCAGGATATGGATCTTGCGAGGACAAAGGGCCTCGCACACTGCTCTGAGCTGTGACAGGATTAAAAACAGAAGCATTTTGGTTCCCTTCAAACAAAACTGAATGCTCACAATTTTGACAGATAATAATTTCTAAATCATAGTGAGAGTCAAATGACCAGGCATCATCTTTCTGTGGGATATGTCTGGTTTGCTTAGAAAAGTCTGTTCCTAACAGTAAACAACATATTGATATTTTTAGTTTACCTTTGGGGCACTGCTGTGGTATAAGAAGAGCTCTTTCTGAGAGATTTATCTTTTTTTCCTCCAGTTTTTACAAGGTTCAATTTTGGGGATGACTTTTTAATTTATTTATACCCATTTCTTTTATACCCATTACAGCAAAATTATATCTATATCTAGTGAACCTGAAAGCCATACTCCTTACCATTTAGGGGTGACTTTAATCCTTTTCTGTTTGTGGCTCCTCTTGAGTTTATTTGTTGAGAGTTTTTCTTTTTTGCAAGCTACTGTTTTCTTCTTTTGCTCTGAAATATTTTTGAAAGAACCACCAGGAACTGCTGAGCTTAACTGTTGAGAATATTGGGAAAAAAGGAAATACATGAAATCTATCAATTACACTGACTACGAGGTTGGAAATCTGTGCACTTTTTAAATACCACTGAACAGCAAAGGAGTTAAGTAGCACAACTCTGTATTTAAGTCCTACTCTAAGTTAAATATTCATTTAGAATGAAAACAATGAAATATAGATGCTATTACAGAAAAATATAAAACATCCCCATAAAGGGAAAAAAATCAAGAAATAGAAACTATCAGAAACTAAATTCTCACTATCAGCATTCTGAAATGGTCAAATGAAAGAAGCTTATATATTCACACAGAAGTGTATCTTCCTGATGAATATAAGACTTATCTTATAAAAACAAAAACTGTAAATTCTGTATGCAAATGCCTGTAAATGTCCATAAATACACTTCTGATAATTATTTCATTTTTCTAGTAAGAGGGTGGGGTGGGCTGTCAGCCAATAACACCCTCATGAGAAAGCAAATAGGATTATTAATATTACCTCCTGCATCTGGTGTCCTTTAGAAAATGATGAAACCAACGTTTTTAAACTTGTGTTTGTTAAGCCATATGCCACAGTCTTGCTAATACTTCTCATTTTGAAAATGGAAATGTCGTATTTTGACAGGGTGCATTCCCTGCTGGGCTCCTTGTCACAGGTGTGCGAGGAGGGATGGGCAGAGGCTGCATTCTGCTCTGAGGGCAGAGGGAAGCTCCTGCTGAGACAGCACCAGGTCAGCCGGGGCTCAGCACTGAGGGATGGGAAGGTGCTCTTGGAGCCTGGTACTGGGGAAGTGCCAGAGTAGCAGGTCCTGATACTGTGGGGCAGCACTGGGAATTCTTTACAGTGAGTGCTGAGAGTGTGACAATAGAAAGTGCCAAAAGAATGGCAAAAATAAGTGGGGCTGTCTCGTGAGCTCTGGGAATGCTGCGGATCCTGCAGTGCTGCTGGGATGTCCTTAAGGAAGCGTGGACTTCCCACTCTGTCCCATCCCAGGGTTGTTGGCTCTGCACCCTTGCTAGAAACTGATGTCTTTATCAAAGAGTCACTTCCTGAGCAAAGGTGATGTAAGGCCTTCCTTTCATCTTTGATGTCAGCAGATATGAAAAAGCCACTTGTATACACAGAAGTAAAGCATATTTTCTTCTTCGGAGTCTGTGTAGAGCAAGTACTTTTGCTCATCCACTTCTCTTCTGTTTGCCTTTGATAATTTAATTTATTTTTGTTCTGTTTGTTTTTCTCATCCTCTCTTACAATATCCTGCTGCTTGAAGTTTTGGTTACAGAAGGTGTTCTCTGCTGTGGTTAAGATATTTGTGGTTTCTGAGTTGACTGATGAACAGAATCCTGGAGTTTTCCAGTTTGTATGAAGATTCCACTGACTTTCTCCTTTGCCAGAATTTTGTCTCACTTCTGATTTTAAAGGGGACCAAACCACATCACTGGAATTAGAACAGAGGGATGTGTTGCTGCAAGAGCAGGGTGAGGTGGTTAAGTTGTCTCTCAGAGGTCTGCAAGTTGTCATCTCCTGTTCAGACCTAAGCAAAGGTGACAGATCTGAAGTTCTCTTGTCCTGTGGCAATGTAAGGATATATTTTGGAGAGAAGGCATTTTGTTGTGGGACTGGACTTAAATGATCAGATTGCAGATGATGACTTTTAGGAGACACGTCCACAGCATTGTCATTGAGAAGTGGCACTTTTGCTCCTGTTTTTGCAAGATGTGTTTTGTCATCTCCATCTGTTGCGTTGTGCAAGGCAAAAGAGTTGGAATCACTTCCCCTTAATTCAGACCCTAAAAATCCCACCAGTGAAGCTTTTGAGATACCTGCAGGATGTGAAAGAAGGTTAATGTCACTGCAATTAAGAGCTTTTGTGGGAAATTTGATTGTTTTCCTGTATTCCACATTCTCAGTACTTCCAGTGGCTTCACTAATTCCTGTGCTTGATTTTTGCTCCTCTGCTTTACTGGAGAATTTCACTGGAGCGGTGGGAAAACACTGAGTGCCAGAGCAATGGACTCTCTCTGCTTCACTTGCTGCAGTGGTTTCTCTGCTGGGACTAGGGCAGGACACTGAAATCACATTTTGTGTCTTCTCCACTTCGAATTTCAGTTTTTTCCTTTCTGATGGCAAAGTGTGGGATTTCCCTGCAGTTTCTCTGTTGTTGCAATGGACCCACGGGGGCGTCAGGCCATGCTGGCCACTTTCCTGAATCCCGTGATGGTTCCCAAAATTGTGTGAAGTGCTTTTACAGTCTAATTCAAATGCACTGGATTCTTTCCCGGGGCTTGGTTTCTCCCAGTTGCTACTCTGTACTGGCAAGCAGTCATCATTCCTCCCATGGCTGCTCAGCTGACACTCAGGATTTTGGAGCCTGAGCTCACCACTGCTGGGAGCCAGCAGCGTGCTGCTGCCAGCTGTGCATTTCTCCGTGTCACTGCCACTGAGCTCTCGGGAAGTTTGGCTGGTTACAGCTCCAGCAGTTATGGAATGTGATGTCTCCATTAGGTAGGACACTCTGTCTGCAATTTCCTCAGAGGACACATTCTGCAGAACATGATTACCATCAGTACAAGTTCCTGATTTACCCGTGGTTGAAGCTGCTGTCACAAGGGAGGAAGGACTGTCACTTGAAGAGCTCCTGCCATCTCTTTCCTCAGCAATTTCAGTGCTGCTGGCTGATTCCCTTGAATTAGGAATCAAGCTTGTAATATCTGTAATCTTATTCTCTCTCTGTTTAATTTTCTTGGCATTTTGACTGCTTTTCATTTTTTGGTAGATTTTCTTAAACGTTTCGTCTCCATACATTTGCCATTTTTCTTGAGAGAACATCTTCAACTTCCTTTGATTGTGTTTCTTATTTTTAGCACTGATTACTTCTCTGGCCCCAAGCTTTTTAGCCCCTTGCAACTCCTCTGACAGAGAAGGGTGATCAGCCACATTACCTAGGGGCAAATCATCCACTGCTGTTTGTCTCACTAGAGCTCGGGGATGGCTGTTAGGGAAATCCACTGAATTCGCAGCAAGATCGTTGCTAGGCAGCAAACCAGCAGTGCCTGTGTTTGCAGACTGCTTAGTAAGAGAAAGTGGTTTTGAGCAACCTGGTTTGTCATGTACCATCCTTGCTCCCTCCACAACAGGCAAGGAGTTGCTCCGAGTAACAGGCACAGTGTCGATTGTTGTGGAGAACTGGGTGGGAACTGAATGGAAAAACATTGGCTTGCATTTCTCCAGGGGTGCAAAGGTAGATTTTGCTGAACAAAGAGAAAGATTCTTTTTCCTATTTACATCGCAAGTTCTGATATCAAAATGGAAAGAGTCTTTGTATGTGTAAGGCATTGGCAGGTCAATGCTTCCCTGTTTAGAAAGGACAGTTTTTCTGGGCCTGACATTGTCTAACTGGGTATCATCCACCACACTTTTGTTGTGAGAAATGAGCTTTGAAATGTGTTCTTCCAGTCTCTTTTTCTCTAGCATCGAGGCTGTAGCTTTGTCAGCTGCCTCTGGCTTTGCAGTGCTTCCGGAGGCACACCTTGGGCTGCTGAGGGCAGTTTCATTTTCCAGTTCCGTGCTGTGCTCGTAGAGACTGTGCAAGGGGCTGGATGATGTCATCTGCTGTTCTGTGCTGTCAGAGCGCGACAGATACCCCGAGTCAGTGCTCTCACACTTCTTCAGCCTGCAGTCCAAGGGTTTGTAATCCCACTGCTTCTCTGAAGAGGTTGCTTGCTGCCTTTGCAGCTGAATGTGCTTATTGGCAGTGGGAGTTCTTTGCTCCGGCATCTTCTTTCTCAGACACGGATCATTTGGCAAAGCTCCTGGAGATGCTAAACTTTGAGGTTCTCTTTCAGGAACCCCCTGATTAGCCTTTGAACTGAAGGATTGATTCATTGTTTCTTGATTTTCTGAAGGAGCTGATGAAGAGCTTGTCACAGGCAGTGAGAGCTCATGAGGTTTCTTAGTGTCTGCTGCTGCACTGGGCTCTGAACTGAGTTCTTTGACGTGCATGCCCTGGTCTTCAGTGGTGCTACTCAGTGCTTTGCTGCCCTGGGGAGAGGTGGTATTCTCTGCTGATCTCTCATTTTGCTCTGATCCCCCACTGACGTCAGAGTCTGAGGGCAGCCTGGTGTTGTTGACGTGTGTTTGGGTTCTCCTGTGTTTGTACAGGTTGCTCTGAGTTTTAAATGCAATGCCACAAGTGGTGCACGGAAAGGGCCTCTCTCCCGTGTGAGAGCGAATGTGCTTCTCAAGGACACTTGGCTTCAAACAATCTCGTCCACAGTGTTTGCAGATGTATTTCCCAGATTTTTTTGATTTTCCCGGGCTTCCAATAGATGCATTTCCACAAGAAGTTGGTGATGATAAAACTGGTAAAGTGCTGACTATGCTCAGTGTTAGACTTTGCCCAAGCTGTTTCTGGAAAACCGGCTGAGGCTGCTCCGTGCCTTCCGGAGGAACGAGCGGGTTGAGGATGAGGGGAAAGTTGCCGCCGTCGAGGTGGACGCAGCTCCTGCTGGTCACCAAGGGCCCGTGTGTTTGGAAGCATCCTGGCTGGACGGGCTGGAGCAGCGGGATCGTCAGGGCTTTGAGGTACAGGGGCTGGGGCAGGGCCTGGCCCCGGGCAGGGTCTGAGGAAGGGCCCGGGCCAGGATCTGCCGGAGCGGCCGCGGCAGCCGCAGGGTTCTGGGCCTCCATCCCCGGGGCTCATGGATCTGCTGGGAGGGACACAAAACAAGGAGTCTGCAGGCAGCAAATAAAATACACGCTCCCCACTGCCCCACTGGTGAAATTAGCAGCTAAGAATATCGCAAATCTTACATGCAGGCATTAAACAGACAATAATTACCTCCTTTCCCAATTAAATTGATTCAGAGTTCATTTCTTATCTAGGAGTTAAATTTCAGTACAGTGTAAAGAACACTGAACACTGCATTTAAAACCACTCTTGCGACCTACAGTAAGTACCCAAAGCACTAGAAACAAATCTGAGTTTCAGATTTGCAAATGGAGGCTCTAGGCACACCAAAAATAATACAATTTTATTAATACACAAATATGTAATGGGAACCATATTCCCATTACATATTTGTATCATGTTTTTAAATTTAATTGATATTAATAATTTTTAATACAGAAACACAGAGCAGTTGAGGTTAGAGGGGATCTCAGGACATCTCTAGTCCAAACACCTGCTCAAAGCAGAGTCAGCACTGAGGTCAGATGAGGTTGCCAGGGTGTTACTGGTCTGGTTTTGAAAACCTCTGGGGATAAAAACTGCACAGTTTCTTTGGGCAACCAGTTCCAAACACAGGACATTAAACATCCCTGCATATTATCTGTGCTTACCCAGTTTAAGGGAGCTAAGGCCAAACACATTGCAATAAGGGGTTTAAAATGAAAATACATGAACAAAATGAAAGTCGTGTTCTGTTCTACAAGTCAGATTTCCATAAATATGTGCAAAGTAGAAAAGATGGTATCATAGGAAAATAGTGTGATACATTAAAGCTGGCTTTTGTGTAGCCCAAATTAATTTGGTCTAATTAATGGAGATATTACAGTGTACTGTTTGTTTTTAGATGCTTTCAATGCCAGATGAAAACGTCTTCTAGACACAGTTTTTGAAAGAAGTGAACCTGTTCTTTTGAAATCTATCCTAATATATGCAGGGTTGGTTCTGGTCCAGACTACTTCTTAATTCAGCAAATATTTGTATTGTCTTTTTTCTTTCTTAGAAACAAAGGAGGAGGAAAGGATAGGAAACTATCAAAATAAGCAAGCTGAAAATTTTCTTTGGAAGAGCTGATAGGGGCATGAGCATAACCCCTTGTAATTACAGTTTGGATGAAAATCAGGTGATCTGTGAATGTTTGTTTGATTCTTGCTCAGTTATGCTCACTGTATCCACTGGCTGCTATGAATAATGGGTTGTTCTTGTGCAAACAGCCATAAAAAACCCATTTGGAATAACATAATCAGTGGCTCAATTTGAAATCTGCAATTTGTTGCTTTACTGCATAATCTCTAGTGGTGTTTCTGCAAATTCCTTGTATCATTTTAATGGGTTATCATTACTGGGAAACAGTAAAAGAATTACTTCAAAATGTAGTTTGAAATGTGTACCAGTTCCATCCTAGAAAACAACCTGTAAACTGAACTGATCTGTGCACAGCAAAGTGTTAGATTTTGCTTTTTTTTCTTCCTCATGAATGTTATAAATCAACCTCAGTTATCAAGCATGGACTTTTCTTATGCGCTTCTGACATTTCTATGTGGAAGAATCACTTAAGTGGCTTTTTATTATAGGTAGTGACTATAATGATGAAAGAATGTTAAAAGAATATGGCTTGTTAAAAAAATTATTATCCATATTGTGCAGTGGGGTTATCTCTCCAGAACAAAAGTGGAATTCTCTAATTTGCAAAGTGACGTTATCAACATTTCAAGTCCATTTAAGATGGTTCCTAAGTTCTGTAGACACTTTTGAATGTAAACATGGCATAAAATAAGGGATAAGACTTGAGACAATGACACAAACTAAGTATGCAGTAGTTTTCACAATATTAAAAAAAAAATAGATGAAAAAAATATGCTTCAGAGAAGAGACTCCAAGAAAAAAAGTGATGCCTAAATACCCAGCAGGTAGAAGATCTAACAAGTACCACCTCAGACACCATCTTTGCTCCCCTCCCTCCCCCACAGAGAGGTGTGCAAATGCACTTCCACATATTTTACATTTCCCCCACCAGCCTGCTCCAGTGTCACAAACTCCTCTCTCTGATTTCCTCCTGGCCATGCAGAGCTGATGGGCCCTTCAAGGCCACCACAGACAGATGTTTTTCATAGACTCCTGTGGTTCCCAAGTACCAGAGGCTCTGTGTAATTTCACTTAATGCTGTTAAGTTTCAAAACACAGCCTGAGACTCATTTCAGTGCTCTGTCATGCTCTACAAAGAAAATGCCTAAGCAGTGACAGAAAATTTAAAGGAAAGTTTTAAATAAAGCTCAACAAGTAAACTAATGGTGATAGTAAATGTACTTTTAAGAATGTAATAACACATCTCTACCAGGTGTGGTAGTTTGCTGCTTTTCACAGCAAGAAAAAGTACTTTCTGAGTGAAACTGCCATGACTTGTATTCTGCTGGGGCAAATACCATCAGACTTTCCACATCTGTTATTTATATACAAAAAAGGCCACTGTATTTCTTTGTATGTTGACAAAAATAGCTTATCTCAAATGAATTCTGCCCCAAGGCTGATTCAGGGTAGTCCTTGCCTAAAGTAGAAATTCCTCTGTTTATTATTCCCTGGGCTCTGTTACTGAGCATCCACCCAATGTTCTCACATGTTTGTAACTTGTGGCATTGAACTATCAGCATAAGAACTTGATCCTAATTAGATAACAAAAATTTTCCAATAAACAAAACTTAATGCAGGTTTTGGCCAGCCCAAAATTTTCTAAATTGATTTCTTAAGCTATCAAAACTGGTCACTAAAATTCCATTAAATACAATTATTTTGTTCCTGGTTTGAAATTCTAACTTCAGGTATATACCATAGGCAGGTCTATGGAACACTGAAAAGTGGAACAGTTTCAGATAAAAAATCATTGTAGCAGAAACTGTCTTACTCACTTCATAAGTATGAAGTATTTTAATACAGCAGTTGATATAAAAAAAAATTCATTTTAAATCAAATAAGTTCAATTTTTATAGACTTTTTCCTGAATTCCAAATACATTTTATAAAATTTGTTTCATTTTGTCAGCACCGTTATGATTTTCGACTACACAACCAAAAGATTTTTGTCTTCTGCATGGCACATGCAATGCTCTGTCAACTGCCCACCATTATTAACCAAATCAATAACTAAACATGTCAATACTTATTTTCTGCACTTACATGTCATTTTTTGACACACCACTGAGCATCAGTCTCTAGGCAGACACAGAGCTCAATTGCTCAATCCCCCACCTTGGTCTGCAGGTATAACCCAGAGACATGACAGAGTTACTTTATTTTTGTAACCCCACAGAAACAGGTTTTCAACATCCTGAACATTCACAATATACTCAATTATACCAGGAGTCTTTACCTTTTTAAAAAGCTTTTAGTGATCTCTACCTTAAATACCAGGGAGCAGAAGTGAAAGTCTGGAAATAATTAAGCCTTTAGTCTGGAAATTATTTTAGCTCACATACCTTTGATTGATCCAGGCATTTCAGCAAAAAAGTCTAATTTCTGTCAATAGTTGATGCAAGCAGAAAGAAACGAGGACAAAGACTTGAAACAGATTAGAAGTAGGAAGTTGGGTTTTTCTTTGGTTTGTTTTTTTTTTTTTATATTGATGTCACAGTAACAACCTTCAGAAAACAGGAAGAGTTGAAACAGAAGAAAATGAAGTGGCATTTCAATTTCTCCGTACCCGTTATCACTATTTATGTAGGGAGCTCTAAACAGAATCTTCGAAACGTGGGGGTTTTGTGCTCTTTTGTCCTGAAATACACTGACACAACTGTAGGGTTTTTTATTTATACTCCTAAAGGTAATTTTCTTTTAACTTTACAGTAAAGAGCTCTCTTAAAATATGTTGGGAAAGAAAACAATGGTGGAGAGAAGACACTTGCCACATATGAAATGCTAAACTTATCCAGCGTGGGTGCTGTCCACCAGCTTCTTCTAATGGTGCCCTGTGGGATGGGAGAAAGCAGTAACCAGGTGGGAAAATGCCTCAGGAATGTTAAAAGTATTTATGTCATGCTCAACAAACCTCCATAAACTTGTGGAAAGCTGCAGGGAAAACAGGATAGGGCACAGTCAAGTGCAGTGAAAGGGTCATTTAAATAAATTAGATTTTGTCTGGGGGTCGACTTCCTAAAGAGTGCTCAGGTGACACAGTGAGCAGCACTGAGGGTCCTGGGGGGGCCGCTCTCCTTTATGCAAACACTTGTTTAAAACAGGGACTGGGATGGCTGCAACCTCCTCTGCTGGTAGACTGAGTGAATCCCACACTGGAATTCCCAATAATGAAACAAAACTGGCACGTGTGGCCTGTATAATTTCCTTAGGAGCAGCATATTTTGGAAGATACAGCTTTTCTTTTCCCTGTGATGAGCAGCTGCACAGTTCAGACACTGCAGCCTGTCCCTTGTTGGGTAGTGGTGAAACTGTAACGTTATCATTGTCCAATATCCACTTCAGTGGGAGCCCTTTCTTTTAGTAATTCTGGTGATAGACCAATGCCACAGGACTCAGTGGATTTCCATTCCAAACAGCTTTATTGATCCTGAAGAGTTTTGCCTGTTGTTTGGATTGCTTTCCATTTATTGCTGGTGCCCGGATTTAGCAGGCCTCTAATTTCGGTGGTGGAGAAATATTTCTGTCTTGTTCTTCCCATCTTTCCTGCCTGTCATGTAGTTATTCAGGGGGCAGAAAAGCTCTTAACAAGGCCCAGTATTACTGCTTAAAATCCTCCTGGTTTCTACCATACCCTGAAATGCTCCCAGTTACTGGTAATGGCACTGCAGACGCTTCAAATCCGTGGATCTAGAAAATACTTGACATTCTGAACCGCTTTTCAGTGACTCACGCTTCTGCTCTACAGACTCAGTCTGTCCAGATGGAGAGAATTACAGGCAGCAAGTAGTTTCAGCTCTGCTGGGAGATACTTCCCTAAAGGAATGTGTTCTCACCTCTAAGTGAGATCTTCTGGAGGATTACTGCAAGCTACAGTCAACAAACCAACGGGAAAAAAGATGCACATCTTATAATAGAACACTGGCATGAATCAAATCATACAAACAGATGATTATGGGCATTTTACATAACCAGTCAAAATTAGTTTGTCTTCAGTTTGATCACATTTCTGAAGTCCATTATATTTTATTCCACTTTGAGACTGATTATTATTAAGTTAAGGTGAATTTACTTAAAAGGGACACTTAGTTTAAAAAGTACTGATTGCAGCAGTGTCCTGGACCTAGTAAAAAACTAGAAACAAACTGAAAACACATATAAGCATTTAAAATTCATTATTTCAATAACTCAGTATCAAATTCCAAATGCTAAAACTGCAAATTGCTTACACTGAGAGGCTTGAGGAGGCAATAATTAATTGAAGCAAGTTACAACAAAAGTAAGTGGCTGTCTGGATATTTGCCACTATCACAGAGGTTTCAGGGCTTAGCAGAACCTTTTGAAGTTTGATCTAAAATCTCTAAATCTTGAATAAGTGACTCTAGAATCAGACTGCCCTCACAGCATCCTGTGATTCTTCCCTTTTATATGGATGAACAGGCTGCTGTAATGGCTAGAAGTCATTTGACCTGTACACAAAATACAGAGCACCAGTATTATCCTGCATTAGTTCTGTTTGAAATGAAGTGATTTTTGTTTTCTCTTTCTAATCAATCTATTTATGTGTGTTGCTTCCTCAGCTGCAATCTCTATGCAAGATTATTTATATTCATTGAAATTCAAAATACTGTCCTGCTCAGAGAAACTCAGCTGCCTCAATACATAGCAAAGTACCAAAGCTGAGCCCGCTGTCAGGTGCTGCACAGAAGGGAGTTCTGGGGCTACACTCCACTCCCAATTCATGTCCCCATCAGGATCTGAGCCGTTAAACTCACTCACCATGGGTACACATTTCTGGGTCCCAAGTATCTGTGACAAAGGTCCCACCCCAGGTGTTTAAAACCCTGCATCCTTCAAAGGCACCTGCAGAGTTTTGTCAGGGGTGTGAGCAAGTGAAAGCAGCGATAAACAAGCTTCCTGTGCTGATGAGGAAAGAGATTCCAAAGGTCCTACAACTACACGTTTTAAAGAACTTTGCGAGCTTAAATGAAAAGAATATTACAGGTTTGTTAATTATTAATATTTCCTGTGAGGGCAGTGATGCTGAGAGCAGTACACAGTGTCTTACTGTCAGAGGAAGATGCAGACACTGGGATTATCATTTCCAGTTGCTCATCCACCACTGACAGCCGGCACAACTCCCTTGACAGACCACACAAAGCTTCTACTTCAATCTTAGCATCACAGAGTCATAGTGAACCACAGGGTCTGAAGTAAGTTTTGTGCAGGTACTTCAAACACTTTTTCTGTGATGGAATCAAAATGTTTGTGAGTTTACCCCAGCTCTGGAGTTTTTCAGTTCTCAATTCAAACAAGCAAAATGGAACGGACACATTTCCTGTCTAGCCCAGAAATGACTGTTAACGTTGTTTTACTTAAGAACTATTTATGCCTTTGCTCTTTTCTCAGTTTGACTTTGCATCTTGAAATGTCTCAGAACAGAAGTACTGAGTTCACCTTTCCCCTTGTTCTCAGAGGATGTGTCTGATCTCACACCTCTGCCGGTTCCACCCGCAGCCTGCACGCTGCCAGTGCCTTCGGAACACACCCAGCAGCCTCAGTCCCCTGCAGAATCAGGCTGGAAATGTTTAATTCCATCATCTTCTGAAACCTTCATAGTCTTTCCATGGTAACATCTCAAATTCTGACTTTGGGAAATCTTGCTGCTTGGTGCAAGTCATTGTTCTGAAGTTTTGCCCTTCTTCCTGTGCTATTAAAGTACAAAGCCACTAGAAACCTGCTGGGGGAAATTTCTTGTACCATATCCTAAGGACAAATATTTTTGACACTTACTTCCACCATTGTGTAATATCAGCAAAACTGTTTAGGTTGGGCTTTTTTAAACAATTATTTCTATAAATACTGTGCCAGAACACAGTATTAAAATCTTTTAGGAAGAATGGGATCTGCTTTACCTTTCCTTTGTCCCAGAATAGCAGCAACTGGTTTGATCGTTATTATGCAGTTTTCTATATTTTTTATTCTCCTTTTCTTGAATATCCATAAATTAAAACATTCCAAAGGCTTAAATCAGTAAAAATATTGTTACCTAAAATATATTTTAATGTGTAAGTAAACACTGCATTGGACTTTTTGACCTCTTCATGCAATTTGTATCAAGAATATTTCCTATTCTACTTCTTACACTGCTACTTTTCTCAGCTCCAGCCATAAGAAATGCTTTCTAGTTTAATATATGTCTCTAGTTTAGATTTACATCACTATCTCTAAAAAGAAACATATCTAACATATCTGTTGGTTTTGTAACACTTTTGGTGACTTCACAATAAGGAAAAAATAGGATTTTTAGTGCTTAAAATCCTCAAAGGATTTAGATTCTTTTATCCTTTCATCAAATTTGCTCCTGTGCATTTCCCATGTTAGGAAAGAGTTAACAACCTCCAGCCAGCAGACTGCAATCAACAGGTTGCTCTAACAGAAAAATAATAACCCTAATCCATCTTTTAAAGTTTAGGAGGTTGGACTAAATGATGAAAAAATACCGATTAAAGCCCTGTGAAAAGCTGAAGTGGGGCCAGAACTGAAATGCTTTGTGTTTTAGAAAAAAAATCTTTCTCGTTGCTAAGTGAAAGAACCATCACAATAAAAAAATAAAAATTGTAACTTTAAAATTCCTGTCTTACCATCTAGAATTTTATTCTCTCTCTGTCCATAGAAAATGATAACAAAACACTTGCTAACCTTTAGGTGGCCAATTCACAGGCAGGTGGAGAGGTTCAGGTCCCTGGAATAGCGTTGAAACAAAAGAAGCATCCTGTTTTCTTTTTTCAGTGTCTTTCTCTTCTTCTTTTTTTTTTTTTAAGCATTTGAAAAGTGAAGGGTGGGTGGTGGGGTGTGTGCAGAGAGAGGAGGGGGTGAAGGCAGCCCACGCTGGTGTAGGAAGAGTTTTAATGGCCGATGCTAGGAATGTGGTTTGCCTGCTACAGTGTCTGCACTACTGCAGCTCTGTGTGTGGGCGTAAAGAAATGACACGACTGGGTTTCAAACCATTACACTGAAGATTTGCAAACAGTTAAAAAAAAAAAAAAACACACAACCCCATCAGGCACAAATGAAAATTATTACTTTTCTCCTTTTATCTTTTTCTAAGGTTTTTTTGTTGTTTTGTTTTAACTTAGCAGATGTAATCTAGTCAAGTTTCTTCCTCAGCCTCTAAAGGAAAAAAGGTAAATTGAGTATTTAGGAAGGTTTTGTATTTTATATGGTGTGAATATTTTGTTATAATTTTTGCTGCTATTTTTTAATTAATCTACAAGAGCTTGTGTTCCTGAAGGGTATCCAGATTTGCACAGTGAAAGTCTTCAGAGGACTCCTATATTTCTGCTTTGGAACATGCCAGATAGGTGCCTAAATCTTGGTAGCACCAAGTAGCAGAGTACAACAGACAGAGCAGCGACTCCACAACTGGCCAGGCAGGACATCTGAGCCCAGGAATATCCATAGAATATTCCACAAAACACAGCCAAAAAAACCAGGACATGCTGGCAGCCCACTCTTGTTCAGTAGTCCAGCAACACCTCAGGTTTACTGATCTAAATTGGGCAGAAAACAGACTTGAATGTTTGTTCATTCTGGAGACCAACAGGAGTGAGACAAAGGGGCTGTTCCCTGGCATATCATGGGGAATGAGAGGAAAATGGTATTTCAGCCGATATAAAAGTGCTGACACAAGTGACAGTGACTATAAACAGTTATGAACACACTGTTGTTGGGAGGGACAGGTGGAAGGGTTTTGTCAGACAAGCAAGAACACTTCTCAAACCTATTTTTTACCACAAAGAGTGAAAGACAGACAAAACAGTTTTAGAAAGGAACTTGAAAACTTCAAGGGATCTTTATTACTTGACTGCTCCATGATAGTAAGATAACATTTGATAAATGTGTATCTTCAAGTACGTTGAGAAGAGACAGCCAGGTTGAAAATCTTGTGCTTGGACAGAAGGCATGTGCACTCTGCAGTGCAGGGGTTTAGGTGTCTGTCTTTGCAAATATTCCAGTGAGCCCCAAATCAAGCAGGATTTCTGTTGCCTTTGGTGTTGTGCTGCCAGTGAAAAGCAGAGCAGCTGGATGCACAGAGAGAAGGGCAGGGGAAGAGAGGAGGCACTGGGTGATGCCCCTGTTGCTGTTCAGAGCAGGGTACCCCAGCAGTGCCCCCTCTCCCAGGGCTGAGGAGCCAGAGCTGAATGTTAAACCAGCACAACTCAGTGGGAATAAAACCAGCAGGACTGGGCTTGAGGGCTCCAGACTGCTAATCCCAAACTTTGACAAAGACTGATAAAGGAGTTAAACAGTGAATGAAAAACAATCCTCAGTTCTGTGTCTGTCTGGTAAAATTCTCTCAGTTATTGCCATTGTTACACAGCAGTACAGCCTGACTTGGTACAAAGTGGGGTCTGGCTACTGGCCACAGGAGAAACTTAAATTCTTCTTCCATGTATGCACTAACAGCCAAGATCAGCTCCAGGAAAAATTTGTGCGAGAAATTTTTGTGGCCTCAGCTGATACAGAAAAGTGAATGTCTGGAGAGACAAGAAATCTGGCTCACATCAGGGCTCCATTCATGCAGACCGAGTGCCATTGCACAACCTGATGTAGTTTGCAAGTTGGCATTGCTTAAATCAGTTCAGTAAAACTGGTTGTTTTCCTGGCATTGTAAACTTTTTCTGTGTGGATAGAAGTAAAAAAAATAAGAACCACAACTTTTTTTATTACTCTGTCTTTCTCTAAACCCTTAAGCTTTGTGTTCTGTCTGCTCAATGAAGACCCTTTTTGCCCACTTAATCACCATGCATTTTTAATGAGTGGTATCAGCTCAATCTTTAATTATCATTCATAGTTTTTTAAAAAATTAGTCTTCTTGACTCAGTTTGAAAAATGTAGTAACAAAATACACATCCTGAAGCAGTAATTCTCAAAGGCGTATGTGTTGCTCATTTTTGTCTCAATATGCCATGGACATCTATTTCCTGACCCTGTAGCTGTTGTATTTCCAAGTAACCATTTCTCCATGGTTTTGGTGACTTTGCTGCAGGTGAAGTAGCACCTGGAATGTCTAAATGCACCTAATCCTCCTCTGAGGACTAATCTCCATGAAGAACCATTGTGTAATATGGATATTGGTTATCACAAGTACCAACATTTCTTTTATAGACATGAACTTTTAAGTTCAAATGTACAGAAATCATGGTTGCCTACACATCTTTCATTTGATCATTTCCAGCGTGGTACTTAAGATGACTTTTTCCCCAAAGATCAGTTTTGTGAATTGATAGAATTTCTTTAAGCAATATTAAAAATCTGGAAAAAATTTGAATATAGAAAAGTATTCCAAAAAAACCCATTCTTTTCAACTGGACAGCCAACTACTGCCCTCCTATCAACATTGCATAACAACTACTAAGATTCATCTGGCACTTTATTCTGTTTGTTGAGCCAGCAAGCACTACCACCCAAAGAGGAGTGTAGCCCTCACAAACTGGTCAGGCCTTACCAAGAGAAAAAACCTTAAAGACAAAAATGTGCTTAAACAGCAAAAGGGAGAGACAAAGCTTCATTAGAAGCCAACATGGGTCTCCTTGCCAAAAAAGTCAGTTCAAGGAAAATTAAAACAGAAGGCAAAAGCAATGGGTCCCACAGGGAAAAGACTCAAAGGCTGCTGAAAAAATGCTAAGGCAGCCACAAAACTGAAAAGGTTCAGCTGGTTGCAGACACAACCTCAGTGTTTCACTAAGAATTGAATTTTTCCTTTAAAGTGCTTGGGTTCTTTCCACAGCCCAACAGCAGAGCTGGACAGGCAGACACCCACCCAAAGGAGAAATAAAAAAAAGGGGGGAAAAGTCCAGCCTCAAACCATCTTCCATTAAAATCTGACAGACCTTTTTTCCAAACTTAGGTTTAATGTGTGTTAGGTAAGGCACTAAATGCTGAATCATCACACAGTTCGATTTGGGGGTTTATTTGTTTTGGGTTTTTAGTATTAATTCACCATAAGCAGTTATGGAGAAGGGTTGTTTTATGGACTAATGTACAAGGATAGCCTACAATCCAAGACAAATCTCGGACATCAGAGAGAAAAAACAGATGTGTGAGTCCAGCTTTGCTCCTAAAGTGTCAGGTGGGAATGAAGAGCTCCAATTCCTCCTCCTCCTTGCTCAAATCTTCCTTTTGCTGACAGTTGAAAGGTTAAAAAGCAGAGGATGTTACGGCACCTCTTGCACAAAAGAGATGTTTTGCAGGAGGAATAGGAAGGGTCTTTCCAGGCCTTATAGATTGCAGGATTAATGAGCTGTAGGTTTTCAGGCATATCACATCAAAAACATGAGTAATTACCACTATGACACACTTAGAAGCAATGTAGCTTTCAGAGGAACAGTTGCTCCAACTCGAAAAGGCAACAAGGTTCAGTGGTTTGTACGTGCACACAAACTACAGATGTATTCATTTTTCCATCTGTTTCTTATTTGTCACAGAAAAACAGATAACTCAGAACGACTGACAGTAGTCAGAAATGTTCTAAAGCACAATAACCTTAATGTGTTTTACAGAGAGAGAGAATAGAATTTGACAGGGTCATTGATCGCTTGAACCAACTCAGATCCATGTCAAAACCAGTAAAAGGAAGCATCAGGAACTATAAATATGGAAACACAGAATTCCCATCACTGTGACCCCCAGCCAGCTGCAGTCACCAATAAACCCACAGTCCACACCATTCAGACAACTCAATTTATGTATGTTTTTTTATTTTCCCCCGAAGTTTCTATGTAGTTTTTTCCCAACATGTTTTCAAGGAACCCTACACTCCTGTAGCTTAGTATCCAGCTCTTTATTGCTACTGACACACCAACATTTAGGATTTTGAACCAAGTGATACACTGTCCTTCCCATTATGAAGGGATCTTCACTTACACCATAAGCTGGATAGAGTTAAAATGAGACCCTTCTTGAAAGTTCAGCTCTTCTAAAATGCCTGTGAGAAATTTGCCAATTAACTCTTCTATCTATTAATTTTATTAATTACTTTACATGTCAATATTCAATTATGCCATATGCTATCCACTGAAAAATAGCCCTGTAATCTTACTGGTGTCTTCTCTGTCACAATGCCACCCTTATGTTATCTTTGAACATTGTTGAGTTCCTCTGACAAACAATATTTTGTGAATTTTGTGAGAGCTGCCAGCTAAATTTCAAATGATAACAATTAGGTTGCAGTTGCACACTCATTGTATCTGTGTCATACTTTTATCTAACATTTATACAGATTTTCACTGGGACAAGAGGTGCAATATAGAAATATAAATATGAACACTGAAATTTAGGATGCACTGCAGGGAACAAGAGCTCTTCAACACCTGGGGGTGCCATGCTGGTGCCCCCTGTGCCCACACCGAGCTCATGTGGAGCACGAGACACATCCACACTGCAAAGCACCAGGGCAGGCTCAGATCTGGCACTTTGCCTCTCATCCTGAGGTCTGAGAAGCTCTTCCACGTTCCATACAACACTCACCTGTTCCAGGAGTGCCCCAGGAGGGTTCCAGTTCTTATCTCAAGCTTTAAGGCTGCAATTCTTACCCTGAATGCCTCAGGCATGGATAACTGCAGGATAAAGGCCGGGAGTGGTCATGTGAAAGAGCACCCCTGGCAGAGTGAAGTTTATTATTGCCCTGGACTTGGATTTCAGTTGTCTATCATGGTGAGAGGTATTTCTGTCCCTCTCTCCTTTGGGTCTCATGGAGCTTTGCTTTTATCTGTCGTCAAGGAAACACCAGGGTTTTTTCCCTCTTGCTCATTAATGTCTGCATTTGTGTTTCCATAGCTACAAAGGAACCTTAGTGTTTTAAAATAGCAGTAATTGGATTACCATGACTTTTTCAAATTTATTGACACCATTAATGGCTTCGATTTTCAAAAGCAGACACCAAAATTGTATCAGCAGTTTTTCAGCTGTTAACGTGTTATCTCCTTGTCCTGAAATCCTGGGTACATGCTCAGAAAAGTGCTCAGCATCCAGACACTCACTGCAGCCAGACTCAGGCTCCATACGTGGTGCTCTGAAATGACTGAAAATAGTCTGCTCTTTACTTGGATTAATTTTAATTTCTGATGGTCTCCTGCAAAGGAGTGCACAGGTTCTGTTGTGAATCTGCTTGGTATTAGCATCTTACAGATCCTTTGTAAATGTGACCCCAGTAGAATAATCTGGAAGAATTTTTACAGCCAAGGATCTGGGCAACTCAGGATGCAGGAACATGGGAAAAGCACAAAGAATTGAAAGTACCAGCATTGCTAACAACTGGAATCACTTAGCAGGGACATAATTCATGTTTCCTTAAGACAAAAAGTGACACTCCTACACTGTCTGTGGCTCTGTGCACCCTCCTACCACCCAGAAATTGTTCCTGTGCCATCTTCTAGCACTTTTCATTTACTTGTTACCATTTACTTGCCTATTTCAGGTGCCCAAAAAGCACCCTACGTGCATATTCTGTACCCTTACCCTTTCTTTCCAGTCCCTCCTGGCCTCAGCCTCAGCAGAGGACAGAAATCAGCTGAATTCTCTGTGTGGATGTCCAGCAGCAATGTCACCACTCTGTGCTGAGCCCCAGCCAGAGATACACACCAATGCCACAGTGGAACTGGACTAAAATTACCCAACAATTTAAAAAGTTGTAAGAGGTGGACAGACAGAACATCCAGATACCACCTATTGTTTTAGAAAAACAAGCTCAAGAGAGTCACCAACCTAAAATCTAGGCATAGCAAAAAGGTGACAAGTGGCTAAACGCAAGTAAGTGTGAACAAGGAAGTCTCTTTAATCTAAAATATTAGTTCCTATTTTTCCTAATGGATTTCTGTGCATCCTTGAGGCTTAGACATTCTATTACCATAGAAACAGTATCCTGTGTCTCTGAGGAGCTGCTGTAGCTGTGTGCTGTTATGGAAACAGTCATCTCAACAGCTCAACTCATGTCTATATTTCAGTGATTGTGTTTGTAAAGATCCATTGCTAAATTATCCTGCAGGATTCATTTTAATAAAAACTAAATCTCTGAAGTACTGGGCAATTTAATAAACTCCTCAAGGCTCCTCCAAATTAAAAATACAGCAATGGAAAAAAAAAATACATTAGAATTACCAAGCCCTTTCAATACTTAGCAACCTCTCCCAAACCCTACCATCAGCAAAGGTTTGGGGGAAAAGATGGGTCTGTCCTCCCCAACAATTATTAGTAAAACTACTTCAGGAAAGCAAATTTTTATGTTGTGTTCTGTGCAAGGACTCACTCACACACCCATCCTATGTGCCAGCAGAGAAATGAAATTCAAAACATAAGAAGGTACAGGGAGAAAATGTGGCTCACATGACTGAACTGTGAATTCTTAAATTTTAATTCCAGGTGAACCATTCTTTTGTCTCAGAAAAGCCATCCAAGACAGATTTCTGAAAAGATAACATGTGAGTTGGAAGCTCAACTCCCACTAATTTTTTCCTGGGAATTGAGTCCTTAGCTGATCCTAGAAAATCTCCTCAACATTTTCATATTTGTAACATCTCAGATACTACTACTTATGTATTTTACTAGAGTTCTGTGGGCATGAGTATTTTGTATTTTCTTGAATAAAGCCATCAAAGAATCAGGAACACAATGATAAGATGCTATTTGGGTTAATGGTCAGCTGTAAAGAGCTTCCTGCCTAATTACATAGATTTTTCTACTTAGTTACTGCAACTTAAGACTGTAACTTCACACTTTTTATCTTTTTTTTTTTTTAAACCAAAATCATCCACACCAAGAAGGCCCTTTCCAACACAAACCATCCTAATAAGGTTATATCCTTAATAACCAAGTACTGGTTATTAGGGCTTGTAAAGGGAACATTCCTAACACTGAATATCTGAATATCTCTGATTGCAGATAACACCTTCCCATGTATAAAGAAATCACCCAAACATAATGAATTTGTGTTATAATTCAAATACTTCCACTGAACTTCAGGGAAGCAGAGAAACAAAAGCTACTCAGAAAGGTGTCAGTTTTGAAACCCAGGTCTTTTCCTCTCTTGAGGGGGATGCAGTGATACCTCAGCAATATCATCATCATCATCATCATCATCATCATCTTTTTTTTTTTCCTTCAAAATACTAACAGCCTCTTTTATCAGCTTGGATTAAAATATATACTGAATACATATTTATATGTATGTATTTATGTGTATTCAGTATATATGACACTGAAACAATGAAACACACATTTTTAAAGGGAGCAGACATCGATTTCAGAGTAAGCAAATTAAATACGTTTTAGTTGTTGCTGATACTGCGTTGTCTCCAAGTTTTGTGATTAATGAAGCTTTGTGGAGGATTTTTATTAATATCATAATTTTCCTTAGGAGTCTCTTTGCCTGCTGCTCCCCCCACTAATGGATCTGGCAGCACTGATCCCTGTGTGAGTCCCTCTGCTCAGGCAGTGTCCAGCTGCTCACTGATATTTGTTTTTCCTGTTCCTATGCTACTCATCCCACTCTACATTTGGGATCCCCTGCCTTTGAAGACACAGAATGCACATCTTGATTAAAAAGAAGAGCTGTGCTCTTTAGCCTGCCTTTTACAGACCTTAATTTTCAATAATTACTGCTTTACAGTATTTTGTGTGTTTTGGAGAGCTCCTGTAAGCTCTGAATTTTTCTTCAGTAGAAAGTGTATATAAAAATTCCTCTTATTTCTAAGCATGAAAACCAAACATTGACACTAAGAAGCTCAAACTCCATTTTTGCCATCTTATTGATCATGAACCTGCTGGATAGTCTATTGAATCAGTGCACTAGAATTGATAGAAATATTATTTACTTGTGCAGCATTTTGGAAGTAGTTCTCAAATGATTCGATTTAGAGAAAAAATAAATTGAGGCAGTTAGTTAGAAAGTGCTTCAATGTACATTATGCAAGACCTAGATATGAAAAACTACATTTTAAATGGTTGTTTTGTGAGAAGAGCAGTCAATGCTAAAACTACTTATTCCTTTTTATGATATTTTTAACTTCAGTTTGTAAGTTTGTAGCTGTCTGTTAACATTTTGGACTCTATACTCATGTAACAGAGAACATAAATACATTCTCAGGAGATAGATTAATCCAAACTGGCTTAATCATACTGGGATGAATTTGGTGATTTCTCAGTGCTTGGAATTTAACCTTTTCTTTCTTTATTTATACACGTGGCTTATTCCTTTAATTATTGCTGAAACACTAAGCTGCAGACAGCTTTGTTTCAGCATCACGTTAAGTCTAGGCAGTATGACAGTGAAAAAGCTGTTTTCTCCCAAAGGGCTCTCCAATTAATCATCCCTAATGAAGCTGCACTAATTAACAATAATGGGGGTGGTGGAAGGCCTAGAAGAGTCCGAGGGCTGAGTTCAGGCTGTGAGGATTTTTACTCATAGTCCTTCACAAATGCAATGCACCCAGGAGTGGTCTGTGAATGGATTTTTAGCAGCTCGTAAGTTTTTGTAATATTTACTAAATTCTTAGATCCTCTTCAAGTTGTTGCCTACATTTTACTGAAGTTTTCTTGGTCTGCATATTGCAGGTTTGTACAGGCCTGTTAAATGTGTTTGGCTTTGGATCAGGACAGAATGTAGGGGAGTTCTTTTGCAGGACTTCCAAGATTATAAGTATTCCTACATATTCCTCTCACTTTCCTTAAGTGCTACAATATTTCACAGTTAAGTACATAAAAAAGCCCCCGTGGCCTGCAGTGTCAGACAATGGTCACAAGAAATGCAGATTCAGGCATTTTATCAAGCTGGACTCTGACAGTTTTGGTCACAGCATCTCATGGCCTGTGATTTTTCCTATATGGAATCTATGATTTTTATATTAATGAAGATTTTATGGAGTCTGCTTACTTTAAAGTTTAATTTATTTATTACAAAATATCATGAAAGAAAATATTTTTGTCCCAATTGTGCATGAAGAGTATTCTGTTACTTTATTTGCATGGAAGATCCTTGCATTATGTTTCCATCTTAAACTCTCCTATTAGATTAATATTTATATTCCTTTTTCTTTTATAGTTTATCCCTTAGGTTGGATGAAATAAACTCATGAGAAGGCTGTTTGGAAAAGAGAAGTATTTTCAGTGAAGCTACAAACAGGAAACCACCACCACTGGCCAGATAAGATATTAAAGATTTAAAACTGTCAGAGCACCTCATCCCCAGGAGGACAAGGATCATTTTCAGGTGCAGTTTTTGACTTTCATGCTCGCTGTTTCCCTGTGGGTTGACAGCCCTGTCCAAACACCAGCATTTCTTCTCAGCTTGGGGTTGGGAATTCCTTCTGTCAGGCCTGGCTGAGAAGGCTGGGACTGAGCCTTAAGTTGCTGTTCCTAGTAAAGATCTGAGGACTGTGGTCCCAGAGAGGAGCTCTTGTATTCTCCATTGCTGAGACTGAATCCTCCCCCTCCCAAAGAGGTGACAAATACAATCCCAGCACTAAGGAAAGCAGAAATACTCTTAAATCCAGGATCCACCTGTTCTCTGGCCCAAAAACTTTGAATAAAAATGATTTAATGGCTTGCCTTCACCAGAGCTGTGGTGGTCAGCCACTGGCAGATGGAAGCCTATGTGTCTCAAGACTGTTTCTAATTGATCTGATAATTGCCTTGGTGATAGTTAAGATGTCAGCACTGATGACTAAGTGGCCACTTTCATGCAGTACTTTGTGTGTGAAGAATTGACAACTTTTATTTCCTGGCTGTGGTTTCTTTAAACCATGCCCAAAGATAGCTGATGGAGCACAAGATTTCTGAAACAAAGAGCTTGGTGTAAACTTTGGACATGGGAGCAAGGTTTGAAGACCATGAGTTATGTCTGTGATTTAATATGTAATTCTGACCACAACCTGTTGGTCGCCACTGGTTCTTCAGACTTTGCACTGAAAGATGCACCCAACAAATGTTTGAGAGCATGGTGTTTTTATAAGAACTGTTGTCATCTTTTGAATTACACAAGGATCACTAGGGGAGAAATATGATTATCTCCAAACAACACAAAATCATCAACATTTCCAAAGTACTTTAAAATTTGTGGTTTTGTCTTTAATTGTGCTGTTACTGTGCTTGCTCATGAGTTGTGGGTGATAACATGTGATTATCATCTGCCTACTTGATCACATGCACATTTGTGATGCCTGCAAGAGCAAACATTATCTGGCTGGGATCTGTCACACTCTGCAGAGTTTCAGAGGCTGTTTCCCAGACAACAGCACAGTCCTCCTGCATCCCTGAGCCCTGCACTGCCATGGACCTGTGCTCAGTCTAACACCTGGTGGCAGCTGCTGCTCCCACTGCTGACACAGACAAGATGTTTGTAGAGCCATAATCCAACTGCCTGAACTCTGCAAGTCAAGGAAACTGCACAACCTTAATTAAAAGAGTCAAAGTGAGTCAAACGGCACCTACCTCGTTACAAATTCTGAGTCAGTTTTTAAATTGAAACCAGATCATCCCTTGCCAAAAGCCATTTAAGGGCCATGTACTACCTGTTTAAGACCTCTGCTGCCAAACATCAAGCCAAGAACAGCTGTGTAATGTGGTAAATCATTTCTCTGTAGAAATTTGAGTGTGTTAAAACAAAGGAGCCCAGAGGGCAGGTGGAGGAGTGAGTGTCAGAAGCAGCTCAGGCCAGCTGGGTGGGATCCTGAGTGCAGGGCGTTTACATTTTGGATGTTGTCAGGTGGGGGAGGAAGCTGATAAGAAAAATAATTATTTGCATTCAAATTATATAAACAGTGCCAGAGCCTGGTTAGTGTAGGCAGTGTTAGACAGAGTGTTTCCCAACTGCAGGAGATGTATCACATGCTGGGTAAGGAAGGTATATGAGGCAACAGCACTCTGAAGGTGTGCAGCTCTAAACCTCTTGGCACATTTTATGGCAGAAGAATAAAATAAAAGGGATCTGAAAATCAAATGTTTGTCCCAGATCCTTCTATTAAAAATGCACATTTTTAATATGCCCTAACTTAAACTCTGTGTTCTGAAGCAAAGATAATGTCTGGGTTTGAATTTATCGGGGGAGGGGGGCAGGATATTGGTGGGATTTGGGCAGGGTTTTTCAGGGTGTGCAGGGGTATTTGGGGAAGGGAGAGATATTAAATGGCAGGTAACAAAATCTCAGTCTCTCCTTAATGTTGGTAGCTCCAATCAGCTCAAACTGAGTGGCTGTAGCAGCAGTGTAGCAGTATCACCAATTAGCAGTTCAGATCCCATGCTCTCCTTTCACATCAGGTGGCCACAGGTTTCTGAAGATCTTATCACTAATTTTTTGTTTTTAACTCATTAAGAATGATGTCAAGTGTGAGTGGAATATTAAATGATTTTGCATATTGATCCTGTGGGGTTCAGTCAGAATCTCCTGGAAGTTTGCAGAGGGGTTCTCTGGGGTGTGCCATTCCCTCTGTGGGCACCACGGCAGAACCAGGTAGGATCTGATGGGAGATTTATTATCTTTTATACCACTCTTTCATATCCCTTCTGACTGCAGCTCTGCCTTTCAGAGCTTCTCCAAGAAAAAAGCAATTCCATGGTCAAGATGAAGAGGCCATTCTCTCTCCAACCTAAGACTACTTTAAATTTTTTAAAAATACCCTTCACTTCCTGTTGAGAGCTTCCTCAACTGCATTCTGTGAATGATGTCCTCAGCTTTCCTCACTGTTTCCATAAAGTACCAAAGGCCCTTATCTGACACTGAGTGCCCAGGTTTACAACAGGACATTTGCACTCTGAATTGTTCTCAGATGTCTCTGGACATCTCCATCTGCTGTTACCTGAGACACTGGAGCTGCTCTGTTGCAATCACATCCCTGAGAGCTGTGCAGTGTAACTGTAGCTGTGCTGACAAGTATCTGCAGAGGGAAGAAAAGCTACTTCATCATAGATGAGGACTTGTGGAAATTGAAATCTGAAAGACTGTTCTCAAGTACGTGAAGCCCCACACACAGGGAGTGGAATACACAGACAACACATGTGATCCAGCCCCCTCTCGTGGTTTTTCCACACAGAAGGCAGGAATGGATTCAAACTGATTCCTTAGTAATTATATAAACACTTGCATCTCTTCTCTGAAAGCTGATAGGGTTACTGGCATTTCATCTCGTCTTAGGGAGTGATAGATATTAGTCTGAGGATAGAAAATGATCATCTGTAAAAATTTTTATTTGTATCTCATATGCAACTTGACAGCGACTTCCACCAGAATATGAGGGACTAAGGGAAAGGGATTTGTTGGCTATTTCTATAAGCTGCTTTTGCTTCAAAGTGAGGGAGGAAGAGCCCTAAATACTACAGGGCAGAAAACAAAACTCGCCTGGTCAACTGATAAAGTGCAGAAACAAATACAGGCATTTGGTTGTCTTACACTGCTCTGTGTTTTGAGTTGAACCGAATGGTGTGATAAAAACAGCAAGTCACTGTTTGTCAGCGGGTGAAGAACAAATGCACTGAACTTAGAGAACTGCTGCAGGTCTGGCTAAAGCCAAGCTGGTTCCAGTGGGTGTTTTGGGGGTGCACAGCATTGGCCAAATCAGCCCTGAACACTCGTTCTCATTCTGCAGCACTAGCATGGCCTTTCTGTCATTTTTCCATTTCATTTTATGGCTCACTGTGCCAACAGAAATTCAGCTGCCTTGTTCCCTCACAGTGCTCATCGTGGCCACATGAAGAGCTGTCCCAGAGCAACATGAGCAGCAGACCCAGAACAAAAATAACTGTCCTCAGGTGGCACTGGGGCCAGCTCACACAGCCTGGGCAGAGCTGAAGATCAGTGGCACAGGAGGAGTTTGAAGTGCAGCTCCCTTGGTTGAGGCTGAGAGGTTTATAGAGCTCAGGGGTCTCAGGTGTTGTTCGCTGCATTCTGGTCCTTTCCCTCTGCCCTGAGTCACATGAGGGCTACAGGCCTGAGTGACAAGGAATATGGGATCACATCAGTTCTGAAGAAGGAAGGTGAAAGGCTTTGGAGTGGGAGGCCAGTTTGCTGCAGCAGTGAGAAGCACTGTTAGGACCCAACATCAGCAGTGAAACTGTTCATGCCTTGCAGAGGAGGTAAAACTGCTAAAGAATGCTGGTTACTTTGATAAGAACAAATTTTCAGTATTGAAGAGGAAGTATTTTTTTTTCCATCTATGTTTCTCTGAAGAGACAAGGATGCACCAAAGCATGTGAATGTTAATCCCTCGTACAGTGTGAGCTCTGTTCTGACCTAATAAACATCTCATTATGGAAACTCATTTGTGCCTAACACCACTTTTCCAGAATGTTCTCTAGTGGTGGCATTTCCCCATTGGTGTCTCCTTTGGATATTAATCAGGTATCTGGAAGGATCAAAATGACTTGAACAAAACTCCTGTTAAAGTATGGGCAAAGCCAGAGGAGTTGGTACCATCCTGCCCTGAGGTATTGCTGTGCTTTCTTTCTGTCAGTAAAGGTATTTGTTTATTAAAAGCACCATTTGATATGACCTTGTCATACAGGGATGCATTATGACCTGCAAGGCATTAATTAATGAGCCAATTCTGGAAGCACTGAAAAGGAGCTTTGCTATCCAACAAAGTTGTTTTTTTTTTCAAGAAGTACGTTCAGGAAAATACAGCTGAGCACGAGGAGGCTGAGACACTGAATCAACAGCTGATGAAAGAGTGTTTATAGATGGGGCAGCCATGAAGACTTGTAAAATGGAAGTCACTGAAGAGGTATGTCTGAAAAAGAAAACATTGACAATTTTCTACCATTACAACTGCCAGACTGACAGAGGGAGTGGGAACTTGTTTTTCCAGCTCAAGAAAAGAGCAAGACCTTTGAATGGTTTTCATTAATATTGGCTGTGAATACCAATCCAAAACTTGGATTTCAGATCAAGGAACTGGTACAGTGTTACTGCAGTGTAGCCATATTTCAAAATACAAGAAGGAGGGAAATATGCCACAAAATACAATTTTCTTAACTGTAAGAAACAGTAAACACCTCAGCTGTCATGTGAAAACTGCAGAGCCGTGACACCAGAAGCAGGGAAGGAACCAGAGCCCGTGTCCTGCCTGTGACAGGGAGTGCAGCAGGTGAGTACAGAACTTTCCCCACTTACCCTTCTCAGCACCAGCACCTGCAGTGTCACCTCTGCACAATTCACTTCTGGTGACCCATGATGAACAGCACTTCAGGCTTGCATTCATTTCACTCAGAAGTGCAGCTTGAGTCACTGCCATTGTCACCAAACCCTTTTCAGGATGGAATTTAGTGACATTTCGTGCTGCAGAGTGCTCTGGTTGATCTCTGGGCTCTGAACCAGGGTGGTGTTTGCTTTCCTGAGTGAGACACAATACCTGTATTTGTCTTACAGAAAGCCAAAACCGTGGTCGTGTAGGCCTGACTGGGTCTGACAGCCTGGGGATTTGGTGCCCACTATGGAGAGCAGGAATAATCTGGATATAATGCTGGAGATAAAGAGACCTTCGGGTTGTGATTAATTTCCTGATATTTATGCTTTTTGGTCAAAATTATGGGGTTTTTATGAGGCTGCTGGCAATCATGAGTCTGGAAATAAAAAATCTTTATGCCTCGTTGAGCAGATAAATTGTTTGGGACCTCAGAGCACTTTCCCACAGAATTCCTAGGGCAATTTCCAGCATTTCTTAGCCACGCCAAGGAGATTACTCTGCCAAAATCACAAGGCCCCTTTCATGCACCAGCGGCATTTAGCAGTTGAGAGCAAACAGCCCCAGAAAGACACGTATGGACTAAGGAACCTCATCAGGGGTTTCCACAGGTTTTTATATTCTTTTGTAGGTGTCCGTCATTGTCCTCAGGGATCATTTTGGTACTGCCTGGGACTGGACACACTTAACTGACAGAATGTTTTCTCTGATTTCAGTTATTAGACAGATACTGACAACATACAGGGGCAAAGAAATTGGATTTTATAGTATTGTAGTATATATAATTTGAATGTTTAGGATGTGCTGCTTTTTCCTCTGCAGTTACAAATGCACATTTTATTTTCTTAAAGTCTGGCTGTCTTATTTATAATTGTGTTACTTCTCTTGCAAGTCAGGTTTCTAAGTAGTTCCACACTTGATACCGCTCAGATTCGGAAACCTACTTGAACAAATCTCCTGTTAAAATAGCCTGAAGTTTACTTGAGCAAGAACTGCTGAAATCTAGCTCCTAATCTGCACCATATGTTGGCATGCTTCCTTCTTGGAGATGACATTTTGCTTTGCTTCCAGTAGGTAACATTTCTTTTACAGAAAAAAAAAAACCTGATGAGAGGCTACAGACAGCCTGATGGGTAAGGGATGGGTATCTGCTGTACGCTGTCTATTTAAGGGTCACCACCTTCACAACTGTGTCACACTGACACCTCTCAAAATGCTTTGCATTTTTAACATCCTTTGCAAAATTCCCCAGTTGCAAAAACCACTCGGTGTGTATTCAGACTACAATGGATTTAGAGCTGCCTTGCAATCTCCTAGCAATAACTCTGAATGCTGAGACAGACCGGGGTGTGTTAGCAATGTTCAGGAACAGTCTGTGAGGTGAAAGACTCAGGATAAATAAGATCAAGACAGCTATCCCCAGCACAAATTTGTTGTCTTAACAGCTCTCATGTAAGTATTTGCTACTGACTGAACCTGGTATTTATCACCAAGTAGCAGCTTCTCTGTCACAGAGCTACTGGATTTGATGTTCGGGGTGCACAGGGGATATTCACTGTGTGTCTTTCCAGAGGCTGGCCGGGATTTCTGGCACCGCAGGAGGCTGCCAGCAATGTCACTGTGTGACAGAACCTGTTTTCTGGGAAATTTCCCTCTCCTGCTTTTCCAGCGAGGCTATTTCTGTGCGGTTATGAGCACACAGAGGTCACTCCCTCGTTGTGTGCGTGAAACGCTACCCTGCTGTTTGTAAAAAGCACCGTTTTCACCGAACTCACGGCCTTTCCCAACATTGCTGAGAATTTCAGCAGGAACTGCTTGATGGCGCGCCAAGAAACGCCATGTGGGTGTGTTTGGTGCTGTAAGCGGCTCTCTATGAGGCTCACGCCCAGGATGAGGGAGGGCAGCGGCGGCTGAGACTGCCTGAGGCTGACACGGCCTGAGGCTGACACGGCCTGAGGCTGGCAGTGCCTGAGGCTGACACTGCCTGAGGCTGGCAGTGCCCGAGGCTGGCAGTGCCCGAGGCTGGCAGTGCCCGAGGCCTCTCCCGGCACCGCGGGTTACGGAACCCTCAGGGGCCTCTTACGGACCCGGGCCCGGTGACGTCACACCCGCCCCGCCGGCGCTGCGCCCCCTGCCGGCCCGAGGCGCCGCGGCGCTGTGACGTCACCGGCCGCCTGCTGACGCCATCGGCCCCGCCGCGCCCGGGCAGGGCGCTCACGGCCGTGCGAGCCCGGGTCTGACGGAGCGCGGCTCACGGCCCGCCCTGGCCCGTGTGTGCGCCATGGGTGGCGGAGCGGGCGGTGCCAGCCCCGGGCGCGCCCTTCGCCCGGGCCGGGGCGGTCACGGGGCGATCACGGGGCGATCACGGGCGGTGCCCGCGGCCGCCGCAGCACGGCCCCGCTCAGCACGGCCCCGCTGACGCGAGCGCGGCCCGTGACGCCAGCGCGGCGCCGCGCGGTGATTGGCGGGCGCTGCCCGCGCAGGCGCGCGCTGCCGGCGGCAGAGCCGGGCCCGCGGTGCCGAGCGGCGGCGGCGGAGCCCCGGAGCCCCGGATCGCGCCCGGGCCGCGCTGCCGCAGCAGCCATGAAGATCTGGACCTCGGAGCACGTGTTCGAGTAGGAGCCGTGCGGGGCGGCGGGCGGGCGGCGGCGGGGCCGGCCCCGGGCACGGGGGGCCTCTTGCGGCGGGCCGGGGGCTGCGGGGGCTGCGCCGCGCCGGGGCCGCCCCTCGGGAGCTCCGCGCCGCGGCCCCGCTCCGGCGGCCGCGGCCTCTGGCCTCCCCTGACCTTTCCCCGCGCGTCCTTGCCGGCCCGGGGTCACGGGCCCGGGGGAGGCTCCCGGGGCCGGTGCGGCTGCGGAAGCTCAGCAGCGGCTGTGCCTGCCCCTGCGCGGGGCCGCCTGCGCTGCCGGCACCGGGGAGCGTCCTTGTGCTGCTCCCCGGGGCAGCGCTGGCCGAAACACGATGGGGCCCTTCGTGGTGTCGGGGGCGAAGTGCCCTACAACACCTGTGTTAAAAGTAATCCGAAGGGACTACTCGTTAGAGGGAAGTAGCAACTTAATAAGTCATTCCAGTGTTACCGAAATTTGGATAAAGTGCAGTCTTTTGGCATTGTGTCACAGGGGAAACATTCTTACCTAGTTGGACTAGAACTCAGGACGCTTAATTAATCAGGTGTGTTGGATATTTGATGTCCATGTGCATTGCCCAGTCAACGAAGTAGGTTTTTCTCCAGGGAAAGACATAATCCTGTTGAAAACAGAAGTGTGCAACTTAATGTCCTGGTTCTGTTTGGGCAGTCACCCCTGGGAAACTGTGATGACAGCTGCCATGCGGAAATACCCCAATCCCATGAACCCCAGCGTGGTGGGAGTTGATGTCCTGGACAGACACGTGGATCCCAGCGGGAAGCTGCACAGCCACAGACTCCTGAGCACAGAGTGGGGAATCCCCTCCATTGTGAAATCGGTGGGTATTGTGTCACGGGCTAGAAAGGGATGCCGCAGGGAGCAGAAGCTCCTGAGCCAGCTGTTGTAATAAATGTGTATCATTTCGTAACTTTAATGGCTTAAAAGTTTAATGGTTTACGCATTTATGTATCAGGAAAGCTCAACAGCAGCACACAGTGACCCTGATAGCCAAAAGTTGCCTGGATCTCAGACTGCTTCCATCTGGAAAATGAGATCTACTTCAACTGAATAGCTTTGTTTTAAGCTAAATGCTAACTGTGTTCTCTTGGTATCTGTTCAGTGCAGTAACCTCTGCTTGTGTGTTTAAAGACACAAAAAATTGCATTGGGTCGGTGGAATTAATGCCACCTCTGTTTGCCTGTCCCCCAGCTCATCGGCACCTGCAGAACAAGGACGTATGTGCAGGAGCACTCTGTGGTTGACCCTGTGAAAAAAACAATGGAGCTTAAATCCTGTAATGTAAGTAGTTGTGTTTGTGCCACTGAAATGGATCACAGAGTATATCAGCACCTTGTACATTTGAAAAATGAATCATCTTGAAAATAACTTGAAAATTGCATTAGAACAAAACAAGTTAAAGGTTTAAGTAATGTGGTTACAGTTGATAAGTTCTGTTTTTCAGGAAGGAGCTACTTGGCTCTTGGAACTTGTCAAGACTGAGCCATGTGAACATACTGATGAGCAGGAGGAGTTTTGGGGGTGGAGGTGGTGTTGAGAAAAAATGTTTTAAAGGCTCTTGGTGTCTGTACACTGTGGCTGTTTCCTAATCATTTTGCTCTCTGTGGTACTCTGTGTTATTTGTATCAAGGGGTAATCCTGTCTGTTTCACAGATTTCATTTACAAACCTCGTGTCGGTAGATGAGAGGCTTGTCTATAAACCACACCCTCATGAACCACACAAGTAAGTACCTCCCTGCTCTGAGCTTGCCCATAACTAGGAGACTTTGCTTTGAAAATGTCCATGGGTTCCCTTGATCAGAAGATGAGGTTTACATGGCCTTTGTTACAGTTAATTGTCTAAAACAGGATTAAATGGATTGTCACTGCCTGCAGTGATACTGGTTCTGCAGAGTCACTGGGAGACTTTGGGTCATGCTGTGCTGGAGTCCAGTTCACCTTTTCAGGGGGTGTCCTGTCTGTAACTGAGTTCGTGTACATTTGCAATTTTCAGCTCCTTGTTTCTGATCTCTTTGTCAGCCTGAGCAGAGATCTGCACTAGAAAGCACATTTATGTGCCTTTAGCCTCTGATTTTGGAGGTTTGTGTGTTGGTGGTTACTTGGGGTTTTTAAGGCAACTTAGAGCTTAGTGAGTCTGTACTGCTGGAAGTGGTGATAATTCTGAAGGCTCATTCTAGGGATTCTAACATAGGAGTTCTTTTCTGTCATGACAGTCAGAAATGTTCAATCCCTGTTGTTGTAGGAGATGTTTTAATACTGTTTTCCCAGTATAGTGTAACTCCAAATCTGTTTCCACTCTTAACATCCTGCTAAAGATGGAAATGGCTGAGTGCCACAAAGGGAGACTTGGATTTAGCGGGTGCTCTTGGGCTTTATTTTATAAGTAGAAGCATAAAGCAGTTACAGTGTGGAAGTGGGTTGTCTTTATGGGGGCAAGAAGTTCTGTGTTACACAGCAAAGCTGATGAGGGAATGTACTTGTTGGGGAGGAGTGAGTTTCTTTTTTAAACTACTCAGAGTAATTCAGTTTCCTGCTCTCTGTTTCAGAACCATTCTGACACAAGAAGCAATAATATCTGTAAAAGGTGTCAGTCTCAGCAGTTACCTAGAAGGGCTAATGGCAAACACAATTTCTTCCAATGCTAAAAAAGTAAGTATGGCCTTTGTGTAAAATGTGTGGTCACTGGCTGAATGTCAAAAGGAATAAAAATCTCTATTTTACTTTTTGGCTTTGTGAACAATCTTAGGAAGGGGCCACATAGTTCTGCTGCCTTTACTGTAGAGACTGAATGCTCAGCATGCTGAACTTCCTCTTCTTTTTCCTCTTGTGAATGGAGATAATAAATTGTTACTGGCAAAGGTCTCTGAATCGTTACTGGAAAAAAAACCTCCACTCACTCAGTAGTGTGACACTGTCATTCTTTTGCTGCCCTCTTGATGCAGTCTGTTCGTTCTGGCTGTCAAAAAAGGATCTACGTTCAGACAGATCTGAAATACTTATGTGGGAGCAATGAAAGTATTTTAGTTGAGAGTCTGTCCTCTGGCAATCCAAAGATATCTTGAGTTCAGCTCGAGAACGATAAAGTAGTCTGGATAAAAAGTCTTTTGTGGATCATAATGTGAGAACTGCTGATATAAGGAATTGTTTTCATGAAATGTAAGGCAGAACATGTTCCAGCAGTACTCCAGTTACTGAAATAACAAATATCAGAGGCATGTATTTCTGTTCCTTCCTTTTTCAACTACTGTGTCTTTAGTCATTTTCAGTAAGAATTTAACTGATTTACTTATTTAAGATTTATGCACTGATAAACTTTTCTTTAACTGTAGGGCCGTGAAGCACTGGAATGGGTAATTAAAAGACTGAATGCTGAAATTGAAGAGCTTGCAGCTTCAGCAAGAGGAACCATGAGGAATTCGATGGCAGCAGCAGCATTTGTAGAGAAATGATGATAGTTCTTAGATCTGTATTACTACTGAGGCTTAACGACCAGCAGCTTCTCTCCAGGCCTAAATACACGTATCCTTTGTTACTTAAGGGATGTGTGTATTAGGCATGTTATAAATTAATTTGGAGAAAAGCTGAATTCTTACTAAGGCTGAGGCTCAAAGGCTATTTAATATATTGGGTCAGCTGGACCGAATTGCGGTTACAGATGAAGAAATAATTTTCAAGTGTAGTTCCTGTATTTACATGAACACTAACTTATAATGTTTGCAGATATGAAATAGCCTCATTTAGTGGTGAGGCTGCATATGGTGGAGGACACTGGCATGTTAGGCTAACTTTTATTTTTTGTGTGACTTATGGACTACCTCTTTTGGGACCAAGCCCAAAATTAAGCAGAATGGTTGTTCCAGCATTGTTCTTTTTGTTGATTTTTGACAGTTGTGTGATACAACTTGGTTTAACAGAAAGCTTATTACTTGATGCTTGAAATATAAAAGAATGTACAAAATATTTTTTGATAAGCTTTTTAACTTGACTAGTTGGACTAACATGGTACTCAAACTGTTTTTCAGTCACTATAGGTAAAACATCACGGTGTCTCTTACCTACCTACCAAGACCTAAATCCTGCTCTTAAATGCAACATTAATGAGCTGGGCATGCAGTACCTTAAGATCAAATTTTATCTTAAACGTCTACAATAAGTATCTCCATTTCTAAAAGCCCATTACATAAAGGTACAATAAGCACAGAGCCTTAAAATCTTGTAAGCTGCTACAATAGTAGGTGTTCACTTCAAAGAACCAATTAAAGACTAAAAAAACCTTAGTGAAGGTGGCTAAGGAGATACCTAAACCTAAGAGGAAGTAGTATCTAACAATATACTCATCAACTTGATCACACTCCAGAAATAACCTGCTACATCCACTGGATATTGTGTTGTCCTTTAATTTAACCACTGTTCTACGTTCAGATCCCTTTACCTTTTGAACTGATTTGCTCACAGTACAAGGCTCTTTGTATTCTCAAGGGTTTCACTTGGTGTTCTGCAGTCTCTGTTTCCTGGTACTCACTGTAGGTTCCTGGTACTGTCACCAGTCATCTGCTGTGGGGACTCAAAGGTCAGCCCTGGACAGCTCACACCGTGTGCCAGTGCTGGTGGCCCTGGGCACCTCACAGGGACTCTGTCCCACGGGGCTTCTTCAGTGTGAACAGAAAGATGCAAAGGCACAGCCCAGAAGTAGCTGACTGCTGGTATTTTGGTGCCCAAGGCTTTTTCTGGAATTTTGATTCTAAGCTTACAAGTGATTTCAAGACTCTCTTAGCCTTTATGAACTGTAATGTCACCCAGCTCAGCATATTTGATTTTGCATGCCATTGCTGGTATATCAAATTGCCTATTAAGTAGTGTCTGCTATGTAGAGAACCAGAGCTTATTTTAACTGGTAAACAAATGAGAACACTTCTGTAAGGTTTGTGTTGGGGGAAGAAAACGGGAATATAGATATATAACTTTTAAAAATTAACTATTCTAAATATTTTTCTAAACAGAAATGGTTTGAGACTACCTTACTAATTAAAGTCATTGAAGTTTGCCATACTTTTACAGGAGATTATTACAACTGAAGTAACATTTCAATTTTAAAAGTATATGTGAAACTTCTGCAAAACTGCACCATCATTTCTGGTAAAAATGCTTATCATGAAACTCATTTTATATGTTTGCTCAGCCATTAGCATCATTTGATATTCTAAAGCCAGTTTTTTCATTTCCAAATTTTTCTGCACTAAGGATTGCATAGTAGCACTCACAGTTTGGCCTTGCACTGAAAAAAGCCTTACTGTTTAATTTGTACAGGCATTCAACAACTTCTTGAAAGATAATAATTTTCTTTCTTCTATTTTATTTATATGCCTGCATTCTCATTCTGTCAGAGTATGGCTTTCTGTATGTGGCGCTTTTTAAATAAACTTTTGTTTCAATTCTGGCTAATTCCTGAAACTTCCTGGTCTATTTGTGTTTTAGAATTATGAGGTGAGTTATCTAAAATGAGAGGGGTGAAGGTGAAGAAATACCCTGGAATGAGTGGCTTCTTTTATTGAAATGCATATCCTAAAATGCACATTCACAGCTGCTGTGGTCTTTTTTGGTTCTTAATAACTCTGCTTTTCTGCAAATTGGCTTTAACTAGCAACCAGATTCCACAGTTTGCTGTGGAGAATCCATCCTGTGGAAAAATTTTCAATCTTGGGCTGAGATTTGTGTTCGGAGTCACAGCAGTGAATGTGGGTTGCTGTGGATGGATGCACCACACTGCTGTGAGAGGGGCAGTGCAGAGGAGCTGTGGGTTCTGAGGGCTGGAAGGAATGGAGGAGGTGGGGAAGAGAAAGCAGCTACAGCTGGAGGGACAGAACTGAAGGACCAGGAGGATAGGAGAATTTTGAAAAAGGGGAAGGGACCCAGGAAGTGGAAGGGCAGAGGTGGAGGAAGGTGATGTGAAAAATCAGTGCTGTGGCCTCTGATGGATCCCTGCCCACCAATGGGTGTCAGCACCTGTTCAGCCAGACAGCAGTGAACTGCAAGTGTCAGCCACGGGTTTGCTTGGAAAAAAAGCAGAAAAATTTTAACCACCATTTCCTACAACGTTGCTGATCTGTCTCTTGTGGTTTGTACTTGCATTTATATTTCAAATAAATGTCCTACAGAGTAAACATAAGCACCCACTGTCTCGTAACTGCAATGTTTCCAATTCCCTGGCCCTGACAGAGCATTGGTTCAAAGGGAAGGCCAACAACCTGGTGAGGTTCACATTTATGGAAGAACCAAAGAGTGCTGATAAAGAGCTTGTGTGGAAGCAGTGAGTCATGTTAGAATCCTTCCATTTCTTAAGGTGGAGGTTGTTCTTTCACTTGCATAAGACCCTTTAATTTCTATCTCAAATAACTTAATAGCTTTGCTTTACATGTTGGTGCAGAACTGAATTATTCTAAAGGTAAGGCTATGTGTTACAACCAAGCTGAACTAACTGCTTACCTTAGGAGGACCATGATCATCAGCTGTGGACAAAATACCTTACATCATCATGCTGTTTTGTTATAACCACATTTAAAAAGTAACACAAGTTATGAAACACATGAGAAGAGGAAGTAATGCACAAGATTTTTAAAACTTGAGTGTACCTGAATTCTGTTCTGCAGCTCCTGGGTCCCTCCACAGGCTATTTATGTCAGATTTTGTAGAATGGACAGCTGAGAACTTGGATGACACTGCAAAATTATTTTTATTTTGAATCCAGGTGTCCAAAAGTTGAAAATTAATGTCTTCATCTGCTTCATCAACTAACCTTTAAAATACTGTCCTGTAATAGGAAACAGCACGGAACTGTGTCTTTCTCTTAAGCTTCAAGCTGGTTCCAGTGAAGTTTTTGCTGGCACTCTGTGCAGTGCTGTGCTTAGACAGGAGATTTAGCAGAAGATGACCCGTATTGTCATCAGCACGGCATCATTTCCAGTGGCTGTGGAGCAGATTAGGGTCAGCAGCAGAGAGAACAGCAGAGCTTTACCAGCACAGCCCAGTATGGCTTACCCAGGCAGAGAAAGGAGGTAAATCCACAGCTACCCAAGGTAGGAAACATTATTACTGACCTCTACATTTTATACAGTGGTGACCATAATTCCATGTTTCTTGATAGTGTTATTTCATAAGAAAAAGCGCAAAAATTTTGTGTTTTAAATTAAGACAGAAAGAGCTCAGTGAAGAGGTGATGGAATTTATAGCCTGTTGGACACCGGCTTTTTATTGTATTGTAATTTGCCTTTATTTTTAAGTGTTTGTTCTCCCCTGTAAAATGCACTTGAGAAACCCTTGAGATTAAAGATAGTCACAAAATTATATTGTTTTTAGATAGCAGGGGATTTTTAAGGGGTTAATTACTTTCATGTTTTATTAAGAATATAGGACAGCAAGCAAACTTGTAATTTCATCATAAATTATGCATGGTTGGAAAAGTTCCTTTGTTTTGCCTTTCGATCTTTTTGTACTCTTGAAAGAATCGCAACCATGTTGCAACAGCTCTAAAATTACAGAAGCACTATCTATAAATATTAAATATATTCAAGAACTTTTGGGGGTCTCATCACTGGTATATAAGCAGCTCTTTTTTTAGCGTGGTAATTTCTGCATTGTGCTATATCCCCACGATTTTAGTGTTTGCACAGTAAGGCACCATTCAATTTCAGCAGCTCTTCAGCAGACACCTGCTTCAGTTAAGAGGTGACCTGGGTGGGAGTTGCACCCATGGTGATTATGTTAAATCCATTACACACTCATCTGGACATGGATTGTGTAAGAACACGGGCAAAGCTGGGGTGTGTTCACCTGAGAAGATGCAGCCTCCTGTACCTGTATCTTGCACTTCCTTGGTGCATAAAATGTGGTTGTGATGAGTGAAGAGCTTTATGTGCCTTCCTGTGCCTGTCTGGAGGGGCACCTGCAGGTCTGAGTGCTCTGTGCTTTGCGGTGCAGTCTCGAGACGAGAGAAGGCAGCTGTGGATCAGCCTCTTGATCTACTCACACTATAATTAGATGCACCTTTTAGAACTGAAATTTAAGCTGTTCTGTTTCCTTTTTAATCACGTCTGCCTTCTATCACAACTTCTCTTTAGGATATTTTAGGATATTTTTATTAAACAATTCAAACTAGCCACAAATAAAAAATTACTGTTATTATTACACAGGTTTTATGTCCAGAGGTATAAAAGAAAGGTAACAAAGTAAGACCTCTTTTTATCTGAGTAACAATTAGAACTGCCTGTTGTATTTCTCAGACACAGACTCAGTTTAGCACATTGTTAGCTTCCAAAACCAAATCCTGCACATGCTACACAGAAAAATAAATCTGGGTGAACAAGGACAGACGTGCTAGAAGAGAAAATTGTCTGCAACTGTACATGTGGTTCTGTACTGGTCGCCTGGAAAGGCACAATGTTCTCAATAATTCTGTGAGCTCTTATTGGAGCTTTTCTGCACCAAAAGAGAAACTACTGAGAGACCAAGCACACAGTTTGAATCGTTATTTTGGGGGTCATGCTGTCTTTTTGTTTTGGTGTGATAATAGAGATCTTTAGTTTAAAATACTTCTGATTTAACACCCATCATGTTGGGGATTTATTTGGCTTTTCAGTGTCATCTCTTCAACCTGCCTGGACCTACTTGGTCTCACTTTTTTGGCCTCCCTGGACCCCTCCAGTGTCAAGACTTTAGCCTCCCTGGAACTCTTTAAAATCCCCTTTTCAGATTCATTGGATTTATCCAGTCTGAGCTCTTCATCCTCTGTGGAATTCTCCAGTCTCACTTCTTCATCCTCTCTGGACCTTTCAAGTCTCACATCCTCAGCTTCTTCAGACTTCTCCAGTACCTCCTCTTCAATTTCCTTAGAGCTCTCCAGTCTCACCTCTTCAGATTCCTGGGAGCGCTCCAGTTTCTCCTCTTCAGTTTCACTGGACCTATCAAGTCTCACTTCATCAGGCTCCCTGGATCAGTCTGGCGACAGTTCTTCAATCTCTTTAGATCTCTCGAGTGTCACCTCTCTATCCACAGATTTCTCCAGTCCTACTTCTTCACTCTCTCTAGACCTCTCCAGTCTCACTTCTTCATCCTCCACAGATGTTTCCTCCTCAGCTTCCCTGGACTTTTCCTGTACAATCCCTCCATCCTCACCAGGTGTCTCCGAGTACAGCTCCTCCACCTCGTCGGAATCTCTAGACCTCACCGACTTTAACTATTTCATGTTTCAGCGCTCCTCTGGATTATCTTCACCAACTCCTGAGGATGTTTCCAATCTCACCTCTACACCTTTTCTGGATGTCTCCAATCTCACCTTTCAGGATGCTTCTTCCCTCACTTCCTCAGTTTCTTTGGACATGTCTAACCTCACGTCCTTAGTACCCGCAGACCTTTCCACGCTCACATTTCTGGATGTTGCTAATCGCCCTGCCTCAGCTTCTCTTGATCTCTGCATCTAGCCCTCCTAACTTATCCCCTTCTCCCTGCAAACTCTCTCTCTTCTAAACTTCGCTCCTTTATCTGCTCTCCTATGTTCTCTCTCTGAAAATTCTTACCTGAGGAAAGTTTAGGGCTTTACAAATATCTCCTGGCATCTAAACTGGGCATGAAAACAGGTCATACAAATCTATAACGGTGCCTTGTAACAGCTGCATAAACACCAACGTTTATTCTGGAATTTTTGTAGAGCACAGTTTCTGTCACTGGTTGATATCCAGTCTGCCTCAGCATGGTTGGTACCTCTCCCAAAGGCTCAGCTTTTTCAAGTCATGTTGAATTTTTATCTACCAAGACCAACAAATAGTAAATAGAGCTAAATGTGCAAATAAATGCATCCAGGTTGTGTATCTCTGTTATGGATTTAAATCGGAGTTAATTTTACAGAACTGCAGGCAGAGGCATTTCACAGAGAGGTACAGAGAGAGAAGATGTGGTGGGAAAAGAAAATTGTGGAGCAAAAAGCAGGTGAGAGACGTGGGAGAGTGAGAGGAACCAGAGAAGCCATGGGGCAGGAACAGAGGGGCGCATAGCTGGAAGAAAATGCCCAACTCTGCTGGCATGGTTTTTCTCTGCCAAGCCATGTTTGTGGCCTGGGCTGCCCATGAGGCTTAAAATAATCTTATTGCTAATAATTTCACCTGTCAAATCATCAGATGTTCCCATTTGCATGTAACATCCCCTTTCTCAATATATGTAAGTACTGCAGCTACTTGTCTTGCATCAAATATGCTGCTTAGGTAGCACAGAGGGGCTTCCCAAAATCGTCAGTGCTGTCTTGGATCTTTTTGTTACCATTGTTATGATTGGGGCTTCATAACTAAATATGTTTCCTTTCAATATCACTGGCACCTTTCTGTGCTAAAAGGGCAGAAACATGTTTGTCATAACAAATATTTTCAAATTTATTTCATTTTTGCAAATTGGAAAGCTTTGCTCCAATATGCCACATCTGTCACAACACTAGAATATGTTTCACACAAGAATAAAGAAGAAAACAAATGCATGAGGTAAGAATTTTCTGCCTCGTTTGCACTAGTTATTTCTTTAAAATTAAGTAGGAATAATTGCAATATGTGGGTTTAAGAATCTAACCCAAAATTCTATAGGAGCAGAGTTGTTCAACAGTTTAAAAAAAAAATACAGATCTTACTGTACTCAGGTCCAGATCTTACTGTTGTATGCTGGAGACAGACTGACATATCTGGTGAACACTTGTTCTTTATGTTCCATGGCTCTTTCCTGACGTTACTGTGGGAATTGTTAATTGCAATGGTTCTGGACTAAATGAGATCTCTAATAAAGCTGAAAATTACTCTGCGCTTTAAAAGTGGTTTGCCTTTGGATGGAAGGAAGAGAACAAGACAAAAGGGCAAGGATTTGTTAAAAAACCACTATTTAATCTCCTCAAGTATTTTGTCTTAATTATTTAAATGAACACTAGGACCAAATTGCTTCCATAGCAAACATGATTTGAGTCTTCTAGTAACCTTTTGCTTATTATAGGTGGGAAATGGACTGTTTTTTCTTTGTGTCTATAGCTTCTAGTTTGCAGTGTTGTCTTTTACGGATTTGTTTAGAGCAAATGATTGAATTTCAGGTGTTTGTATCAAGTCTTACATCCGAAGGAACCCCATGACAAAGCACCATGTCCGATGCGACAGAACTGTCACGGCCTGACCATACACTGCAAACTGAAGACAGTCTGTTTAAAAAAAAAAATCTTTGGCTCCACCTGCTTGTAAAACAGAATCACAGAATCACAGAATCACCAGGTTGGAAGAGACCTTCAAGATCATCGAGTCCAACCTCTGTCCGAACAGCTCAGCTAAACTAAACCATGGCACCGAGTGCCACATCCCATCTCTTTTTAAACACGTCCAGGGATGGTGATTCCACCACCTCCCCCGGTAAACCATTCCAGTATTTTATCACTCTTTCTGTAAAAAATTTTTTTCTAATATCCAACCTATATTTTCCTTGGCACAAGTTAAACGTTTTCTTTAGTGTCTTATCTAGAAAAACCAAGAAGTGATGATACAAAGGGTTAAGAACAGACTTAGGTGCAAAAAACACCCTTTTAACCACTTGCTCGGGTTCTGAGATTGCAACAGGACTACTGAGGAAGGAGTTAATGTGTAATTAACACAAGTGCTATATAACTAGCCATAAGCTTCATAGAAAACCTGGCATTTAATTTACGGTTTTTAGGTAATTAATATGTAGCGTGTTTCCGGCAAATTACCGGCTCTGAACCACTGAACCGACACACCCGTGGTTTTGGACAGCGAGGCAGGCCCCGACCGGCCCCAGGCGCGGGCGGAGCCGGGACCCCGCCATAGCAAGAGGAGCCCTCACCTCCCCCGAGCAGCCACGGCCCGGCGCCGCCATAGCCCCGCCCACCGCCCCTCACGGCCGCGGGGCCGCCCCTCACGGCCGCGGGGCCGCCCGGGCCGAGCGGAAGGGGCGGGGCGAGCCCGGGGCGGCTCAGGCGGAAAGGGCGGGAGCCGCGCGCCGCAACGGAGCCCTCTGATTGGCCGCCGCCGGAGGAGCGGCGAGGCGCGTGAGCAGCTCCCGCGCGCTGATTGGCCGGCGGGCGCGTCCCCTGCGGCGCGCGCTGACCTTGCCGCGGAGCCGCAGCCATGGTGGCGTACTGGCGACAGGCCGGGCTCAGGTACCGCGGTGGCCGCGGCCCCGCCTCGGCGCGGCTGTGAGGGCCCGGCGGGGAGGCGCTGCCAGGGAGCGCCGGGCGGGTGCGGGCACACCCGTGCGGTGGGAAAGGGGGTTTGGGGCCGGGGGAGGCGGCTCTGGGGCCGGGCTCGGGTCTCACCGGGCTCTGTCCCCCCGGCCGCAGCTACATCCGGTACTCGCAGATCTGCGCCCAGGCCGTGCGGGCCGCCATGAAGCCGCAGTACAAAGCGGAGGCGGAGAAGGCGGCGGTGGCCACGGTGAAAACGGTGAAACCCAAAAAGGAGTGAAGTGTAAGTGGGTGGGGTGGGTTGGGTGCAGGGTTGGAGCTCTGTGGAGCGGTGCTGGGGTTAGCGATGGTCTGTAACTGCCGAGTCCATTAATCCCCAATATCTGGAAACCCAAAAAGGAGTGAAGTGTAAGTGGGTGGGGTGGGTTGGGTGCAGGGTTGGAGCTCTGTGGTGCGGTGCTGGGGTTAGCGATGGTCTGTAACTGCCGAGTCCATTAATCCGCAGTATCTGGAGATAATCTGCTCGATTTGCAGGCAGGGGAGTGGAGGGGATTGCAGCTGGTGTGCGGATGTGCGCAGGTGACTGTGACCTGGTTACGTGTGAGATCGGACACTGCTTAATCTCATTAGTGAAGTGAGATGTGCTGTCTGTCAAGCTCTGCCTTGAACCACTCGGGGTTTGGTCAGACTTTTTGTGGGCTTACACAGAACAGCTGGGCTCTATAGTGATGCTCATTACATCAGGTTTTTCTATGATGTTCACATGTTTCATACTTGATAGGCCAGCAGACAGCCTCTCTGAATTCCTCCTTCCCCTGATCAGCAAACTCGTTGTCACAAAGGGCTCTTTGTGAGACAGGTGCTATTTGTACCTTTATTTGTGGCATTGCATACATCACAAGCAGCTGAAATGTTGTCTGGTCCGGATAGAACAGCTTCTATTCCTGATCTAAGATTAAATATTATTACCCTTTATTTGAAGAGCACCTTGCACATACTCTTGAATCTAATAACTCCTATTTTAAATCTCTTGTAGGAGCTGATGTGTGGTGAATAACTGCAATGCTGTAGGCATGCTCAAGACTCTGCAGTGTAATGTCATTACACGGACTGTAGAACTTGCCTCTGTATGTAAATTGGTGTGCTAATAAATGTAATTTCTGAATGTGTGAAGTGTTGTTCGTCTTGAAACAAAGTTTCTCTTTGCAGAGACATTCAGTTTTCACTTCTGTTAAAAAACTGCTTTTAGCACAGTCTGGACATTCAGTAGCAACACTGTTTATTTTTAAGCCAAATCTCTTTGAGTCTCATGCTGATATTTCAGGTTAATAAATGAGTGAGAGATTTAATTGTTGTTTAAAACTTTTCTGCCTACTACATTTTAATGATTACTTTGGAAAAAAATCCTGGCTAAAATCTGTATTGACAGAGAATATAGTATATTATTTTGAAAACTGGAAGCAGGATATTGTGCCATGGAAGTGCTGCTGGGGATCTAATCTCCAAATCTGTCTGAGACACTGAGCAGTGAATCAGGAATTGAGAGACCTGGTTTCATCTAAGAGGTGGGGAAGGAGACACAGGAGTCTGAATTGTTTATCCTCATTAGCACTTTGTCAAGACAGGGAGGAGAGGGAGAGGGGCACATGTTCCCTGGGAAGCAGGAATGGAGGGTGACATTTCTCTTGGCTGGGAGGTAAAGATGTACCTTGAGATGTGTGGTTTTGGGGGAAGTATTTGCATTTTCCTGCTGCTGTGTGTCCTCACAGCAGGGATGACATTGTCCCAGTGCACAGGAGAATTGGCTTCAGCTTCCTGCACCAAGACTGACCTCAAACACGAGTCATTACTTTCTTCAGAGTATAGCAAACGTTTTCATCCAAGAGTAGAATTAATGTAATTCAAAGTTAGTTATTGCAAGAATAAACGATGGGTTTTTGTCTATCAACTGTTTCAAGTATAAAACTGTTTTATAGAATGGCATATAATCTTTATTTAAAAGAATATTATAAATACATTGTTAAATAGCTGTGATGGCAAGAAATTTTTCACTGAAGGCAAAATATGGTTTTGTTTTAGTGACTTCCATGGAATTTATATTAAGAAGCTGCAAACCATTCTATGTCATTTTTGTTGTACTGAATGTTAGGAAAAAAATTTACAGTAGTTAGTACCTAGGAAAAAAAAAAACCACACCAAAACTTTTACACAATGTCACAACTTAGTGTGCTAATGTAACTCAGCCTGTAGTTAGAAATAGAAACAAACCACACCATAATAATGAATACAAGCTCTGCAATAATATAAGCCAGCAATGTAGAGAACAATTAGAGTACTTAAAATAATAATGTGCATATTCAGTCATTTCCCCCTGTTGTTTCTGCAGATCTGCATCAGTCTGTGGAGCGATAACAGAAGAGTCACTGCCTTTGCAGGCCTTAGAGATGTGCACATGTTCCTAAACCAGTAACAAGTTCACAATCAACAAGGGACTGTGTTTACCTGAGAATAAATAAATGTGATGAGCTGACAGCATATTTTGCTATTGCTTATGATCCTGATCTATATACACAGGCACAGTGGCTGTATAGTACATTCAGTATCTGGTGATTATATTCTAAAAGTTAATCCATTTACAGGAAAAGCTGTTGTGAGACAATTTGTCTTCGTAGTAGATTGGTTTTGGGAGAGATTCAGTGTCAACAGTTAAGACAGTAAAGCAGAGCTGCCGTTAATTTCAAAAGCACTGTGTTGTAATATCAGATACACTTGGCCAGATGCAGGGAAAAACTTCTGAAGAAGTGTGGTACTTTGGGTATGCAGATGATGGCTATTGCTTTGTCTTTAGTGAATGTGAACAGGCTCATTTGGTCAATGTTTGGATACTTTCTACTCTGCTTCCTTTTCTGGCTTGGGTTCTGCTTCTACTTCTACCTCTTCAAATTCCTCCACATCTGCAGTGGCATCCTGGTACTGCTGGTACTCGGACACGAGGTCATTGGTGTTACCTTCTGCTTCAGAAAACTCCATCTCATCCATGCCTTCCCCCGTGTACCAGTGGAGAAACGCTTTCCTTCTGAACATGGCCGAGAACTGTTCGGACACCCTGATGAAGAGCTCCTGGATGGCCGTGTTATTGCCAATAAAAGTGGCTGCCATCCTCAGCCCTCGTGGCGGGATGTCACACACGGCCACTTTGACATTGTTAGGGATCCACTCCACAAAGTAGGAGCTGTTCTTGGTCTGGATAGAGAGCAGCTGCTCATCCACTTCCTTGGTGGACATTCTGCCCCTGAAGATGCAGGCAACGGTGAGGTAGCGCCCGCGGCGGGGGTCGCAGGCTGCCATCATATTCCGAGCATCAAACATCTGCTGGGTGAGCTCTGGCACCGTCAGGGCCCGGTACTGCTGGCTGCCCCGAGCCGTCAGCGGGGCAAAGCCCGGCATGAAGAAGTGCAGGCGAGGAAAGGGCACCATGTTGACAGCCAGCTTGCGCAGATCGGCGTTCAGCTGGCCAGGGAAGCGCAGCGAGGTGGTGACGCCGCTCATCGTTAGGGACACCAAGTGGTTCAGGTCCCCATAGGTGGGATTGGTGAGCTTTAATGTCCTAAAGCATATATCATACAGAGCTTCGTTGTCAATGCAGAAGGTTTCATCTGTGTTCTCTATCAGCTGGTGGATGGAGAGGATGGCATTGTACGGCTCCACCACTGTGTCGGATACCTTGGGTGAGGGCACGACGCTGAAGGTGTTCATGATCCTGTCGGGATATTCTTCTCTGATCTTGTTGATGAGGAGCGTCCCCATGCCTGAGCCTGTGCCACCACCAAGGGAATGGATGAGCTGAAATCCCTGGAGACAGTCACAGCTCTCACATTCATTCCTGACCACATCCATGACGTTTTCAATCAGTTCAGCACCTTCTGTGTAATGGCCCTTGGCCCAGTTGTTGCCAGCTCCTGAATTACCTGTGAATAGAATTACAGAAAGAACAGCCAAAAAGTTAACAAGAGAATTTTTAAAGGAGTTCCATGGGACAGTTATTTAGGGACAGTTGTCTCCAGTCAGTGTGCCAGCAGTGTGCTGTACATACCATGGATAAAGTTGTCAGGTCGAAAGAGGGGGCCGATTTTGCTGGACCGGACACTGTCCATCGTCCCAGGCTCCAGGTCCACCAGGATGGAACGGGGCACGTATTTATGGGCTGGAACAAAACAAAATGAATGCAAATAATTGCTGCTAGAGGTCAAAGAAACAGGCTTACAATCCACTCTGGAAAGTCCAATCCACCTATAGTGGTTTAGGCTTTTTGTGTTTTGTTAATTACTTATTTTAGCCTCCCTCTTGGGTCTGCTGAGTACTTACAATAAGCCTCATTGAAGTACACGTTAATTCGCTCCAGCTGCAGTGGTGAATCCCCACGGTAGTTCCCAGTGATGTCAATCCCATGTTCCTCACCAAGCACCTCCCAGAACTGCAAAAGGAAAGAGGTACAACACACGGAGAATGATTTATTTATTTTCAGCACAACATGTTCAGCACCAGCTCTGGGAACTGTGCCTGAAGCAGGAGATGGTTTGCCATGTACTTACCAGATGAGAACAGGGATCCTTGTCTACCCCTCCCAAATAAATTCAAGGGAAAAGTTTAGCAGACCATTTATGCTGCATAGCTTTGACCCACACACTTACAGGTGGAGGGCCTTGATTTGTTCTCTTTATATTAAAAGAAAAGTGATACTAATTTAAAAGTTTAAATAACAGTTAATAACAAAAAGGTTGTGAGGGTGTGGATTAGGGAGAGTTGCTTTGAGTCCTGTCATGCACAAGTGGGACCGTGGCATGACAAAGCTGGCATAGGGAAATTTGTACGTGAGCAAGGCTTTCCACAAACAGCTGCTGGTCCTAAATGTCCTATCTTGACACTCACATGGATGTGCTCTTGTGCTGGGCTCTTATCTGGGCAGCAGCCACAGCAGTGCTCATGCAGACACACCCACCCACTGTAATGACCAGGCTATTCTAATATTAAAAGTCTCCTGGGTTAGCATCCAGTCCCATTTTGAGTGTACAAATACACCACTGCCAACATGTGCATGTTCCATGCTTCATGTTCCATTAAAAGGAATCAAGGTGAGATTTGTGGGAGAAAGAAAAGGAGGAAGAACACAACAGAACAATCCCTCAACTATCCCATGTTTTAGAAGATCTCCCAGCCCGAAATAGATAATTTTTAGACAACTTTCTACTTATCAATTAAAAAAAAAAAAAAGATGGACATCACACAGCATAAAGTAGTTGAGGGTTTTTTTACTCCTAACCTAGAGAGTCAGCAATAGTGACTTCCCTCTGCGTCGCAGCATGCCAGTGTTTGAGCTACACAAAAATACTGCAAATGACATCTGTCTCACAGGAGGCCAGTGACACTTTACACACTCTAACACAGGTTATGCTGTTGATTAATATGATCCCATATGATCTTTAAGGCCCCTTCCAACCCAAACCATTGTATGATTCTATGATATTAATGAATAAAATGTGGCAGCGTTGCTGCTGCATGGCTGAACTAAAGTACCTGCAACACAACTTCAAAGCCCTGGAATTACTGGCTCTGTCACTTGTCCCAGTATTTTGCACAGTATATGAGTTCCCCCTGGGAATATGAGTCCCAGCAGGAATGCTCTGGAGCACTTGTAATCACTGTGCCATGGTTATTGCAAATTAACATTAAACTTTGCATGAGGACCAAAAGCTTTTGGCTTTTCATACCCAAATACTCAAGTTCCCTGCTAACATGACATGCTTCCCACCATCGAGTTAACAAGGTAACTGTTCCCCCCCAAAAATCCCCATCCACTGATGATGTTTGCATTGCTACCTCTGATGTCCTGCTAATGATCAGTGTTGAAAAGAGACCTTACCTTGGATCCGATCTGGTTCCCACACTGGCCGATCTGCAGATGCACAATTTCACGCATTTTGTGTGCCTCAGACGTGTTGGTGGCTACAGCCTCGCCCGGGCTCTCCCGCTGCAGTCCCCAGAACGAGCCCTCTGCCTGCTGCTCTATCAGCTGCACCCAGCACAGCCCGGCCCCAGGGGCCCTTTTATACCCCAGGGACTGTCACTCAGCCAGCCAGGGGAGTAGCCAGCCCCAGGCACTGCACCAGCAGCCAAGGGCCTCTTTGCTGCCTGGGTACAGGTACAACAGCACAGGTGCATCACTGAGTGGCTTGGAAAGCAGCATTGTCACATGCACCCTCTCACAATTGATTCCACGTCTCTGTGCAGCAGTGTGATGCATGAATATATGTGCATATTCTAGTTGTGTTTCATTATTTTATATTAGACATAATATATATGCAAATATATGTGCATATGTAGAGATTATAGCCCAAAGTGAGTGATCTTAATTTATTAAGCACATGTGCTTCTGCAACATAATTTAAATTTTAGCATCATATGAGTCATAGAGGACAACACCCATAATAAAAACAGTAACAACTTGTGAGCAGGGGCCTCCTATAATCACGTTTAGTGTATTGCAAGGAAAACTCCAGTTCACTAACAAGCATTATTCCCAGTGTCTGACTGCGTGCAGGAGGGGGACAGGAGCAGTAACAAAAAGTACTTTGTAATACATAAATATAACACTGCACTCTCGGTGATGCATGGTCCTTAAAAAGTTATAAGAATCCATCATATTCTGCCAAAACTTGAATTAACTTGTGACTAACTTGCACAGATGCTCTTTCCCTCTCTCTCTTCAATTCCTGACATTAAGAAATAACAGCCTTTCTATTATTTCTTAATTTCTTGTATCTCAGATGTACTTCAGAACTTGCCAGGAAAATGTTAGCAGTGAAAACCCCTGAAGTTCCACTGAAGTTGTGTGAAGTGAACTGTAACATTCACTGAGCGAAACATCTCACTGTGTTAAAGGAAACGATGTGAGGCAGAACAAAACACTGCACAGTCATGTTTGGCTGCTGATAACCAGGACAGTATCACTGAGCAGCAGAAACCCAGGATGGACTGACTTCTGGAAGCCTAGAGCAGTTTCATTACATGTCAAATGACTGTCACTGCCTTGCAAGTGTTCCTGTTAAGGATGGGGAAAGGAACTATAATTAGCAAAGCACCTTAAATTATTTAACATTAAATGGTGACACTGGCTTGACTCACTGAACCTAAGTACTTTGCCACTTTATGGGTTGCTGGAGATAAGGAATTTCTAAACTTCCATATTGTTCCAGAAGAAAATTTGACTTGTTCCAGGCTTCCTCCTCTGCTTGATAACTTCCAGTTCTCCCACCAGCCAATGAAGGAACAGACAACTGCTCCTAACAGAGTTCAGCACCAGAAGTGCATTGCAGAAGAGTAGAGAGCAAACATCCTGTCATCCTCTGCCATGCAATGAGCATTCTCAGTAGGGAGCAATAAAGGAAGACTTCAAATTCAGGTAGATTAATTTTCCTTAAAACACAATCATTTTATCATTTTCCAAAAGATAAGTATTATCTAAGCCATTCAGTTTACCCAGCAAGACACGCAAAAAATTCTGTCCCATTGCCACATTGTCAGTATTTCCCACCATGGCTTTAGATATTTTCTACAATTCCCCAAGAAAATCCTGCAAAGGTTATTTGGGCATTTACTTTAAAACCAAATCTCATTTTATTTATGCACTTTTCATACTTGTTTTCTCCAACCATCCTTAACTAAGAGCAGTAATGGAGATCTGAGCTGTATATTCAGTTGCTGCATTCTGAATGGGAGCTGCCTTGATACAACGTCAGCAGAGAGCTGCTGACACTAAATAAATACTATTTAAAATATGCAATGTATTCACAATAGATACAGCTTAGCAAGAGGCTGCAGGTGCTGTCCAAAAATATGACAAAATAATTTCAGCAATAAATATATTTGCTGAGCACATCTCACAAGGAAAGGGGAAAAGGAGAAGTGAAATAAATATGCAATCACTAAGTAGGGGTTTTTCCTCTTGCTGAAAATAGCTCCCTAGAATCATGTGCCTCCTCTGAAGCGCTTCCTTATAGAGTCTTAAAAATTCTGGCCCATGACACCAGGTAGCTGAGATGCTTTGTGAAGTGGATGTGGGTTTGGGCCTCGTTTCCCTCTCCTTCCCATCTGCATTTCTGTGAACCTCTAAGTCTGACTTTACCCCAAACCTGGCCTACGAGGGGCCTGTTTCTGTGTAGGTTTAGTAGCAGGGCTGTCCCTGCTCAGCCCGGAGAAGCCCCACGCCTGTTAACAGCCCAAGGCACTTCCCAGGCACGGCCGTGGCCCATGTGCAGCTGCAGATTAGCAGAGAGTCACTGGGGAGAGAGGGGACTGTGCTGCACGGGCTGGCTCCGAGGGACTTTTGGCACTGGGGAGATTAGGAGCAGCCTGGCACTGGGCACAGCTAGTACAGCTGTCCTACAGTGTCTATTATCAGGCTGCCCACTACTTCCAGTGCCTCCAGAGCGGGCCCCAGATACCACAGCCCTGGTGATGGGCTTGAGCTGAGACCACAAAAAAGCCAGGCTTTTGTGGTTACAGGGCTTTTTGTTGTTGTTTTTGGTTTGTTCGTTGATTTTTGGGTTTTTTACTGCAACCCACTGGCAAAAAATATGCATGCACAGGGAGGCATTCTGGGATGCCCTTAGTTTTTAAAATACGGTTTGCTTGGGAAGAACTGGCTTTTCAGAGTAGCAGAGGAGACTGTTGAGAGGAAAGCCTATTCAGTTTGAGATAAGCCTGGCTACAGGCCATCAGATAATTTTAGAGAGATCTGTGAATGGCTACCAGGCGAGCTGATGCAAGTCTCAACTAATCTGGGCTAGCTGCATCACCCTTAGGAATGCTACCAAAAAACATTGCATTCAACACACAGGCTCAGTTCTTGCTTTGCCATTTCTTTTAGTGCATTTGTTCCCAGTGCCTCAGTTTCTCTATTCATAGTGTGGAGCTAATAAACCTCAGGCCTTCTACAAAAAGTGCTGACAGGTAAGGAAGAGAAGCTATGAGGGGAGAGCTGTTTGTGGTTTACTAAACCTGTTTATCAAATATGAAAGCTTCTAGCTAATGTATGGAGACTGGTAATCCATTCATACAGTCACTAGGACCTTCTGCAGGAAAATTAGAAAACTGTTTTTACTATTGACTAAATCTTCTTGCAGATAATAAGGAGTTTTCAGATGTCCAAACCCTAAGGAGCAGCCGAGAAAATGGACACAGGCCTGTGTTTCTTTGCTAATTAAAGGGCTTGAGAAATTCAGAACTCGGGACTAGGAAAAAAACCAAATCAAAAAACCCGTCACAGTCGCCGGCCACAGTGTAGCACAGTGCTGAGGTGTTAGACCGAAGGTAAAGAATCCTGTAACAGGGCCTGTCCCAGATACAAGTCCCTTTGTCACAACCCATGTGATCAAATCTTTGAGCGTGTGAGCTGGAAACGTCACTGGGGGCTGGGAGCACGGGACCTCAGTGTGTTCCTCATGCCCAGGAGATCCATCGGACACCCTCCGGAGGGCTCAGCGGAGCGCGGCCCCGGCACAGGGCGGTCCCGGGGCTGTCCCTGCCCGCCTCAGGTGAACGCGGCCCCGCCTCGCCCGTCCCTCCGCCCTCCCTCCGCCCTCAAACCCCGCTGCCGGCCGCTTCTGGGGAGCTGTCGCTGTCCCAGCATGGCCACGCTGCTCCAGCCCCTCATCGCCCCGCTCCTGCTGCTGGTGCTCTGCGGCTGCCTCTGCCCGCCCGCCCGCGCCGGGCTCTACTTCAGGGAAGGGCAGCACTGCTACAAACCGGCCCCGCGCAAGGCTCCCGGGCTCAGGTGAGGTTCGGCCCCTTGTCCCCTCCCGGGGCCACCCCCGGCCCTTCCCTGGTCGCCCTCCCCGCCGCAGGGCACAGAGAAGCGCTGGGCAAGGGCTGGGCGGGCACAGCCGGGGCTCGGGGGGTGCCCGCGGCCGCTCGGGCCCTGTCGGGGCTCGGCGAGGGCTGAGGGCTTGGGGGGGGGGCGGTCACGCGGCCTCGCCGGACACTCGCGGCCTCGTTACGAAACTCGGTGAAATCCGCGGTTTTTTTAAAAAAAAAAAAAACACCCGCCCGTCCTCCGCCGGACGATGCCGGCGCTTCTTCCTCGTCCCGTGCCCCCGCAGGACGTACCCCCGGCCGCACGAGTACCTGAACTTGTCGGCGCTGCCGCAGAGCTGGGACTGGAGGAACGTGGACGGGGTGAATTACGCCAGCACCACTCGGAACCAGCACATCCCCCAGTACTGCGGGTCCTGCTGGGCCCACGGCAGCACCAGCGCCTTGGCAGGTACGCTCGGGCTCACCTGCCGGGCCGGCTCCCCGCTCAGTCGGGAGTTTTCGGGAAGCAAAGCGAGTTTAGCTTCAGGTTACTGACGGCTGGTATAAATCACTGCAGGGACTAACACCAGAACAGTGGGAATGCCCACGGTGAAGGCAAGAAGGGTTGGTTTCAATAGAAAAAGCAATCAAGAGTGTAGCTGCCTCCTACTCATGCAAACAGAGCAAGGAGGGAACACTAGTGTGTGGTTAAAAACCTGTTTGCAGAAGGAATGTGGCCATAGCTCCTCCCAAGCTGCTCTTTAGGTCCTGGGGTAAGAGCTGGGGTTTCTGCCCTCCCCTCGGAGGTGTGGTGATGGCAGCAGCAGATGCAAAAAAGTTGTCAGGTCTCCTTCCCCTTTCTGGTACCTCAGCCTGCTGCACTACAGCAGGGGCTCTCCAGCCATGCTGGGAATAAGGAAATGAAAGAAGTTGCCTCTTGTCAACAAAGGAGAGCCCCGTCATTCAAATGAACTGACCACCACAGCGGACACACAAGTCTGATTTCAGCAGGAATCTTCCTGTCAGCCTTTTTCTCAGTAGAGGGGAAGTAGTGGTTTGCTACAGATGGAGAAGTAATGGCTCTAGACTGAATACATGATTTGCATGCAACAGTTACGTGCTGGAGAAGCACTGCTTGCACAGGGAGGCTGTAGGAAAATTACCTGTGAAGGAGAAATAGAGGAAACTGGGGAGAAGGGGGAAGACAAGGCAGGTGTGAGCAGACAGCAGGAATCCTGCAGGATAGAGACTTAGGCAGTACAAGGATATGGACATGCCATGTATGACACCTGCCAAGATGGACTGAAGCACTGGGATAGGTAAAATACAGCAACTTGCAGGAAGATTAGGCTGGGATGATAGCTCCCAGTTCTGTCAAGTGTGTTTGAATGTTGTTGGTACTAATAGGATTTAAAGTATTACAGTGGCAGCAGTTAAGACTGTTAATGCAGAGAAGCAGTTTATGAATACTCATCAGGAAGCTTTTCTGCCAAGCTGCTTGTTTCTGACAAAATAAGGCAGCAGGGTCACGGTGCCTGTCTGAGATGGCAGGATAACAGTGAGATGTTGATGTAACAGCGAGGAGATCACTCTGAAAGCTTTCTGTTTCATTAAGCCTGTCTCTCAGCCAGCAACCTGGGCTCCATAGGCTTAAGTTTATGCATGGGCTTACACATAAATCTCTACTCCTGTAAAAGATGCTGGTCAGAGCTGTTTTTATGATGTGTCTTTGAAAACTCTTTGCTGTCAAAGTCAGCAATCAGATCTGGAAGTTTTCAGAAGCTGTGGCATAAATTAAGAGAGGTCTAGGGCTCTTCAAGGCTTTAGACAGATCTTACTCATCTGCATGTTTTTGCTGAGTTTTTAATGGAAAAAACCCTCCTAATGGAAACCCACAATAATAACTCAGCCTCTGGTTTGAATTAGGTCATGCTGTGTTCCTCACTGCAGACAGCAGAGGCTTTTCCAGCCACAAGTGCTGCTGTCTGCAAACAGTTCCAGGTTCAATGAAGAGGAGACAGTTTCAAAACCAGCTGCAATGTGTAGCCACCCACATATGCCAGTCACAAACCCCAGTTTCTCATCCTCGCAGACCGAATCAACATCAAGAGGAAAGGTGCCTGGCCTTCTGCCTACCTGTCAGTGCAGAATGTCATCGACTGTGCTGACGCCGGGTCCTGCGAGGGCGGGGACCACTCCGGGGTCTGGATGTACGCCCACGACCACGGCATTCCCGACGAGACCTGCAACAACTACCAAGCCAAGGATCAAAGTAGGATGTCTTTGCTTTGCTGTAGGATTTCTTCCCAAGTTTAGGAGATCTTAGTGTATTAAAAAAAATTTCTTGGGTTTTCAGAGTAGTGGTTCCTGCTGTTTGACTGACAGAACAGGGTTTTTTTATGGGCCTGTGTGTGTCTCCTTCTCCAGACAGACACTAGCACTAAATCATGCTCAGGCAAGTTTGCACAGCTGAATTGTTTTAACTTAATCTCTTAAATCTGTGACACACAATCTCTAATGTACTGAAATATTTACAAGTGTCACCTCAAGCTGTACAAAGGAGAAATTTAACCTTTGGCCGGTCACGTATGACTGGAATGGTTTCTCTATGTCCTCAACAAAGCATTTATACTCATGAAGTAAAGAACAGTAACTAGTGACAGTAGGGACTTTAAATGTGGTTTCCAGAAAACAATTGAGTTCATCAGAGAGAATATGTATTAATAATTACTCTGAAGTTATTAATGTCTGCCTCAATTGAGTTATAAAAGCTTAGTGTCCTACTATTACTTCATTTGAAGAAAAGCAACCTCCTGCAGTGGTAATCTCACCTCTGTTTTACAGAGTGTAAGAAGTTCAACCAGTGTGGAACTTGTGTCACTTTTGGAGAATGCCACGTGATCAAGAACTACACTCTCTGGAAAGTTGCTGACTATGGGTCTGTCAGTGGAAGAGAAAAAATGATGGCAGAAATCTATGCTAATGGACCAATTAGGTAAAAATGTTTCTCTACTAGTAATATTGGGAGTGAAATACTTGAAACTCAGTGTACATTTTCACTCTAGCACATATCAAAGTCCTGCACTAATATGGAGACTTTAGTTTGTACATAAACTGAGCTCAGAATTCAAAATGCAAGAAAACCAACTGGTTTTCAGCCAGGCCCCTGCCCTGATCCCCTTGTATGAAAACTTCTCTCTCTGTTTTCTTACAGCTGTGGCATAATGGCTACTGAAAAGCTGGATGCCTACACAGGGGGACTGTACACAGAGTACAACCCCTCACCTACAGTGAATCACATCGTGTCTGTGGCTGGCTGGGGAGTGGAAAATGGGATAGAATATTGGATAGTTCGTAACTCCTGGGGTGAGCCCTGGGTAAGGAGACATGGGAACACACTTTGGACTTTGCAGGGAAGGTGGGGTTTGTCACTTGCAAAGCTACAGCCTGTGGATATAAAGTTAGAACTGTCTTTGAACTAGACTAGCAGTTTAAAATGAAACCCAGCTAATCTGAAGACAAGAATATTCGGCCAAAGCTACTGGAGTAACGTCAGCTCTATCCCAAATTCTACCGTTCAAGGATGTGCAACTCCTGTTTTGGGCAGCTGGAAATTGCTGTTAGTTGTAGGCAAAAATCAAGTCATGTATCTAGACTGGATGAGTAGCATCTAAATTCACCAAAGCAGGTTGCTCCACATGAATCCAGGGTTACATTTCAGCTTGAGTGAATTCCTAAATTCACTTACTCATATTTGGCAGACAGAGCAGACTCAACATACAATTTCTACAGTTGTGTTTCCTAATTTACAATGCAAATTAAATCCTTTACAGGGTGAAAGAGGGTGGCTGAGGATTGTGACAAGTGCCTATAAGGGTGGAAGAGGAGCAGACTACAATCTGGCTATTGAAGAGGACTGTGCATATGGAGATCCTATACTTCCTTGATTCTACATGGTACATCTTTTTGTTTAGGTGCTTTGTTCGGAAGCTTCCCAACACAACCACTTTTTTGTTTAAAGAAAGTAGCCTAAGACTCTTTCACAATTCAACACCATCAGGCAGTTCTGCAAAACCAGCCCAGATGAAACACACAATGCCTTTAAAAAATACAGAACTGCCTTGAGATAATTATTTACGTCTTGAAGTAACTCACCCATGAAGGAGCTGTCTACCTTGATGCACAGTATTAAAATCACTCTAACTGAATTACAGAACCTGTACATGTAAATATCTATTTTTTTAAATACAAATCAAGTAGATGTACTGGAAAAGTATACTCAAATTAATCTTTGGGTCTAGAGATTATTTTAAATTCTCTGACAGTACTGACCAAAGATGTCACAATGGTGCAAAAGCCATGCTAAGTCTGGACGTGATAAATTCAAAATATTAAACACTGTTTCCTTGACCTCCTGGTGAAACAGTGGTGTTGCAAGTCTCAAATGATGAGGTTGCTTTTATCCACCAGAATGCTATAATGGCAATTATTTTGATCAAAAGACAGTCTAAACACTTCCTACTTAATTCGTCTTGTCTTTGCTCAAATTTCTTGCTTTAATATGTGATTGTGCCCTTTTTCTCCTGAAGAGGCAAAATCTAAGTTGCCATAACCCAGAACTCCTCACTAATTTGACAAATCAGTGCCATATCCAATGTTACTAACTGGCATTGTTAATTGCTTTTAATAAACAGATTTTTCTCTTACGTGACTGGGTATTTATTGTAAGAGCTTATTAATTCATGTGTGTGGTTGTCTCCACCTGAGTGCTGCTGTTTTCACTGATCTTCCTCTTGTGAAAGGCCTGATGGACAAGTTTGTACAGCAACACTGCTGCTTCAAACACCTGGGTATGAACATGGTCACAGCATCACAAAAGGTTTAACACGTTAAAAATCATCTCCAGGGATCAGTGCAGAGGAACTGCTTAGAGGAAGTGATACCAAGCTGAACACAGGAAAGCAAAAATTAACCTTGTTTAAACTGCTGGCAAAGTTGCAGTGGACACCAAACTGCTCTTGATTATCAGCAAGAGCTTGCACAGGGCTGCATCCTAAATTGATTGCCTACAGGGTGAATAGTTTCTGTTGTTAATTCTACAGTTTATTTAAATTATGAAGACTAGGTCTCATGCAAGGTTAAATGGTGAGAGTTAGCTGGAATAATAGTAAATTTTCTATTCAAAGATAAGTAAGGAGCAACTTTTGCCCTTGTCAGGTGATTTCCTTTTTAAGTTTACATCCAGCTGGACTCAGACTTTCAGTGTCTTTTAGAAAGGAGGTTCTTCAGAAAAGAAATGTGCTTGGAAATGCAAAATGTGCTCGTTTGTTTAAAAGTGAGGGGTAGAAAGAGGAATCCAGTCCAATGAACAGAGAATGAGTCATCTTAATGAAACTGAAAGACATCTCTGGAAAAGAACAAACACCTTTATTTAAAGGTAAATTATATTGTTGGGTGTATCTCCCACTGTTTGGCATCAGCCAGGACAGAGTAGAGATAAGTATGAAAACAAAGCCACAACAAGCAGTAATGAAATTGCAGCACACATTCGTATTTTGGGACAGTAATGACATGGTAATGAAACTTACCAGTAACCTCTGATGCATCTATTTAGCAAAAAATAGATTCTGAAAGGTAACACACTCACATAGAATTCATCTGTTAATACAAAACTAACCTCGATTGTTACAGCTCCTCTTGTGTTACACAAAACAGGTTTTTTGTTTTCATGTAGGATATTTAGAATTCTAATATAATGCCAAGGGGAGAAACAGGCATTAGGGCTTCTCTGCAGCACAGAGCAAATCCCACAAATTTCCTGGTTTTTACAGCTTGCAACATCAAAGCCTAGAGCATTCAAAACCTATTCAGAGAACTATGCAAAGTGTTTTTAGTAGGAATTGCTTTCCCCATTCTTCAGGTTTTGTTTATTACAAAAAGAATCAGTGACAAATTCTGCAAGTAACCAAAATAATGTTCTTTCAGATAAATCTGTTTCTTGCTATCCATCCTCTTCAGAACACTGCTTTATACTGATTTGTGTAAGAGCAGAAAATCCTTTGGTATCATTCCATTTTCCAAATGACATGAACAGTTCTCTGATATGAAACACAAACACTCCTCTGACAAGAACTTCAAGGTCACCATGCAAGTCAGGCAAATGCCCTTCAGCCTTTTCCTCCTTGTTTTAGGTTTGTTGGTTTTGTTGGGGGTTTTTTGCTGCTGCGTTGCCCAGTTAGAGAACCTCACTGGTGGAGAGCACAGCAAAGCAGTGATCATGAGCACTGTCTGCATTCTTGATGTTTTCCACTGCTTAGTTCATCATAATAAAGTTAGATTTGCAATGAGCTTAAAAGGAGAGAAAAAAAAAAAAGACACTGTTCAGTACATTGCTATGATTTTCTGATTTATATAATTGCATATGGATTTCTGCATTATGTAAATAATGAGGATTTTAGGGTCTGGACAGATGTTTTTGTTTTAGGATGGAGTATAATATTATGACAGATGACTTTCCTTCCTCTTCTTTCCCTGCTGCAATGCTAGTTCCCAAAAAGCAGTATTTATCTTCACTTTCTTCACTACTACCCACAGATTCTTGATTACAGGAAAATTGCTAAACACAGGGCCCTAAAAGGGAAGCTGTCTGTGAAAATAGCTGGTTACTATTTTTAGCGATCTTCCTCCTAAACATTATTTGCAAGCTGCAAGAGACACAAATGCCAGCAGGTAAGCAAGGAATAAATGTGACTTACCTATGAACTCAGTGACAGGGTCATGTTCACCTTCTGTTTTTATAGTGCCTGCAATACTTTCATTCTCCAAGATTGGAAGAAAAAGCTGTACAAAGTCTGAGGTATATGGAGGAGCAATCACATCGAGCACCTGAAACAGCAGACAAAAACTGATGATTCTTCCACTTAGAGGGGTAGGAGGGGCAATATTTAATTCACATACCAGTTTTGGAAGCACACAAGTTAGTTGTATGGAGAACAAGATGTCCTAAGTGCAAGTAATTAATTATGTATTTTTTGGTACTCTGTTGAGCACCTTAGTACTTCCAGAAGTCAGGATCAGTAGGACCAAATCACATCCTGGTGAACACTGAGCCATTGCTCAGAATCTGACCTGAACTTGAAGTATTTCTGAATATCCAAAACACATGCAGCTTATTTCAAACTCGATCTCTAGACTTCAGTAGTTTTTGCTGCTGACCTCTGTCACAAAGTATCTGATGAGTGAGATGTCCGTGTCCAGCTTCTCCAGGCATTTGCGGATGTAGCTGACCACGGGCAGGACGTACCCTCGGCTCAGCAGGTGAACCATCCTGTCCAGGAGGGTCTTCTTCAGCTCCAGCTGGAGGTGCAGGGAGGGAAGAGCCAACACATGAGAACTTCCTCTCAAAGTGGGCAAGTTTAATTCATTCAATATCTGCTACGCTACATTTTAACCATGTCTAAATTAGCACTGCTGTGACAGCAAAAGCTGGTGAAGTGGGTAAGAGTGACTGATATGAAATAACACAAACACACACTGAATCCTCTGACAATCACCTGCTCCATCACATCCAGCTGTGAATGTTCTGTTTCAAAGAGCTTGACAAGAAGTTGTAGAACTTGGGGATGAAGAAGCTGATGGCACGTACTGATCTGCAAACAAGACAGCAAAGTGACATCCTCAGAACTGCAATTTAAAACACAACGCACCAGACAAATTTACACTGATGTTCAGTCCCAGACAGAAATTAATTTAGAAAAGCATTCCATCATTTCTTTCTATGATGCCCAAGTTTTCCTGGCATAAATAATGCTGAGCTGACAAAAGCAAACAATTAATGCTGAACAGATTCATCTCTGCATATTCACTGCCTTACTGCAAGTGACAGGCACTCAGTGCACTGGGTGTTACACAAGAATTAGAACTGTTCTTGCTCTCCAGCAAAGTTTTATAGACACTCGTACCTCATCCAGCAGTGCCAGGTGAACTGGGGTGTGATCAGTCTGCAGCTGGAAGTACCGTGGTTCTGACACTGTCCAATCCACCCACTTCAGGACACCCATGGCCACCACTGGAAACCTACAGAGAGATCACTTTAGCACAGCAGCATGAAAAATAAATGGAAGTTTTATTAGGAACCCAAAGTAATCTGTCGTCTTTCTCCAGTGGTACAGAAAAACATGTTCTGCAACCCAAGGACAAGTTGTGTGTGAAAGACAGGATTTATGGCCTCATGAGAGATTCCCAGCCTCTGTGCTCACCTGATGCACTGATAGAGAGTGCTCAGTTCTGCAACCAGCTCCGATGCTCCTTTGTTCTCATTGCAACACAGATTGTGAACAGTTTCAATGGCCTTTGAGGTCGACTTGAGTTCATCCTTGTTGATGCTGACTCTCTTGTTCTGCAAAATTATTGCAAAGTTTGAATGTAGAAGTTCCAGATGTCTTTGGTTATTTAAGGAAAGGAGTTGTAACCTGCAATAAGCCTAGGATTGCATCCTGTGTCTCAAAATTTAGACTCGCATGCAAGTTTCAGAAGAATTAATTATGAGTACAAGGATGTTTGCTTTATTTATTTCTCAGTGTACTCAGACCTTCGTTTGATCATCAGGATCTACACTTTTTAATCACCTCATTTGAAGGCAGGAACATTTCATATTAAAATAAGTAAATCAAGCTGAATACATTATTTTAAACTGAGCAACTTCACAACCATGTATTTTCCTCAGCACAGGCAGGCTGCTGTAGGTAAAAATAGTATTATTCACAGAAGTGAACATTACCTTTTTCCACATCTCTACAACACTAGCTGCATATGCCAGTATGTGGATATATTTATGTTTGTGATCCTGGTTGATCTTTGCACCCGGTTTAAACAAGGACTGCATGAAGAGGTCCAGAAATGCAGGCACTCGAATCTGTGAAGAGAATGAACATTTTATCACAGCCTGAGAATTATGATAGGTGACTAAGAATGGAGTTTTTGCATCTGGTATACCTTGCATACAACGAGATAACACATTTTCCTTTAAGAGTACACTGAACAGTTTTCTGAAGAGATGCAGACTTTTGACAGAAAAAGAAAAGGGAAAACAAGTAATCATTACAGAGCATATTGCTAAGTATCAAAATCTTGCCTTTTGTTACCAAAACCCATGTTAGTACATTTCATTTAATTTAGTTACACGTAAAAAGACAACTCGGAATGATTAAAAAAACCCCAACAAAAGTACCAACAGGCTAATGCAAACCAGAATGCAAGCAGTAGTTTCACATTTAGACATTATCTACAATTACCTACACCCCTCACAGAGGGGTGAGTGCTAATTTAAGTTTTGTGTCCATACAACACTCAGCACAAGGCACCCCATCTCCAAGTGCTACTGTAACAGAAATAAGTTTCAGAGGTTACAAACAGGCAACTACTGACCAGTTCTACTGGAGGTGGGTCCATGCTTGTAAACATTTTGAAGAGGACAGTGATATCTGCTGGATTCAGAGCTCCTTTGGACAGCATTGCCCCCAGAGCCTGACAAGCTCGGGGGTAGGAGGCTGCAGTACCCAGTGCTAAGGTGATCTGACTGGCATCGTGGCCTCTGCAGGAAGAGAAACACACACAGGGACTTATTTTCTTAATTCAGACATTTTAGATGAAGTCTCACTGAGTCAACAGGCCATATTCTACGAGATGTAATGCCTTAGGGTAATTCCAGAAAATAGGCCTTGTTTATTTCCAAAATGTCCATAGAACAATAAAAATTTCTTAACAGACAGAAACTTCAAGTCATTGCTTTTTCAGTTTCAGGTCTCCCTGGTACAGAACACCAAACTTTTCTGCTGTTCCACAAATTCAAGCCCTGTTCTGTTGCAGCTAAACATTCTCCTTTTTCTGGTCAAAGGTAATCAAGAATGAGCAAAAGGCAGTAGAGTTTACAGGTTCTGGTGAGTCCCATTTCCCTGACCCCACAGCCTCCACTCACTTCTCGTGGGCGTATCGCTGAACCTCCTGGGCGATCCGTCGGACAGCAGAGCCCCCCTGCTCCTCCTGGGCCAGGATGGACATCATGGACTGGGCAAAGAGGTAAGTGTGTTCTCCATGGCACACCATCTTCTGTGAAAGCACAGCACAAACCTCACCAGTCAGTCAGCAACAAACACCCCAGTGTCCTTCTGTGACTACATTGCCGTGAGAGCAAAGGGGGAAAAAAAACCAAACAGCAAAACTGCAAAGGAAAAAAAACCCCAAAATGTAAACAATTAAAGAACAGATCCAAAAACCCAACAGCCAAGAGGAAAGTACAGAACAGACTGAAGCCATGCAAAAAGAAATGGCTAAACTGAGAACTTCACTTCCTAAATGCCAAAACCGAGAGGAAAATCTATTCTACTTATGCTCAGTACTTTCTCTGCAGTATTTAAACACTAAGAGAAGTTCAAAGGCCTCTGAAAATCCTTGTGCTATTTCACAACACAGAACATCTGCTGGGTTGATTCAGATGGCAACTTTCACACCGATGTGGATCATTAAAGAATGATTTCCATTTGCCAAGGGACTGACGAGACTGATCTTCAGATCTTGCAGTAAATGTAAAGGACAACATTTCTACCTACACCTTTTTGCAATCCATTTAATAAATACAGTAAGTGCCACATAAGCAACCCAAGGAATTCTTGGTCACAGAATGACCAAAAAGCATAAATTTCTGGGTTTTAACTCAGATATACCTTCTCTTCATAAGCTTTTGTAGGACATCAAAATTGGCTACAATCCCACAGTGGTCTGTATCTCCTAACCAGAAAGCAGAACACTTCTTTTTCCACATAAAATGGGGGGAAAAAACCCAAGAAAACAAACTTACAGCAAACTCAGGGAGGTTTTTCTCAAGGTTTTCTTCTCCTCCATCTAAAATTGTTGCCAGAGATGTACGCAGGACTCTGGAAAATACTTCTAGCTGCTGACATGCTGTTGAAACACTGGTTATTTCCCCTTGATACCCAGCATCAGATATAAGCTATAAACATAAAAACATCACAGAAATCTTGTGTTATTTACATTTGTATTTTTCATATCCTAACAAATTTACAAGAACACAGAATCTATGTTTCACCTCTGCATACACTGATTGGAATTCATATTGTGGTCTTCAGGAAAAGAAACCAATAGAGATGTAGCAAAAATAAAGCATAATGATATAAAACATAGCAGAGCACAGCACAATAAAACGTTATCTTCTTGTCACAGAAACATAAAAAACTGACTGAAACGTTCAACTACAGCAGAAATCCAGAATTTTCAAACAGAGATCAAAGGAAAACAAACAAACAAACAAACAAAAAAAAAAAGAAACACCTCAACAAAAACTGAAAAAGCAGTACTTTAGTCTGGGAAATTACACTTACTGCAAGCTGTAGCACAAGTCCTCCCACCAAGATGTACTTTTACTAATTAGTATTATCAGGAATACATAAAAGATACAAGCAAGACCACAGCTAATATTTAATGCCAGAACAATTAGCCCTCTATGGATATTCTTATTTAATCCACTTAAGTATAGTACCTTCACAGTAAAATTAAGCATTAAACAATCAGGATGGGCTTCTGCCAATTTGTAAAAAAGATCTCTCCACGTGGTATGTGCTATCATTTGCTCAAGCCAGGCTGGAGTCTGAAAAGATCAGAGCAACAGAGAGAAATTTAAGAATATCTAGTTGTCAGGATCATAAAAAGCAAGGCTTTTACCTCTCACGAGTGCAGCAAGTTGTTCTACAGAGCTTTATTACAAAGGAGGATGCATTCCAAATTGCCAAGTTCTCTAAACCTCTAAGGACTCCAGTGAGACAGGGCTGGTTTTCTGAAACCAGTTGTTCCTCAACCAAAGAGCTTGAGGACTCAATTTCCCTTCCCCAACCATCCACCACTCCATCAGACGAAGGCATCTAGGAAGGATCCACTGTAGAGACAGAGATTGCATGCACACCTCTCCTTCCTCTGTGAAGATGGAATCTGCTTTCCGAGGGTCAAAGTGCTTGATAAGTAAACTCTTTAAGTGGTTCTCTACAGTCTCCTGGACTTGCATTGGCTCAACACCTGCACAGAGGGAACAAAACACTTGGCAGATGCAATGCAGTCCAATGGAACACAGCAGCATCATCTCACATTTTCCAGTGAGAATAGAAACTATTCCAAAATTTATCAACACAGAGAAGATGAAAGGAGAGCCATCAGTTCTACTGAGTGAGCCACGTCGATATAGATTTACAGATTCTCCACCTTTTTTCCTCAATGCTAAACTGTTTAGGGTCTCAGGCAGGTCACACTAGTCCCTTTCTCTTGCTCTCCCCTCACCAGACACACAAAAAGCAATGCCAGTCAGCCCCAGGACTGTTACTGGTGTGACACCAAAACGCAGGGGTATCTTAACCAAAAAAGAGATACCAGGGCTGCAGCACAAACCCACACCACTACACACTAAAGTTCATCCTTTTAATATACTGGTTATCAGTGGCTTTGATAGTATTCTACAAAATAACATACAAATAGCAAGGAGTAGCTCTACATTTCTGAAATCATAGTATAATAATTCTGGTAATGTAATAACGATTATATAATTCTATTACAAAGCATCAAACACTGTTTATACTGTCTATATAACAGCACCCTTGCCCTTTGAATGAAATTTAAAAGAAACTATAATTTATGCAGTCGTTTCAACTATAAAACGTTTTATAATGCAGTTTGTTGGCATTTCATCAACATATTGCTTCATTATTCTCCAAGTGGAATAAACCTATTATTATAAGGGATTTAGCCACACACAGGATGACAACTTTATAGCAATCCACTTCCTGTGTATGATCAAATTTACCACAAATTCATTTATTTCTGACAGAAGAAAGACTATAGACCCAAACTACACTGTATCACATATCATACCTGTCTGAATGAGCCACTCTGCCAGCAAATTGACAGTCTGTGCCACTGCAGTGTAGTTTTCAGAGAGGAGCTGAATAACATTCTCTGGAGATCCTCCTGCTTGGAAATATCTGATGAAAGGATTACAAAAGAACAAACTGAGTCATATTAAAACCAAAAACCAAACGAACTCTAAATTTAAAGGGAAAACATCGGCACTATTTACATATTTTCACACATTTCCATACAAAGTGACAGTTCTAACACACCGTAACACACATCAGGTTACACTCACCTCTTTAATGTGTTGAATATAGACGGCTCCATTATATAGTCAGGGGTTGAAAATTTCTTCAGGCACTCCTGCTGGACTTCAGCATCATCTTCTCCCTCCCCATCCTCATCATCTTGCTGTTCACAAGCACAGTCAGGTCACCCTCCTCTGTCCCGTTTCCCCCCACACTCCCACATTCAGGCTCTTTTTGCCCACAGCAACACACACACCTCGGCTCAGCACCGCTGACAAACAGCGATTACTAACGGAGAAGGCACAAAAACCAGCACCGCCTTCCCACTGTTTAACCCCGGAGCCCCGGGCCCGGCGCACCCCGGCCTCCTCCCCTCACAGCCGGCGCTTCCCTCAGCCCGGAGCCCCGCGGCGGAGCGGGAGGGCCCGGGGGACGCTCCGGGAACCACCCGGGGATCGCTCCGGGTCCCTCTCTGGGAAAACTCCAGGATTCTCCCGGAGGATGCTCCGGACTCAGGGGAATGCTCGGGGCCCATGTCCACGGATTGCTCCGCGACCCGCCTGGAGCTGCGGTCGCCCCTCGCCCCGCTCCCCCCGGCGCTCACCGCGCCCCCGTCCGCCTCGCTGCCCCACTCGGCCGCGCTGCCCTCGAAGTAATCGGCGTCCTCCATGGCTCCCCCGGCCCGGCCCTCTCCTCTCCTCCCCTCCCCTCCCCGCCGAGCGGCCGGAACGGGCGGGGCGCCGCGGAATGGCGGCGGCAGAGGCGGGGCCGGGCAGCCCCGGGATGGCGGCGGCTGAGGGGCGCCGCAGGGCGGGCGGGACGGCCCTGAGGGGAGCCGGGTAGGGGGTCGCACTATCTCAGCGGGGAAAGGAACCAGTGGAAATCTAAAATCAAACTGCCCTGCAAAGCTTCCCAGCGCAGCAGCAATAGGACGGGAATTGCTAGGGAAGAGAATAAAAGGGATGTGGGCATCTCCGGACAGAGAGGTGCTGTGAGGGCCGCATTCCCTGTGCTGAGGCTGCTCTGTAACCAGGCAGGGCGGGCTGTGAGACAGGATTTGTTCGCCATCCACGAATCTGGATCCCAGAGCGCTGGCTGTGCTCACCCTGCGACCCTTCCTGGGGCAGCTGAGGGGACACAAGGGGTCCCCAGGGAAGGGAGGGACGAGGAATTAGAGACAGATGAACAGGGGACAAGTCCACAACAAAAAACTGATCACATAATTAGGCTTCAGGCAAGGAGAGAGGCATTAGTGAGACTATGTGAGAAACAGAGTCCCTTTGTCTCTCTTCAGATCCACTCCCGTTCTTCAGTTGTATAAGAGTTTAGCTGTGAGAAAGGGGAGCGTGAGGGTGTGTTCTGGGATTTAGCGGCCAGGCAGGAGTTTTGCTGATTAATTATTTAAAAGGTCTTTTATTCTCATTCAGTTTCTAACTGGAAAATTGTAAAAAAAGAAATGACATTGTCTTCCATGCATTGCTTGGTAAGAAAGGCAAAAATAAACCCAAAAAAACCCCAAACCCTGTTCAGAAATAAATAGTAGGATTTCCAACAGACAAAATCCTTGCTCAAACGTGGTCGCTGTGCTAATCAAAGGATTTGTTGCACTTTAAAGTTCAATGTAGAAAATGTCCCCAGCACCTGAAGTGCAGCACAACGCGTTGTGCAGTCGTGTGCTGCCCTACAGTGGTGAACCAGCCCTTCCCAAACACTGCTCCAACATTCCAGAGCCCGGGATAATGTTCTTTCTGCTCAGCCAGCAGAAAGAAAAAAAGACTTTTTCGGAATAAACCACACGGATGGAAGCTGAGGCACAAGGGACAGGTTTCCCACGTTTTCCACTGCAGGCAGGGGGGCAGTGAGGGACATCCCAGTGCCTGTGGAATCACCGGTCATTTTTTATGAGGGACAAACTGGGAGTGAAGTGACAGGCTGAGGCTGGGAGCCAATGGAAATATCCTTGAGAAAAAGTTTTTGGCTCATCTCCACTTGGTCAGCAGGCAATTTCCATCCCATAGACGTGAGAAATAATAGTGAACTCGGAACAGACAGTGTGATTAACCAGTCAGAACTTCCTAAGAAAGTACCAGACCTGAATTTAATCCATCCCAAACCAAAAAAGAAAAAGTATTTTCTGAGAGTCTCATAAGAAACATCTCTACACCTCCTGTGCTTCATCAGCTCTTTTTTTTTTTTTTTTTTTTTTTTTGGCTTGCAGTGAAGTTATAAGATGTGTAATTAGGTGTAAGACAAGTTCTCTGGAGGTGATTTAAGAGTAACCATTATAGTACCTTAACAGAAGGTTCAAAAAATTTAAAATTGGAGAAAAACTGAGTCCAGGACTTAACATTCCAATGAAACTGAATGGGAAAATCACGTCTGAGACTTCATGAGGCTTAGGAGGAGATCCTGGTTCTTTACAGAAAGTTCAACTAAATACACTTTGTATGACAGTTTTTATTTAGGTAGGAGAGGCTTCCTTCCCATGACCAAAATTTGCTGTGCATCTCATGGGTAGGACATTTGGATCTGCAGCCTGGAGAATTTCATTGTGCCAGAGCTTATGGCCTGAAACAGCCTCAGTAAAGCATTTCCAGAGCAGGTAAAATTCTGTCTGGTGACAAGAGTTGAACTTGTGGGACTTCAGTGGTAATTACACTACAAAATTTCCTGCTTGATTGAGTAGAAAATGGGAACAATCATCAGCACCAAGTGCCATTAAGAGACATAGTGGTATTAGACATCAATGATACAATTTCAGTGCCTGAACCTTAAAACTAGAAGGTTTTTTGTCTTTATAGATTTATATCTCTTTATTTTGATTGCAGTAACAGAAAAGGGTTGGTTTCTTTTTTTTTTTTAATATATAAAGAATGAACAATACTCAAAGCATTTACTTTCAACTTCTCTTGAGGAGAAAACTAGGGATCTGTAACAGCCACACATTTGCTGAATAGCCCTTTGCAGAATTGCAATATCCAAGCTTGCCTCACTTCAGGTCAATAAACAAGAGATAAGATCAGATTAAACCAAACAGTTTCAAGATACCACTTAAAATGTGATTAAATATTAAATGTACCAGAAATTGATTTTGCAAACTAAACCTTTACAACTTTGAATGGAAACAATGCTGGTTGTCTCTTGGGTTTAACTGCATTCCCTCATATGGATTTGTGTTTTACAAAGTTTCAGTGAAATGTTCATGAATAAAAGCACTTAGATTTACCTGAATGTCCCTGAAAGGTTTTATTCTGCAGCAAATTACTGCAAATTAATTTAGCCAAATTAAATTTTTAGCCAAATGCGTATTTGACTACATTTTATGTGTAAAATATTCTTGAGTGACAATTTCTATCTAATGAGATTTTGATGAGGCAGAGAGCAAATTTCGAGATAAATTTTGTGACAGAGAGAAAATCTGGAGCCCAGTAAATATCCAGTGAAGGTCAGCCTTGGTGTCTCTGCTGCATGATTTGAGGAAGCAGTAAAGGCATTCTGGAAGTGAATGTGTGTGCAGAAGAGCCAGATGTACAGGAGCATGGAAAACTACATTAATGTTTCTTTTTGTACCTTTTTTGGTTTTTTTTAACAGAAGAATAAACAAAGTACTAAATAATTAAGTTTCAATTCCAACTATCAAAATTTGTTGCTTGATTTTTGAGCAAATTATTTTAAGACTCTACTTGAGGATTTGCTACCTAAAGGGCTGAATGCAATACAGTTGATGAAATCATCCAGCTTCATTTGGTTGCTTCCTAAAATAAAAGAAAAATCCCAAACAGAAGAGCCGACTTCCAACAAAACTGTTTGCCTTTTATTCATATGTTTTTTTTAAAAATATCCACCCTGGCATTCTCTGTCATTCCCTCTGCTCCTTGCCCTCTACAAATTCTTTTAGCATAAATTTGCATTTTGTAATCGTTAGCCCTTTACAAAGCAGCCAATACATTCAACTAGAGATAAGGTAATAACTTTCCAATGGAGTAGGAAATTACAGCAGCATCGTTAGGCTAATGAGTTTTGGCTAAAGAGTTCTTCCTTCTCAAGCAGAGCCTCAAGATGAAGCATTTTTGTTTGTACCTCGAGTACTGGTAACAGTTATTCCAGACATTGAACACACAACACTTCACCAGGTAACCAAGAATATTCTGAGACAAAACAAGGTGGTTTTGAAGTTGCTGATGTGATGTCATTCTAGTGTCCTTCGAATGTCAACTTAAAAGTTGGAACTGTATTTTATATACTGAGGATTGCTTAAAATGCTGAGCCTCCCAACACCTCAACTACTTCTCAAGATGAGCCTATGGTGGAAACATTTTCTTGCTTCAAAGCAAGTTCCAGTTGATTTGCACACTGATCATTAAACTCACCCTTCACTGAACTATCTCCCAGCTCTAAAAGTTGCACAAAGTGCCTTTTTTTTTCTGCAGTTCCTTAGCTGGAAATATCCCGGCCTTTCGGGACAGATGCATTCTCTGACCTTGAAAATTTGTATGAGGATCCCAGACTGGGTCACTCACCTGGGGAATGAAGAATTTCCCCCCTATATCTGTTTTTCAGTGTCCAAGGTGATGGATTTTGAACTTTGAGGTTGTCTCATACCTTTCTTTTGTAACTGCTCTATTCTCTTATCAACCACATCGTTACAAGAGCAAGGAGGGTGAGGACAGGAGAAAGCAGCTGAACCCCGAGGCAGCAGGGTTTGGGCCGTGCTGCAGGACAGAGCAATTGGCTGTTAAGTTTCCTACTTTTAAATCACAAACAGGTTCACAAGAGCTGTTGCTCGTGGCTGCTCTGGGCTCCCAGACTGCCTTACACAGATGAACCTCTGTAACCCAGCAGAGTTTTGTCCTGTGAGAAACAGAACTCAAGGTTAGCACCAAAACTGTCAGAATCTGTTACTTCATTTTGGATGTTGTGCCTTCAAACAAAAAGAGAACAGAGATTAAAACTACTGAGATACTCATCACCCATCACACCCCTCTCAGGACACATCTCCATGGCTCTACCTCAGCACCAGTCTGAAACACCTTCCATTAATACTTGGAGCTCTTCCACAATATTTGGTTCTTTCACCCAACCCCTAATTTGTCCTTTTGTGGAAGCTCTTCTGATCCTGCCAACAGCAAATTGAAAATGTAGCAAAAAAGAACTGGAATGTGCCCCCTGATGTGGCAATTCCTGACCCTTCCACAGCTGCTCCTTGCTCTGCCTGATCTCTGCTGGCACTCTGGCATTTCAGTTGCAAGAATGATACAGTTCCAAAGTCACATCAAATACCAGGAAACTACAGATAGAAACACTGTACTTCACTATTAATAATTCACATAAAATTCACAGCCTAAAAACAATAGTTTGCATAACAGAACAACAGAACTGAGAGAATTCCCAACATTACTGCTTCTGTCCTAGGCTTGTCTTTCTCCAAACTTGAGTAGTAGTATATGAAAAAAATAAATTAGCCAACTCATTCAATAAAATGACTGGGTAAATTAAAGTGAAGAGATAAATTCACATTTTAATTTCGAATTTGCTTACGTTTGTCTACTGGTACCCCAGCCTTAGAAAGCATGTTACACAAAAATCTCTAATGTCAGCATCTTCTGCCTCAAAAATTTATCCTTCTCCCTATTTAGGACAATGATTAAAGGTTTTATTTTGTCCTGTCATTAAATAATTTTGAGGCAGAATTCCTAATTGAAAAAAAAAATAGGAAAATCTGCAAGTTTTGTTTTTTGGTGGATTTTTAATTATCTATTACATATTTGGTCAGTTATCCACGTTACAGAGGTATTAATGCTGTTGTTACCCTGGGGAATTCCCTGTATCTTCCACAGAACCAGGCTAAGTTTATAGGACCCAGAAGTCAGAAAAATCCCTCCACCTGATTATTTTTACGTTTAATGCAGTGAGAGATCTTATTTGCCTCCCCACCTCCTCCCATGTTGCCTCTCCAGGTCAGATTTGTGCTTTATACTGCACCCATTTTGCTCAGCTCAGTACACTGACAGTAACCAGGGTAAAAAGCACTTTGAGCTTTTAAATAAGATGAGAATCAGGGTTCAAACAATTAATTATAAAGCCAGTACTTACGGCTCAAATTTTAGCAGTCTGAGCACTACAGTAACACTCTAAAGCAGTTTTACCTCCCCACAACTGACACACATCCACTCAGGGGGCTGAAGCCAACCAGGTATGACCACAACTAAAATAGGCTCACTCCTGGAATTTGTCTTCTCAGTCACCAGAGGGATTTTTCAGTGTCAGGCTTTCATCAGCAGAGCTCCAGAAATCCCCTTTGTAGCTTATTTTATTTACAAAGATGCTTCAGAGTTTGTCATAGAACAGGAAGATTTTTTTCCAAGGGGATGAATTTTCAGAGATACCAAGCTGAGGAAGAAGGGCACAGTTTGGTTTTGGACTGCAAACAGATGTTTGCTTATAAATATTTTTACTGTTATACAAACTCAACATGTATTTTAGAGACGAGGACCTGCTCCTGTGTGAGATTTCCACTGATAGCAATCTGTGGCCCTGATCCTGCTTATTAAAGTTTGTAGGAATCAAATTATCTACTTCCATGGAAGAGGTCTTACGAGTGCCAGCATTGTTAGGAATACACACAGCGCATTAGGTACAGCTGGGGAAAGAAGGGAACTTACTCTCTTCCACAATGAGTTACATAATTTTGTAACTTAGAACAACTTTATCACTCTTAAGACATTTGTATAGCACCAATCACCAAGAGCATTGTCACTAAGGCACTGGACTGGTACTCAGCTGTCACAGGCTCTGCCTCCAGATCTGGGCTCAATCTCCTGTGTTTACGTCTTTTGTTTTTACTGGCACATAGTTTTTGACATTGGAAAAGAAGATAAATAATACAAAACATCCTCCATCATTTACAGGAACAACACACCACGACGAATTACAAGGTGCTCAAGTTCTGAAGCCATGAACGTTAATATTTCTGTGCATAGATTTCTTGGCAGAAGGAAATTATCCTGCAGGTATCAATTCTCTGCAGCACAGTGGAGCAGTGTTAGTTTCCCTTCCTCTGGAGTTAGGACATACCCTCAGTTAAATCCTGCCCTTGAAGCCACAAATCAAAATAGTTTTTAGATAAATGAAGAAAAGCCCTCAGGACTCCTGCCTATGACAGCTAATTCAGGATGCCTTCCTAGGCTTTTGCATCAAAATCTGCTCCTATCAACTTGCAGAGCTCCAGTTTCAGCCTCTGAGAGCAGTTTTTGATGCCTTCAGAGGCAGCTGAATCCTTTCTAAGTCTGCAGTGGATTTATCTCTCCACATTATTAAAAAAGAAAAAAATCTTTAGGAGTTATCCCTACTCTGCTGCACCACACTGAATGTGTGCTCTGATGCACGAATTACTAAAAGTTCTTGGGTTGAAATAAGTTACTGCAAATGCACAGTAGCTGATTTTGAAACCACAACATCTCTACAATTTATTATTATTTTTACAAAATACCCAAAGTGATCAGACCATATTGTAGGTTACTGGCTTGCCGAAGGTTGTTTTAAAATCAAAACCATTTCTGAGTTACAGAAGTGCCAAAAACAATCTTGAACCAGGTTTGTTTGTTGGTTTTTTGTTGTTTTCTTTTTAAACCAACCCCCATCCAACAAAACAGTTGTATAACTTAAAACAGAAACAAGAGTTTGTGTTGGAAATTGTTTAAAAACCAACCCTCCAAATCACGCTTGAGCAGAAGCCTTGTATGGCAAAGATTCAGCTTAGGGCAGTTTAGTGCCAAGGTAAGACCCTCCATAGGTTTACAATGGAAATACTGACACAACCTCAACTACAGTGATGCAAATGTGCCCTAAAAACACTGTATTTGCTTTTATTAATAAAAGTGGTAGTGTTTACATTTGCAGGTATCTTACACTTCAGCATCACGATGAATACTGAGTAGAATGAGTTAAGTTTTGGCTGTAAGGTCAGAAGTTTCCAAACAGATGAATGAGACAGAAGTGACAGTCCTCAATCATGAAAACAAGAAGTTCAAATAAATAAATAAAACAAAACTAAGAAATATGGGTAAGCATTAGGTTGGAATGGTTCAATTAACTGCAAATTATGGCCACTAAATTAGAGACAGAAGAAAACACAGTTACTTATTAAATAGCAAGCATTAAAGCTTTATGGTTTTGTATTTAAAAAAAAAAAAAAAAGAAAAAGAAAGCTGTTAAAAATAAGACTTGCATTTACCAGGCCACCAACTGCATGGACTAATAAAGAGACTAACAAAGGCAATACTGAGACATTAAGACACACACACGCTCCGTACTTGTGCAACTCAACCATATTCAAAACAATTGCCTTTTTCCTCACATAAGAAAAAAAAAAGCATCCCCTAAACGCATCTGTTCATATAAAGCTTTAGGTTTCTTAAACTTTTGCTGTCTTATATAGCTCATTGTTATTATGTGTCCTCTTCATCAGAGGAAGAAGCTTATTTTGTTAATTTTTTTAATGGAGGTGCTTTGTTTCTCTCAGACAAGAGATTACATTCCTCACACCACTACAGGTTTTCTCCATTTATAAATTTGGTGTTTACACCAACTCCTCCTAGGCTTAAAAAGATAAGGGTTGGCACTAAAATAAAGATTTTGGCTCCTGTAACTAAAATTAAGGCTCACAATGAATTTCCTTTCCACTACGTGTGTCCCATTTTCACCTAGTGGGAACGCCAGCCCTTCACCTACAGGCACTGGATACATTCTGAATTGGAGGGGCCTATTTTCAGTCACGTTTTCTCCTACGGTTCTACAAAGTTCAGGTGGCAACTGTCTAAACCTGTGAACAAGAAAGATCATCCTTGAAAGGCGAGTAACAACCGCAGCTAAAATTTTAGACTATTCAGTGTCTCGTGGAAGTAATTCTGAATTGAGATGGGACAGTAACTCCTTCATATCCCTGCTCTCCAGTGAAAATGGACTATGTGATTCAGTTTAAGACTTCAGCCACAAAAGCAAATGAAAAGTCACAATTCTCAACAGTTGCAGTTCTTAGTATTGAAAAGGCATCCGATACCTGAAGCAAATCTAGCTGCACAGACATCACTGACCACACCCTCACTTGAATTTAAACTGGATCTCTTCCCAAAAAAAGAAAGCCAACACGGTCTCTTGGGTGGAGGGAAGCTAGTGTGAAAGGCAAAGAGGCAAGAATTTTGGTGTTTGTTTTTGTTTCTTTTCCTTTTAAAGTCACTGCAGTAAGATCCAGATCAGTTTAGGGGTGTAAATGAAGGGGGAACAGGGGTGTTTGAGTAATATAGGCTAACACTGTTCTAGATGTGTTATTACAGCTGTAATTTCTGACTCTGTACAAATTGTACACGTAGGTTTAGACACATGAAAAAGTAACACACTCACAGAGACATAAAACACCTAGGTATAAAATATAAAGCAGTGTAGTAGTTACTAAAATTACATGCTCTCTTATTGCTACAGTGATTTTTGCTCTTTTTTCTTTTTACTGTACCACATGTTGTTCTAAGCATATAATTTGCATAAATTATTCAAGTTTAAGAAAAAATCCACACATCTTCACTTTTAAGCTACTTATATAGTTAATATAAAACAAAAAAGGTTCTAAAGTATCTCTTTATTAAAAGAGAAATAAAAATGTCATTTGAAACTGGAATTCAGTGGCCAAATCCAAGGGCAGTGCACACCTTGTCATTCTGGTAGTCGTTGCCCACGCAGCGCAAGCCGAGGTTGGTGGGTATTTGGCCCAGTCTAGAGATGGTCACCAGACCTGCATGATGCCCTACGTGTCTGTTATTGTTCTGGTTTTTGTCTTTAGCAAAAAAAAAGGACTATGAATGACCAAAGACTAACATTTATAATTTGTAGCAAAATTTGGTTTTATGTAGAAACAAGCCATGTTTTGCATTTGGATAGAGATTTAAATGAATTAAAGCTAAAAATTAAAAAGCACGATGCTGCAACATCTGGTCACTTGTTGAAGACCTCACTTTTAAAGTGGTTAAGTTTGCACAATTTGTACTTTTTTCTTTTTTTTTTTCTTTTTTTTTCCTTTTTTTTTTTTTACTAAACAGTATTTTTCCTTCTTTTATAAACCAGAAAAACTAAACTACAGATAAATTTTCCCTACCTTGAGCTAATGCTGCAGATAGGGTTGACAAAGCTGTACAGCGCAATCAAACATACTTACATCTTAGCTCATTGTACAGGTACAGCCATAATCAAGGCACAAAGATCTTCTACAAGTTATTTTCAATAAAGTTGTACAAAATAATACATTTTACAGTCTGTACAAGAATAATAATCCAGCAGTAAAATAAAAAATGAGGGAAGGGAAGAAGAAAAAGAAGGGAAAGACTGTGAGGACTACAGTCCAGATAATGATTTTTAGAGCAGACGGGATCATCAGTGGACAAACTGAAAACAGTGTGTGGTTAACTCTTTCTGCAATCACAGGCCATACGCAGTTCAACTCATAAATGTCCATGGTTGTCTTTAGACCACCAAGACTGGTTTTAAAAATACCCTTCTGAAAGGTAGCAGTTGGTTTTTGCACTGTCTAGGTCTGTTGGAGAATTGTCAGTATTTCCGCCCAAAGCCACATTACAGTCAGAGAACCAAACTCAAGGGTCTGTCTTCAAACTTGGTCTGTGACTTGGCACCTTCGTTACTCGGATGCAGTGAGTGATACAAAGTGGAGATCACGGGTTATAGGATTATGCCCACAGCAGTGCTAAATTACCTAAAGTTTTCTCTCCCCCAATTTTTGTTTCACGTTTTAATTTTTTCATCCCCAATTCTTTCAGGTGCTCCACATTCAGGGCTTTTAATTAATTAGGTTTTATTTCTTTTTGTTTTGTTTTGGTTTTTTTTTTTTTCCTCTCTTTTTTGTTAATAACAGTGTTAGGGAATCCTCATGGAAATGGCCTTTTAAGTGTTAGGGGCCATCTCAAACTGTCCGAGGGGTACAGAAGCAAGCTTAGAAGTGCTGCTATTGTCCAGCAAGGAGAAAAAGTTGAGGGGTGCAAATCAATGGGAGATTCAAACAGTTCTCTTCCACCCTATGTGGGCAAGGGTGTTTTTTTTTCTTTTTTTTAATAAGGAATAAGGAGTCCAAAACACAGAAAAAAGTGCTCTCCATCACAACAACTCGTATTGGCGAAGGTGCATGCGCTGAATAATGTCCCGACAGTCATTGAAAACCCTCCGGATGTTCTCTGTGTCCACGGCACACGTGAAGTGAGGGTAGCAGTAGTGCCTTCCATCTCCACTTGCTGTGCTGATTCTCTGTGCAAAGCAAGAGAGAGACACGGGGTTAAAATCAAACCCACTGGGGAAACCCCACCCCGTCCCCAAAACTGGGCTGAATGAAGGTGAGATGTGAACGTGTGAGTTGTGTCTTCAGAGTGGAGCTGAGTGGCAAAATGCCCACAGGTTTTCAGTCTCTCACCTGAAACGTGAAGTTTAAAATGATCAGAATTACACGGTGAGATGGTCACTGAGAACTGGGGAATTTCAGAGAGGAATGAGAACTCAGGAAAATGCCATTATTTATATGCAGCCTTGGTGGATTTAGCAACACAACTCCCAGTCCGTTTGGCCATGAAAAAACTAGGATTTTGCCTCCCTGTACAAAGCTTTTATCCCCTTTTATCACACTTACAGATACTTTTTATTTTGCTCCATTTTAAAATGAGTCCACAATCTGATTGCCAGCCTCACCATTACAAGTAACAATATTTAAAAAAAAAAACCAACCAAACTATGTCCATTATAGCTTCAGCTGACCAGTAATGGGAAAGAGAACATTAATACCTGACAGATGAGGCATCTTTTGATTAAACTCTATCTTTACAAATAATGCATGGAATAAAAATCTGACCCTATTAATAACAGCAGAACTTCACTCATCATTCTATTTGGGGTTTCTTAATTCTCACCAGTTCTTTTGCTATTTAATTATGTACAAACAAATATCCAAATAGCAGCTAAGAAATAGCAGTAAAGGTCATAAATACAGCAGTGGTTGATGCAATGTGGATGTTAAATACAAACAACACAAGAAGTGACAGCACTTTGCAATAGCAGAAGGTGAGCAAGAGCTTGGGTTTGAGAAGAATCATGTAAGAAATAGCCAAAGAAAGGAAATACTTACAAGAAACTCGTCTCTAATAAAATACTTGGCCCTTGTAACTCTGGGATCCTCACCAGGCTCTGGTGTTGCTGATTAATAATAAAATAAGTATCTTATTAAAACAGGTGTTTTCTGGTAATAGCACCTAAAAATCTCAACTTGTCCTCTTTTCTGCTCACATATGACAGAAATACACGTGGCAAAACTGACTGTGAGACAGGACAAACTATAACATTATTTAAACCAGCAAGATTTCAGGAGAACAAGGGAATATTACAATGGTCACAGTACCAGGCATTTGGCAGGTAAGAGAAATGACCACAGGCAGGATTAGGGGGAGTCCCGAGGGCACACTTGTGACAAAGTGTCAGACTGTGGTCTACACCAAAGTAAAAGGATTTTGTCATGATGAAATTATTAATATATTAAATGTTTAAGAGGCAGGAATCTCTCATTATTAATACCTAAAATTCAGCATTATAATTTGGCTGAAAGACATTGATGATTACATCTACTTAAGAATTTTCAAGTCTTAGGTGAAGCTACCAAAACCATCACAAATGTGATTAACAGGGAAATGATAAACTGCAAATAAAACTTAGAAATCTTACCATCATCTGGTGTAGTGTAGCGAGCAAATTCTGGAAAGTAGTCTTCAATTTTAGATTTCCCTGCCAAAACTTTCTCTGCTAGCAAATCTTGTTTATTCAGGAAAAGGATTACTGAAATGGTCCGTAGCCACCTGTGAAAATGGAAACCAAACACTGTGAGAAGGCACAGCCCAGATCATACAGAAACTTAAAGAGAGTCACCCAAAATGCGTGGAGACAAGATCATATAACACTGAAATGATTTGGAAAGGTTCCTTTTATACCTGAATCCCGAGGGTGTAATTCCAGGTGAGCACACCCTGAGGTTGTTTGGGTGCTCCCCACTTTGTGGTGTTAATCCAAAACCATCCCAGGGGAACATTTCCATCTCCCAAAGCACTGCTCCATCACTGCTTTAATTACTTCAGCCTCAATATGGCAACCACCAATTAGTAGCTGTGCAGAGCTCCTTTCAATGAGCTGAGTGTAATAAACATTAAAGGTGGGAGGCTGTGACCAAAGAACCAGCCCAGACTGTGCTGGGAGATGTGAGTAACAGAGCCCCCAGTGCTGTTAACCCTGGTGGGCAGCCAAGCACCACACAGCTCCTCACTCACCTTCCTCCTCAGGGGATGGAGGAGGAGGAAAGGAAGACTGAAAGCAAAAAAATCTGGGGGTCAAGATAAAATAAAAATGATTGTTTAATTGGTGAAGGGTAAGTAGAAGCAAGGAGAAGACAAAACCTGTGATGTAAAGGCAATCACTCACCACCTCCTGTGGGCAGACCAATACCCAGCAAGCTGGGTAACCTCCCAAAATCCCCTCTTTTCTCTCTTACTGCAGGGCATGATGTGGCATGGAACACACCTCTGGTCAGTTCGGGTCTGCTCACCCGTGTCCCCTCCCAACACCCCCAAGGATTCACTGCAGGGGCAGAGTGAGGATCAGAGAGGGCCTGGATGCTCAGCAGCATTAGTGTGTTACCAGCATTGTTTTGGGCAAAACCTATACCACAGCACTGTGTGAGCTGTTATGGAGAAAATGAACTTTGTCCCAGCCAGGCCTGTCCACGAGTGGTGACTGCAGTGTGAGACAGATCAGCAACCTCAGTGGTAAGAGCCATTCACAGACCTGTTGTTCCAGATACTCTTGAAGAGGTTTAGTGCTTCCTGCAGCCGATTGGTCTGATTGTCCTCTCGTATCACCATGTTGTAGCTACTGCTCGCCACCACAAATATGATAGCAGTCACATCTAAACCAAGAAATACCCTTTAGTTAATGCCAAACCTCGGAAAAAATATCCAGGAATCATCAAGTTCAATAAGAAGCTGCCAGACTCTCAGCTCCATGCAGAGAACAGGCTGGGATGCTGCTGCTGGCAGCTTTTTAAGTACCAGGAATCAAAAAATAAAGTGAAGAAACCATGAAAGACAGGCAAGGCAGGCCTCAGAACAGAAGCTGACAGAATGACAGAAAGTGTAGGAAAGAAAGGAACTGAAGCAAGAGAGAGAAACTGAAGAAAGCCAAGAGGAGAATTTAAAGAAGATTTAAAATGTGTAACGAAAACTGGAAACAACTGTGAACTATCAGGAAAGGACAGGGAGGCCCTTGGGGAGAAACCTCAGGACAAACAGCACTTTTGATCTGTGTGAAGAGTAATAATGACAACAGCAGACTGCAGTGAATTCATGGTTAATTGCTCTGGTCCCCCTGAAGTGTGTTTTAGTGCTTGGAGCCCCCTCTCTTCCCTGGGAGGCATTCCCAGGATCACAGGATCCAGATCCCTGTGTCTCTGTGGGGCTGTGCTGCTCCAGTCCCTCTCACTGATCCAGGCTCATCCACCTCAGGCACCAGCAGCAGAAGAGATGAGTCAGACCATGAGGTAACAGGAAGAGGAAGGAGCAGAGGTAAAACCCAAACAAATCTGTTATTAATAGCACAGGAGAAAATATTGCACAGTCCTTCCACACACACACACACAGTGTCCAGCTGATTCTGTGACAGGAACTGTAGCAATGTGCCATGAATTCCAAGTTGCGTTTTGCTTTATTTATTCTCTAGGATCTCATTGTAACTTTTCTACAGAAAGGTGGACTTTTGTGTAACTTCATCAATATTTTGTCCAAACAAGAAAGAAGAGAAAATATTTTCACCAAGTGTAGGTTTAAAAACGTGGAGAAAGGTGTCACATCTAAACAGAGATACAGAGTAAAACAAAGAGCTGCAGTGAGGGTACCTGTCACATTTCAGGACAGACACAAAACTCCCTAATTTCAGTCATGTGGGAATTAAAGCTGACCTAAACTCAAGGGGACACTGGTGTTTAGAGACTCCAGCTCTCACCAGATGTGACACCAGACAGATGATCCCTACAACCTCATTCTGCATTACTGGGTCAGTGCTGATTCAGTAAGAAGCACCACGGCAGGGCAAAGTGGCTGCAATTATAAACAAAACCATGACATTCTGATTTTATGCATATAGTAATTATCCTGTATTTTGTATTTTGCATAAGCACATTCATATGTGAACCTGTATGTGGAAGACAGAACATGGCTTGGAATTTATACTCTCATAGATGGCAAATGCACAAAGCCACCTCCAAAAATAGCTAATTAAATGAAGAGAGGGAAGCCAAAAAAAAAAAAAAAAGGCCAAGCTGCAGTTATCAAACTGAAATTCCTCTCCACCTAAGTTCTCCCTGAAGATGTTCTAGATAGTTACAGGAGTTTACATGGCAAGAAAAACTCCATCCCATATGACTGTTAGATAACTCCTTATTGAGCTACGTGGAAAGATGATGGATTTCACACAGTTGAGAAAATGAAGATTAGGCACTACAATTTTGCAGAGAGCTATTTTATAAAGCCAACAGAAATTCTAATCCTACCATTAAAACACTGGATCCATTTTCGGCGTTCATCTCGTTGCCCTCCGACATCAAACATACTGAAAAAAAAACATAAATCCAGTCAGTCAGAATCATTCTGTGTTGGGTTTTTTGTTTGTGTCTGCATGCAAACAGAAAAGGTAAGAAATTTTAGGACTTCTGTGTCATAGAAGCTAAAAGGAATCTTGGATTACAAGAACCTGAACAGGTAAACAGTCCATGAACATATGCATGCAGGGAAAATAGATTTAAAACATTTTGTTCTTTGTGATTTAAAATAAAGCAGAAATTGCACACCAATCTTCGTTTAATCTTCAAGCCAGACTACTAATTTTGAATCATAATTAAATCGTAATTAAAATTAAAAAATCATAAAATACTTGCTTTCTATTGAACACCGATACTTGAGAAATACAGTAGTCTCCATAACTCTATGGCAGGCTCTCCTCCCAGCTCACCCATGTATTTGTCTGTGTTGTATTAAAAAAATGTAAAAACATAAAAAAGAAAAAGAAAAAAATTATACTTACTGAAAATTTACTTTATCCACCTGAAACTTGGTTTCAAAAATTCCTGATGTCAAAACTCTGCATCTGAGAAGATCCTAAAGCATAAAGGAAAATTCATTGATTCAACACAGATAATTGGTGAGTTTTCCTATATTCAGCAATGGAAATAAACCTTTTATTCCATGCTGCACTGAGACACCAGGGAACAGCACTGGAGTGTTCAGTGTCACAGAAGCACAATGGAAATCTCGTGAGTGATGTAAACTTTTAAGTCATTTATGTGTATAAACAATGCAAAGGACAAACCCATTTTTACTGGAATACTAAATATGTACAGAAATGGCAATTAAAAAAGAATGAATTATCCCCAAAGATGAAGGGGGCAGGTAAGTTGTGTAATTTCCTAACAGAGCTCCACATACCTGGTCAGAGGGGGTGTACTCATTCTGTTTGACTATGTCGATCTTGTCTAGAAAACTGGGGAGAGGAAAGAGAAAAGAGAAACTTGTCAGCCTCAAATCAGACGAACTTTCTAATGCTTTAGTAACTGACAGTTCCCAGGTAAATTCTGGTGTATTTTAATGCTCTCAGGCTCACAAAATGATGAAAAATCACACACTGAAATGGCTCAGTTTGGGTCCTTGCCCTCAGGACGAGCGTTCCCAGCAGCAGCCGGCAGAGGGCCGAGCCCAGTTTAATTAATCCATCTGGGAATCTCATCCCAGCCCCTCCCGCCGGCTCCCTCTGCCACAAACACACCAGGAGTTTAATTTAGGTCATTTATTCATACGAATCCTACGATATAACCTGCTACTATTAACGGTAAAGCAATGACTCAAGCAAATTGCCCACATGTACTTTCCCTGCAAGTAAAATGAGTATTTTTAAAGAACTTATCAACTCTATAGTTCTTTAAATAAATGAAAGCCCTTAACCAATTTCAGTCCAAGTTCTGTTAAGTGACAAGGGACACTGATTCTTCAGTGTTTCAATTTACTTTCTGGAGCAGCAACAGTTGGCTATTTGGGTAATAAGAGACATATTTCATTCAAATTCATTAAGCATTACCTACAGATGATACTCTGGAGTATTCAGGTTTTTTTTTACCAATTAACTATAACCTCATAATTATCTTTCACTTGAATTCAAAGAGCAAAAATCTCAAGGAATTAGTCAATTCTGTTTTATCGTGGTGGCAAAGCAGCAGCTCAGGATGCAGATTTTATGGTGTTTGCCCCCAGTCCCACTGCCCTCAGCCAGGTGCCCCCTGCTCAACCCTTTCCACTTGAGCAGTGCCTTCACCCCTAACATTAATGATTAATCAGCCCTTAAACCAATAGGCTTCGAGCTCCCTTAGAAATTCCTCTGCATGAATTGTTTTCTCTCTGAAGCAGAGATCACAAAGAAGAGGCGAGTTTTCCCTGCCTCCTTTAATGTGCATTAACAACAGTCACAGCTTAAAGGGGGGAAAGGGAGCCCCGTCCCAGATTCACGAATAAAAAACCCAACCCCAAGTAAAACCACCACAGAACTCAGCCCAGTTTCAGCCCCAGCTGACTTCCTAAAACACCTAAAGAGGAGCAGGGAAAGGGGGAAAAATAATCCTAGATTTTGACAATGGCTTCAGTGCAATGCTCTTTTCACCAGGAACTAGATCTCGTCTCAGAGACACGTGAAAATTAATTTTTGCTTAGACTGAATTACAGAATTTTAAACACATTAAAATGTATCTCAAGTTAAACACATGACAAAAACATGTGAGACAAAGTGCAAAGATCAATTTCCATTATGGAACGTGACATGGCCACAGACACACAGGGATAAAGTGGTGACAAACTGTGCTCTGCAATTTGCAAGCTGGATTTTTTTCCTCATATCTTCCAGGCTGTTAAGTCATTTTTTCTTCTTTTTTTTTAAGTCCAAAGGGAAGAAAGAAAACTCTCTGTTCAGTACACAGAGGATGTTAAAGACGTACAACAGCCGTGAGTTCCAAGTAGCACGAGTGTTTCCACCCCATCCTCTCCCCTCAGAGCACAGTTTCAGAATCACGTGGCAATTTCACAAGTTGGAGGATGCTTGAAAAATGTTCCGAACAGAACATGTTCATCAAGATACAAAGGTGATTACTGCAATCACCCAGCCTTTCTGTATGAATTTATCCAAGCAGAACATTTTATGCTGGGTTCCACAAGAGGTGGGTTTTTGGTTTTGTTTTGGGTTTGGGGCTTTTGGGTTTGGGGCTTTTTTGTTTTGTTTTATTTTTAAACCCTCTGCTAATCAGCTTAATGGATTTTGGAAACTGAAAATTAGAAAATAACAACAAGATATTGCTCTAACCTGGAACTGAAAGTACAAACCTCTTACTGTTGTTTATGCAGACTATTTTTAGGCCTATGATTTCCTTGAAAAACATCAGCCACATAGGAGCAGCAGTACTGTACTTGAGATGAATTCCAACAGCAATGCTCATGCCAGGTAAAACAAGTTCAAATGGAATAAACATTTCTTCCTCCCCCAAAACAAGCTCCAACATTCAGCAACATCTGATACTCCTAACAATGCTCGTTGGACAAGGAAGTCTTTCAGTGTGACAGTCACCAGAAAACCCCTCCTGCTTCCAGGGGCATTTTAGGGAAAACACAGCACAGTGATACGTTAGATGAAGATTTCCCCCTGTGCCTGTGCCTTTCATAAAAGTCTGCTCCAGCAGCTTTAGAAAGGGCTGAAGGCATTAAAAACCAGTTTGATTTTCTGCTCAAATGTAAAGAATGTGGATTGTTCTTTCGGTTGGTCAATGCAAAAATAAATTTGAGAAAAGGGGAGCAGAAATTTGATCTGCTCTGATATACCTAAAATAAGGAGCGACAGCGGGAGCATGAGAGTTCAGAAAAGATCAATACACTGTGTTCAGAGACTTCTCAGTCAACGTTAGTCAAGACCAAACAATTTATCCAGTAAATTAAACTAATAATCCAGTCAGATGAGAACAAAGCCCAATTCAAAATAAACACAAATTCACCATCATTAATTTCTACTTTTAATTCTTGCAATGCTCTACCCAAAACACAAGTGAGGCCACTTGAGTACTACTTTGTGTGCTGAATTCACTGCTGTGAGAGATTGTTCTAAGCCTACTGGAGCCGTGCCCACCATCTACTGTGTCCGCAGTGAACTTACAGGGAGAAGTACAAGTGACCTTGGTGAAATAATTCACATAAAACTGTCAAACCACAAAACCGAATTTTATACTGCAAGCAAGCCTTGAACCAACTTGCAAAGTCAGTTTTTTTCTACTGTAAAATCTTCCCAGAGATTATATGGAAAAGCTATTTTCCAGAAAGCAAATAATTCATTCAGCATTGCTGCCAGTTCTCACTTTGGGCCACATTCTGGACATGACTAAGTAACAGGATCAGCCCCTGCTCTGCAAAATTCTGTCACGTAGTAAGAGGCTCTTTAGCCTGTGTTATAAAACATTGATACTGCTCTGACACACGCTAACAAAAAAAACCTCAAAAGACTTCAGGTTATTTGTAGTCAGCAACACTGAGAGGAAGCATCTCGAGGACAGCACCAGTTGTGTCACTGAGATATTAAAATGAAAGGTATTAGCAAAAACTAAAAACAACCTGAAATATTAAAATGAAAGGTATTAGCAAAAACTAAAAACAACCTGAAATAAAAAAAATATGCTGCATTTTTGTGTCCCTTTTTTTTAGCTTAGGGATGGAAAACCACACGTGAAGTGTTCCAAGCAGTTCTTTGTGACAAATTAGGTGTCTTTAATTTTAAAGGTGCACTCAGGAGGCAGATTCACAGAGGTACACAGAGGCTTCCCTTAGCTGCAGCAGGTCTAAGTAATTAAGCCATACATGTATCCCCCAATTCTTTCCAAATTTTAACTAAAACCTATTATGTCAAAACCATGTCCCAGTTTTCAGATCAAGATATATGCCAGTGCCTGAGTTATTCTGGAGTTCTTTCATCCAGAGAGAGCTGCTTTACCCCTATGTGGGGGGAATTTCCTGAATGAACAGTGCTGCTGCCAGACAAAGAACTGCAGCTTGTTTTCCCTGCTGGAAAGGTGTGTAACACATGAAACCTTCCACCTCAGCACCAGCACAGCTTCACTGTCTGGGAAGCACGGGAGGGGAACTCGGGCTGCCTTTCCTGGAGCATTTCCTGACAGCCTTCCCAATAAACACTAACTGAAATGTTACTCTGTGATCTGACAAAATGGTTGGCAGACAAGAATTATTTCTTTTTTCTGCTCTGTGAAGAAGAGCTTTTGTTTTCAGCCTAGAACAACGCTGGAAAGGTGTCTTCAGACTGACAACACACCTATATTTGAAGAGCTTTATTTCCATCAGGTTTTTTTTCTGGTCAAGTCATAACTTGAATTTGCATATAAAATGTGTCTCTTAAAAGACACACCGAGATCTCATCTTCAGTGTCAGTAAGATACTTCATTAAATCAAGATTATAACTTATAACCCTCAACAGTAGCACTGAAACTCTGTATTTGTGAAGCTCCTTGCCTCTGAAAGCCTTGAGGTATTTTACAGAGAGCAAATCAGACTTCCAGCTCCTCCTTCACTGAGGCTGCATTTCCTGCCTCTACCATGGCACCCCAAAATGCACACCTGGCATAAACCCTATTTTAAAGGCAAGAACACTGAGTAGTTAATTGCCCCAAGTCCCTTGAGTCAGTGGAAATGATTTTTCATTTCCACTGAGTCATGTGTTTCTACCGAGATATTACTAAGAACCCACCAGAGTATTACTAAGAATTATCAAGATTTTACTAAGAATTACACTGGCATTTACCCTGATCACCTCTAAACAGTCTTTCCAATTCAGGTTTCTATGTCCAGAATGAAATTAATAATTTTTTACTGATCACCCTTAAGACCAAACTGTGGAAATGCCCTGCAGATTTTTATTTCTCTGCACCCTGTCAGGACTAAAAAAGTACTACTTAAAGTAGTTTTAAGCTGAAATTTAACTCAACATTAACAGTGTTTATTGTAAACAAGAGTGCATTTTTTATTTTTCAGAACAGACCATGTTTTACTTCTGCTTTCCTGCCTTTTTAGTTCTCACCATAATCCTTTATGTTATTCAGCAAAGCTTTCTCAAAGCTCTGCAGTTAACTATTTGATAAATTCTTTCTTCAGCTATGCTGTCTATCCTGAGCCAGAGACACAGGATGGGTACAAAGATAAAAAACTCTTCTAAAAGGGTATTTGTGTATGAATGAATTGACTGTCCCTCAACTCTGTCCCTTTCTGCTACTCCTGGGAGCAAGCAGCAGTGGGGAGAGGAAGGAATCCTATTCCTTAAACTAGTGATAAAGATTTCAACTAGTTTATTTTGCAAGAGGAGCAGAACAGCAGGAAAAGCTACAAGAATGATGCAAATAAAACAAGCAAACATTCAATCTGCTGGTATTTATGGTGTCCTGCAAACATGGACAGCATGTGACACCAAACTTGTCAGGTTTTTCCCCAAATAGAAGTTAAAAATCAAAGTTGGGACATCAGTAGATTTTTGCTGTTTGTTTTTTACAGATATACTGATATTTTCTGGTTTTTGCAAAGTCAGTCAAAGTTGTTACTGCTGAGGTGGTCGCTGAAGACGGGCCACAAATGTTACCGTGCAATTAAAAATGCTCAGAAAGTCACAGCTCTTTTTTCTGCCTAAACAAAATTCGATAAAGAGAGAGAAAATAAATTCCAAAACCTTTGCAATTGTTTTACCAACTTCACAATTAGGAAAGAGAAAAAACCTTTACAGAGACAGGCACACAGGGACAGTACTGTACCAAGTATTATTGGTATAATTAGGGAGCACTGTATTGCGTCTAAAAACACCTCATATACGATGTTCCTGTAACAACATTCTCCATGTCAGTCCTCAGACATAAGGATCCCATCGAAAAACAGATTTATGCTGGAAATGAACCTCGAGATGTAGTTCAAGATGTGAACAGAAGTAAACCAAAAGTCGACTCTCCAGAAAACTTTCCCAAGAAGCTGCAAACACTTTTTGATTCCCAGTTTCAAGTCAAAGGGTTATTATCATTTCCTTATCAAAACTGTAAGTCACACAGAAAGGTTTACAAATAGTCTAAAGCTCAGAATTTAATTATAGATGGTATCAATGCGTACGTATCCCAGAAAAGTGATTTTGAGAGCGGCCCCAGCTGTAATTCCAGAAGAACCTCGAGCATTCCAACCACTTGGAGGCGGAGGGGCACCATGGGTCTAATTTTGAAGCAAATAATGAGAAAGCTGAAAAGTATGACTCCATATATTTGGAATCATCTTGTGGTAATCAAGGTTACAGTTCCTTATATGGCGTGGAGAACATGAAGCACACACAAAAAATAGAATATTAAAACTATGGGGTACAAAGAACTGCAACTACCGCAGAAAACCAGGACACGCCAGCAAAGCCCCCTCTACTTCTGTGTCTCCATGAAGTTCAAACCTTGCCCTAAAAACGAGGCTGGTTACGCACCCGGCTTCCCAAAGTGGCTAATTAAAGCAGCGTAATCCGCCGGGAGGCATGAATGAATTTCAGACAAACCCAGCACAAGGCAAACCAGCCCTTCAAAAACTGCCGGCGCTCGAAAAGGGAAATGGGGAAAAGGTAGGAGAAAAAGAAAAAAATCTATTTAAAGAGGTTGTAGTTGTCTCTCTCTTTTTTTTTTTTTTTTTCCTCCCCCCCGCTCTGCCTGTCTAAAGTTAGTCTGGCTTAGAGGATGCACTAACTTTCCCAATCAGTTTTACATTACAGCACAAGTCCAGAAATAGCTCCCAGCCGCCTTGGCCTCTAGCACGGTTGCCATGACAATGGAACCACAGGGCTATAAATAGCTCATCAGCACCAAATCTTGTGAGACACATCTGGAATGGGGCCAGCCCAGCCCCGGCCTGACAAATAAAAATAGGCACAGGCAGTTTCAAAGGCTGGAAAGGTACAATGTGGCTCGGGCTGCGTGGAGCAGGGCAGGGAAACGGGTTTGATTGCTTGTTAGCACGAGATTTATTTGATAGGAGATTGGGAGAGGTATAAAAGTCACTTTATTGCATACTAAACAGCCAGCCTCTCTCTAAGGTCTATTTTTCTTTCTTTTCCCCACCCGTCTGCAGCACAACCACCCTGCTTTTGAAACTGTAACAATGCAGCCTTTTGCCCAGGAGACCATTAAAATAAGGAAAAACAGAAGGAAAGAAAAGAGATCTTCAAAACTTCCCCCCCCCCCAACACACACACAATTATTTCTGTACGTTTTTGGCTCAAGTGCACTGAGTGCTCCTACGGGTCTGACAGGCATCCTGGCCGGGATCCTGCCCGGGCTGGAGCACTTTGCTCCAGCTAAAATCAGTCTCAGGCTGCTCCACGCCTCCAGGAGCCTGCAGCGGGACGTGGTTCCCAAAATCCTTGTGCCAGGGCTGCTCTCAGCATCATCCCTTTGGCCCCTCGGCAGGGGACAGAACCAGAGTCACAGCACATCCCATCCCACTTCCAACAGCTCCGTGCCACCCAACTGCCTCTAGAGCACGCATTTTCTTCCACTTAGTGGGTGAGAAATTGTCGTATTTTTAGCACAAACTCTTGATCAACCCATTCAATTACATCCAAATTATCTGTGTGGGAACAGAATGTTATGTCAAAAATGTTATTCAGTGTATTTGTCAATATTACCCAACAGAAGCCATTTGTATAATCAGGAGATTCAATATTTTCTCCAGCATAGGAAAGCAGCAGCTCAGGAACCAGACTGAAGTTGTGAGACTTTGTTATTTCACAGATACTGGAAGTAGTAAGTCAGCGTGATATAACGCAGAGAACATCACTCCCAAAATATAAAATCCTAGTTGCTCTATCAAAAACCAATAGAGACTACAGATGGTGATCAAAAAACTGCAACTATAATAAGCATTAAGCCACAGTAAAAAATCTGCTGTCTGCCAAAAAGGCACCGTGCACGCGCTCCACGCAAACTGCACCATCAGCCCACAGGATTCCTTTAGGTCCCTACATGGATATTTTCATCGCTAAAAATTGTAGAGTTACTTCCACCCAGGCTTCAAGCTGTACGTAAACTTCCCTCCCCTCCCCCTGCCTTTCACCACATCCAGTTTGCTCCCCTGCCATCTGAACAATGTATGCCTCAGGAACAGCAGCTTGCACAGAAGGATTTTGGATAATGTACTTTGAAACAATGCAGGATTTATTGGTTTTTATAAAGATACTCCAAGTTAGTCTAAGAGCCTATCACCAGCTGCAAGTTTTTATTTAAATCATATAACAAACAACTATTTTTTTTTTTTTCCTTAAGAAAGTAACTCATATATTACTACACGGTAGCCCTTTCTGGCCCACATAAGGGACAAACTTTCTCATTTTGTCTGGGAGACAGATGAGGGGGAGAGGGCTGCAGAATAGCAAACACTACACGAGATGACCCAAACCTGGCCAATATTCCAGTCCTTCACTGGAAGGGCTTCCATGGCATCCCCAGTTCCCCTCTGCCATTAACTCCTAGCCTTCACTGGATGATGCTTGTGGAGGACCATTAGTGTTCCCTTACGCTGGCTGGGGCACAGCTCACCCCAAACTCTGCCTCCTGTGCCCATTCCCAGCCCTCTCATGGAGCTGCCCAGCGCAGCCTCCCCCAGGAGAACCAACACGACCCCAAGCCAAGCACTCGGGGCTGCTCCAGCCGCCTTCACTCCCACTTTGCCAGGGCTTAGGGAGCTGTTTCCACACTCACCATTTCCAAACCAGACCGATTCAACCACCTCGCTCCCCGTGCCCGAGGCTCCCCCGGCCGGACGAGCCCAGGGATGTTAAATAACTCTGGAGCAGCCCCTCACCCCACCCCAGATGAGTTCAGCTCTCCCAGGCCAAGGCTGGGAACAGTGGAAGGCACCGTATGGATGAGATCACCACAACTCCATCTGATCCCAGGGCAAGCCCGGGGCGGGAGCGCGGGCTCAGGGAGTGGGGAGGAACATGGCGCAATCCCTATTAACTTTTTTTTTCCTCTTTTAACAAGGCTGCAAAAGGAGACAAAAACCATGGGAAAAGGCGAAGCAGTTACATGTTCATGCAGCAAAACTCCTCGCTCCACTTTGCTCGCTGCTCCTCCAACATTTCCTCCTGAATTTTGGAGGGCCGTACACACCAGAAACTTGGGTCTAATTAATGAACCTGTTCCTGCAAGACACTATCAAATCTATTGCTTTAGATATGGAATATTTTATCTTTTCTACACTTCAAAGCAATCTCGCTTGCCTGCCTTCATTTTTACTTATCCCCATTTCTGTCCTTCCTGATGCTGGAAATGGTTTTGACCTCCTGTGACTCTCAAAGATTGTCATCCTGAAGAATCTAGGTCCTCCATCAGGTTTTGTATCTTTTCCAGTTATTCCAGCAAAAGCTCTGCACACTAAAGACTACAATGTTTGATTTCACACAAGGAATTAACAGCTGAAGTCTAGCTCTTAATTGTAAGAAAATAACAAATTGTTTCCATGGACTTTACTATCTAAAAATCAACAAGCTGAACCAATAACAACTCCAGTGTGGCTGATGGTGAACTTCTCTCCCACCTGCTCTCCCTAAATATCATTATTTTTAATAGTTTTTGTCATGTCCTGTTTTCTGGAAGGTGGAAAAGTATCTGTGAACAAGGTCAGGGATTTTTCTGTTTTAAGCCTTTTAAAATTGTAAGCTAAAGTCACAGACCTTATATACAGCAGAAGAAAGCAAGAACTGCATCACTGACTGCATTCCTACTGTGCTCTGTGGGAACTGAACTTGGAGAGAAACTTGAAATTTAGTAATTTTTCACAATCTAATCTAATTTAAATCCACCAGGTGCAATAAGGATCTTCTTAGGTTTAAGAATATTTGCTGTTAACTTAGACTAAGGAGTCTGTTTAAGTAAAGTCAATTCAGAATTAAGAATTTTAAATGAAATTTGAATATGAATTTGTTTGAAATTGCCCATATCGGATTTCAAATAAGGACATGAAAGTTTCCTTCAATCCCAGATGCTATTTCTAATATGGCAACAACTTAGGCATGTTTTAGGTGTAAGTCCCCTATTTTAGATGGCTCTGAGCAAGTAAAACAGGTGAACCTAATGGGAGATCCTTTCATTGTCTTTCAACTAAGTATTTTTATGAATCTTGTCCTCATGGTCTGTAGCTCCCTCCAGTGCCATCAAATCAGTAGAATTGGTTTCAGCTGATAAAGGATGGATCTATAATTTTAAAACTGCATTATTACAACCGAATTAATGACAGCACTAATAAGTAAGAATTATGTTAACAACTTAAAATATTTTTAAAAGTGCATTCAGATGATGAAAGAATTAACAAGATTAATACTTCATACTATTTTCCCTAAATTGAAGAACCAGAGCTATCTGCAAAACCAGGTACAATAAAGGTTCACACAGTTCCCACATTTTTCAGCTTGTAAACCTAAACAGGGAGAACACAGAAGCAGGCACTTTCCCAATTACTACTGGAAAAACGGGCAACATCAATTGTAACAGGAATTTTAGGGACCGGGGTAGGTGGAGCTGATATGACCTCACGTGACAGAAAAGGAATTTTGAGCCCAAGACTGAGTTTCCGCAGGAATTAAGGAAGCAGTGACAGCTCAGGGAAGGAATCAGGCCCCAGATGAGCCCAAAACAATGGAAGACAAATCTCTGCTGGGTTCTGAGCAGGGGGGTAAGGGAGGACTTCACCTCCCTATCTAAATACACTTGTACAAAGATCTTCAGAAAAACAGTTTGCATATATTTAAACACAAGATATAAATCCAGTGCTGGAATTCCGTCTGCTCAGGCACCATCCCAGCTGAGATTTTTGTTCAGTACTTTAGGAAGTTAGGTTCTCTGGCAAAAAGGCAGTGATTTTGACTCTGCTGCTGCTCACAGGACACTGAAAAGGTTCATTTCTGTCCCGTGATGCTGCGGGCAGGGGCTGGAAGGGCCTCGGTGTCTCCACAGGACCAAGTACCTGTCAATACCTGGTGGGGCTGACAGTCCCACACCTCACAGCAGCTCACATTTCAGCTTTTGCTTTCCTCACAGGAATGTGGCTTCCCCCCTCCTTCTTGTTTAAACGTTCTGCTTTCAACTCAGCAAAAACAACTCCAGGCCTCTGTAAAAGCAGAGGCACAACCAGGCACCTGGAATTGAACGCATCTGTAAAGAGCACACCTCTCCTTTGGAAGTGAGTTGTAATATAAAGTTTTTGGTTTTTTTTTTCTTTTTCTTGAAAACATTTGCTTGATCATGAAATTTAATACCAGGCATATTTAAAATAAATAATTTTAAACCAGGCAAATGATACAGAGCTGCAACAGCATTTTATACTGTGAATTTTGAGCAGTGCAGGGACACTCATCTTTGGCTACAGTGAAAAGCAAATGTCTGGTTCTGTGTTCTGCCATACAACGAAATGAAGAAGTCAAGTTTAAGTGCTTGTCTGTCCCTGGCACACATTATGTTCAGGCAGATAAAAGGAGCAAGAAATCAAGCTTGAAGTCAAAATCAAAGGTAAATAATAAAGGTGACCACACTACTTCTGTGGAAAAACCATTCACAGGAGTCACCATGGTTCTGGAATAGTGCAGCCCTCTTTTATTCTCAGTGAAAAATCCAGATTAATGGTTCTGCTCTTTGCCTAGTGTTTTGCCACTCTTAAAAGGAAAATCTAATACAGACCCTCCATCTTTGCTTATTCACGTGCCCGTGACAACATCAATACACAGCCACTGACTGTGGAGTGCTTCCACAAACTGCATTTGGGTATCTAGTGCTTTTAAGCCTGCAATTAAAATGGACACCTCACAGAATCATGTGGCTTTACAAAGACCCACAAACAGCCCCAATTTAACAAGGGACATGACAAGCCATTTTAGAATCTTTGAAATAAAATGTTTTGGCCCTTTCCCCTCTCTTCCCCACTGACCTAACTTGACTCAACTCACTGTGAAGCAGAATTTAAATCATTACAAAAATATGAACTTTAAATCTCACCTCTCAAAACACACAGCTGGCTATAAAAGACCTTAAAATAGTACTAAAAGCTCTAGTCATTCAAATGTCTGTAAAACACAGTAGGACAGACTTTGTATTTACAAAACATTTGCAAAATGTGTTTTTTCACGTGGACTTTTCTAAGCTGCGTGCTTTTAACACTGGAGTCGCAGAGAATTTAGAATGAAGTGTGCACAGGAAAAGTAAAATCCCTGACAAGGCACAACCCCCGCCTGTTTCCTCTCTCAGGCAAGAGTCACGTCGCTGGTTTCGGCCCAGGGAGGTTTTCCATGGCAGTCCCTGACTCACAGAGGAGCAGCGAGGTGCTGCAAAACATGGAATCCAGGCAGGACTGGAGTGAGGAGCGATGGGGAAATTTTGGAACAACTCTTAAAATCCCTCATTCTCTGATTAGCTTATTTTGTAATGTTAAAACGAGGAAGTCGTTCGGCTGCTTCAGGTGGAATTAGTTCTTTTGGACTAGCTTTATTGACTCTATTTATTACCTATATAAAAGTGTTGTAATTACCTAAACAATTACTAGATGTATTATTCACAGAACACAGTTATTTCAGCATTACAGCTCCAAAAGCCCTCAGCAGCAGAAGGTATAGCTCTATCTTGAGCTGGAACCTTAGAAGAATATTAAGATCCAGAAGGTACCAGAGGTGACACAGACACACCACCCCTCAGCACCCTCACTGGCCTCCTTGCTGGCAAGACTTTACAGAGGCCAAGGACTGGGACAGCCTGGGCAGGGAATCTTCTCCCACAGCCCCATCCTTCTCTAACACAGCTCTCTGTGCTCCCAGGCTGTGCCAGAGCCCTGACCACAAACCACCCTTCGTCCAAGGCTGGAGAGAACCTCTGCACTGAGCCACCCTGCACAGAACTGCTCAATTTAAATTCCTGCCACGTTCTCTGGAAACCTTCACTCCAGTCCCACCTTTCCTCCAGGGATGGGGGCAAGGAGAACAAAGAAAGAAAGAAAAATTCTACCCATCGTGGTTGTGAAGCAAGTACAAAACAGTGCAGTGAGTTCTACCTGTACAGGGAGCATGAAATAAACACTGGGAGCTGGGAAAGAACTTGATCTCAGTGGGCATTAATTCTGAAACTCCAGTGATACTGGTTTATGATTTTTTGGTTTATTACACTGAAAAGAAACTATCACAAAGCTATGAATAACAACTCATTTTTGCACCACCAGTGGGTGGAGTCCCCACCCCCGTGCACTCAATCATAGACAGGCAGCAGGGAACCCAAGGGAAGGAAAAGCCAAACTGAAGAGCCCAAAGTGTGCACTGAGGTCCCAAAAAAATCTCCAAAATCCACTGGATTACTAAAAGTCATGATTCCAGTAAAAGACGGGCACATCTTCACCATCTCTTTGTCTGCAGAGGGCAGCGTCTCATGTTTGCATCTCAAATGGATGAAACCCTAAACCTAAATTATTCATTAACAGATTACAAATTTCCTCTTCTACATGAAAGAAACACTTAACAGTCTCAGGAGAAGAACTGAACTAAAAAAGACACTAAAAATCATGGGTATAATTGCTTCAGTGGGAAAGATGAGAAGGGGTCTAAGATGGTATTTCTCTTCCCCAAATATTGTGCTTATTCCTACATCAACATCTGTTAAGCCCCAGCTGGGGCTTTTGGTTGCCCAATATCCAACTCTGTTATTTTGCAAAAAAAAATAAACCCAGCAAGCCTCTTACAACGTCTAAAGAAGCACTAAATGATGTACAGCACCCTTCAGATTGCAGTCTTGGTTCAAATATGTGCCTAAAACTTAGTGGCCATCAGTCACAGCCCACAGATCTGGAAATAAACGTAAAATTCAAAGCTGTGCTGGGAAAGGGAAGCACGAGGCAGCTCCAGGGGAACAATCCTGAGCTGGCTCACCTATTGCTCTGTTACCTGCAACTGGCAACTATGCAATTCGAGTGTGCTGGAGACAATTCCAGGATTTCCATTTGTTCTGCATTACTATAATTAGAGCTTCCGGATCATGGTTTACACTAAGAACAGCAGCAAAGGCTTCAAGGTGGAAGAGACTCAGATCAGATGGGTCAGGAGAAAGTCTGGAGAGAACACTCAAAGATTCTGGTGAAAGGGAGGTGTGTTCCTACATTACCTACCCCATATCAGGTGCTTATTTATACACACACAGTCTATAAACACCATAACCATATGTGAAACACAGCTTTTATCACACAACAGCATTTTAACTGCACTTCCTGTCCTCAGCAGCAAATTATTAATTCACCACAAAAAAGGGGTGTCTGAGCACAGCAACTGGTACATTACACAGAAGTTAATAATATGCGACTTCTAAATATAGGCACTCCTGATTTTCTTCTTCATTTTGCTGCCTAAGAGATTTTTGCAGCATCTTGCACACACTGGCTGCCCTGCACGGATGGTGATGCTCAAAACTAGTGACAGGTGCAGAGCTTTCAAAACAGCACTTTTCCCTCATGCCATCCCACCCACGTTCAGCTCCAGCTTGTAAAACTGCAGTTATCTGCTTTGTAGGAACGCACACGCACAGGAAGTCCAAGGAACAGACTGCCAACAAGCAGATGAGAAAATTAAAAAAGATCTGAGATGCTAAAAAACCATGCCAGAATTACACACTGCATCTAAATACAGGTTTTGAGGGAACATCACTGGAGTACTTCTGCAGATAAGCATATCCTTCATTTTAATTAAGGAAGAAAATTTCCCTCCTTTGAATGAGCTCACTTCCATTGGAGAGACCTATTTTACTAACACCTCTTATGATTTTCGCTTTTTTTTGCTTAAAGACAACAGAGTGGGGAAGAAAAAAAAAAACCTTAAGGCCTATATAATTTACATTTGGGTCATGACTTTCTTGGTTGTGGCTCCAAACATCAAGCCTTCAAAAAAACCCCACACGCCCCACACTGCTCTGTAGCAGAACTTCCTCCTGCTACCTACATTCATTTGTATCAACACAAACTGCAGATATTCAGTGGAGTTACAGTCAAAAGGTATCCCAAGGGGAGAAAAATTCATTTATGAACATCACAGTCAAAAAATGCAACTTTAAACAAACCTGTCTGGACACAACCCTGAGTAAGATGCTTGAGGGGACCCTGCTTGAGCAGAGAGAATGGGACTAGATGGCCTCAGACCCTTCCAACCAGATTCCTGTATGATCCTGTGATTACTGGTTTCTAAGAAAGCATGCAGGGAAACTGCCATACATTTACACAGACAGATCCAACTCTGCAGAGAAAAATCTGTTTCAGCTTTCTGCATGTCCAGCATTAATCCATTATGATGCCTTTTGGTGTGGATGTCAGGAATAAATGTGAAACAGTTCAGAACTTAAAAAATACATTGCTTAAACATGGATATTACAACCTGATTCACCCTGTGAACCACGTATGTAAAAAAGCAGCATGTGCTTGTACAGATTCTGGTAATTACAGAGGTTTGTTTCAAAAAAACACCGTGTTTCACACAATACAAACACGGTAATTGTCACATTATCTCACAATCTACATTGTGATTTCAATTATGCACAACAAAGGGACTGCTCATGAGAACTGAACTGAGAGAGTAAATCACACCCCTCGTAATAATAGTAACAAACCTGTGTTCATTAGTGTTTGTTTGTTTTTAAAAGGTATTTGTTCAACTATTACAAACATCTCCTGCAGACTGGTGAAAAAGAAAAATGCACTGGGTGCGGCATCAGTCTTTCGTTTGTAAGACTTGTCTTGAGGGAAATCAGTTTCATATTCTTCACAGCCATGTGACTTTATCAGAAAACCACAGTGCACAATTTTGGCATAATTAGCAGGACCTTCTTAAATACAGCCCAGAAGAAAGCTCTGAGGGAAACAAACACGTTTCACATCATTAGGGAAAGTTACAGCTGAAATGGAGGTACCGGCCTCTGCACACAACAGCAGAAATCCCACCTATTTTTAGTTCACAATTCCAATAAGAAAACAGCTGGGAGTCTAATGAAATTATCTTGGTGACAAATTTAATGGACTGAACACTAAAGTTACTATTTTTAAGTAAAGTTCCTAATTATCCTTCAAAACAAGAAGCAATTAAGCAGCAGTGGAGCTCTGGCTTCCCAAGCGTCTGCAAGGCTCAGCTCCAATCAGATTGAAACTGGGAAATGGCTCAACACCTTTCTGATCCTAAAAGTTGGTTGAGGGCCAGGCTTGGGGTTTGGTTGGGTTTTTTTTAGTCTAATGAAAGCAGCTCTGCTTTGACCTGTCCGGTCCTGCCTCGCGCTGTTTTCCCTGCCTGAGCTGCACAACTCACACCACGCCTGCGAGAGGAGACGGCGGGGAGGGAAGGGAAACGGAGCATGGAGGGGCTGGAGAGAGCTGCTGGGAACCCTAAATGCTAACACACTGCTTGGATCACAGAGCAGCTCAGCTCCGTGGGAGAGAGGTAGATAGGGAAGTGCTCCAGGAGCAATGGAGAAGGGCCAAGGATCCCACCTAGCAAAGAGCTCAGAGGAATTCTGGTATTTTCAAATTTACTGAAACAGCCACATTAATCACTGCAAAGCCAGTTATAATCTGAGCAGTTATGCTCTTCCCCAAAAAGGTTTTTTAACATGGCCATTTTAATTACTGTTTCCCTTGCTAACACACTGTGGCACTAATGAGTCTGTTGTAACCTCACTTAAGACTATTCCACACTTCATACATACCACACACCTACTTTTTGAAACAAACTTTGAAACAACAGGAGTAGAGAACTAGAGTTAGCATTGAAAATACACAGATAATGTACTAATAATTTTAATGAGACATGGTAAGATCCTACAGTCTCGAATGCCCATTTGGGGAATACACCATGATAAAACAGGAGATCTCTAAACCCATCCTTTCACCCTTTCCACTAAACCACTTCACTGTGAGATTCAAGATCAAGAATCTTGATGACAAGATCTTGATCGAGATTCTTGATGATATTACAGTACTTCTTGGCATTAGAACCATGAAAGATTGATCATCCTTCATTCATATGACTTCATTTAAAACCTCACACTATCCAAAATCACCCAAGGGTTTTTGCAGATGTGAGCTTTTATAATCCTCTTGAAGAAGTGCTGTATCAAAACACCAGTTTACAAATGGGGAAATTATGTTTCACCCAAGCCTGGCCTCAGCTAACAGAATGTGTGTATCCTAAAGCAGTTCAGCTCCGTGGGACAGAGGTGAACAGGGAGTCCTACAGAATAAACAAGGAGAAGCCATTCCAACCCAGGGAAGAAAACGAGACTGCACACCTTAACTGCAAACTCTGTTCTTCTTCATGGCACACATATTGATAGGCAGAGCTAATGAATTATAAAAAAATAAAAAATAAGAAAACAATCTTGACATTCAGTTTGATGAACGAATATCCAGAGAACAGCCACACTTTATGAAACTGTGTAAGAAAATTGTCTTGCCAGATACAAAGCTCCACAGCCCCTTCACACAGCTCCTGATTTTGTAACATTATAAATGAGTAATTAAAGTCCCTCTTAGATGCCCTTAACAGCAGAAGTGGTGGACAGTGTGGACCTCAGAACTCTGCAAGCATTACCAACACTGGCAATAAATGAACAAACAAAAAAGGCAATTTTACACATTGTGGGGATTTTGTATGTATATTGCTATTTTCGTTCCTTTTAAGAAATTACTTAGGCTTCAGAAGGAATTGGGTTTTTTTTGCAAAAACACCAATCTCTCAGCCAAGATCCCACAGCAGACCTGGGCACCTGACCTGGGTTGGTCGTGGCTCCTGCCAGCACCACGATCCTTCAGCAGCCCAGGAGCCAAGACTCCTTCCCTCCCCCAGCTGCAGGAGGCTTCCTAAAAATAGTCCTTTGCCAGCTTTTACTGGGCTGCAGTTTACATGAGCCCTCCGGGGGAAGGGGAACCTTGCAGAGTACCCAAGGCACCCACAGAAAATTTACTGGGCAGCCAACAAGTTTCAAGTGTAAATTATCATCCAGACACTGAAACCCCTCACTTCCATAATGAACACATTACAATTTTGCTTTATTGGCGCATATCCTTCCCAGAGACTTATTAGTGTGCCACAATACAAATATAGTTAACAGAGATTTATATTTAACTACAACTTACTTTAACACATTTCAGCTACAAAATCAATGTATAATATACTACAGAGTAATCAGTTCAAAATCACAAAGCCTATCAATGACATCCTGCTACAAAATTACTCTTAATCACATGTAAAATTAGCCAGCAATTTCTTTCAGTTTATTTAGAACGTAGTCACATACTATAAAAAGTATTTAAAGTTACTTAAGCTCAGCTTCAGTTTGAGAACTTCTTCACCTAGTATGAGCTTAATCTATTTTTTAATTTTCAGCCTGCCCCTCCTGAAGTCAGGGTTTTATGACCATGTTCTCTGCATGCAAGCACATGGTCTCAATAAACTGCTGGTAAATTTATACCAAATGTCCTCCAGACATCTTTGTCAGGAGTCTCTAAAAAACAGTAACTTCAGCAATACCTGTGATTGCAGGCAAGCACCCAGACAAAAGAAATTTAAATTGAAGTCCCCAGTGAAGGAAAGGCTTTGGCGAATCACTGAGCAGTGGAGTTCACAGAAGAGGAACATGAAGGGGAGAACGTGCAAGTCAGCAGCATCCAGTGCTCCCTCTCCCTGGGACTGGCAGTGATGCATCTGCAGTTTCAGCCCAGGGAATAATTGGGAATCGAACCTGGCATTTTCACATTGTACCAGCAAATGTACTGGCCTCATTTCATCCTTGTACCAGGAATTTTCTGTTGCATTCTATCTTTGGGAACACTGTTGCTTTTACTTCCTTTTTAAAGCAAGTCTTTAACAAGGTTTTACAGTATCTTTTTAGGTTTTAAGTTTGATGAAACTATTCTCCTAATTGTCATCCGGTAATCTTGAGATGCCCCTTTTCTGCAGCAATGCAGCTGAGCCATGGGAGCTCTTGTAAAACCCAACCACCTCCTGTGCTCCAAAAGCTGCTGTGCCTGCTCAGGGGGAATACCACAAACAGCAGCTCCCAAGGTCAGGCAGAAAGCTCCAGCAGCCACTCACCCACCCAGCTGAGTGAACTGCAAAATCCCAAAAGTATTGGTCACACCTGCTCCAGGATCGTGGCTATCGGAGCACCAGCAATTCACATCATTCCTGCAGCCCTTTCCTGCTGCTGCAGCAGTGTTTTCTGTGCCTTCCACAGCAGCAGCAGCAGCAGCAGCCAGACCTGGGGGTCCCCTGCCAGACCCCCCCAGCCAGTCCAGCACCGCATCCCACATCAGCTTCCCAACCCTCCTACCACGGAATCCACCCAGGAACAACAATCCAGCCTCACACAGGCTGTGCAAAAATGATGCAACCAATTCCACGCTCTTCCTCGTTTCCTCAAGTGTTTATTTATAGCTTGCCCTGTATTTTGTGCCTGCAGATCTTCCTCTTGCAGGAGGGATTCCTAGGGAAGGCTGCTCCAGCCTGTGTGGAAGTCTTTTATTCTGCTTGGTTCTGTCTCACACTGAATTGTTTGTTCAAATCACAGCTCAAAACTACACTCATTTGGGGCTTTCTCTGTTTGCACAAAGGGACCTTGCAAAAGCCTGGAAGAGTGAGTGAAAATTCATTCTCAGGAATTAATAGGAGTTTTAAGAGTTGCTTGGATTGATTCTCACCACTTGACAGCTACAGTGTTTCACCAGTACAGCAATCCAGGACTGCTACACCATTAAGTCCAATTCTCACAATTCAAGATGGCATTTGCTCTGTTTTAGAATAAGCTTATGGGAACTTTATGGTAAAACTGAGCATATTTTTTATATTAATGGGTAAAACTTACAGGAAATACAGAAAGCTAGTACACCCGAGGTGCATGACAAACTTACTGAGTTTACAATCACAATTCCTCCTCTTTACTTCTCACCCTAATTCATTCTGACCAATTCATTTATGACATTCATTCATTCCCAATTCAGACTGACCACTACCTGTCTTCACAAAAACCAGAGGACTGAAGGATTACTGTGTACACAATCACCTACTATTTTACTCATTCCAATTTTCTCAAAACATGTGTTTTGAGCAACACGATTACAGAAGTTTCACCTGCAGTAAGCTGTCATTTCTAGGGTGAATTTGTTGCACTTTCCTTACCATAAAAAGGGTATATTCTCTGCCTGGTGAAAATAAGATTAAAAATACAGAAAACCAAGGAATACCATTGCAAGATCCACGTACAGCAAAGGCAAAGCCAAGAATCTTGAGCTTTCAGCATTTAGGTAGCTTTGCCAATTGTCTGACCCTGTGTGTGTCAAAGCCCATCCCACACTGGGCCTGTCCTCAGTAAATGCACCAAGGGTGTGTTCATCAAACTCTGCCCAGCACGTGTTTACTGCTCTGGAGAGATCCCCTCACTCCAGGAATGTGCAGCATCACTGCAAGGATGAAAGGCTGCTCAGCAGAACACCACGGAATCCACACCATCAGAGATACTTGTGAAACCTGTTGTTAATTAATTCACTCACAGGAGGAGAGTTTTAACATCATCTACTTCAACAGAGTTTCCCAATAGAAACACTAATACGTGGATCCAGGCTCTGGAATTTTTCTTAATCTTTACAATCATGAAAGAAAAATAGAATTGTGTAGTGATGGTGTGGTAGTAGCTGCATTTAATGTTCTTACGGAACAACGCAACATACTAATTTCTTAAATAAATTATTTTGCCTATAACAACACTGATGAATTACTCAGAATGGACTGCACATTGAGTCAGGGCTGTGAATACACGCGGGACATCTTATTTACTAATATATTACTTGTTTGAAAAATATTGGTCATTTTAATTACATGGAAAATGATTTATGAAGTCTCAAAACTTCACAATCAATCAATCAATCAACCAACAAAAGCCTACCCTACGCATCTCCTTGATTAGAAGTTGGTCATGTACTTTTCAGGGTGGCAACTCTGTACCTGTTTTTGCAGCACTAACCCCAGGTCAGTTTAGCTTTAGGCACAATGTGCAGAGCCAGTGTTGTTCATTAATTCTCATTCTATTACAAACTTGTACCTATCAACAGAGCAAGAGACCAATACAACATTCACAGCATCTCCTCCAAAAGCCTCAGTGAACAAAATATATTTTTTCATACGTTACTATCATATTCACTCACACTAAACTTAATGCCACAACAAAAACTTTTGAGGATGGAAAGAAAGTACAGTGGGAAGGAATGAGGAACCTGTTGCCATTAAAATGCAGAAATTAGTGAGAGTTTAATTAACCAAAGGTTTTGGCTTATATTCCATCTCCTGCTGTATTGCATTGCAACACTTTCCCTTCACCCACAAAAAAAAAAAAAAATTCCACTGCATTTGCATTTGTAGGTTTGCAGAGAACAGAACCACAAAAAACAAAGCAGAAGCCTGAACAGGTATCAGAAGTATGTTGATTAAGAAGTCCAGACACTACTGAGCCAAACAGACTTGAAAGCAACTACAAAAATATGCATCTGACATTTGCTTTAAAAAAAGCTCAAGATTGCTTTATTTTCTCTATTGGAAACAGAAATCCCTGGGATTATGCATATTTTGCCATTTATCTGTATGTTTAAAATCACTTGGTGATGCAAGCATAATACCCGTTACCAAACAACAGAATTTGCCATTTTTACCACTAGTAACAAGGAATCTGTTCTTCTCTTTACTGAATTATTTTTAACTCTGTTAATTAACATTATGGGCATAGGCCACCCATCAAGAAATTTGGCTGAAGAACTTTATCTGTAGAATTCTGGACTGTAGCCAAATACTTTTAGTACAGAATTATCTTCTGAAGATGCATCACTCTTGGGTTTATACAGCAGTAGTTACTTACACATTTACATTCTTTGGTAATAACAACTTTGGTTTCAAAGCAGACTACTAAAATAAAATATTAGTGGAGATACATCCTGAGCAAACTACACCCTGCACTCCAGTCAGTATTCTCCTCCAGATAACTGAACTGTCAGTAAGTTTGCTATCTTACCCTGCCTTCATGACACTCTCCTGATGTTCTTCTGCCATTCAAAATGAAACTTCTCGTTTAGAGGAGCACAGCAACCTATTGACCAAATCATGTGGGTGCCTGCATATGATCTCAGAAAAAATTACTATTTTGAGGACAAATTTTATTTAAATAAAATGCTAACATTCATGGCAAACTTTGAAAAATACTCTTGATCCAGCGCAAGCTTAACCTGAGCAAATGTTCTGCATGTGAATTTTGTCTGAAACAAAGAAATAGCTGTTTTGAGAGCAAATCCATTCACACGTGAAAGCAAATACGAAACATCCATTTCGACTGAATCAGGCATCCATGAACACTAGAGTTTATCCTTAACCCTTGCAGGCATTAGCAAGTGATGCATTTAAACTAAAAGGCAAAGTCTGAGTATTTGGACACAGGACTGTGTCAAGAAATTGGGGGAGAAGTTCCAATCCAGCTTTTTCATGCTCTTCAACCAGGTCAGCCCTGCCTCCAGCTGAAGGCAAACCCCAGTATTTACAGCCGGGCAGGGAAAGGAAGTTGCATCTGCAGCCAAAGGCCAGAAAGGAACTGGCACATTCACAGATGTGTGGAACAGAGGAGAAATAAAAGCAGCAGATGAATGAAGGCAATGAGTCCAGAGGGCTGGAAAAGGCCGAGGGAGTGAAAGTGGAGGCAGAAATCGGATTCCTGGAGCAAACAGTTAAACCCCTTGACAATAATTCAGGATGATGCAGTGGGCATCACAAAGACCTCAAAGGGCTGTGCTATGACTTCTTCAATTACTCACATTTCGGACTCGTAAAGGTCTTTCTGCCATTATGGCCCATCGACTTTGTATCTTCCTTATTGGAGCACCTAATTCATAACACTCAAGCAATCTATTCTGGGACACCTTTTGGTTTATCTTGCTTCATACTGGGATGTAATTTATTTTGAAGACAGAGGAGTTTATCTGGGGTTGAGCGTAGCTTGAAATTATGAATTTATGATTAGCTGTGACAAGAGTGGGAACATGTGCTGGATTCATAATCCATTTATTGGCTAAATTTAGGTAATCTGGTTTTCAGAGCACTTGCCAGCAGGCACATCCCTGCTACTGACAGTCAGCAAGAGAGGGCACGCACATGGAGGAGTTGGGTATAATTCTGCTACTATATATTTGCACTTGTGTTGTTGGTAGTGATTTCACTCAAGTTATGCAAAGACAGGAGTTACTGTGCTCCCCATCATACACCTAATACCCCACTGGACTGCAGTGGGGCTGTATTTTTTTTAACTGAAACTTAACCTTGTTTAAAGCACAATCTTCTATTCCCTCAGGCTGAAGATGAGCAGGGAAAAGACCCTAATTTAGTTATCCCTAAGCACTCGGGAATAGAGTAACGTGGGTTCTGTAATCAAGACCAAGAATCAGGAGTTAGATGATCTGGGTCTACTCCTGGGCTTGCCAAGGAATTCACACAGCAGTAGGCAAGCTCATCAGGTTTAGACCAGCAAAAGGGGACAGGAATATTATTCTTCCTCATGGGAATGTTTAACAATGTAATTGTTACTATCCATAAGAAATTCATGTATGCCAGGAATACAAGCCAGGGAAATTCCTGTCCTATTGAATGTGAGTAGACAGAGGAGCTGGAGACAAGAGAAACCACTCTGTCAAAATCACATTGAACGGAAAGAAAGCAAAAGGGAAGAAAAAGGGCAGGCAATAAATTATATGGATAAGAAACCAGACTGACAGTAGTACCCCTGATAAATCAGGTACTATTTTAAAAGGTGAGACTTTGAGCAAACACACTTTACTACATGTTCCATGAAGGGAACCTTGTCATGAAGAGAAATCAACATGGAAGAAAATCATTAAGTGCTGAGATCAGGGCTCTTAACTGCTCTCTGCAAGTCTGCAAATCCCGAAATAAAACACACCATAAATCTTAATAAAAATATAAAGCATTCACAGCATTAGAAATTAAAAAGCCTGTGTGTCCACACGTGCTGATCCTTCAGCAGCCCCTCACAGCAGTCGGCTAATAGCTGCACTCCCTGCCTTTCTTTGATAAGTATTTTAAAAACAAACATCTTAAAAAATACTCCTCATAAAACCCTTCTGGAGGAGCCTGGCACAGTTTCAAGGTATCAGAGAGGCTCTGCTGGTGCTGGAGTTCCAGAAACGTGACTCTGCACCTCCAGAGCCTCCTCCCCGCGCCTTCTCCTTCCCCGAAATGGCAGCGCAGGAGAGGAGCCGGCGGCAGGAAATAGCGTGAGAATGGGCTCCTCGTGCTGCTTCCAGCCCTTCCTGACATCGCAGGGTGTGAAATGGGCTGCAAACGCTGTCTCTCACATTATTTCCTTTTCCACCCCAGCCAAAACCAGGAAGTGCCAGCGAGGAGATTCGCAGGGAAAGCGCAGAGTAAAATGAAGCCAGAGCCAAGTGAGTGGCCAAGGCTAACTAAAGCAAAAATTCAGGGGTCTGTGGGCACAGCCTAATATTAGCAACTCTAGAAAAAGCACTAGAAGGCTCATGGAGTAACCCAGGCTTTGCTTTTGATTTGCTGAATAGTTAACCCAAAGGCTCCTGACATCAAAGTAAGTTTCTCCAGGCCATCCACAAGCTTTGGGCGAGACCTGCCAGGACAATGTGGGCACCGTTCATGTCCTCATGCCACAAACTCCACATTCCTAGGGGAGACATCCTGCTTACTCTGACTGCTCTGTTGGGCATCTGAGAGTCTTTAAAACCAGAGCTGCTCAAATGAAACCTGAGGTAGAAGTAAAGGCAACGACAGCGCTTCAAAGAGATCGTGTTTGTTTGTATTTGACAAAAGACAGATTTGACAAACAGGTTTTGGCATATCACAGTGGAAATGGCTCCTGTATTTTTAATAATAAGTAGTTTAGTCTAAATAAAATGCGGCCCTGTGCCTTCAGGGAAGATACATGAAGGATGGTAAATAATTTAACACCGTTTGGGGTTTTCTGTATTCTAGACACTTCTGTGCTCTTCTGTTTATTATTAGCCAAGAGCAGGATCACATGGCAGCTTCCTACGAACACTCTGTGTACATCCCTGCAAGATGCAAGAGCAATGAAATTTGGTCTCCTCATAGATAAAGCTCCCTCCTCACCACTGAAATACAGAGCCAAACTGGTGACAACGTCACAGAACACGTTGTTCTAAAAGCAGAATTGAAACTGATTTCTTAGTAAGGCCAGTTAAGAAAAGGGAAACAAGCCTTCTTTCCTTTCCCTGCCTCTCAAGACTGTAAAATATGCCTCGGCAGGAAGTACAGTAAAGCTCATGACGAGCAGAGGCAGCTACTCTTTCAAAATGAACAGGGCTCCTCCGAAGTGACATTTTCATTTAGCCAGTGAGCTTGAGGATACAGGGCAGGATACCAGAAGGGCTCTCCAGCAGATGAGGTTACTGGCCAGGCCTCCCAGCCTCACACCTCCAAAAATCACAACTGCAGTGAAATGGGAAGCCAGGACAGTACCTGTGGCTTTGGGTAAAGTGGTCTTCTCTGAGCCAACACAACCAGAGACTCGGTGGAGCAACAATAAGAGCATGTATTGATGTCACTTCTTATGGGAATGTCACTTCTTATGGGAAGATACTGAAAATTGTAGAGATTCAGAAGGAAGCATTGTACATTTGAAGTTACTGCCACAGAATAGGTGAAAAATACCATTTCCAGACTCTAAATCCCTGCACTGGAGTCATGGAGATAAAACATTGAGAATTACATTTGTTCCCGCTTTCTTGGGAACGAACACACAGCAAAAAGTGGCTTTTCCCTCACGCTCTGTCCATCCAGGAGAGCTCCTGAGCCATCAGCAAACTCCTGTCCTTCCTCAGCACAAACTCTGCAGAAGTTCAAGCTGCCATCTGCCCAACATCTTTCTTTTCCACATTCTCCAGCCCTGAATCTTGGAAAGCCCTTCTCCTGGACTACAGCTAAGCTGTCTTCATGGACAATCAGCTGTTAACCATGGAAAGCAGAATTGCTAAAAGACAGGCAAAACTAATTTTTAAACGTTCAGCAGAATGCTCTTGCAAAGTTTCCCATATAAAACTTTGTCGCAACAGTGCAAAAACCTCAGTTTTTAAAAAACTCAAAATGTTAAATAAGCCCATACCAAGAAAAATTTTACACTAAGCAATTCACCCTTCAAAAAATCACAGTTGAAAAAACCAAATTTTTTTTACAAACAACTCTAAAAAGCTTTGTGAGCAAGAACATTTTTTAAAATTTTAACACAATTCACTGAGCAAAGAAACCATTAATATTTAAGAATTTAAGCAACTTTCAAAAGCAAGAAAGGATTTTTGGAAGCCAGATTGATCTTGAAAGAGAAAAGCCACTTTTCCATCTCCCATTTCCAGTATGACTTTCTTGTTTTAAATGGGGACTTCAAAAGGGCATAAGTGTTCAGAACCCAAAACACCTCTCTGAAAGGACTGACAACCCCAATGGAGTTTGCTCAAAATTCTCTTTTCTTCTATTAGCACTAACAGCAGTGACTTGCACATTCATATTGAAATAGCCCTCCCTTAATAAATCCCAGACACATTTGATATTTTGCTTTTGCCACATTTTTGTTAGCGTGTGCTCACCGGGTTAATTTAAACGTATCAATCAAGTCAGATTTTACAGGAAGCAATTTTTGTTAGGTCCCTTGAAAATTTAATATGATAAAAACAAGTTCAGCATTTCAAAGTGACATTAAGCTCCAAGCAAACATAAAAAAACCTCCTACTATGCATATTCTGTTATTAAAAACAACACCACTGCATGGTCAAAAATGCCAGAAAGCACAAAAACTACCAAAATTAACAATTACAAAGCTCCTTCTGCAAGACTATAGTGTCATATACTTTACTATCACACTGAAAAAATATTAGAATTATGAAATATTTTTAGAAGGAGACAGCAATTTTTATTTTATTTTCTTTAGGGGGAAAAAAATCTAACTTGTCAGCAATGTTCAAAGTTTATTTTTGGCTCAACAGCCCATGATGTAGAATTAAGTGTTCCACTAGATGGAGCAGGACGGCAAAGCCATCATGAGGGTCACCTCCCCTGCTGATCCATGGAAAAGTCAAGTCCAGGGATGATAAGAATTTTAGCTTTCTTCTGTGCTTTCAGGGCAGAAAAAGGGCAATGCAGAAGCCTCTTAGTGCTCGACAACACTTCCTTTTTCACAGCATAGAAGCTGACTATTAGCAAAAACTAACCAGAAACAAACCCAGCTCCTCCTCATTTCTATCAACTTTACACTAGAAACACAAAGTTTACTGGATGCTTGTCTGAAACTGAAAATCTTAGCACTTTTTTATTTTGTAGCAACTGAACTTGCAAAAAGCTCCATGCCAAATGATCAAACATTAGTCACCTAATGCAAAAGACGTCGTTACACATCAAACAAATTCACTCTGGAAACAATGGCAAAACTTCAAAGAGGCTCCTACAGACCTGGAGCTGTGCAAGGCATAGTAAAATTATCTCTCTTGTCTCTTTTCAAACAGAGCTAATTGTTGATTTACCTTTAAGTCTACCTAAACAAACAAACAAAAGAAGAACCTTACAGATTTTATTTAATCAGATGTTCTTTAAGAGATGCAGCAACTGCTGTTGCCATCATCATGTGAAACAAGAAACCTTCATTTTCTTGACCATTAAACCTTATTTCAGCTTCTCCAAAAGAAGTAGAGACTAACAAAGAATAGTTTTAGGCATTAATATTTCAAATTTAAGTCCTCCAATTCTTGAGTATGCGCAACAAAAGTACCAGCAATGGTCACAATTAACTCGAGCACCTTGCCATAAAAAATCCTGAACCAGGGTATATTGCTGGATGTGATAAGTAACTGCAAACATGCAGCAGACTCTCAAGACAATACTAATTACCCTGGCAGTATAAATACCACAAGAAAATGACTCTTTCTCAGATATGTGCATGAAGGCACACAAGCAGAACTCTGGTGACTGATCACAGGCTGCTTCCCATGATTGCTGCTCCCATCTCTTTGTTTCCAGTTAAATGAACTGCACTAGAAACCAAAGTGACAAACAGGTTTATTTCCCAACTTACTGAAACTTGCTGCAGCACCTGAAGCTGGCATCTGGAAAGGACGGGGCCAAGTGGAAGAGGCAGAAATTTGGCCTTGGAGACAACAAAACTCTCCCCTCATTAAGGGGCCAGCCTTTGGAAAGACCTTTTGAAAGCACCTGCAAGGTTTTCAACGTAGCTATTGTCTAACTGAACACCAGCTTGTCCCACCTCTCTGAGCAGCTGATTACCAAGAATTCATTATGCACCCCACACATTCCTTTTCCAGGGATAAGGGAAAGCAAGCACCAGGACATCAACCCAGCTCGTTCCCCTCAGTCACAGAGCCTGGGGCAGTGCAATGGAGCAGTACTCACTACTGTGCACAGTCAATCAGCTGGTACTCGTTGGATCTCTCGTAGCAGGCTTTCACACCTTCATCCTGCCAAAGCGTTTTTGTGTGTTCATAGAACTCCTGAAATGGGAAAACAGTGTTAGGGAATGAGTTAGAGATGAGGAGAATCGTCAGATAGTAACATTATCATTTCACTTTGCAACGAGCAGGAAATGGAGCAGATTTAACAACAATCTTTAACCATGCTTTAGAACCTCACTGCAAGTTCACTTGGCTTTCTAAGTTTGACTTCAACATTCTGTAACACTTAAAGAACTGCTTCTCAATCCCTGATTGAATCCAACCATCCAGTGTAAGGAGGGTTAATGTCTCATTGATGACAATTTCGTTGGCATTTTTAATAATTAGTGCTATTTGGTAACATTTGCTCTTTAACTCATGGTATCACTGTATTTTACATTTATGTGGCTGTCATGGTTTTTTTATCTTCAATGAAACACTACTTCTCTGTAATTCCTATATGAATGATAATGCTAATTAAGTTTTACATGACTTTACAAGTTAAATGAGGATCTTCAGGGACTATACAGACATCTGTATCTCACTTAACTCTGTATCACTTTCGTAAATTTATTCTTTTACAGTGTAAAAAGACACTGAACTACGGAAGAAAGGCAAGGCTAGATCGTGTTTTGTCTCAGCCTTAAAAACATAAAGATATGAACACAGACAGCCAAAAATGCAATGCTTCAGTTTTGTTGAACCTGCAACACAAGTTAACAACACAACCAAAAGCCCTTTCCTTTTGCACATGAAAGATGCACTTTGGCTCCAACAGCGTGTGTGCAACATGGGATTGAACTTCTGGCCATCAGTCTAAGAACTCTGAATAGACTTTAAAAGAACAGCAGCAGCCTGGTGACTAAAATACACACAGACACCACTGTGGGCATTCCTCTTATCAACAACCATGGGTGTTCCTTGGCTATCTCTCAGAGCTTTGAAGTGTTTTGGGCAAAATACTTTCATTCTGATTTTAAGTAGCAAGTAATTTTTTTTTTTTAAATCCAGACCAGCACAAGGCCTTTAAAGTAGTTTCTGTATATATTCTATCTCTCCCCACCTCTTTTCTTTACAGCAGAATTAGTTTAAAGAAGAAGAATGTGTTATTTTTGAATAGCTGTGGTAGTGCTTCAAGGTTCCTCCATCTCTTGGGATATCAGCCTCTCACATTCCTTTACTATCAGTGTAGTACAAAGAAAGGGGACACATTGGAAAGTTTCACTTTGAAAACAGTTTTTAAAAAACTTCACACTCCTATCAGAATGTTAACTAACACCTGAACTGTAGCAGAACAGTAAATCCTTTAAATTGCATCCTAAAGATGCATAAAGGCATCTTACAGTAAATTTAATGATGCTGATTTTCAGAGCACCCTCTTCCTGGCAGGTATGAGATGCATATGTGATTGTGTGATCACACAATTGTGAATACCAATGATGGAAGCAGACCATCAGATGCAAATTTGATTGTCCTTTTATTGCTATTAAGTATTCACTAGCTGCACATACACAAAAATGAGAGCAAACACAAAATACACATCCAAATTTTGTTCTGATTTCTTTTAAAGATTATGACGTTTATATATGTTCTTAGATTTCAGTTTGTTCCCTGCTTTTATGAACTGTACATGAACAAAAAGACCAGCTAAATTTCTTTCAAAAGTAGGTAAGAAGATTTTACTTGATTTTTAGCATTTGCAGATTGCACGACCATTTGCTTTTGCTATTAAAGGAAGTAAAAGATGAACCAACATCTTAATTTCAGTCCTCAGTTTCCTGTCTCCCACTGCTGGAATTATGTTCATTGGACACTTTAATTTTGAAGATTTCCAATTTCTTGGCAGTTGGGGGACTGTCAGTCACCTTCAACTGTATCAGAGCACAGTGAGGAAAGTATCTTTCCAAAGCAAAAAGGAGAAGGAAGATAAAGTAAAGAAGAGAGAAGGAATTATCTGCAATCTCACTGTCTTTGAACCAAACCCATTTTGGGGAATGTTTCTGTATTTATTTTTAGAAGTAACAACTGTCCAATACAGAACATCATATGGCTCACTCAACTCATTTCTACAAAGCTGGGAAACCGAAAAATGGAATCAGCAATTGTACAAGATTTTTTTTTTGCTGAAACAGCAGCTGATTCAAATGCACAAATAACTAGGCAAAGGTAAGTGTACAGAAAATGCAGTAAAACATTCTTCATCACCTACAAATGTAGATATGAATGAAAAAAGGCAGTGCTTTAATAATAAAAGTCTCAGCACAGTAAAACTCTGCCACAAAAATTCTTCCTCATTACTGTTTCTCACTACAACTATGACACTTTAGCAGCGAGCTGATATAAAGCAACAATTTCAAAGACCTTTTAAACTCCATAATGCCTTACATTTGGAGTAGTTTCTGCAATCAGATCTTGAAATGGGATGAAAAATAAAACCAGTTCCTGGCCCTAGCATAAACACATTGATAATAGAAAGCCCAGGGTTTAGTTTACCAGAACAGTTACATATTGTTTAGAAGAGCCCTCCCTGTGTTCTAAGGGCAGTTTTCACTTCTAAGAAAATATGTGAATTACAATAATGGGATAAAGATCAGTGTTTGTGCGTTGTTAGGCCAAATTACCAACAAAATATTTAAAAATGCCTTTATGCCTGTCCTGCTAATCTGAACTATAACCAGCAATACTTAAGCAATCTTCTCAGTATGGTTATTAATTGTCCATGTGGGATGGAAAAAGAATTTAATTCCACATTCTTTGAACTTTTTATTAGGGTTTCAAAATCAGGATCTACAACAACTGAAGAGTAATAGGTTATTCTACTAAGACACAGTGGGGTTTCTTTGGGATGGGTTTTTGCTGTTACTTTTAGTCCTTTTTTGTTGTTTGTTTGTATTCACTGTGTTTTAAAAAGTGAACTACATGACTTGTGATGGTCAAATATGAGAATGCCTTTCATTAATACACAACCCTTTGTCTTTAGGCCACATCAAACACATCTTCACACATGCTGGGACTGATGCTGAGCCACCTCACACAGCTGTGAACCAGGAAGGTTGTTCACCCAAGCCAAGTCAGAACCAGGCTTGCAGAGTTCATCTCCTGCTTTATTAGAAGCCTCCTCACTGTAGTGACTGATTTTAGAATTAAGACATAGTAGCTGGTTGCAAAAAGCCAGATTCTCCCTCCTCCCCAATACACCTACACTAACCACAGCTCTGAAATAATATTTAAAAAAAAGAATAACACGAGAAATCCTCAGCATCCCATTTGAGTCATGGAATGTAGCCTGGGGCTACTCTCAGGGAAGGCAAGTAAAACCACAAGATTTGTTATGTATTTAGGTAAAACAGGGGCTTCAGAGGCCACTAGAAAAATCAAGTCAGTAACAGGGTTGGGGTTTTTTTTAGTTAAATAGGTATAATTTGTATGAGAGCTCTAAAAATAATGAGTTAGGAAACAAATAAACCAAAAGTAGCAGGAAAATTTCCTGAAAAGAAATAGCCAGAAAACTAGTCCTTACATGTCTAGTTCTTGTTTCCACAACACTGATTCATTTGCTGGCACATTCTAATATAACAGACACTACAGCAGCATCAACACAGGTTTTTCTTGCACTAGAAAATGCAACTCCTAACAAAACAGCTAAAATAAACAAATAATACTAAATGACAACTTGGTTTGAGATGACATTCCACAACAAAAAGGATTTGAATGTTAGATTCCAAATGATCCATAGCATTTGCACTGTAGGATCATATTATCCATTCTTGCCCTATGCATACTTAAAATTGAAAAAAAAAAATTCAAATTATGTCATTTTCCATTAAAAAAAACAAAATGCTGCAGTGTCACAATACACACCCAAGATCCTGTTTAAAGTACAGCTGAAGCTGTGTAAAGCAACAAAAGTCAACACAAGTGGTGACAGGATGGCACCACCAGGGAAGGTGAGGAGTGAATTCCTCCTAAGCTTTATGTCAGGATTGGAGCATTTATTCACCACCAGAGCAGACCTTACACATCCCAAAGCGTTAACATAACCCCAAAGAGGGAGAAATCCTTGAGGAGAACACTCAGGGAAAGGAATGTCAATGTAACACAGATCTGAAGAGAACAAACAGGGCCTGACTGAATCTGCTCAGGCTGGGCAGGGGCATAGTTTGAATTCCGGGCACAATCCCCATGAACAGACTCCACTTCTGGGAATCTATAAAAAACCCTGAGAAAATCCTCTGTCTGGGTAAACCTTCTCTGGTCTTGCTCAGATAACTGAAGGATCAAGGACCACGACTTGCTGCTGCTGAGGAAACCTCACCTCTCCTGATACCCTATCGCCACAATGGTTAGAAAGCCGCTTTTATGTGAAATGATTTTTCATTATTGTTTTATTTCTCCACCTGCTGAAAGCTTCCCAATCCAATGAGTCAATAGGCAGCATTTGTAAATCACTTGGATTCACTTAGAGGAATCTCTGCAGACCTCTAGAGAAAAAAAACCCATCAGTGGAAAGGCAGAAGGGATGCTTGGAAAACAGCTCTTTGTTCCAGAAGGATCTTGCTGATACAATTCTGGATTAGAAAGGGGGAAATGCAGAGCCTAATCAAGTTTAAAACCTACTTATATTGGAAAATTTCACCAAGTTGAATAAATGGCAGCAGGTAAACAGTGGTTTTGCTTAAAGTCACACTACAGAAAGTGTTAAAGAACTCGGGGATTGACTGCTTTGGTTGTTAAAAAAAATAATCCTCAAGAGACAAACTCCAGGCCTGGGAAAAAATAAAGGAACCGAGATCTGCTTTTGAGAAGCATTCTAAAAGGATAAAATATTAGTAGAAAATAAAGGAATATTAACTGGACATACTGTCTACAAGGCTTTGTTCCCTCTAGATATATAAATACTCAAGAGAATTTAAAAAAAAAAAGTTTATGAAGCAATGTTTTATAGGCATTAGGATGTTGGCAGGGAAAAACATTGGCACAGTCCTCGCCACTGTGACACCATATTCACAAGAAACTTAGCATGGACATGCAGCATTACCTTTTCTTTGTAAAATATAATACAGGGTGGATCCTTCAGCAGAGCAGTTTATTTACTAATTCCATCAAAAGTCAATGCCATTGAAAAAAAACCTTACCTCCTAAAAGGTGTGTACAACCATTACACAATGTTGTGGTTAAAACTGGGATTCAATTCCTGGGCAAAGTTCACTGTCCCATGGAGCTGCACATTTCATAATAAGAGTTTTAAATAGGTCACCGACTTACAAACCTGATGATTAAAGGTCAGAAGAGCTTCTAACTGTAAAACTGTCTCCTGGAGGACATTTGCTTCCCAACGTGTTGAGTTTTTAAAAGTAGCACCGACCATTGATTTCAAACCCCTTTACAGTCCTACTGTGCCAGGGGGGAGCACAAACTTTCCTCTCCTGAGAGCCAGGCAGTTCTGCTGCATTCCACAAGCGAGGCATTGCAACAAGGCAAGGTCACGGGATGGCAGGGCAGCACAGAGCATTCCAAGACAAACTGCACCAGCTGATTTTCTCCTTCCAGGATAGGTAAGTACCCAACAAATTGATTTATTTCTCATTGCTCGTAGCTGAAATCAAGCGATCACTACTGACTGTAAGGGCACTCAGGGAAGGGAATTCATGGCAACTTTTCATTCTCCCCAAGTTTGGGCAGGGATGCCAGAATGTGTTAAATTTGTCAAATCAGACAGTTTAATAAGCCACTTACTTGAATAGGGAAACATCTGCATTCCTAATGGTGTGAACAAGTGTTAATTATTGCTTGCTATTTTAGGGCAAATACGCTGATGGTATCACAAAGGAAACGCATACCTAGGAATAGTTGAAGATATTCTCCAGTTACTGGCACATGTCCAGAGCTGAATACAAAACTCTTTGGGAGAGGCCACTGCACTCAGCACTTCCCATAACTGAGTCAGAAATATTTTCAGCAAGGATTCAGTCTCATTATCAATAGCTTTTCATGCTTGGAAAAGAAGAATGATGCTGAAATATTCTGTGTGTCTGCCTGGTAACTTCTAGTAGTACAAATTAAACTGGATGTGGCTGCAAGGACTGGCCAATGGGAAGGGAATTCTATGTAAGAAATTTCTGTCAAATTTGAACTCACATTATTCCCCTTTGTTAAGAGTTTCAAAACACCACAGCATTTGAGAAATGTGCCAACACACAAATCCCTACCCATAAGCTACAATGTGCCTTTGGTTAGAAGTCCTCACTAATAGAATATCAAACTATTTCTCTTTTATTTCTACTTTCACAAGAAGTTTAATTGCCACAGAAACTTCATCTGTTGATACCAGAACACAGCTACTCAGGTTTATTAGGGAGGAAAACTCACTTTGGGTGAGAGCACCAAGCCTGCTCCCCATTTTGTCAAATTCCTCTGCAATTTAAACCAAATAATCAGTGTTCCTCTGCTTCTTCAAAGTGTATCATACATAGGAAGAGGCAATTCATTAATGGATCAAACTTCCTGATAGCATAAAAGGCACAAAGAAGTCTTCTACCCCATTCCAGCTTTCTCTCAGGGTAGTTTAGAGAGGTGATAGAGGCAGTTCAACCATCAGCTATTTTTGAAGACTTCAGTCTAAGAAGGAAAGTTTAATAAAACTCAGAGAAATTTCTTTTGAGACTTAAATCAGGGTTTGGAAAATGTCTTTCATACTACATCATTTAGCTACTTTTTGTTTAATGAATATATAGTAAGCTTGAACAGTCAAATCAAATTACCTTATTCCCTCACATGGTGCCAAGAACAAACACCTGGGACCACACTAAACTCTGCTGCCTCCTTTCAGGGTGGAAACAAAAAGCCTCTTTTTGCCAGAAACTTCCACCAACAGAAAAGGGTGTAAGATAAAACAGTTCTCCTCATTCTAAATTCAGACAAATCCCAAGGACAGCTCACTAACCCCCTTACAATCTTTCTGAAGAAGCAGCATCTGTACTCATAGAAGTGTTCACAGGCTCACAAAAAAATCTATACGAAAAAATGAAGCTCAAATATACTTCCAATAAATTAATTTAAAGTTCTGTTTAATTGCTGGGATTTCTTTTTAAGAGTAAAAAGATACCCTGTTTCCTGGGAGCTTAAAAAAATCTTAAATTTTACTGGAACACTGAAGAAATGTCACATACTCTCTAAAGACCAGCTGAAAACCCTGACCAGTCAGCTGGACACAACAGGGCTGTGGCTGGATCCATTGTAATACCAGGGAGGCTCACAGGTATAATTTTATTTCATCTATGCATACACCAATATTTTGTGATAGTCTCTTACTGTGATTAAAACCAGAAAATGCTTAAGAATTTCTATATTAAATTATGCCTATTTCCTGTTTAATTCAGCTGGCAGCTCTTCTATTTCAACATAAATTGAATTAACCTGTTCTTGTTCTTTAACATTGCTCTGAGGAAAAAAAAGAAGATGTATCAATAGAAATTAAGTCACGTGAACTTCTGAACCTGTAAATATGGTCTGGTATGGTTGGAATTTACTGGATAAAAATATAAATTCAGAATAAAGCATTAGCTTTTACTTCCAATACTAATCAAATAAATTTATAATAAAGCAAAATATAGGGTGAGGGGTTTTTGTACTACAAAAGCAACTGGACTACAGAAAAGACATGCCTATAATGCCCATTGTCTCAAGTCCTGGGCTGCAGATTCTCCAATTTAAGGAAATTCCTTGTGTGATTTCAACAGAATTATGTGAACACCTCAGTGAAAGCACTGCAGAATTTAAAGGGCTGAAATTTTGAAAAAAATCACTTCCAATAAATACATTAGCACTAACAAAATTTGCTAGATATTGCTAGTCACACATAAGAGTAAAACATCCCTATCAGGCATTTATCCATGCAGACAAAAAACAGAGATTTCACGAGATTCATTTGCAAATTATTAGTAGTTACATGTGTCTCAATTTTGAGAAACAGAAATGAAATCAAGTGGCTGCCTGCCTGACAGACCCTATACTAAAAGAAGGCTTCAAAAGAACTCTTCAATTAATCTGTATTCAAGAATTTTTTCTGCTATTAAAGGATAGGAAAACCAGCTCTACATAAGTTCCTGTTAAACTCTGATCAGGTAAACTCAATTGGATTATCTGGAAGCCCATTTAGAGGGAGCTGCCCTGTGTAGGTAAGATAATAGAGATTTAAAAACGAGTAAGTAAGGATTATTTCAGAGGATCTAGCACCACATCACTGATACTGTCTGTAAGACTTCCCACTCCTTTCTCTGAACATTAACATTCTTGAGGAAAAAATACTTCACACATCCACATTTTCTACTAATTCTGCACCTCAAGATGCCTCTCGAAGGTATGTATTGATCACTCTTTTACACATAACAAGATAGAGGGCACTAAAAAAAGGGAAATAGGACATTGAGGTTTCTTGATCAAAATCATAAAGACAATCTGGACAAGATGGAGCCCCAAATCTTTTCTCTGTGCTAAGTATCCAAACTGCACACAACATTGTCCAGACACCCAACAAACCAAGCACTGTCTCCCACCTTTCCCAGCTTCCCATGAGTATCCTCACCAAAGAAATGTTTTGCCTACCTTCACCCCCCAAAATGTGTGACATTTCAGATATCCCCATGGGAAACGTCCCCCACTGCAGTGAATATGTTTGTCATTACTTTATAAAGCTAGTGATGCTGTCAAACCAGAACAGCTCTCTTCTTCTGCCATGATGTATTTAGACAGGAATAATAATATATCTATCACTGTACCCATCAGGGTGGTTATCTACAGGGACAGATAATTTTGTTCTGTTGCCTACATAATTAAAGAACACTTCTGGCAGCAAGAGATCCCCACTCACATCTTTTCTTACTGAGACTCTATGATCTTCTTACCTTCTTAAAGATTTTGGTGTCAAAACCATTTTAGGGACTCCAAAGCCCTGTTCTGACCCTGCTGCAGGTTAAGGGACCACACTGTGCACCACCTCCTTTGTACCACACTGCCCACGGGCCAGCTTGTAAATCAGCCCTCAAAACTGATCCCTGTTAAAAATAATCTCCCCAAAATAGAAGAGAGAAGGAGTAAGGGTTACCAGGGTTATTTTTAACCTGGGGTGGTTCAATGGTCTGATTTACACCGGGGACCCAGCGGAGGTTTTTTTGGCCCAGTGTGGGTGGCACAGCCCGGAGTGGAGCAGAGGGAAGGGTTGGCTGTGGGCACAGGGGATGCTGAGCTGCCTTTGAGGCTGAAGCCAGAGTGTGGTAAAGCTCAAGGACACCACTCAGAAACCATAATAAAACCATTCAGCAGCAGTGGTAGTGGGAGATTCAAAATAACTACAATGCAGCAGTGTAATAAAACTTAAACTGGAACCAAGAGACCTGCAGACAACATCAGCATCTCTTCTAAACATCCTCAACCTACAGAGCCATAGGCTGGAGTCATTCCTCTGGTATTTTGCCTTTCAATAGCTAATACTCTGATTCTACTACTTTCTGAATACCATTTTTCTGAATTTAGTATGGTATTTTCAAGAGACAGCTTCCTCAGCTGAGTCCAGAGCAATTAAAAATAGGCAGCTGTAAATCCTGCTATTTTGAATATTTCATTAAAACCAGAGAATTATATATGGACTGTGACCCAAAGTAAATAGGTTTTATTTGGTAGCTTGGTTCAATTTGGTTGATCATGGAGTGTGAAATGTTGATAGAACAGGAACATTTCCTTCCCTCTTCTAAGACTAAGAGCAAAAAGAAAGGGATGAGAAGAAGGCCACTATTCTAGTTGGTCCTGGGGATGGAGAAAATATCCTAACCACTGTCTGGTATGCAGAACAGGAATAAAAATACCACTTTTATAACCCAGCTAACCTAACATCACCTGACACTTGAGACAGATATACAGCTAATCTGAATTATTGAAACTACTTATGAGGTTGAGTTTTGACACTGAAAACACACACATAGAGCTGTGTTAAGCTAAATGCATCAAAGGACAGTAACAATGGAAATGCCATTTGGAAGCCCCAACTATAGATCTGATCTACTAAAAATTGCAGTATTTTAAAACACCAGCACGATTATGTGAACAGAATTCCTTTCAGTCAGTACTGTGTTTTTCCTTTCTCCATATGTTACTACTTGCATTCAGGAAATCTAATTTCTTAATACCAACTGTGCTGAATTAATAGATCTCCAACATACTAAATTTTCAGCTTTAAAGGGGATGTTTAACCTAGCATTACACTGTACCAACATTATTTTTAACTCAAGCTGTTGTTTTTTAGGTTTTTTTTAATTCAAAACAATATGGTCTACACAAATGACACACATTTCCTGTAAGTCAAAAACTGCAAAGCAAACAGATGGAGACTCAGACTAAGAAAATAATTAGAATATCAGAATACAAAAGTTGCTCTTTGAATCCTAATTTACATGAAGAGCCAGATCCCAATATTAGCATCCCACCGTGAAGCTCCTACATTTTTCTTGACTTTCTTCTGCCTTTCACATTACACTGAACCTTGCTGTTAGGAAACCTGCACTCTAGCTCCACCTGTTCCACAGGGAATTGTAAACACAGATTTCGGCCTCTACTTTAAAATTCATTTCAACTACTCCTTCATACACAGAAGATGATGACATTGAGCAGTACTCAAGGACTGTGATTTCTGACACTATGCACTGAGAGCTGGCATCTAGGGGCACTCTAGATCTTAACTTGATTTGAATCCTGCAGTTAAAATGCAGGTTCAGTTTTCCAGGTACCAAAGGACTACAACCTACATTCAGACACACTCAGAAATCAGAGATATATTAACTTATATAATCACCAAGGGCAGAGAGAGCCAACAATAGTCCTTCAACATCTGTGGCTAATGCATATCCAGTTTAAAACCTCAACCCTACAAACATTTACATATGAAATAGTTAATCATGCCACTGAAGTAAGCCACTAGTCAAAGTTATGTACACGCCTAAACCTCTGTAGACTCAGGGCTTAAAAATTTAAGACAATACCTTTGCTCAAAGAAGAAAAACTAGTTTTATTGGAGCACTGTTATTCCTGAAGTTGTGTGTCATTCAACACTTCAAAGACTCTTCACTGAACTTGGAATTATTTATGGATGTTGTAAGTCACACAATTACACCTTGCTTTCAGTGGAAAAAAGGGAAAAATTAGAAGAAATCGCTGCACTCCAACTGAATGGAAGCAAAAAAACCTCTGGGATAAAAGAGACAAGGAAAATCCAGTATTTCAGTGCGAGGTAGGTCACAGGAACTTGTTGCAGCATTGTTACAGATCACAACCTGAACTAGCACAAACAATGGCAGTAGCAGAGCTGAGGGCACACAGCCAGCTCAGGAGCAGGGAGGGTGGAGCAAGGACCCACTGTCTTCTCTCTCAAATATGCTCCTAAAACTATCTTCAAAGCATACACTTTTCTGTGCCTCCAGGAGGAGGGATCATCCATGAAGGGATCGAGTATTTCTGTGAGTAACACTGATAAACGTCTAAATTAAAGAGGTGTGAAGTTAAAAATCTCAAAATCTCCAGTTTATGGTGCTTTAAGACAAAATGACAATTACTACACTTTATGTGCTAGAATCATACATCTCCCCTCTATCAACCTGTCTGTGCCTGTTGAACACTGAAAATGATCTGATTTGAAGATTACAGTGCAGTATTGCCAATTAATTGCTAATGTCACCTGACTTCTGCCATGGGCAAAAAGTGCGTGGGTTTGTTTAGTTGGTTATTTTTCTTTTGATAAAGACTGACCGAAGCAGAGAAATTCCCAGAAGCAGCAACACTAGGAAAAGGTAACTGTCACTGGTCTCACAGACCAGCTTGTTCAGTAATGTTTACAAATCAAAAATTACAGAAACCTTGCTGTGGTACAAACTATTCAACATCTTACTCTTATTTGCAGTTGCACTTTCATTTCAGGCATCTGGGACTGACTACTGCAGGACACAAAATTCTGGTGTAAATAGATCATAATTTTTGACACATCATCCTAATTCCTTCCCTCAGCCCCCTGGAACACTGCACAGAGAGAGAAATACAAGTTTTGAAACACTCCTGCATTACTGTAAGTAAAAGGTACTTCATGGCAATTGACAAAAATATCTTCTCAGTGTTGAAGTGTTCAGTGTTTGCAAACTGTATTTTCACGGGCTTCTGCTACAAGTCTGGTTGAGATACAGGAGAAATTAATCACCATGAGTGGGCACGAAGTTGTATCATCAACCAAATAATTATCCTTTCTGCATTTACTCTGGGACTGCTGGCACCTCGAATGAAAAACCAGGACTGGGAGAGCTGGGGCAAGGACGTGTGTGTGGAGCCTCTGCAGAAAGCCTGGCTGACACAGAGTCTGAATCAGCAAGAAAACTCCACTGTTCTTCCAGAGGAGAGAAATCAGCATCATCAAACGCCAGCTAATCATCAACAGAGTGCTGTGTGTATCTCCACTCATTCTGGGCAGGGCAACTCCCAACAATATCCAAACTTTACACTCAGCACTGTCCATCCTGACTCTGTGGCTGATTAATTCACCAGAGCACAAAAAGCAGACAAGGGTCTCCATGTTCCTGAAGGATCAGCTGGAATATTCTGGCTGTGCTGCTGTAAACTCGACTGGCACTCACCAAAGGCACCTACTGCAGTAATTCCCAGAGAGCAGCTCGCTGCTCTGGGGAAATATTTACTACAGGGCAGGGAAATATAATCACTTGCAAAAAGGCATGGCTGCAGCCACTGTGAATTACTCACCGGAGGGAAATCGAAGTCTATCTGGTTTGCTAAATTTAAGATGTAGTCGATTCGAAACTGGTTCTCTGGATTGGCTAGTTCCACTGGAGGTGCCAAATTGCCCATTGCTGTCACTATTGTCTGCAAAGAAACACAAGTAAAATATTGCAGAGAGTGTCTAAATAGCCACTTGGAATAGTTAAAAACAATAGCTCTTAAGTTTACCTCTATAGCTTCTTTAATATTGTTTTTAATATCCTGAATTTTCATTTTCTTCTCCCTGTAATAAAAAAGATACATCATTAAATTTGTAAGCCACAAAAGCACAGTATCTTTTTAAAACAGAACATGAACTTGAAAAATATTCTATCAAAACTGTATTTTCTGAAGTGCTTTCAGTCACTGAAGACTTTTGTAGATAGGCTCAATTAAATATCTCAAAACTTTTCTATTGAAGCAGTAAAATCTATTTGCATCTATTTTAAGCAATAACATCTACTTGCATCCAAAAATCAGCATCTAATTATGCTTTAATAAAAACCTACTACAGTCTCAGACTGGGACTAAGACATTCTGCAGAATCAAACATTTTGATTCATCTAAATGCAAAATACTAGACATACGTGAAAGGTCTTTAGGAAAGTATACACTGGAAACAAACAGAAAGGAAAAAAAAAAGATGAGTTACTAAAGAACCTCAAAGCACAAAAAATTAAAGCACAAAAATGATGGCTTAGCAGATAAAGCAGGAGAGGACTCAACTTGACACAAGACATTCAAACAGTCTGGATGTGAAACAGAACCAGTAAAGGGTTAACCAAGTATACAAAATTACCTCCTGACCACAGACAGAGAAGTAGGCTAGAAAACCACTTGGAATCAGCACCATCATTTGGGATTAACTGCAGTCACATTAACGAGCCCAACAGGCTGGAGCAGGACAGTGCAAACCATTGCCTCTGCTCCTGTGCACTGCATTTTGTGTCAAATCTGACACCAGCTCATTTCAATGCTGAACGGTGCCATCAAATTAAATGCATGATCAAACATTTGGTATAACCAGGAATTAGCACCCTAAATGTATTACTAGCACTGAGCCTGTAAATTGTAACCTAATTGCAAAGAACTATGATAAAATTTTTCACATTAGTAATTTCTTGCAGTACACGGCATAAAATCACTACTTTGAGGTAAAAAGAGTTAGCCATTACTAAAAAAAGCCAGCTAAACTAAGTGACCTTTTAATCTTCATTGAACAGCTTTTCCAGAACTCTTTGATTATGGAATATTTATATCAACATTTAAATTTTTTTTTTCATTTTGAAAACTAACATTTTCCAGCACAGTGTCCCAGAGATTATGAAGTACTGACAGCATTTCCTTTTTTTACCCTTTTAAAGATAGTAACTCACACTTTCAGCTTACAGACTCCAGCTTGAAAACCTCATTTTATGGAGTTAATTCAGTAAGCATATTGCAAATGCTTTTTATCACTTTTTCCTTTCTATAATTACTCACAGTCAAAACCCAAAATGAAACTGAAAGCATATTCACCAATCAAGAATGCAGGAGAAAAAAAAAATACTACTCCAATAACAAGGCAGACAGACATCCAGGAGTGGTGGAAATTTTGGCTATCAAACGAAAAATAAAGGCAATTTTTATAAAAGACAGGGTCAAGGAAAACAGCACCATGGCAGCCCCACATTATTCTGCCTTTTAGGCAGAGGTGTGGAGGATCTGGTTGTACATTCCCCAGTTGTGACAGCACGACTGCAATGCAAGTGCTGCCCTTGCAGAGGGGAAGCAAACAGCAGCACCAAATCATCTCGTTCAGGATGGCTTTGCTGTGCAGGGAACACGTCTTAATCAGCAGCACAACTCCAACAAACACAAATGTGATTATCCCAAAACATCAGCTCCCCACTGACCACATGTCCTCAGAGGTCTGGGGCAGGGACGGGAAGGTCAGTGAAGCTTGGTGCAAAGAGAGAACTGAATGGTCAATAATGAGATGAAAATTCTATGTTTTCCTAGACTTCTTTACCTACCTACAGACCACCTTTGTTCCTGAAGATCACCAGTTTTTTTGCTTTAGAGATTTGGCACCGCTGATGAGAACAAGGCAGTGAGCCAAGAAAGGCCAAAAGCACCAAATTAAGGAAAATAAATTAGACAGGATATGAGAGGAAAAACTGAGGGCTTTTCACCCTCTTCCTTCCTAACTGCAATGATTTCTATTGCCTCAGGTCTTGACAAACTCTCCATTCCACAACCAAGACTTAGGGTGCACAAATATTCTATTTTTCAGTAGTGCACATATGGTTGCAAAACCACCATCCGCTTTCAGTTTTTAAAAATCATGTTTAATTATTAAAAATATGTAAATAATGGTATGAGAGCAGGAAGTGTTTATCAACGACAGTGTAAGCAATTTGTCTGGCTTTATTCTGCCTCCAAATTTCAGCTGCATCTTGAACTTAATGTGTCTTAAGATGTGTCCAGATTCTGCCCTGTTTAGATCAAAAGCACAACTGATATGCTGAAAGCCAAGCAAGACACCAGTATTTTTAAGGAATCATCACTCTTTTTGCTTTGGTTTGGAATATCATTAGAAAAAGATAAGTTTAGGAAGTTAGCATTGTTTTTGAGCAAACTCTCGTTATTCTCTACTCCCTGGAACACTTGCTACTAATTATCTCAAAGCATCAATGAGGTGCACGTTGACCTGACTCTTCCATGCCATACAATAAACCTCATTATTTTAATTAAAGATTTCAGTCAAACTTCCACATTTACACCTCTTGGCTGATCCTCTCACTACCAAGTGATAATGAATATGGAGCAACGTTAACCTCCAGCAATTAACAAACTGCTCGATAACCATCATCATCTTTACAACAAGGATACTCATAGTTCCTATTTCTGGTGTTGTTGCCATGGCCCTATAGCCTGCCCAGTAAACAAGGAATCTTATTACACAGCAGTGAATGTATCACAGCGTTTTGTGTTTTGTAATGTTTACTAGGCATAAACTTTCCATGACAATGAGACACTTTATTCTTCTGGAACTCAGCGTGTTCATCAATCACCCATCCAACAGCAGCTTACAAGTAACTCTAACTTCTCACAAAAAAACCCCCAAAAAGGTGACATTGATTTTACTCAGGGGCTAATGAGGTGCAGTACACAAAAGCAACATCCCTTTGCTCTGCCAAACTGTTCTCTTTTTTTAATAAATCTCAGCCAGGTTGTACCTCAAATTTCCAGAAGTACTCAAACTTTTATTTTCCACAACCACAAAGACTGACTATTCAACTTAGAAACAGATTCTTTCCTTTTTAATTTCTTATTCCCAGGTGCTGGCACAAAACTACAAAAGAAAAAAAAAGCTGGGCTGTCAAAATGTTTTCCTTTGGAACATCCTGGGTAGTTTGGGGATGGCACCAATGCTCTCCTGGCTAAGGAATGACTGATGTCTCTGCAGGCCTGTTCTGTATCTTTAGATGTCATGGGTTAATAAGGTCATATTTTTAATCTTGTTTAAAACTTTTGCTTAGGCTGTGCAAGGTAGGCCAAACAAAGCATTAAACTCTATTAGTTGAGGATTAGAAGAAAAATCTCAAATCCTGCTGTTTTCAATATTTAAATGGGCCAAAGCAAAGCTGTGCATAGCTTTCAGGAAAACTAATAAAGGCTATTTTAGGCACTATAAAAAAAGATGACATTTTAATTCAAGTAACATTAAATTAGAATGACATCAAAGGTCAGAAAAATCAAATATTCCTTGAAAACCAACCTAATCAGTATGTAGTAAAGAACTTCTCTACCTGTGGTTGAGCTTTTCTATCAAAAAGGCAACATTTTTACTCAGACTTTATCAAATTTTATGCAAAGAACACATTAACAAACAGATTATCAGAAAGCAAACTAATTTAATGTTCATTTCTTGTTTACTTTACAGATAATATGAATAACCATTACTTGGAAAAAATACTTAAAAGTTTAAAAAGAACATTCCAGAGGGTAAGGCTTCAGTTCACCCTGAATCCTTCTGAATCTCACAGGTAGGAAAATAATTTCAAAAAAGGGTTCTGAAATTAATGGTCAGAACAAAACATGTTAAAGAATTGGGGATGGACACAGATGGATGGACAGGGATGACAAGGTACCTTTATAACATTAATCTAATTCCTAAAAGCAAAGAAATTTGAATTTTTTGGTCAGTGCTGACAGGTTAGGAAACCTTGGAAAGTTCTGCAGTTCTGGAGAATATATAGACTGCTTTAGTAGGGCATAATAAAATGTAGTCACTGAGTGTTAATACAGAGCCTTTGTCTCCTTTACGAGGCTGTAAACAGCCCAGCCTCTATCACCTTCAGGGATTGGTGTAATGCATAAATTACCTTGATTTCTGAAGCAGTCAAACTTCGCTGACTCTTGAACCTGCTGACATAACAACTGCAGCAGGGCAAGGCTTCCCTTCCCCAGGCAAAGCTCTGCAATTAATTAGTCAATTTGCAAGTGGAAGAGCCAGAATCAAAATCTTACAAAGCAATTCATTTGCCTCTGACTTTTTATGGCGGAAGATGACATTGTTGTGTTTCACACAGGTGCATCTCCCTGCTCCCAGGTACTGCCAACAAACGTCAATGCCCAGGGAAGCAGCCACGGGCTGTCCCTGTCTGCTCACCTTCAAAAGCCCATCAATTACACACTGACAGCCAATGAAAACTTAATAGGTCAATTTTGTTTTAAAGCACAATTCAGTTCTTTGACAGGCAGTCATGCACTTCATACACACGTGGGATTTAAACATGCCTATTCATCTAAATACAGTGTCTTTGATGCAGTGAAACATGCTGATGGATTTAATAAATATTCCATACAATCTGCATTAAAATTTATTTACTGAACCTTATGGAAGCTAAGAGCACTACCTGCCAATCCACCTCAGAGAAACAGAGCTGTGCAGTCAAAATCTTCAGACACAAGACCACGAGCAAGGAAATTCAATTAAGGTTTTGCTACCAACCCACATTACAAAAGTCTTGCAGTACTTTGCAACACAACTAAAAGATAAATTTGGTTTAGCCTGGGTTATTTCTAACAGAACATGGCAATTACCTCAAAATATAACAGCTAGAACAGCAAACAGGGCAGAGGCCAAGTTAGAGGCACTTGAAATTGGGGGAAAATAGTTGCCTAGAGTATTCAGAGTGAAGCTGAAATAATTCATCTTAGAGCTATGACAAAGTACCAATTTTACAGACAAAACTACTAAAATGCAATAGCAAAACCCACTACGTGTCTTCTGCAAACTCAACACCATTTGTATCACACTGCTGAGATACCTCAGTAATTCTGCCAGCTTCAAAGAGATTTTCTGGTTTGTACTGTTCAAGCCCAAAAAGGACAAACCCTTGCAGTGCCATGGGGCAGGAGCTGCCTCACAGCAGCTCCACTGCTGTAACTCTGTACTGCTTATAACAGGAAACAGGATTTACTTGGGTCCTCACTTGCAGTGGAGCTGAAAGAGATTTTCTAACCATGTTAATACTTTGTTCTTGGTCAGCACCTGGTAAAATGCAATGGTACCCAAGGCACAGGAAGCTGACCTAATGCACCCTAAAGCACTTCACAGTCAGTGTGTGCTGGAACTCTGACCACACAGGCGTTGAGCATCTCCTTGGAAGCCCCAGACCCATCCTGCAGGGCAGTTTCTCCTCTCCACCACTATTCTCTTCCTCCTACACCACCTTTCCCCCACCCCAACACCTACTTCACTTTGATGATTCTTGGGCTTATTTCTCTGAGGTTCTGGCTATCAGCAAATTGTACCATCCAGCTACCAAACATGATTTACTGTGACAGGAAATAATAGTAGAAAAAGAACAGCTATGAGGATAAACTATTTGCTTTCTCTGTAAATAAGTAACACCTTTTGGAAAAAAGAAAAACCCAACAGGCTGAATAATTTTGTTGTGATATATTTTGAACTAAAGACACAGTTAAAAATTGATTATGTTGGACAGATCAAATAGTGACCTAAATTATTTGGGAGAACTTAGTTCAATTATCCCTCGAAGCATAATCACTTTCTCACACAATATATGATGCAATGTATTGAGGAGACAATGCAAAAAGGGCTTCCACAAGTTCCCTTTTAAAGACTGTGAAAAGCACTGTCAGTTGCATTACCATTGCTTGTTTTAATACATTGCAATATTTATTTCCATGAGTTACATGTACATTTTACTATGCAGCCATAAACACATGAACATAAGAAATATAAGCACAAAGAGATACCTTCTATTAATGGAATGACAGAACCCTTCTCCAAGTTAAAAGTCACAAAACACAAATTACTGAAGTGTTGATTAAAAAAAACACATCACAGCTCTGTGAAAGCAGAAATCTTGTTATTTTTGATCATTATTTACACTGCAGTGTTACGGGCTAGGGTGTGACTTGCTTCTCATCTTTGGGAACGGTACCACAATGAAATTCTATCAAACTCTAAAAAAGGCATCCCTGAATATAAACCTAATAAACTCCATTTTTAGGCTTATTTTATCTCTGCTCCCTTTGACACCCAAAGTGCAAAGGTTAAAGGGTAACTTTATTCTGCCTCTAGGGATATTCTGATGCAAAGACTGGCTGTGGGCAGACTTTGCTCCTGCTGAAGTTCCAGGACTCTGGCAGCAGGCACGTGGCACCCTGGTCATACCACCTGCCCAGGTGGATGTGGCACAGAGATGCTATTCTGGCTCTAAGCCACCTCGAGGCTCCCCTTCACCTCCACAAATTCCTACATAAAACCAGTTTAACTGGTTTACAGTCCCTTTATACCTGTTAGTGGCACAAAGAGACCATCACAGACACAATATTAAGAAGCATAATTCTGCCTATCCTGCTCCATTTACCTCAACTAATTAACTAGCAATAGTTTAGGTAAGGGATGAAAATAGAATTGTTCACAAAGAGCTCTGTGATGTATGAGCTTGACAAAGGCCCTTTAGTTCCTGCTGTGCAATTAAACACCTCTGTAAATTGCAAACCTGGCCTGTGGCTCCCCAGGCATTCAGAGGGGAACACACCAGTGTCATTTTCTTGCTCTTAGTACAGGTAATTAAAGCATATTGCCATAAAAGGTGTCCTCAGAAGTTCAGCATTCTCTCTAGACACTCAATACAATAATTAACAAGGCTGTAGAGTCTTCAGAGGACACTGTGATTCCTTTCTGGTCTGGAAGGACACCTCAGAACCGGCAGGAACAGAAGGACTCAAGTCAAATTGCTGAATCATCTTGCCTTGCACAATTCACTACTTTGAGACAATCAAACTGCTGTCAGGAAGCACAGAGACCTTTTAAATTATTTATTTAAGTATTGTGAATGTGGCCGTTATCAACACAGAATAAAGGAAATGTCCATTGCCCATCACATTTTTTAAACACTTCTGCCCAACTGTGCAACAGCATCAAAACACAGCACAAGACACTTCTGGGGATGTCCCTGCTGTTGTTCCAGGCTGTCTGCTTGTACAGCCATCCCTCAGAGCAGAACCAGCCTCCTGGGTTCTCCTTGATCTCTGCATGCCCAGAAAAACCACTATTGTGTGAGTACATAGTGCCCAGGCACTGCACACACGTGGATCAGCAGCACCTGCTGTTAAATCTGGGCCATTTGCTGCACTCTTCACTCCATCCTTTGCTTTCAAACACAGGCAGGTAACAGCAGCGTTATGGGGGGGGCTCCTGTTCTCACCTTAGTTCTCACTTTCAAAGCACTTTTGTTTAACCTTTGAAACATCGATTTGATGAGTGTCCTACAAGTGTCATTTGCCCTAAAACTGTTTTGTAAATGCCTGCATTCCAGTAACTTCTTCAGCCAGGATTGGCTATGAAGCTTTTGAAAAAAAGGCAACCACATCCCAGAGCTCTTCAGGGGTTTGTGCACAAGAATGAGAGGAATAGCTCCTATAATGGCTGATGACCTCAGTGCTACTTAAAGCTCAAAAAGTACACAACTGGCTAAGTGCCAGTATTAAATGGAAAGAAGCCCTAAAATAAAAATGGCTGGAACACTGGATGCCAAGTAAGTGTAAACACAGACCAGCCAAAGCAGGATGCAATGCAGTAGGGAAGACACTGATGGGACAGGTGGAAAATGGTTGATTTTTTTTTTTTTTTTTAGTGGTTATGATTTCTGTTATCATCTGAAACACTTCTGGTGTGTGATATGGCAGGCAGACAATCTGGAAGGTGGTTGCCTCTAGCAGTGACAAAAGGCAAAGTTTTCTGCCTCATTCAAATAAAAAGCAATTATCTAAAGTATTTCACCATTTTCCCCCTGGTACTTCTAAAAAATTCCATTAAACTCTCAATGACCCAAACCCTTAACATTTTATAAACGCTGTAGGATTTAGTATTGGTAGCTTGTAAGTTCAGAATGACAATCTGAATAGGAAAGCAGTTAAGGCAGGGGATGTAGACATTCAGCACCCAAAAACCAGGGGAAACTATTTGGACAGGAACAAAGGAAATGTTTACTAAACTATGCAGCTGTCACTGAAAGTTAAGATTTCAGAGAGATATTAACATTAAATGTGCTGTTCACCACACTTTCTGACAGTGTTGAACTACTTTCACTGAATCAAGTCTTTTCTTCACAGCCATTAAATCCAGAATTTTTACCATGGACAAAGTCTGAATCAAGGAAGATTTCCACAGTTACCTTCAAATATAGAGCTGTCAGTTATATGCAACTTCGCTCGTAAGTCTCAAAGAATTGCCTAAATGCTTACAAGACTCAGCATTATTAGCAGACACTAGAACAGCCCCTACTGATCCCAGCTCTAGGGAAGTTCAAGTTCACAGTAATTCTCAAAAATGTGCTGTCGCACCTAAATGGTGACTTCCATTGCACACTTTATTAAAATACAGATTTCAGTAGAAAGATCGTTTTCTGAAAACCATTCTAGATATCATGTTTCCATGTAAAGACTTACCATAAAGTTTCCTCTGAAATACCCAGAAAAAAATCTTGTGAAATTAGTCAAGGCCTGACAGATTTCAAGAATTGTAGCTGTGTATTTATACTTCCAGACTGTGTATGAATTTACTATGGCTGTGCACATAAACTGCAATTTCAGGACACAGAGTAGCTAAATATTGGAATGAGCAAATCTGAGAATGTGTCCCTTGAAGACCCGGGCCAGGGCATGGAGAGGCAGGTGTAACACAGCACACAACAAAGCAAGGTGCTGACAACTTTGGCTCTAATCCATCAAAGCACTTAAGCACATGTTTAATTTTAAGCACATGAGTAATTCTATCAACTTTAATAGGGCTACTCATGGTTTAAGTACTGTGATGGATGGGGGCCAGAACGCCCAGAACCTTTAAGAATGCTGCATGGCCTATGCTACACAGAGAAAATACAGCATTCTCCCACTGAGCAATTAAGTTATAAACACTTTGAAAGCAACATTTACCGTAAGCTGAACCCAGCTCTACTTATATAAACTCAAGAGATGTAAGTTCTTCCACAGTCCTTGAGGATAAAATACAATGAGGGTTCTCGTGTACAAGATGTCCACAAATTTTTACTTTGCCCTTCTTTTTCTCTGACAGCTCTGTGTTACAAGAGTCACCTCTGCCCATCACACTAGGCTTTGAAATAGGGGAATCAACTAGTTAAGCACACCAAAAATCTAGCTACTAGTTACACTCTTAAATAACATGCTACTGGCTGCAGTTTGCAAACATCAGTGCTACAGCCTTTCTCACCTGTGTCATACATGTCCAACTGCTTAACAGTGCAGTAACTCCTCTCTAACATTTATTTTGGATATTCAAAGCTGTGCACGTGCCTCTTTTGCACTGATATAAGGTGTTGCAAGTATATGTCTTTAAGTAAAAATAGGATTTCTTTAAAGTATTTTATACAGACAGTATTAAGGATGTGAAAAAGAAACAAAACCCCACAGCTGCTCTGCAAATTTCTAGCTAGGAGAGCCTCTGTAAATCAGTGGCAACTTACTCGATCTCTAAACCACTCACTAGAAAATTCCTGATCTTGTTTTATCTGAATATGGCTCCACAACATGTGACCAAGTTTCATAAAATAATTTTCTAAAAAAGGGAAGAATGGAACAATTTGAAAATTCCCTTACAGATATTTTCTTCTTGGTTTGTTTGTTTGAGGTTTTTTACTTGTTGGTAAACAAGCAGCAGAAAGAACACAAAACCAAGTATCTTCTGTGTGGACTATGCATTCTGAGGTATCTGCAGCAAGGGAATTATATACTACTATTTATGAGATGTATTTTATAGCAAATGAAGTATGCTACCAGTGAACTTTAACATTCCATTAAACACAACTAAAAAGAAAAAAAAAGCTTTGAAACAATGTTACTGCAGTTTCCACTTTTTGCCAGAATTGTTAGTTGACTAAAACAGTGCATCTAGAAACAAATTTTGCAGTGCTACTACTGTTCACAGTTTTAGTAATAATTTTGACAATTTCTAACTTGAAAAGCTTTGTAAGTTAACACAACAGAATGTTTTGCAGTTATTTTTGTACAACAAATGAGTTTATCCTTGACTTCTAGTATTTCTACTTCAATTGTGCACATCTATCACAGCAGTACTGTGTGAGCACAAGCTTGGAATCCTTGTTGATAAAGAGGCAAACTGAGTGTGTCTGCAAAAGGCAACTCAGAGTAACTGTGACAGAAGAAAGCTTTTCTCCAAAAAGGTGTTCAGGAGGTTAAAGCAGCATATCGGACAAAAGCAAAGCAAACCAAAAAAAAAAACCACATGGCTATCCTTGGCTCTGAGTGAAATCCTCAGCATCACACACAACACTCAGCTAAGGCTGTCTTTATTTCACATTAATATGTCCAGTGCTTTTACCACACTGTGCCATCTTTAAAACAAGGAATGCACTTTTATCTTGTGAGCTTCAGTGTGTCCTCACAGCTTCCAGCAATCCACTGGTTAATCAGAGCTGTTACTCTTCAAACACAGGCACACTTCAGTTCTGTTCCAAACTGGAATTCAAAGCAGTTTCTTCTCTATTCAGAGTGGTTTCAAAATACTTTTTTCCAGAGTCCCAATCACTGTTAATTGCTCTTCTCTTACCTCTGGCACACGTGTCAGTGAGCAGGTAATCCTCAATAGAGCAACCCTACCAACATCCACCAGAAATAAACCACTCAGCTCTGTTTACCCCTGATTACTGCTCACATGGAGATTCACAGATCAATACCCAGCCTCAAGTTTATAAGGGTTTGTTAATGCCACAGTCACACAACTTCTTATTCATATCTGTGTAGTAAGAAGCAAGTATATTATGACGAGGAGAATTAAAACAAGCAAAATTCAGTGTGAGTTAGTTTCAGTGAAAGAGCACTTGGATCAGAAAATCAGAACTCCTGCATAGAGTCTCAAGTAACCTGACTGCATTGCTATTTATTTTGCATCTCCCCATGCCACTGATTTTACTACTGAACTTTTACTGAGACAAGACCATGCCAAATCTCAAGATGGCACAAGACAGGGACTGAATGCCCCCCATGGCTGGAGTGCTCAGACCAGCTACAACAAAGCAACACTGCTGTGGGCACCAAACAAGAGTCACCACAGGGAATCCAGCAGGGAACATCTTGCACAAGCCTTAGCATCGTTCTAAAAAAAGATTTCAGGAGAGTAAAAAGCTTTTTGGTCTAAACCAACACCTGCTTTTTCTTACGAAAGGTCTCCTCCTGTCACTGGTGCCACTGAGCCCTCTGCAGACACCAAAGCTGCTCTAACACCTCCTGGAACATCGCTGGAAGGGACACACAAAACTTTCCCCTCTAGATTAGCATGTTCCAACCCTAAAGCTCTGAGGTACAGTAACATTGGCTTGGTTACAGCAAAGGTCATTCAGATCAAGTTAAGGCCGCCCTCAATGTAAAAGAAAAAGTTTGTATCTATTAAGTGAACAACCAAAATATTCACATTTCCTACATAGCTCACGGGAAACTTCTGTGATTATTGTTTTAGACAAAGAAGTCAAGGAAGCACAGACTCTCCTGTAAGTTTTAAAATCTGTTTTCTAATATTTTCAAATCCCCTATTGTTACAAGCAACACTTATGTCTCCTGAAACTGTAAAATTACAGGAGAAGCTTTCCATTGCACCTTACTTGTGCAATTGCCAGTGTTTTTGGCCAGTTTCATGTCCTGAAAAAGTTCTCTCCGTTTTAGTCCTCCAAAGTAACAGGAGTGAAAAATCACTTGAATAAATTATGATCTTAAGAAAGGCAGTCTCTAAGTACAGCCAAATTAAACTTTAAATTCAGCAAAGCTAAATGAAAATTGTAGCTGTTAGCATACTTTCCTCATATGCTCAGTAAAGTTCCAGTGTATTTACACACAAATACCCTGACACACTTAGACAAGCAAAGTTACTCTTTTAACAGCCCAAGAAGTAACACAGAAATTGTTTATAACCAACTTGCCATGCAAAAGAGATGAACCATGTTGAATTTCAAAGCCAACACTGGAAAAAGGAAACATAAGGCAAAAGCTCAAAGAATCAAATCTGTAAGTAAAGAAAACCTCCAAAAGCAACTTGACACCAAAATCATCAGTCTCAAAGGCTGCACCACACTGGTAACAAGCCCAAACTCAGATATTTTTGTGATAATTACCTCTGGTGGCCCAGAGAGCAACAAGTATCAGGGAGTAGCTGCCTTTAAAGTATCAACACTGATTTCTGTTATTGTATTTCATATGGTACAAGATATTTTAATTTCTTTTCCAGTTACAAAAAGTTTTGCTCTACCAGAAGTGAAGATGATATAAGAAAAGTATTTGTAAGTAAACACCAAATATTACCAGGCAACAACAACAAAAATACCCTCACTTCCTTCCAAGCACAGACACCGTCAGCACCACATTAAACCCATTAGCAAAATTCTTCAGCTAGTGTCAGGGAATATTGTTTCAGCCAACAGCATCTACCTGATGTTCCTGCTGGCCTGACTTTAGAAGACACTGTCAACTAAAAGACATCAAAAATAACTTTTTTTTTTCCTAGACATCTAGAGCTCTATTTACAGAAAAGCTGAAGTCAATTTATTGAGAGAAACACAAGTTTCCGTACTGCTACTTCTGAAATAATTTTGCTTCGGACTAAGTAGGAGGAAAAAAAAAAATCTTCCTTCGATACAGAGGAGCTGTAGAAATGAATCTAAGAACACAATGCACAGTTCCCTTACGTAGATATTGTATTTCCCATTATGCACACTCACTTCAGGCCACACTGCACCATGATTCTGGACTTCCAGGGAACTCCACCTTTAGTACCAAGGGAGTTTATTTAACCAGGAAAGAACCATTTAGAACCAGAATAGTTCATGGATGTTTTGGACAAACAAACTCTGGATCCAAACTAGAGCCTTCCCTAATGCAACATAAATTAACTGGAAAAGGTCCAAACAGCTCTTATTAAGAAATCTGGAAGCCACAATGTGAAGAAACTTTCACTTCACTGTATTTAACATCTACATATATTTGAACTCAACCTGTAAGAAGAATGACCTTTTACTGAGCTTAAAATTGGAAATAATTATACCTGAATAAGCACATTTATTTTCATTTCCCCTGATAAAAGGGAAGTTATATTGTTGTAATTTAAGTCAAACTGTGACAATGGCACAATTATCATGTCCTGGCCCTGACCTGACATTTCTAAATTATAACAAAAAAGTAAAAGACACAGTTCATGCTGACGGTATGTAATGAATGAGAATGTTAGGCCAAAAGTTATGTGAGAAATTACTTGCTGACACTTAGCTCATCAGTTAGAATACACAGCACATCATCATAACTGTCCAATTACTTTCACAACATATGGTCCTTTAATTATTAATAATATTGTTTGAATGAGAAACCTATACACAGCAGAAGAAAATAATCTCAAGAGAGTGTGTATAACACCAGAAATTACTTAAACAGTATTGCTTGGGCACAATTATTGATCCAACCTACTGCTACTTTGGGTTCAACAAAACCACAGCAAAAGCTCTGAGAAGCTGGGGATACCTTGGTTCTACCAGAACCTGATTGACCTCAGTGGCACCCAGCTAATGTAGAGGTATTAAACCAGGCAACACAACTGCATCACTGGATTTGCATTCTATTTGAAACAAAGGAAAACCTGAAACTTCAAAAGGAAAATGAGGATTTTTTTAGATTATTCAAGTACTAAGCTTTTTAAAGAAACAGGCAAACATACTGAACGTCACTTAACTTCAAAACTTGTTATGAATTTTGCTTCTTGGAGTTCCTGAAGTAGCAGTGGCAGAACTTGAAGAGGAATCACAGTGAAATCTCTTATACTTCTTCGCTAATCCAAGTGCCATTTCTGACACATAATACTGGACTACACAAACCACTGGTCTAAACTAGTGTTGCCCCGATTCTTAGAAATTCTCTTCCTAGAAATTTCAGCAGACCAGATGCCACTGTTACAGAAAATGTGTGCTTAGTACCACAGATTTGATTAAAGGAATTTGGTGAATCATCAGTATCTACGAGACTCTAAAATATATTATTTATGAGATACATAAAACAGACTACATGAAACACTTCTTCATTTAAATAAGAGAAGCTGCTTCTTAGCCATGGGGTAAGAAAATACTTCCCAGCTACTGGGAGGAGAAAGAGGAGAATGGAGCCTGCTGTAGCAAACACTGATATACAAGAGGGACAAGGCTTTCCTTCCAAATGTTTAACAAATAGGATCGAAAAACCTCTTTCTCTGTGGAAAGTTTCACAGAAAGATAAACCAAGTTTATTCCCACCAGATACAAGAGAGTATTTTCAACACATGCAAACAATATGCAGAAATGCCCTCTGAATTTACTACCTGGAAATCAGATAACACCACCAATGTACCTACAGCATAATGATATTCACTGGCACCTCCTCCTGTACTTTCGTGCAGGAATTAAGAGGGACCTTTCAGGAGTTCAGACCTATAGCACACAACATGACCAACGGCACATGCTGTGTGTTCCAAACACATTTATGAAATGTTTAAGTTATGTATTTTAGTAGGTTATTAACAGTTGGTGTTGGCAGCAAAAGGCTACATTTCTCTAAAAACATTAATCATGTAAACCTAGCCATAAACATTTTTATGAGTAAGCTTTTTATAAAGTACTGCACTGACATGAGCCAGTCAATCCTTTCCTAAGGGGCAGATTAAGTATTAAAGTACATCCAAGGTGTGGCATCGTATCAGTTTACCCTTAGTGGCAGTTACACTTACACAATTAGAGAAAATTCTACATCAGCTTCATCATTCAAGACCAGAAGCTTGTGACAATGCTGGATTCTACCAAGTGATTCTGAGGGAAGAAATCGTGGTTGACAACTTACAGCCTGAGCTGTGCAACTACAGATTAAGTCACTAGAGGGGAAAAAAAAATAAAATAACCATTTTCACACGACATGATAATTATGAAATCCACAAGGTACAAAGGTAGTGCAAGTGTTTTGTCTTGAGCACTGTGCCTCACAGAGTATTTCGAATTATTTGTCTGACCTAGCTCTGCATTTATCCTTTCTGCATTAGCAGTCAATAAAAAAGAGAGGGAAGAGAAGAAGTATCTGGGTGATAATTTCACTGTAGGCAACCAACATTCATACCCAGCATTAATATTCAGGAAATGCCCCAAGTCTCAATCATTAATGATTAAGGATCACCACACCCTGGAATATTTTACTACATATCTGTATTGACATCATGAGATCCAAACTTCAAACATAATTGCTTGCTATTTTAAAGATCTTCTTGGAATTCAGGGACACTCACTAAATATATAGAAACTCCTGTGCCAAGGCAACAAACAACTGAATTTAAAAAGCTGTAGTCTCAACTTCCAACACACTTCAGCAGTTTGAAGAAATTTTAGGACATTTTAAATATAAACAATCACCTTCTGGAAGATCGAATTTAGAAAATTTAAACCTTAGACTAAGAGTGACTTCTTAAATTTATGAGAAATAATGCTTTGTGCTTTGTAATTTCACCTCACAGTATCATACATCTGCTACACAACTTGCCAGAGTATTTACAGCTGCACTCCTGAGCTTACACAGCCCAGCTCTTGGTGGACATTCTGCACATGGAAACAGCTCTGGGAATCCAAACCACCCCCAGAGAGCCAGGAGGGCACAGGAGTTGTGTGTTCCAATAGAGGAGAGATTGCAATGCTTAAATATTTGCCACCTTTAGCAGTGTTATTAATTTTAAAGACACTGATGAAAATCTGAAATAAGTCGTGTTTACTTTCATTTTGCAAAAAGGATGTTTATTTTTGTGACAGAGATGTTCTCCCCAAAGTAACTGGGTGTCCTATTTTGTTGAAAGGAAAGATGGACAAAAAGATAAAAGCAACAAGCAAACTGTATTATCAAATTAGATGACACATTTGCTTGAAAATCTGAAGTTTAATGCACTGAAGCCACATGGAGTATCACTGCATATAGAGCTACTTACAAAGGGTTAATGTACAATATGCAGCAGTTAATTGTCACAGATAACTATAGTTAGAGTTCAATAAATTGGTAGAAGGATTATAGTGCAGTTTTATTACTACCTCCAACACTTTTACTGATGTGCTTATTACTTTTTTTATAGTGTGCTGCTCTTGAGCAACCAGTTTATAATATTTACCCTTTTAAAACTAGACTTACAGAGAATACATATATATATAAAAGGACAACTGAGTTTACATGGCAATACTGGTGCAGCAACTAATACATCACATATATATATATACACACACACATATAGTAATTACCCACATCTTGCATGGACAAACCTACTTACAAGCCTAGAGGCAAGAGGCAGCTGCCAAAATCCACGTATTTTATGCATTACAAGAAAAGCATGAACTAGGACTGGTCTTTTTCTCTTAGAAGATGAGGATAAAAATACCACCACTACAAACAGTTTTTGTATACACATCACACACACAGACTATTTTTCTATCTCTAAATTACCTCTATTAGCTGCAGAATGTCAAAAGAAATTTTAGTCCAACACAAATAAACCTTAGAAGTTGAACGTGGTAAAAATACTACATAACACTGGGATGTTTTTTCATTGTGTTTTAACCATTTGCAAGTATAGTTCTTTTGTATGCCTTCCTTAATTCAATTTATCCTTAAACCTAGAATGATCTAGTATTGTTTCTAGCCCTCACATTAAAAGCAACAACCAGCTGACTCAAATTCACTGCAACTGCAATTGGAGAATCATTCACCACCTCTCACACAGAGCAAAACCCACTCAGGCAGGCACTCATTTGGGGTCTGTGATGCAGATGAACACAGAGACTAATTCAAAATGTGTATGTTCTGTCAGTAACAGCTCCAAGTACCACTCCACCTGTAAAACACCTTCCCCTCTGTGGAAGCAGGAGAGCAGGAAGTGCCTTGCAAGGACAAGCTGTGGATTTGCACACTGAGCCTACATTTTTTTGTGTTTATCTGCATCACACAACAAACACCTTGTATATAATCCTGCTTCGTTGTGTTCATTTTGTCCTCAACAGCATCAAAACACCCATGTGGAGATGCAGTGTGTAACCACAGGCTGAGCACAAAGCATGGAAAAACGTGTGTAAAAAGCCTCAGTGGAGCATGTCCAACACGTGGCTGTGTCTGCCACAGACACGGAGGGTGTAACTCTCAACACATCCTACTTTGTGTATAAATTGACACATTTCCATTTCTGACACATTTCCAGCACATCCCTTCTTTACTACCCTCTCTCGGAAATGGAAGAAGCATTTTTTTAAGACCACCATCTCCAGAAAAAAAAAAAAAATGGGTGGGAAGGAAAGGATTGAACTGTGACTGGGACCAACAGTCCTCCAAACCAGAACTTGTAGGACAGCCCAACTCTCTGCTGTCTCTTAATGGCACAGTTTGGTAAATCCAGGTAGACTGTGACAGGGAAAGTGAGTGTTCACAGTGTCAGAACCTGCGTTAAAAAAACCCACATTAGAATTACAACTGCTTTTTACGAGTCAGTTAAAGGATTTAAAATTACTTTTTTTATATAGGCAGTTATTGGTAATGGTGTCCTAAATTAAAAAGAACTCAAATTTTGGGCATCTTAACTCAGATACTTTCTAACTTAAGTGTATCCTCTAATGTTGCTTTGGTCAGTCTACATGAAACACAAAGTTTTCCTTTTGAACAACCTAAAACGAGAATCATTTTCCCAAATCAGCTTTCACTTCCATTATGATCTCCTTTGCTATTCAGTGGTTTATTTGCTTCTCAGATCACATTTCACACAGGAGACAAAATATAAAAGTAAGTTCTATTTATTGCTTTGTAAGCATTACAGCATTATCAAGTAATAAAGGACCTACACACAATCTTTCATACTTCTAGTTTGGAAGGCCCTGCAGGTGATAAACATTTTAATGAAACCCAACACACTGCAGGCACATCTGCATGAAATAAATAGACAGTGCTGGCTATGTATCAGCAAACACACAAAGAAAAATCTTCCCAAACCCTCCAGATAATCTGCAGTCTAACCAGAAACACGGGAAGTCAATACAGGTCAGAGAAAGAAATACATATACTGAACTCCTTCACTCTTGGGATTAAATCCTGCCCTCTGCTCTAGGAAGCATAAACATAATTGTGCATCACTCACTGAAAGGATAAAAACAGTCTTTATTTAATAATCTTACGATTGCTTGATTAGTGCTTGGAAAATAAAAAGCACTACTTAAGTGCTGAATATTATTAGCTTTTTCAGAACAGCAGCTCCAAACTCACCACTCCCCATTTCCTTCTCTCGTAACTCTCTTCATTCATGTCATCAGAAGGCATCTTATTTTCAGCAACAACTACTCACTTTTTTTCTTTTTTAATGCTGCTGGATGTGCAGAACTACTGTTGAGGTTGCTTGGCAACTAGTGAGACATATCAGAAGGAGAGATAAGGTCCAGAATGAATGGAATTGAAGAGAACTATATTTGGTTTCATTAGGAGATACTAATGCACTCAAACTATACTGATTTGAATTACCCACACTAAGGTGAAATTTTGCTGTTTCTTTCAAAGTACAGAGATCCATATTCACAGAGTAGCACTAAATTCAGTCAGCCACCTCCTCAGCCACATACATATCTCCCTCTACAGAACAGACTTCAGAACCAGAGCTTTTACCTGGGCTAGCAGCTTCAAACAGCATGGAACACTCAGGAAACACAGATATTTGGTAAGTATTTTGAAGAATTTTAGGCCAGAGAGGATAGCTGAATACTTCAGTCTGCCTTTCAGTGCACCATAAAGCCACCGTGCTTCTCCATATGTTTTAGTGTTGAGACGAAATTTCAAATAAAATAATTATTTCTGAAGATCACAGTTTGAAATTACATGAGACTGAGCATCCAGTACTCCTGCAAGGACAGACAATGCTTACAAAAAGTCTGCTCTAATAATCCAAAGAGGTCAAAAAAGCCTTGTGCAGGAGAAGATGGAAACAAGCCTAGCAGTTCCTAATGAAAGAGTTTCTTATCTCAAGCTCTTCAACTAACTTTACATCACGTGAGTAAGAATCAACCAGTCTGGCCCAAAAGAGGATCTTCTGACATCACCTCAGACCCTGCCTGATCTTTGATGCTTCAGGAGGAAGTGAAAACAGTGACAAAACAAGTAGCAAATTATCTTAAGGGAAAAAACCAAAACCAAAAGTCAGCCCCCACGCTTCCCCACCTCTCCTGTGCCTGTGGGCAGACACAGGGCTGAAAGGTTTCAAGGCTTCAAACAGCAACACAGAATTGCAAATACACAATAATGTTCAGGGTACAAAAAGGAAGGATTTGCAGCACATGCAGACTCTGTGCTCCCCAAGGCCACAGTGGGCACCCTGAGCACACATACCTGAGTCAGGAAAGCTGAACCTTCAGATGGATTGAAATGTGGTTTAAAAATAAAACCGTACCTCCCTAAGATTGCTTCAATGAGGCTTCCTCATTCCCAACAAATTATTGCAAATAAAGTATCTCTAATGCTAAGGAAGTCAATCTCATGCCTGCCCTCATTTTTAGGTATCTTTCTTGCACAGCATCACCTCTACATGGCCATGAAATCACATCTGCACACCCCTCTTCTGGATCTGGGACAACTCCTGTGGCCTTCCTTTTAATTTTAAGTTCTTCCCAATAATTCCACATCCTTCATGAAGGCACCAGTATGGGATATACTATTTTAATAATGCTCTTATCAGATTTGGAAGTCCCCTTTATCACTTATGTTTCACTTTCCCTTTTTTTAGCCATCCAAGCCTGCATTTGTCTTTTTGCCACAAAAACATCCCAAACCATTCTAAGGTAATTTAACTAATTGACTTTCAAGTCCCTTTCCAATTTTACAGATACAATCTAAACTCTGACTCCTGCGGGACTCTCTCACGTTCGGCTGCATTAGAACAAATTTCTGAAGTACAACTTATCAGATCACCCCTCCCAGTAATAATTATAAGTAAGTTACATAAATTGGTGTTTCCCGTAGTTTCTCACAGGCTATCCTCTGGGATTTTTTTTCACTGTTTATTGAAAAAACCAATATTCTATTTCCATAACAATATCACAGAATCACACAGAGATGATCCCAGTATTTGCCCTTCTAACAGATATCAAACTTCCTTTTCTGTTGGCAGCATCATCCAGGATGGAAACATACTTTCTTTGATAAGGAATAATAAATATAGAGTATTTCTACTTTCTCTACATAACTATGTGTACTTTTACCTTTTGCATTCAGTAAAAGAAAATCTGTGCCCAAAAAATACTATTAAAAATTAAGTGGGGAAAAAAATTACTGTTTTCTCCTGGTCTGAAATTGTCAGAATGGAACCTATAAATTTCAGTTAAGAAAACAGAGGCCTTGGCTGACTCCAGTTAATCCTAGAAAAAAATACATTTAAAAAATTTATTCAGTATGAATAAAACTGTGAGGAAAAAAGTCAGACATTATGCTGCCTACATGATTTCTAAGTGTTTTTCCCAACTCCCTACGACTGCACAGAATACAGAATGCAGAAATGTTTTACTAAACTCAATCTTTTTCACTCTTTTCCTGCCCTTTATTTTACAGTGTCGAAAAGATACTGAGGTAACAGAACGCTCCCAAGTTCTTCGGTGATAAACATAAGGAAAGTAAACATTTGATTGCATAAGATACAATTACATAAAGTGAAGACTGTCCAATTAAGTGAAAGCAAAACACAGAGACAGCACGGAGCATCCCAAGTTCCCAACAGTTCGGGGAAATTAAGAGTGACACAGTTCCAGTTCAAAAAACCAACAGGCAAAATAGTTACATTTCAGATTTTTAAGCGTCCTACGTGTAAGTTACAGAGCATATTTTTATCTACAATGTTCAGCATAAGCAGAATGTGTTCCTATGAGTAACTACTTTGAAACAACATTAATCATTTTGACATAGCAAAATTAAAAGGTTGCATCCAATTTCCAGGCATCTATTTTAGTGTGCTTCAAAACCCAGAACAGAAAATCCAGTAGCTTCCCACAACATAAAAATCTAACAACAGAAACCCTCCCCACAACCCCATTAAGGCAAATCTTCCAGAAAGTTGTATAACAAGCTTGCTGCAGAAGACATTGAGACAAAATACTAGAAAACTTATTTTTTTTTGCTGACACTGAGCCCTGCAACTGTTTCGTCAAATATTTGGAAGTGTAGAAAGAGCTGCTCTTCTTGACCTGCACGAGGACCTGGGGTTTGTGTGGTAGATTGGGACTGAGAGGTCCCACCTTTCCTGAGAGCCCAAGTGCTTAACTGAGCCCTTCCCCTTTCAGTTTTCTCTCTCATTTAAAGGAAAAATAATTTTCCTAGGCATTGCACTGTGCTTATAGTTTTTTCCACAAATAATGCAGTGTTGTGATTGCACTCTAATTTCAGAATATATTCAATAAAAATCATTTCAGTAAATGGCTGTGTCCTTAGGATGACTATATTTTGCTTATTTAAAAAAAAGTTATTACAACTCAAAGTTTTCATATTTATTTTAAATAGTCTTAACCTGCTAAAAACAACAAAAAAATACATTAAGCTATGCCAGTCACTGTTATGCAATTAAATTAAAATTCATGAAACCCACTAGTTTAATTTTTCCATAGTAATGCCACATTAAACCAAATTTACCTAGCCTATTTTAATTTAAATTATCAGGGTTAAAACAGGCATTACACATAGCTTCCTGAACTTACTGTGCTGTCTTACTACACAATTTTATCTACATCAAAAAAAAAAATCAAGGAAGATAGAAGCAAGGCATCCTTTGTTACTACACACTTAAGGAAGAAATTTACTTCACAAACACCCATTTCTTCGCAACATTTTCTAATTAACATGAACATTTATATTACATAGATAATTGTACTGTCAAAACAGAATAAAAATGTCTTAACTTGAAGGAAACCAAAGTGTTTCTATGCACGCAGACCTCCAGACAAGAAGGGAGTGTTTAAATTCCAGTGATGAAGGAGGCAGCAGTAAATCCCCCAGCAAGCTGTGAAGGTGCCATTCAAGGCTAAATGCAGCATCTCCTGGGACATCACCAAAGCCCAAAAGAAAACCCTGCACACCTCTGCCTGCTCCATTAGCTCACCCACCACTCCTGGGAGGCTGCAAGAGTGCAGCTGGGAGAGATAATTATTTTCTGGTGCCTTAACTAAAAAGAGAAGCGAACACAATGACTTATTCAATAGCCCTGTGGAGAATACAGCCAGCAACAGGTAGCTCAGAGAGAAGGTCACAAGCTTTCCTGTACTTCTGGAACAGCAACACCTTGAAACAAAACATCTCATTGAGATATTCCACTACTACATTTTTCAAAAAGTGGGTGATTTCGCCTCTTAGCTGTCAAAAACACCCCTCAATGAATTGCTGTTTCTAAGCAAGCTCAGCTGTAAACAAGAAATTTTAATTAACTGCATGTTTACATTAGAGTACAGTTGTAGAAATAACTACTAAAAGCTGGTGCAGCTACACTTGCACTGTATCCTACATACTGGGATTTACTATTAACTCAAGGTTCGGCTGTTGAAGTAAAATGTAAGGCATGCTATTTTTAACATCAAGATTCAAGTAATACTAAAAAAAAACCCTCATCAGTGGAAATTCCTTCATTTCAACTTGAGAGCTTTGAATGACCAAGATTAGGATGAGCAATTTCTGTATCTCAGCTCTGCATCAGAGATGGGACCTGGGCAACCCTAATACACAAACGCATGATATATCTAAAAATAAAGATAGAGATAACTTTGCCTGCTAGGTTATACTTCAAAGCCTTAGCTCTGCCTGCCTTGATCTGAGACACTGGGGAAGGATGTTCACAAAGCTGAACTAGAGCAGTGTTTTCACTTTTTACAAAAATGTCTCAAAACCCCCCAAACCTGCTCCCCCAGCCCAAGAGAACAACACAAGAGCACAGCAACCTAAGAAACAGGAACAAGAAATCCCACTCATATCTAGATTGCTAGAAGGAGTAGGGAAAGGCACAGCTTTTATTAATAATAAGTTTTACCTTATGGGACAAAAACACAAGGTTTTATCATAATGAAATTGAAAAAAAAAATTTCCCAGCTGGAATGACTGGCAAGAGATAAAATGTAGTAAGGGGAATCTTCACAGTTTGCAATAATGTGAATGAATAGTTTTAATATCAAAAAGGTAACTGCAATAAGCTTAAGATGATAAGCAGCACTCTGTTCATATATAAACTAATTCAAGCATTGCTCTGCATAAATTAATAAAACCATTTTTTCATTGGGAAAATCAGAATACTGCCCAGTCTGCCCACACAAAATACATGGAAAATAAGAAATACAGTGAGATCCTACAGAAGAAAATTCTTCACATAGTGCTGATTCTGCAGCACTGGCTAGAGAAAAGGCAATCACTCTGCACCATCTAATTATTAAGAAAAGCTGGTGAAAACCTGAAAAACACTGTTAAATTTTTCAGAAAGGACACAGAAGTGTGGAATATAGACATACATTTAATATTCTCCATAGAGAGCTATATTTTTGAAGTAACCTGTAGATTTTTGCAGTATTTAATATAGTTTGTGATATATTAAATAACAAGTTAAATAGAACATGATACATTGGTTTATACTACTAGATGTTTGCTTAAGATAAGAAAATGGAGAAAAATACACCACTTCCACTTTAACTCACGAACGTGGAGACTAAAAATATTTTTTAAAAAAATCTGGAGTGAACTGAGGAAGAGTTAAGACTTTTTTTAGCTGTTTTTTCTCAGTCTCACTCTATCTCAGATTCTGCTGTGCAACCAAACTTGAAGAAGTGTTGTTGGTGTTGCAAAATTAATTTCCAGAAATGAAAATCAGAGGCTGAGTAGAAGAGAGAACAAAATTAGCACTCCAGTGAGGAAAAACACAAAGAGTTCATGTAGATCTACACCAGCCACAACACAGTCTGACTTTGTCCAGGTAGCAGGAAAACCAGAAAAAGGAAGATAAAGGGTGGGCTGATGCAGGACTATTTAGGGGTCAGTGTTGCATCAGGGTAAAAAACAAGGAGTGGAGGAAACAGGAGACACTCAGAAAGCCACAGGTCCCAAAGAGGAGCTGCAGATGCTGCAGGGGAGAAAGGATTTGGGAGACAGAACAAGTTACAGAATGCAGCCCTCACTCACTCAGCTACCCACTGAACAATTTTCTGTTGTGGGAAAATAAAAGGGAACTTGCACATTTGTTTGATTTTACCAAAACTAATGGGTAAAATCCCACATCTACCATCAAAAGTCAAACCCCTTGCAAACCCATTCACAATGTTTTCCACAGAGTTAAGCCTTCAGCTCTCTTCTGTCTCTCTCTTTTGCTTCTCAGATTACATCACTCGTGCTTATTCCGCTATTCATAGTTATTGCTCTCCAAGCTCTCTACAACTATAAAGCTTTCTCCTAGGTTGATAGCTGCATACTTAAAAAGCTTTTGTGAAATTTAAACCTCAAAACAAATAGAACTACTGCCATATTTTTGGCCAGTCCCTTTACATGCCAAATCATATCTGCAACATATGCAAACTTAGCTAAAGGGATGAGTTTACTACCGGGTTTTTTGTTGTTGGGGTTTTTTTTTCAGAAAACTGAAATATTTAACTGAAAGCACAAATGTCAAGTTGCAAGCCAGGAAAAGTAATTCAAAGGACAGAGAGCTCTTAACATGTAACAGCATAAAACTAGTAGTTTAAATACTGCTTTGCTAGGACAATTCAGCATTTCCCAACCAGCAAATGCAGATAAGATGCACGTTCTGCTCTAAGCAACACCATGTTTCCCATGAAAATAAAGAAATTATGTTCAATTTGCACTTTCCTTCTTTCACCTATGTGAAAACAAAGCATAATATAAAAATGAAAGTCAATGCTTTCTTTCAACACTGTGCTGTCATCTGTCCACTGATGGTTAACCTGAGCCTACCACGAGCATCTAAAAGCAGATAAAACTAACCAGCTTTTTAAACTTTTAGATTCCTTTATGCACTGGTCTTCTGTAATATTCCAGGAACTTTTTTTTTTAACTTAAAAATATATTAATGCTGCTTCACTGAGTTCATTTTTACTCTGTCATAGAAAAGAAATACCCCCCTTGTAGAAATGAAAGTATTTTCAAAGGAAAGATAATTTCAAGCACATAAAAATTCTATTAAACATTTTAACAATTAAGGAATTGCTTGGTTGCATAGGTAGTTTAACATCACCAGATATTACGTCCCATTTCTTTCAAGTTGATGAAAGTTATATTTAACTTGTATAAACATTTTGCATAAACTTTTACAAGCTATAAGCAGTAGTCAGTTCTTTTTCATAGTATTTATTAGCTGTTGGCATATCTTTGTCTTTTGACAAAACTCAATTACACAACTGTGTCAGCTGTCAGGACAAGACCTAAAGCTGACTGAAACACAAATCCTGCTGCCCTCTTTGCCCACACCTCCACTTTATGTTCTACAGCACAAATTTTGATCAAACACCATAGCCAGTTATTTAGCTGGACTTGAACAGACGTGTACACACAAATTTTCCAGCACCTCACTGGTGTCCTGGAACAGGAGCTGAGAAAAAAACCCAAAGGATTGTGCCTCAAAGCTGCAGAAGCCTCTCAGCAGATACTATGATGCAAAGAAAGAAAGGGGCAAGAGGAATCACACACCCTGAGCCTCCCCACCTCCAATACTCAATTTTACTCAAACACCAGGAAAAAATTACTTTTGTTGCCAGTCAAGTAAAACACAATGAAGTCTGTTTGTCTTTTGGCAAGGAACTGAAGTGATCATTCTGGAAACACTGGATTAGTACACAAATGTAAAGGAACTATAAAAACAGAGCAATCATATTTGTGTATACAAGCTAATATTAGCCATTAGGAGGGAATTCATTATTTTGGAAGACTTAGTTATAAATATTATACTTTTCCCTTGCTCTTAACATTAACTTCCCTTCCATAAAATCACATGGCTAAAAAGACCAAAGTTAGGAAAAAAACTCACAGTATCAGACAACTGAAGAGTAAAGTTACTGAGCCAGAAGCTGTTGCACTTACAAGAGACACTGACACTGACTAAAGTGATTAGATAATATTATTTACTGCTTTATATGACATAACAGTGGTAATGGATATATTAAGATATTAGAAACCATCAATGACTACTTTTCCTTACTCACAAACTCCTAAATCTTGGTGAGAAAAGAGAAAATGTTTGAAATCTGTAAGAGGGTGACTTGGCTTTCTTAGCTTTCCCAGTAAGAGAAAGTAATTTTTAAAACTACAAGAAATGCAAATATATTTGTAATCTAAGTTTTAAAAACAAAGCTGTTCAGCTCTGCTTATGCCATTAACACTACCAGATTTAATAAATACACAAACTCCTATTCAGCACCTCAACATACTAGTTTAAGAAAGTGTCAATATTTTACATCATCATTAGGGAAACTGAGGCTGAAAAGCATTACCCGAAACTCCCTCTAACTCCCTGTAACCTCAAGACTTCCTCAATCCTAAATACTATCCAAACTTAATTATCACAAAGGCACATTCCTCTTATTTGTCAATCTTTGTAGTGGATTTCGTAAGTCACATTTCAACCATTTATTTCTATTTAAGTATTTCTGCTTGTTCCAGTTTTTCCCATGACACTTCAAAATTGTCTCTTGCCTGTGCCAATTATTCCCCGCTTTCTAAAATTGTGCATGACAATGACCCTCTCCTTAGAGTCTGTCAGCCAAAGCCACAGTGATCACAGAGGGGAAAGATGACTTAAAGAAATCAGAAGTAAGTGAAAGGCCATCTTCTTAGAAGCAAAGAATGCCAGCCTCTAGACAGCACAAAAAAAAGAGTTGTTTTTCTTTTCTTCTTCAACCTGAGTTACACATTTAATTCTTCCAGCTATATTCCTTACTTCTCCTATCCTCCCTTTCCCATTTTTCATCCTTTCCAGTTCACAAAGATGCCATCTTAACTTCTGCAAAGTCAAAAAGAGAAGGTTTTGGCTCCACTTTATCAGTGGATGCTCACAAAATACTGTTTGCAGCAGCAGAGACCTGCTCCTCTGGAACAGTCTCATGAAAAGACAGTTGAAGTGTTGAGGAGGGAGGGAAGGAAAGGAAGGGAAGTCACAGGCTTCCTGCTATTAAAAGCCAAATTTAAACCCTTTCTACATCAAAAGGGCCTCTGTTGTTGGCAGTAATGCAAAGAATAGAAAATTTGGTGGATACGGCTTCTTCATTATGCTTAAAAGGCAGCTCTTCCATGTTACAGACTAGGAGCACTGCAAGAATACAGTGGGGCAGCCAAACTCCCATTTTTTTCATGGAATTGCTGCAGGAAGATGTCAGAGGACAGCATGGCCACCTGAAGCCATTCTGCAAGAGCTGGAAGCAGGCTAAGCCCTTCCAAAAAACTCCATGCAGAAGAACCTGTGCTGTAGAGCACGCCTTGCTTCTCCAATGCTCAACTCCCCTTACCAATGCCACAGCACTCTTACATCCCACACACCACCTTCACAACAGCAACAGAAAAAAAAGAAATATATTTCTTTCTCTAATTCAACTACAGATTATGAAAGGAACATTGAAAAAAAAATAGTCTTTACTGTAGTTAACTTGCCTACAACTTTAACCACCTTCGCATTAATCTTAGCTTTAACTATTCAGCACATTAATTACCTGGAGCACTTGACTCCATACAGTTCCACAAATAATTAATTAGCTAAAGGTATTGGGAATTGGAGTCCCAGAGGAAATTCTAGTTTTGTAGAACTACGTAGATTTCACCTTGTTAAATGCTACAACAATTCACCTAAAGGCACATGATAACTACATCTATTTAGGGGCAGAATCCTAAATCCAAACCAAATAAAATCCCCTCACACTCACTTGAAGTAGGGCCAGCATTTTTAGCACTGGATATCCTGTTTAGTCACCAGAAAGAAGAGTAACACTGAATAAAAACTTTTGATTCCCTCATTCATAGCATTAGATGTTTTTCCTAACAGGTATCCCTCTCTCTGCCTCAAACATCCATTGCCGAAGGGCAACCAAACCAAAGGCAAACAATTTTTAGACAGGACTTTAAACTGGATTTCTTTCAAAGCAGAAGAATAAGCTGCACCAACAGAAATAATTCCAAACTAGTTACGTACAAGTACATGAAAATTAAAGAAAAGTCTCCTCATCTGCAGCATGTTACTGTTTTCACCACCTCTCTCCTCCTATTCATCACATCAGCTGTGGTGTTGTATGCAAACACGTTTATGTTCCAGAGCAACTGATCAGGACATGAAGAGAAGTAATGCTTTGCTCTTTCTACCCTTCCAAAAAAACTTCCATGCTATTTCTCTCATTAGCTGAATCCCACATCATTCTTCCACAGGGTAAGCAGCGCAGAAAGGGAATGAATCAGGCAAAAAGGGTAACAGAAAGCGAGACAACACAGAGAGCAGTTAGTTATTTGGAAGAAAATACAAGTTACTTAAGGACAGATGTGTAACTTGCAAGAATTTCAGAACACTGAAAAACAGCCTGTTCCCTGCTGTAAAGTATATGTTATGATCTACTGATTAATTTTGGCAGTAGAACCCCAAAAATGATGCGTTGTAACTTACTCCTTGTACACTTTAAATATACCACACTTCTGCATTGGATTTTTATGCACCTCAGTATTCCAACACTACGACCCACCAAAGGACAAGGGACAAAATGCCATGGGTGGACAATCCACAGCTCCTGAGCCCAGGCAGCTCCCCTGCAATTCTCACACGGTTCCTGCACCAGGATATGCCCTGTGATTGGCAGCAGGGCTGTGCTGGCACAGGGCTGCCCCGTAATCCAAATCCCTTGCTATGAGAAGGCAGAAGCCAGCAGAGCCTCCTGAGGCCAAACTTGCCATGTTGCCCTGGATTCCAGCTGCAGGCTCAGCTCTGCCCAAACCTACAGGGCACAGTGAGACACTCGAGGAAACCGCTGCTACTGCAAATCCCAGTGTGTCCCAGTCCCTCACCAGTTCTGCACAGGTCTCTGGGCTCCCAGTTCCACACAGATTTGGGTAAGTAGCTTGTAGGGCTGAAGTTATCTACCCATCTCATACATCATCCATTACACAGCATCATTATCCTTTTAAGAGCATCCATGTGCTTAAAAATCTAGAAAAACCGTGTTGATCAAATGGATTGATACTTTCAAAGGTACCAGGGATCCTTCACTTCCACTTTCATTTATGAACTTTTTACTCAGCACCCAATATTGAGAACTGCTCAGCCAAGTCAGCTCATGGAAGTCTTTGAAGTCACACAAGTCTTTTAAGAGGTTTCTCGTAACAAGAGCAGCCTAAAGGACAGAGACAGCTCAGCAGTAACAGGATGCAGGACTAGGCACTTATGAAAAAAGTTATTTTGGAAAAGGAAAATCTTCGTTAAAAAGAGGAGCTAAAAACATGTAGCACGTAATGCATTTATTATGAATCAGTCTGAACTTTCATCCAAAAGACTGTGTACCTTATCCTGAGCTATCATTTGCTGATTAGGAAGAAGTACTGTTCAGGCTCCTTGGCTAAACTTTTAGCTCAGATATTCTTATTAAAGAATTAACTACTGGAAGACTAATGAAAGCTTAACCTTTCCAAAAAGGCAGGATTCACAAAATACAATGATACCACTAAAAGCTAAAGGATGGCAATACAAAACTGTTACGTTTGAAAACAAGCAAGACAAAACTAGCAATACAATCTAAAAAGAAGGGGGGGAACAAGCACAGAAAATAAGCTTTGAAATTTGAACACTTTGATTCAATTAGTATTAATTTAGCAGGTTTTGATATACACACATACATAATTGCAAACATAAATTAACATACAGAAGACTCTCTTCCTACTCTCTAGTAAAGTTAGTAGAAAAGTTAGCAAACAGAAATTTTTCTCAGACAAAGGACAAGATATCCATTTTCCCTATCTTAATGCCATTCCCCTCCTCACAACTGCCAAATAACTGAACAGATATTAGGTGCAAAAATATAAAAGCTTTTAGAAAGATAATTTAATACAAACATCTGGACAAGCAAACACAACAAAATCCCCAAAATTCAGAGTATTATTTCATTCTGTGAGGAGACAGAAAATAAAGCCTTACTTGCTCTAAATAAAGAAAATTGTGCTCATTTTGTACACTGACACAAGGCATGTTTACAGCAAAATGAATCAATGTGCTATAGCTGAGGTAAATCATTGTCAGCCATGTTGTGAAAGAAACTGCAGTTCACAAACCCACAAAACTCAAGACTTAATCAAATCAGCTCTGCCTTGATATAAATAATTTTACACTGCTAGATCTTACTTATGATTGGTGCCTGACTTCTTCAGGTTAAAGTCTATTAATCTCATCTAAAAATACACATCCAAATTCTAGAGACAGTGAAACAGCAGCAAGAGGAAAACACACAAGATATAAGCCAGGAGCAGTGACTGCGGCGCAAAGGAGGAAGGTACGTTGTAAAGTGAAAAAGCAAATGCACTTACTCAGCATTAAATCCATTCACGTGCAGGATCCTCATCTGCTTGACTATTGTGCTTTTACCGGATTCACCAGCACCTAGAAAATGAAAGTAAATCAATTTCAGAAGGAAGCATAAGTGATTAAGGGACACACTAGAATTTTTTTCTTCGGGGTAAAATCGAGAAAGTTGGGTTTCTCAGTGCAAGAGTGAAAAGTGAAAGAAATAATTGCCACTGGAAACTTCAGTTGTAGCTAAAAATAAATGCCCAGCTCAAGTCATGTGTCAGATCTGAATCTTGGATCATTTCACTGTCCGTTTTTCCAGTGTCAATGTTAAAAGCAGACTGCAGTACTTGGAAAGAAAATGGACAACTTCAACATTTTACAGAGAAGACGACAGGGAACATCACGACCTGGTTGCCTTGTCACTACTATCCGACAGAGGGAAAGACTGACTGAAGTCCCTATCAAACTGAAGAAATTCTGTAATATCCTTAAAGAATTCTAAGTTTGGCTGCAGTTCATCATCACCCAGTCAAACTCTGTAACTTAAATCACAAGGAATAAAATATGTAGATACTCACATTTGAAAAAGGAAGGCATCCCTTTAAGCCTCCACCCACAAAGCTACAAAAAACCTCCTCTTATTTGTGTCTTGTAAGCAGCCTCCCACCCTCCCTACATGTTCCAAAATCAACCCTACACACAGCGAGACGCAGAGACCACCTTTTGTGGCTGCCTGCTCCCAAGAGCCCCCCGCAGCTCTCCCCTGCTCCCCCCCTCTGTACCTGCAGTGCAAAAACCCCACTCCACTTTACTCCAGTTTCCATAAGTAGATGGATGCTATTTCTGCTGTGCTGCTCGGATGCCAGTGCACAGGGCAGCCCATCTGCCTATAGTACCCGTTTTTCCATGCACGCTGAACAACTCCAACAGCAGCATTTAATTGAGCTGCTCCACGCTGCCAGATCGGCAGCTTTCTATATAAAGCAAACATATTTTTGCAGGAGTAGTATCACAACGTGGCAAAATTCAGAAAGATTCCCCTTAGCATCTCCTGGCTACTCGTTTATTCCCCTCCTCAGCCTGTGTCTCGCCCACAGGAACCGTACGTCTGTGGCAGAACGGGCAGGGAGGTACAGTTTGTATTTATAGGATGTCAGGCCTCTGCTAGCACACACTGACAGCACAAGCCTCCATTTTGAGCCTCATGTTCAAAACTGTATTACAGCAGTCACATTTCAAAGTTCATTTTCTCACAAACGCTTTCCCCCTCTGCTTTCTCCCTTCCTTTCCTTCTCCCTCACGAATTCCCAAAAGCCCCCCTCTGCTCTCCATAAAACCTGCTTGCATGTTTTGCCACTTCAATCCCAGAGCCTTACTCCTTTTTCCTCTCCTTGCTCACTGGTGTTTTGTAAGCATATAGAGAGCAGTTTTTATCTACAACTCTTTATGCAAGCACCACTTCTCCCCTAAACTACTATTTTATACCACACACCTTCTGTCTGATCAGGCAGACTGCATCATGCAATAAACACAGGTGGCAAAACCAATCAAGAATTAGCATCTTGGGATAAGACAGAGAGACTGGATCATCTTCACAACTAAGAATTATTCACAAAGGCAGTATCTGATATAGTCATATGTCCACTTAAAAATTAATAACAACTAAATTTCAGCTGTAACATTAAATCACATCTTATATTTACAAGCATTGGGAGCCAAAATCTTTACTTCACTTGGGCCAAGAAGGAGGCTGGACAGTTGTTGCATTTGCTATAAACACATACGGTTTGGTATTGACACACCTGGGTTCTCTGGATCGGATACAACACCAGTGAACCAAGATGAAGTATTACATCTACGCTTCTCCATAAGTCTAGCTCTATATTTGGCTGCTTGTTAAGGCCATATTCTCACCAACAATTACACACACGTTTAACTTCACCACCAAGGAGAGTTCCATTAATTTCAGGGAGACTGCTCGTGGCAGCAGGGCAAGCACGTGTGTACAGCGATGGGGCCTACGAGCAGCAGCATAAACCCACTAGAATATTCAGCAGCTCTTCTTTGTTGTTATTTGAATATGATTTGAAAAAATTAAGAACACTTTCCAAGTGCCTGGCTTCTTATTTCATGTGTCTTATAAAGGAAATGTAACATTATAATAGGGAGGTGAGCTTTTATATTTTTTACCAGTGAGTCTGAGTTACAGATTATCCACAATTCAAGGCAGAAACTGTAACAGCTGAACTATCCCTTTAAAACACACGCGTAGATGACTTTACTGCCATAATGAAACACACGCAAATTTTTATTTGCAAGTATCTAAACTATTTTTCAGCCACCAAAACTAAAGAAAACAGAAAGAAAACCCAGGCAAGCCCATCATGTTTCTGTTTGCTGAAATTTTGCTTCTTACGAAAGCAACCCGTCTGATGACAAATAGTTTCTACGTATCTACGTAATGTTCAGCCTGAAATCTGGAAGTCCAAGACATTTCCCAAGAGCTGAAGTCCAAATTATCCTGTTAAAAGATTTCTGCTGAAGCCCTGGCAGGCTCCTCAGTGCTGCAGGTGCTGCTGTAGTCCCAGTCACTCTCCATTTATATTAAGTCTCTTTCTTCAAGTGAGTCTCTTAAAGATTTTACCGGTGATAGTACACTTCCAAATTCGCCAATTCATTTCAAAAATTGTATTTTTTTCCCCCTTCAATCAGGGTTTTTTTCCCCCCAAAACTGAGTCAGCTCGGCGAGGCCTAGCCTGTGCTCCACGCTACAGCCCTGCAGAACGTGCACAGGCGGTCCCTCGGCGTGACCAAAACAACCCACGGCTCGTAACTGCATCTGATCTTAAAACACTACTCCAAAATACTCTGAAATCACGAGCCTGACAAACACTCGCTTGTCCTCTCCGGTATCGATATTTGGACCTTTCCCTTCCTTGAAAGCCACAGCCCGCGTTTGTAAATGTCTCTCCCGAAAAACAGGGGCAGGTAACCCAAACGCGTCGCTGGCACGGCACCTGGAGCCCGGCTCTGCCGGCGCTCCGACGCGCGGTCCCTCAATTCCTGGTGCGACAGCGGAGGGTGCCGAGCCCGCCGGGGCCGGGGCCGGGGCCGTGCCCGCCCGGCCCTGCGCTGCTCCGCGGCCCCAGCGCGGCCGCGCTTCCCTCCGGGACCGACATCCTCCCTCCGTTTCCCCCAAACCATTCCCCGACTTCCTCCCTTCCTCTTCCTCCTCTCCCCGGCCTGGCCGCACGTCCCTCGGCACCCCGGCCCCGGCGCGGGGAGCGGTGTCCGGCCCTCCCGCGCTCGCCGCGCCGCTCGCCCGCGGCCGCTGTCACTGCCCTGCCCTGTTTATCTCCCAGGCTCCCCGCGGGCCCCTCGCCGCGGCATCCCCGGCCCCTTCCCCACGCCCGCCCGAGGCCCCGCTGCCGCCCCGGCGACGGGCGCTGCCCCGCGGGCGGAGAGCGGCCCCGCGCCGCCGCTCCGTACCTGCCCCGGCCCCTCCCGCGGCGCCCCGGGCGCTGCCCGAGCCCTCCCCGCCGCTCCCCCGCACCGCGCCGGTCCCCCCGGCGGCCCCGGCCCCGCCGCCCCGGGCGCTGCTCTAGCGGATCCCCGCGGCCCCGGGTGGGCCCTGCGGCTCCGCTCCCCCACCCGCCCCGGCCCCACCTCTCTCCCCCGGCCTCGCCGTGCCCGGGCTGGGGCCGGTGCCCCGGCGGGGAGGGGACGGCCCGCGGCCCCTTACCCAGCAGGAGGAGCCGGTGCGTGGCCCTATAGACCTGCTTGTCCTTCTGCAGCTGCTTCTCGATCTTCTTGTTGGCCTCCCGCTGCGCCTTCTCCTCGTTGCGCTGATCCTCCGTCTTGCTGTTCCCTAAACAGCCCATCTTGGGGAGGGGAAGGCAGGGACGCGGGGCGAGGGGACGGGAGGCGGCCGGGGCTGCCGGGGGGAGGGAGGGAGGGAGGGAGGGAGGCACTCCCGGGCTCCCTTCTTCTTCCTCCTCCTCCTCCTCCTCCTCCCCCCCTACTCGCTGCTGTGGCGGCCGCTGCCCAGAGCCAGAGACATGGAGAGCGCCGAGCCCGAAGCCAGCCGAGGGGGGGCCGATAGCGATGACTTTGCTGCCGCTCCGGCGGGCCTCCTCCCCGGCAGCTGCAGCTGCCTCTCCTCCCCCGCCCCCCGCCGATCCCCTCGGCGCACCTTTCCCGGGGGGTGCGGAGCGATCCGCGGGGATCTCCGCGCCCCGGCCGGGCCGCCGGCTCCTCTAGAGGCAGCAGAAATGCCCCCCCCCGCGCCGCACGCACAGGAACAAATCCAGCTTCAGTGCCACCCCCAAAAAAATAATAATCCTCTTTAGATCCAAAGGCACGGGCTCCAGGCGCGGAAACCTCCCCAAATCCTCGGCGGGGAGGATCGGGAAACGTCTCTTCCTCGCCTCTCCCCCCGTGCCGCGGGGGTCACGCAGCCCCGGTCCCTTCCCTCGCCGGCCGCCGCAGCTCCTCGCCCTCCGGCCGCCGCGGGTCCTTCCTCCCGCACCGGGGCGGGGGGGTCCAAGCCAAACCCCCCTCCTTTTTTTTCTCCTTTTTTTTTTTTTTTTTTCTTTTCCTCCCCTCTCCTTGCTGCTGCTCTTTTCACATGCGGTTTCCAGGCGGCTGAATCCTCTCGGCAAGAAGAAAATACAAAATAAAATTTAAAAGAGAAAAAAAAAAAAAAAGAGCGCCCGTTTGCTCTCTGCCCCGAGCAGAACCTGTCCCTCACGGGCGGATTTTTCCCCGGCTTATTTTTCCTGCTCTCTCCCGCATTTTTTTTTTTTTTCCCTTTCCTTTTTTTTTTTTTTTTTTTTTTTTTTTTTTCCCTTCCCCTATTGAGCGGCTCCGCGGCGGCGGAGCGCGGGGTGGGGCGAGCGGGCCCACACTGCACGCCGGGAGCGAGCGGGGCCGCTCACATGATGCCCGCGTCACCCCGCGCCGCCGCCGGCGCCCTCTTCGAACCGGCCCCGCCGCCGCCCGGGGCCCCGCGGCCGCCCCGCAGCCTCCGGCGGCACCGAGCCACCCGCAGCTGGCCTCGGAGTGAACGGCGTCCGGAATAAATCGTCACGGGAGCCGTGCCCCGCGGCGCCTTGTGATTGAAAATAATGAGTGTGGAAGTTACGGTGGGGAATGGTTTGTGCCTGGGGTTTGGGTGGGTGGATGCGCCTCCCGGGCGCGGGGCTGCTCGCTCGCACCCCGCGGTTCGCCGGGCTCCATCCCGGCCAGGACGGGGGGCTCAGGGTACCTGGGGATGCCTTCTGCACCAGCAGAGTAACGCTGGATGCGCACACTTGCTTCTCCATATGGTTTTACCCCGTGTCTAGCTCCATTCTCTTCTCTAAAACATGTTTTGGAAACCCCATTACAAAAATTACACAACTTATCAGTTGCACCAGGAAAACAAAGCCTGGCGCTTTGCTCTCTGTATAACCCTGCTCACTAAAATACACAGGTCGTTTTTCTCTATGCACGCACCCCCACACATGAGTTAGTGAAATGTCCTTTACTATACAAATATTATTTACCTTCATTTGCAAAATTCGATTATCTACCACACCGTTCCCACGAACACACCTTCTTACATCATTCAGTTACTATATTTAGAAACACCCACAGTAAAATAATTATGTGAATAGAGCAAACAACTAGGAGGTCATAGCTAATGTCATCAAATACATCTGTTGAGCTGCCCTTGCTGAAAGAGGGGGGGACCTCAGGAGAAACAGGGAACATCACAATCATTATTTTTAAATGCCACAGAGCCTAAGAGTTCTGGAGTCACTGGAGGAGAGACTCTTACTGGTGTCTCTAGGTGTTCTTTTAGGCTAAGAGCAGTTTTGAAAGGTCTTAGAGGAACTTGGCTCAGCAATGCCCAGATTGATCTGAAGCAAAGATGGTAATAATTTCTTGTATCTTTTATAGGTTATTTATTTGTATAGTTTCATATAATACACAATATTCAAATATATTTTGACTGTGGGGTTTACAAGGCATAAAGGACACAAAAAAGCAGAATTCAGACTGAAAATTATAAAGCCTCATACTTTTTTTATGGTTTCAGGTATGGAGAGAATGCAGAAATGCCAGTACCTGTCACCTCACACAGGAGGGAAAATCTGCCCCGTCCTCCAGGCTTTGCTTCCCTCCGGGTCCCATCTGGGGGGAAGGGAGCCCGTCTCAAGCTCAAAACGTGAAGGAATACACAAATAAGATGAAAATCATTGTTGGAGATATACAAAAGGCTAAAATCTTGGTGAATGGTGTCTGTACAGGACGGGTAAATATGCCGAAGCATCCAAGGACGAGGGAGTCATGGCTGTGTAAATGCTGTTGTCCAGCAGTGCACACCCATCCCTTCCCAAACAGAAACCAGGACAGGCTCTGCGAGGTTAAACTCTGACAGGAATCGCTGCTGCCCTGCTGTAGATACCCTGTGCCTCTGTCTCGAGGCTAAGCAAAGCATGAGGTAGCTGAAAAAGAAAAACACACTCAGCTAATTCACAAAGCTCCCAGTTACTTACAACAGAATTAAGAATTAGCTCCTTGTATTACAAGTGTTACTAAAGTGTGAAAGTGTCAAAAGCTACAGAAAACAAAAAGAAAACTCCCACATTGTGTAACTTATCAGCAATTACAGACTTTTTTTGTCTTTCTGAAATATGACAGGACTCAGGACATGAGGCACCACCCACACTTCACAAACCCACAAAACCTTGCCTCGAGTTTTTTCACTGCTGTCCTGCTTAGGAGCCCATCATTTGAAGAGTGAGCATACCAACACATTAGCTGTTCTCACTCTTTTTTATTTGTTTAAATAACATAATGCTGCTAATGTGTCTTGGGAGTAAATTGTGTTTCTTATTGGAACTAGTTCCATTAGCTTCCATCTTGTAAAAATCCATTTTCTTGGGGAACTTCAGTTTCACGAGACTCCTGCCATCAGAAGGATAAGTGCAGGCACAATGTGACCCCTGACTCACCATAGAATTAAAACTCACTTACGAAGAACCTGCAGCCTTAGGAAAAAATAACGCAAAGATGAAATAACTATATTGTATGGGCATAGATCCTCTGTGATAAATGTCTAGTTGAAGTTTGAAAATAGGGTGTTAAAGGACACTGCTGCATGTTAAATGAAAATGTTTTCCAAAAAGGTAAGGTAACAAGAACGTGGAAATGGCTGTAAAAGAACATCAGAAGACTTACAGCTATTGACTCAATCCTGCACTATTTAAATTAGTGGGAAATACAAGGTTGCACACAGAAGATTACAAGTATTGCACACTTACAGATTAAATTCAGATTCACTGATATTCCTTCTGTGTTTGAATAGAATAGAGGCTGTTGTTCTTTATTTTTCAGTCTAAAGTAAAGGCAAAGACTCTGACACACCAACATGCATCTCGGTGTAAGGATTTCACAAAAAGAGCAGAGGGTTTGGTAGTGTGGAACTATTCTGCTGTTTTCATTTCTCAAACCAGAAAGGATCTCATGAGGAGAGGCAGCAGGATAACTCAAAGCAATAATATTTCAATTGACCATTTGGGAGAAAAGGAGGATGTACAAAAGTTCCTTGTATCTATAATCCATTTCAGACCACTTGATAGCTTTAGCTAATAGATTTTTAGTCCCATTGACCTATTTTTTATTACATCCTAATGAAAATCATCAGATCTCTTAATTCCCTTAACTTCTTTTTTGAAAGATGAATTCTTTTTCTGTTTTCCTTACACAGCTTTTGCCCCAAAATTTACTCCCTGGTGTCTGAGAATGAAGAAGGATTTGTAACAATATCCTAATCCTGTAAATAAACCTGAACTTTACTCAGTTGAGCAGTCCTATTGAAGTGCATAACTTATGCAGACTTTACTCTTCCCAGCTAGGACAACTGTATTAGCTTAATTTAGAAATGGGTAAAAATATTTAGATATAAAGTGGAAGCAGACTTTCAATAGCAGTAGGAGAGAGAACTTGTTGAAAAGTTCACATCTTTTATGCTTCCCCCACTCTATACACATAAACTTCTGTACTTTTAATATTTACATGTAATACCTGCTGATATAATTACCCAAGAGGACCTCAAGAAAAATACTACCTTTTTACTTTATATCTGACAGACTGTTACATGTATTTCAATGCATTTTCCTTGTGGTAGTCTCCCTTCTTGTGCATGAGAATATTCACACTTGTATAGGTAAGAGACAAGGAAATACTGTTGTAAAATTCACAAACGTTGGCTGGAAATGTAGATGCAAGGCTTGGTTTGGAGTTACTATTACCTTAACAGAGTAGATTCTAAGCCTTTTGAAAAAAGGCTTTTCAGACACATATTTCATGTTGTTCTGTTCTTTTCTCTTTTTAACTAAATGGATAAAACTTCCTGCTTACAGTTCTGATGTTGCATCAGTTTTACTCTCAATTGACCAGAATCAGGCTCTGAATTCACTCGAGTTACTCTTTGTATTTACAGCTGATTATGAGACACAGATCAGACATCCATCTTACCCCACAGCTTCCTCCCAAACCCTCCAGGTGACAAACACCCTTATTTCCTATTGCAAATAATTCACTTTTGTTAGTGAGTTGAAGGCACTGAGCACTTGGATGCCTCCAGTAAAGAAGAAATGGTTAACTGATTTTCGGATGGGACATTTGTGCAGTTCCTTATGGGCTCTTGCTGCCCACAGTGAATGTGACCTCGTAAACTTTTGGCTGTGAACTGTGGGGGTGGAGTTGTGACCAAGCCAATGTGCTCATTTGGAAGAGAAGACACAGACGACATCTCGCTCCAGCATCCCTTAGCAACTGGACTGAAATGGCACTGCAGCCTCTGAGGAGGTTGTCAGCCTTCCTCGCCTCTGGAATAGCCTGTATTTCAGTTCCTCCCACGGCTCAAGAGACACAGCAGAGAGGACAACATTTGTAGCTCAGAAAGTAAAAGCCACGGCACTGATCTAATTGTACAATTTCCTTTGTTTGTTTGTAGGAAATAGTGTATTTTCAGCAAGCTTTTTCCATGGAAGGATACAGAACTCAACCTGGGGGACACATGAAACAAATGGTTCTTAGAGCAACACCTGGATTTTTTTTCAGGAGCCTACATTACCCCATGCTTCATTTTGCTGTCCTACAAATCCACAGTGCCGTGGCTGAGCAGTTGGAACTGACCTCCCTCTTTTAAAAGCAGGGATTAACTCAGGAACAGATTGACTCTTTCAGTTAAAGGACATTTTTTAATAGCACACACTGTATATTTTTGTGTATGGATACCTCTCTGGCTTGAAGTTAGTTAAATATAGGGTCTTCATCCTGGACTGGTAGTTGAGTATCAAACCTACCAACCTCAATGTATTTAATCCCCAGTAAACTTAATCTTTTAGTTACAGATAAGGATTAATTAAGGTTCTGATTTAGACTTAGATCAGTGGGGTTTTTTCATCTAAAAAAAACTGCCATGGCTTCTTGCAGTGACTCAGGTCTGCTGCTCATGTTTTCCTTAGATGGAGCCATCCTCCACGAGCTATCGAGCTATCGTGCTGAAAATCCTTTGGACTCTGGGAAGAACGAAACGTGGTGATAAAAAGGGAGACGGTTTCAAAGTCTCCAAATTACCCTTTGACCTGCTGAACAAGGAACCCTTGAGTAATCTCAAGCCCGTTTAAAGGAGAAACAAACAAATTAAAGCCAAACAATAATCTAAAAAGGAAAACCAAAGCAAACAGATTGGAATTGGAGCAAGAATTCAATGTGGGGTTTTTTTTTTCATCTGTTTCCTTTGTGGGGGCCAGAACAAAAATCACTTTAAAAAGCATTCAGAGGTAAACAAGGTAGGAAATGTAGCCATTACCAATCCAACCCTGGGAGGGCAAAGCAGGATCATCACGTGAAAGGACAAGTTTGTCTGTTAGATGGGAAGAAGTGAGTGCAATGAAACGAGCATTGTCAGGGAGGAATTAATGCACCACTAATGTATTCAATAAAGAACAAACACAAAACACTTAACTACAGATACTCCAAAACAAACAGAATGAAAAGGAGATACTTCTCTCTCTGGCAAAGAAGAAGAATTTTTCCATACAGAAATTCTAAACTTAAAAGGGATTTTTGTTTTGTTTTTAAATAAAAACAAGCCCAAAGTCCACTAATACAATTAACCAAGATCTTCCTTTAAACCAAAGAAAAGAAACCCCTTGCCTCCCTCCTTTCACTTCCAGGCTTTCCCTCAGAAACATTAAAAGACACTTAAAGGAACTCACGGAATTATGAAAATAACACACTGAGCAAGAGCTTTTCACTTAGTAGCTTTTCTTATTTTCATGCAGTTCTTTCTCTTGATATTCCTTCTCACTCCTCATGCATTCTGCACTGCACTTTATTAAAAAAGAAAAAAGCCAAAGCCCTCTTATGTAACAGAAGTAGCAGCACATCCTAGTGCTCCACATAACACATATGGAATGCCGATTAAAAAAAAAAATTTGGAACAAGTATTTTCTCATATTTAGTTTCAGTATTTGTCAACATTCACTGCAGACCTACCCCTGACTGCAAACTTTTTTCATAAAGAAATATCCTGCCTTAATCCTTGTTACGTTTGGGTCGCAAAGCCCAGGGAGGCAGTTGTAGCAAGAGACTGTTTTCTAAATACTGGTTATAGTTAATTCCTGCAAAGAAGCACGAAACTGCCAAGCTTTCCTCCTGCCCGGGGGTCAGCAGAGGAGAGGAGGCTCCTGCCTTCACCTCCCCAGCGCACAGGGCAGCCCAGCTGGGGCTGAGCCTGACCCAGCCTGACTCCGGGAGCTCGGTGAGCCATCCCTCCATGCCAATATTGTTTATTACTGACACTGCATTCTCATTTTATGGTGCATAACAGGAAAGGGAATAAGAAGATTGTTAAAATAGTTCTTGCTAAGTTGTCACACAGGTTTTAATGTGCTGTAAACATTCCTCTCCTTCTTTTACATTTTTTTAAATAGAATGACGTCCAGGCTTTCATGCTCAAAATAACTTTACATTTTAGTGCTAGCAAACCACAATACTCTCAATACCAGGAGCTATTAGAGACGATCTGCAACGAAAACAGGACTGTGATTTTGCTAGTCTGTCTCTGCATTGCTAAAGGCCTAAAACTGTTCCTTTTGAAAAAGGGTATCTTCTCCCATCTTTTTCTTTAGATGAAAAAACGTTAAGTCTAGGTCCTAAGATTACATACTGACACAGTTATAGAATAGGGGTCTTTTGTACCCTGTTTTTCCTGGAAGAATCTGTCTGTCTGGCAAACTAACAGCACCATTACGTCTTAAGTGCCTTGATGTTAAATTAGAGTGCCCCACGCGCCCTAGGGCGGTTGCAGAATTTAGACCCTTTTTGCAGTGAAAAAGTCTTTCTGGTGTGGGGGGGGGTTTGTGTCTGTTAGATTTTAGAAATGTATATGAACCAATTCACTGTGCACCAAGGCTTTAGGTGCACAGTGAAAAGTTTTCTTTGTTGCTCTATCTCAGGCAAAGCCAGGAAAGAGATCCATGGCCAGGGCTGTGGGAAGCACGCAGGAGCTGGATCAGAACCTGTGGTCCAGCACTGGATTTTGCCTCTGCAACATCAAAACCAGCAGAGGTGAAGGATTATCCCCTCGTGTGGACCCAGCTGGGGGATGATCAGACGTGTCTGAATGCTCACAAACTGTGAATGGAGACAAGATGAGCGTGGGGATTAAACAGGGGAACAGGATCCAGCAGACCTGATCTACTGCAGATGATTCAATCCAGCACAGCCACCGATCCGTGGGTGACCTTGGACGAGCCACTTCCCTTTTTTGTGCCTCTTTGTCCAGCTATCTTTTATCTGCCTCTCTCTTACAGGTTGTGAGCTGTTTGCTTCCGACATGTCTGCACAGCACTGAGAACCAAGGGGCCCTGGTCTCACTGGTGACCTTTAAGCCCTTCTGCTACATGTTTCATCATAAAATAATTATTCAAAAAGGAAGCAAGTTTTTTTAATAGCCTGTCTTCCTTTTCTTAACACCACTTAGACATTTTCAGCAACATTTAATGAGGAAAAAAAATAGGCTTCATTCAAAATCTTAGTGCTGTTTCTCTTAAATGAAAATGGTGAGAAAGCTGCTAGTACTCTGTCAAGTCCGTCTCCCACAGGCCCTCCAGCAAAACCAGGGAAAGCTAGAACCAGCATGCTTGCTACATTACATTCAAAGTACCAGACAAAGATACTTTTTTATTTTAAAAATAGGAAAAAAAAACGCCTGCACACTTCTCAGTCTTTCTTTGCCCACCACGAAGCACCCACCAGGACAGAAATGCGGTGCCGTGTTCTTCTGCAGGTCACTCCCAGTTTGCTTTATGCTCTCTGGTGTTACAATAACGAATTTGTTTTTCCATTGCTCCCTTGTCTAACTGTGACCTGTTCCCTTCTGAAGCAATCGGCTTTTTACAGCTCCGTCTCCGCTGTGCAAACAGAGAAGGAGCACGGCCGAGCCCCCGGAGCTCAGGGGCCAGGAGCTGCCTGCACCCCGGACCTGGAGCCGCTTCCCGGCTGCCATCCCCAGAGAATGAGCTCCCCAAAATCTCCCACTGCCCACGGCCAGCCCCCTCCCCTCCGCTCGGTGGGATCACAGCCATTTCAGCATTCCCATGTTTGATGGAAAGCCCGTGGAACATCCAGGGAGCCAGGGGTGCTGTGAGGGGCCGGGGATTCGAGGGCTTTGGGCCTGCTGCCACCGCCTCTGCGGCCCCATAAAACACGAGAGTGGCTGATAACCCGGCCTGCCCTCAGCCCCAGCCCTGGGGTGGCAGTGGGCAGCTCCTGTCCCCTCCAGCCCTGTGCCAGGGGCACCTGGAAGGTGCCGGATCCCCCCAGCCCCAGGCTGAAGGCAGGGCCCTCCTGCCTGGCTGCACTTCACACCCTATATATAAAATACACAGCTGCACAGTGAGTCTGAAACATTCTTTCTATGAATTGGTGTTACTGAAGGATATATATACTAACTCCATACATGTGAGAGTTAAGGAAGATTTGTCCAAGGAACTACTTCCAGAGGAAGTGCTGGGCAGCCACATTATTTGTTTTATTTAAAATGATTTCAGGCTCGATAATGTCTCTTTATCAAAACTACACATGTGCTGAGCATGCACAGTGCTGTGTGTTGTGAGCCATACAGGAAGGGGTGGATTTAATTTATTTCTTTATTATGAATATTGTGGTGCTGTAAGGAGAATCCTGGCCGACAGCGTGAAATAAAGCAAAACTTTCAGAGGATATTTTGGGAGCTGAAGTTCCTGTGCTGCCTTTTCAAATTCAGTCTTAAATTCTGTATTCCTAATCCTCTGTTCTGTCTGGACCATTTCATAAATGGACATGTATATCATTACAAAGCTGAGCAAGTACCTCCTAACATTTGCCATTAATATTCATTTGAAAGAAAAATGGAGTTTCAGTTTCCTGGTTTTCCTTCCCTCGAGTGAGGAGACCAGTGAGGGAGTTTATAAATTCACAATTCTGGCAGGCAAAAGGGACCAAGGCAATTGTGACACACCAAAAATAGTTCTCCATCAAAATGATAACCCTGTTTTATTTTGCAAACATAATTTTGGCTATAAGGTTTGTTTACGTGTATTTGGTCTCATATCCCCCACAGTGGATCAAAGCACTCTGTACCCAGCTGAATGACAATGGCCCGAAGCAGAAAGAACCACCATGACCAGCACAAACCATCTTTCAGCATAGAAATAAAAAGGATTAATTCTTCTCCACCCTAAAAGCTGGTTTGGAGGGAAGAAAGTGGGCTAGAAAGAATGGAATTCTGACTCTCTATGGGTCAGTGTGGGCTGCACTGGAGGGAAGGCAGAAGAGCTGCTGGGTGTAGAGACCATGACACAATCTAAGACACACCAGCCACAAGATCAAACTGTGCAGCAGCAACTTGCAAGAATGCTCTTTTTCAGAGGTCTGTATATGCTTACAACTGCTTAAGAGTAAAGTTAAAAAGGCTAAGAAAATCCTTGCCCAAGGATGAATAAAAGATTTCCTGGTACCACAGAGTTGAAACTGAGATTGTATCATGGAATTAAGAATGTGAAGTGCTGAAGCAGTGCTTCCACCACCTAAAAAAAGGACTGCAGGATCTCACTGCCCCAAAGAGTGCCCTCAGGCAGGTCTCTTTATGGAAGCATCAATATGAAGTCTGCAAAGACCCGGTGAGAGGTAGCAGGACAGAGGTTCACTGGCAAACACTCCAAACTGATATGCATAAAGAAAAGGTGGCACAAGACATGACAGAAATAATCTACCATGGCTTGAGACCTCCTGCTCTGACAACAATTATGGAATTGTTAGAGTCTCTTAATACCCAAGTAAGAAACCTTTTTATTGCATCAAGTTCTCATGTCTAGACAGATCCACATCACGGAATGAATCACTACCTTTGAAGACCCGAGCTGAAGAGCACTCCATGGTGGAAAGCCACTATCTGGGCACATCAACACGTGGGGAACAATTTTCTGGAGACAGGTTTTTCAGTACATTTCACTAAGGTTTACTGGCTGTGAGAAACTCTGGTTTTCTAACAGTATCCTTAAAGGGCTGATAAGAAAGCAGTATAGGCTTAGCAAAGGAACCTCTTAAACATAGAGTCCTAAGTCTTCAAAAATATCCCAATTCTTGCCCCCCCCGCCCAAAAAAAATATTTAAAAGCTAACAAAAACACATAAGCAAGGCAAAAACACCTGGAAAAAACCAAACAGGCTTGAATTAATCTCTTAGCCTGATTATGCAATAATTCTGCCTCCTCTCTGTCTAGAAACTTTTACTTCTTTGTGAGACAGCACCTATTCCCTAGATAATGGGAACCCTTCTGCCACTCTGCTTTGGCTTCAAAGATTTTTTTTTTTTGTTTCTTTCCAGAACTGCCAATCAGCTTCTCTGCAAAATGGTCACAGAATTCTCTTCCTCAGTTATTCTGGATGATTCCCAGCTTTCTCCCTTGTCCTCTTGGAGGTGCTCCTCTCCCTGGCAGGGACATAGGGCATCTCCAACATGGGCCTGTATTTTAATTCAGCACTGATGTTACAGCACAGGGCGAAAGATTCAGTGAAGGTGTTCTCAAAAATTGTGTTCTCAAAACCACAGTTTGACTCACATATGCCCCCAAACAGTCATACATTAGCAATTATAATGATCTTTAATTAAAAAAAGAAATATGTTGCTGCTCTTACAGATAAGGATCTATAGAAATACTTGTATAGGTGCCATGAAAGTTTATTTTTCAAACTACATTTCAGTGAGGGAATTTTTAACTACCTTACCTGCATTACTCGAATTCTACTCTAAAATGAACTTCTTTGAAGTTTTCTTATTAGAAGAGCTTTAAAAATAAGCAGTTAGAATTATTTTTCTATGAACCATCTAATCTTCTTAAGTAGTAAAAAGTTAACTTCAGCTCAAGCCATTCCACTTGGAAAAATGCAATGAAAAAGCAGTAGATTCACCCATCTAGCCCTACATTTTCTCTAAATTTCATCTAGCCTCTGATTGCTACAATTTTTCATGGTAAAGCCTTCTGAGTGTTCTTAGCCAACAGACTTTGGCTTTTCTGCTGGAAAGTCTGTTATATAAATGTCACTTTCATTTATATCTTCAGATATAACAAAGTCATTAATGCAGTTGATTCCTAAGAAAACTTATATTTTAGAAACTTCTAGCTCTGGTACTGCATAAACACATCTAATGCAGAGCATGAGAAGAAGATACCTTGGAGATGCTACACATTTTAAATCAGAAGTAGAAGCTAAATTCTCACTCTTTTTGACATGAACATCAGCTGTCAATGACATATTTCGCTTCCAGAGAGCCACGATCTCCTAACTACATTTTGTAGCTGCACTCACATTATTCTGTAGAGAGTTGTGGCTTGGATCCTAAGGTCTCACAAGACAAAAATTTGGGGTTGGATGCCACGGCACTAAAATTGCTCTTCAGGAGATTCCATCGCTGTTGAAACCAGAACCCAAAAAACCCTCCCCCTCCTGTTTTTTAATCCTGCTCAAAACCAAATATTGGAAGCAGGTTAAAATCTACAAACTAACAGATCTGGCCTCTTGCCACACGCCATATTGAGATGCCATATTTAGCTCCTCGTTCCCTAATAATCAGACATTTACCCTGTTCCCTCCAGCCCTTTCATCTACTTCCAGTACGCTGCTATCCAAGATGTCTTTCAGTGTTCTCTTTCTTCCATTTCTCGTTGCTGTTTCTCACACAAGGAGTGCTGCTCTCCCATGGCACTGGAAAAGGGACTGTGGTGCTCCCTCTGCTGCCTGCTGGGCTCTGCAGCAGCACGGCAAGAGCTGGTGAGGAACCAAGAGTTCTCCTCAGCAGAAGGAATTACTGTCTTGTGAAAACTCAGGTTGTTACATGTATGAAACCCAAAAATGCCAAGCAGGGAAACCTCTCCCCAGTATTCTCCACAGACCTCTTGTGTGGCTTGCAAGGAGCTAAGAGCCTCCTGCCAGAGCCCCTCAGGAGCACGGGGAAGAGCAAGAGTAGGGAGTAAAGGACACAAATGGGTGGGATAACACTGTCTAGCTTTGGTTTCTGGGCATTCCTCGTGGGAAGAGGCCCGGCCACTTTCTCAAGGCTGGTTGCAGTGTCCCTGTCACAGGTCCTTGGCACCGCTGCCGGCGCGGCAGTCGCTGCAAGGAGCCTGGTGCAGAGCTCCTTGGGCAAGGTTAGCTCCCAGCTGATCACGGCATGTGAGGATAAACCCCTCTTCATTCTGTTGAGGAGGCTGCTGTCAGGGCTAAGAGTATGGAGAAGGACTGTGGACAGCCAGTTATCTAAAGAATTCTCTGGAAACCCTAACAACATGGAGCACTCTGTCCCTCTGCTTCGGTGCCCGCAGCCCGGGTGCTGTGTCTGTCCTTCCCACGGGTGATTCAGCAGCAAGGAATATTTACTGTTCTTTAACAATGCAGTGGTCTACAGACATAACTTATGACTCAACAGAAAACACACTGGGTGCAGACCTTCTAAAGAAATGATCAACAGATTGTGTCTTGCATTAAAAAAAAAAAAAATTATTTATTTGAGGATCATATGAGAATAAAATGGACAAAGTGGAAGATACCTTCATGCTGTTTTTAGAAATTACAGTCTTGGTTGAATACTTTCAGAAATAATTAATATTTAGGATATTATGGATTAAGTGAAAGGTTCACTGGATTCTGTCTGAAACTTCTAAAAAATAAGCCTTCAAGTCTTTGTTTATGTTGGCAAGTAACCCAGCTGGGTATAAAAGCCAAAGGTATGATTGACTACCTTACATATTTTACAACTGTTACACTAAATAGGTATTTTAGAATTTACATCCGTACAGAAGGATCCTTAAATAGACTTTCTTACGGCACTTAAAACAAACATACTTTAGGACATACTTCCTGTTTCGTTACTCTATTTAACTATATTTAAAAAAAATAAGTTTAGTTTTCCTTCAACAAAGATCCAAAAATTTAACTTTAGGGTTACAAAGATCACAGAAACCTCTCTTACTGTTTCTAATGTACTGAAATTGTTTCATGAATACCCACAAATCCTTAACAAAAAAAAATTAGAAGTAGTGGAGACTTTCAAAAGCATTAGTATGTGTGCATTTAGCACTTAAATATAAAAGGCATGTCTGCATATTGCTCAGAATGGAAAACTCCTACAACTAAAACTCAAATAATAATTAAACCCCAGATCATTGATTACATGTTATAGACACCAAAAAAGATGATACTGACGTTTCCCTCTACTTCCTTTAGCTTCGTGAGCGAAAAATTTGCAGCACAAATTCATGCAAAGGGATGCAAACTGATTTTTTTGTTATGTTTAATATTCATCACCAACTTCTAGCGTTGATAAACAGCTTTTGTACGACCTGTAGTTAGAGTTGTGTATCAAATCTGGCTCTGGGAAGATCAGTGACAGTGAGTGAGGCAGCTTTTAATGACACAAGTTACTTTATTCAGGTTTTCTGAGTTTCCAGGTGAGTGAACCAATGTCCCACCACTGCTCACCATTCCCATTTATTTTCAGCATCGCTGCCAGTCACACACCTCCTTAATCCTCCACAGAGGCTTTGCAACAGCTCTGTAACTCTCTTATTTGTTTCTTAGTAAGATTTGAGTTTCCTCCTCCTCCCCACTAACAGCACTTTTCATTTTGCAGAGGGGAAATAGAGCACGTTTCTGCAGAAAAGGAAAGACAAGGATACAGTCTTCCAACCCTCAGCAGTGAAAGGAATCTCCCCCAGCACTTAATTTGGGAGGAAAGGCTCGAGTATTGCAGAACTGGTTAGAGCCAGAGAGGTTGGTGGCATCCTGCAGGAGCCCAGTTCTGCAACAACTGAAGAATTAATCATATTTTAATCAGAAGCCAGTCACAGCTTCTGCTTTAACTTGATACACTCAAAGGTACTTACAGTTCTGGGAACAATTCACTTATTAAACAAACCATTTTTCTGCTTTTCTTCTTTTTTTTTTTTTTGGTGATATAACTTCTACAGGCATAGTTTTGGGAAGGAACCAGATAAAAGCTGATATTCAGGATGTCTGGGGAATAGTTTCCCACAGCACATGGAGACCAGATTTCCAAAGGTACAGATGCAGGTATATCTCAACAAGGGCATCCAGCTGAACCCCTGAGGTGGACCTGTTTGCCACACCTACAACAGTAGGCTCTCATTAGGAACTTTGCTGGATTTTTAGATAATTCTAAAGAAGTTATCCAACATTTTACTTTTAAAAGAGGGCACACGTGACTCTGGAACACAAGGCTACGGATGCACCAGTTGATGCAGGAATTTGTGTCCCCACTCCTTGTGCTGCAGCAGCCACCAGCTTTTTGGAGTTGTACTTCAGCCTCTCAAGCTCTTTCCCTGGATTCAGAGAGGGGAGGCTGAGTGTTTGGGATTGTACCTCCTTTTGTTTGCGTATTTCAGACAAGCACCCACAAATGGACTCTTAGAAAGATTTAATTGGGAAGCTCACACACTATGCATGCATAATACTAATGCACAGCAAATTACAATTAGCAAAAACACTAATGCTGTATGTTTATATTATGGATATTATATTTAAACAAAAAAAGCACTTGCCAGCAGGCACAGAAATCTCGTTACTTCAAAGTACTGCTGAACATTCACTGATTGCAGTCAGTGTTCTGAGTTTTTCAGCTTTTCATTCTCTTTTTTTGTACATAGCACTAACATTTTAACTCAAATCCCTGTGAGCAGTGAGTTGTGCCTTCCTTCTCTCAAATGATCACTACAAATTTTCTAACTCAAGTAGTGCAGAATACATCTTGTGATGCAGGGGGTATTTTTACATTTGTCAGGAGAAGATTCTAATAAAAATTACATGTGTATGAATATAACTAAGCTTGGAATAATTATTTACCTACAATTGCGAGCACACAGAGTCCATCCAGAGGGAATTCAGTGTCCCCTCAACCATCTGGGGAACACACACCAAGGTTCACAGCCAGATCAGACCTGTGTAAGAAATTCTACAGAAATCTGCTTTATTCACAAGTATTATTCTGTTTTAGTTATTATCTCATGTGAAAACATTCTTTCTGTGGCCCTCATCATTTTCAGAAAAAAGAATCCAAAATTAATTGCAAAACCTGTGAGCCTTCACTGTAAATCAACAAACTATGTACAACTTAGCCTATACAGTGTCCAGCCCCAAAACCACAAACTGCACTGAACTTTTCTTTTTCTTTCTTTTTTTGCCATCTATCTTTTGCAAAGCTGTTGTCTTCTGCTTTCTTGCAAATTCATGGTTTTCAGGGGGTTCTTGTTTCTGCTGCCTTCTCAGATTACAATTTCTTTTGTGTTAATTAAGCTGAAAAATTGAAAGAATGTCGCTGACTCTACAAAGAACACAAAACAGGCTTGCTTGAGAAGCTAAAAATAGATCGCTCTGTTCGGAAGACAGACGACTCAGTCTTCAAACTATTTGTACAATGTGAATTAATTGCAGATGGCCAATTCATTTATTTAGACCTCTGTGACAGAAATGAAAGTGCTACTGCGATGATTAGACATCTGCAGAAAGCTCTTTTCAGGTAGATGGGACTAAAGGCAAAGCAGGAGGCAGTGCTTTGTTATTTTCTGGAGGTCAGTTTGTCAAAAAGTTTTCTGATGTGATTCTCCCTCTGCAGCCTCCCGGCCCCTCTCCCAACGGCTCGGATTTAAGACGTGAGACTGATGTACACAAACTGAAGTTACAATGGCCTGCTCACATGTACTTCTAGCACTCACAGTGCATGTTGTAAATCAGTAACATTCCTTCAATTAAAATCACGTTTTATGATGTAAATGTTGTAACAAAACCCACCCTGATTATTTAACTTATCTGAAATTAATGCCATTTTTCTTGTTTTTAATGCCTCGGTATTTGTTTTAAATAGAATTTTAATTTTTTTTTCCTTTTTAGCCTTTCTCCTTAAAAGCAAAAGAAAGCTTAATTAAAAAAAATAATGTTATTGATTTAATGGGAGAGAATTCAGGAAAATCTAAGTGGAAACTGATATTCCATCCTGGCTCTTATTGTTAGATAAACGGGAGGTTTCCAAAAATACCAGCTATTAGACTAGGGCCTATAAACTGTAGCTGTGAAATAAAAATATCATTCAACTAGATAAATTGTTTGGGATACAGAATGATCTGTACTAGAACTTTACAGCAGATCCTGAACAGCATGAAGCCTCCTTTGTGCTAGAAAACTAGAAACGTTGTCATTTGGGAGTCTAAATAATGCCAAGAAAAAGAAACTAAATATCAGAGTCCCTCTTCTCCAACGCCACTGTCTCTCCTTTGCAATTTTACTACTTTACAGTCTCTAAATCCTTGTTTGCAGCCTTGCTGACTTGAAAAATGTGTAAAAGTTGATCCATGCAGGGTCTGAGCTAACAGAGCTGTAAGAAAACCTCCCAAGAAGTTTCAGGTGATATGATATCTGGCATGCTGATAGTATCACAAAGATTACATTTTTCTGTTACTTTTTAAAAATAAATTAATGTTGCTGCCTGCATTTCAAAGTATTTATATTACATCTTACAGCTTCTAAATCGAGACTGGAGTTTTTTAAAGGCATTAGGTCTTATAAGCCAAAAATAAAGCTTGATGCAGGAATTAATTAAATTTTCTGCCTAGACAAACGATCATAATCTATTAAAATTAAAATACCAGTCCTTGCCACTGTTCAGGCTCCTTATAAAACACCTTTTGAGAAGTTACTTAAGCTTAGTGGTTATCACAGATTTAGAAGGGGGAGGCATAACCCTCTACCCTGTATTTTGAGCTTTATTCCTTTGCTGCGACTTCATCCAACTCCCACCAAGGTCAAGGGAAACAATTTGTTTTCAAGTAATACAAAGCGGGCTGTGCAGTCAGGCTACAGCATCTTCCTCCTGCCTTTATGGACTACAAAAAAAAAGTTTAAATAGAGCTACAAGCTTCTTAACAAGAAAAAAATCCTTTCCTCAGGAAAGAAACTTCGTAGGATGCCTCTGTAAGATGACCTCCGTCCTGCAGGCTACAAAATGTTTTCATCTACTTCCTGGAAATCCAGGTGATACCCGAGGTGGAGCAGAGGACAATAAAGCTGCTAAATAACAAAGGTCACCTGCCTTCAACTACATCAATAAAAAAGGCTGAGCTATCCCCTTGGCTCAGTCCAGGCAGAGATTTAGCGGGGCAGGGGGACACTCACACACTGCTACACACAACCTGCTCCTGTCATGAAATTATACATGCCTCCACCTTATTTTGGGGGAAAACTGAAATTCTTTGACCCCCATGCAGAGGAGGAATCTGCTGCTGTCCCTCAGGAAGATGCAGTGAGGAAAATGCCGTTGGGAAAGCAGCGTTCAGCACACGCCAACCAACCGTGTCCTGATGATGAGACACTCCAAAAGCAAGAGCAACAAACCTCCTGATTTTTTATTTTTACTTATTTTCCACAGTAGATTTTTTTTCCTTTTATTTATACTCTGTGGTAGGGCAGACTCCATAGGGACCACGTCCTTACACAGACACATCTACCTCCTTGCAGAAGAGAAACATCTTTGTTTACTTAAGCTATTTTAGTTAGACCTAGTTTTTGCTGGTTCTAAAGAGTTTTGTCTTGCTTGTAAAGTAAACACCAACATCTCTGACAGAAGTACCACGTTTGAGTGCCCACTCTTTGTAGACCTCATAAAGGTGACATTAAAATACATACATATATATTTTTTCACTGCTTGCCAAGATGAATCATGTCAGCCAAGGTCTTTGTAATAAATAAAATGCTCTCAAAGCATTATCTATTAAAGATAGAGGAGAGCAGGAGTGGAAAATCTTTGCACAGAACCAGAGCATGGTCTGGTGATATAAAGCAATACACTTATCAAACATCAGGGCTGCAAAAGAGGAGGGTTGGACCCAAATAATGCAGTCAAGGCCTGGGTGTCCTCTCAGTGCTTCCCAGCCCTGGTAGGATTTGCAAAACCTCCAGCACAATGTGCACAGAACCCCACGCAGAGCTGCAAAAGCATTTTTTACAGACACTGATAAAGCCTGACACAACGCAAGTAACCAGAGCCCGTGGGGTGATTTCACTTCAGGTCCATCTGCTCCACTGAAATTTGGGGGCTGAAGGTTCAAAACATGGCATAAAATGCAGGAAAATGCATGAGGAATGCCCCCCACCTCCACACAAACTGTCTGCCCTGAAACTAAATATGCCAGAGGCAAACCACTCTGTCCCTACTGTGATAAGAGCAAAACAGTGAGAAAAGTAAATGAATTGTTGGGAAAATAATCTGTAATTTATTAATTCCTTGCCAGGATCCCACAAGAAGGCACAGCTCGCCTGTAAACTGACAGCTCAAAAGAAAGCACCCTACTCACTTTTCAGCAATGACATCTTTGTTATAAAGCAAGAAAGTGATTTTTTTGTCATTGAAGTAGCCTTTAACGGGTAACGACGAAAATTCAGTGTCTTTGTGCTCCATGAGGGGGGAAGCACAAGACAGAGAGAGGATGTAAGTAGTGCTTTGGCATTTTTTTCCCAAATTTGTAAGGAACTGTAGTACACCCCCTCCCTAGCACTCTGACTACATGTTCTTAAACCATTTCTGAACCTGGGGGAGTGCTAGAACTTTACATCTTCCCAGCTGAAAGCACAAATAGGAGAAGTGTAAACCCAGCACACTCTGATCAGGTTTGTCCCCTTCTCCGGTGCCCCACATTGGTTTCTTGGAAGCATCCCTGAGGCTCCTGCTGAAGAAGAATGAAGTCAGAGAGTTTACATTAGTTCTTGCATCTCATCAGTCCCTGTCCCAGCAGAAACTTCTCTCTCTGGATGTAATTAAAGCTCAAGGAATAGCCTGTCTTCAAGATGACAGAAATCAGATTCCACTATTAAAAAACAAAGAGGAAAACCTTCATTGTACAGACTGCAAGATTTCCCTAGTATTGAAAACCAAGATATCCCACTGTTACTCAGGATGGCTGAGAAGCTGCAACGTTCATGTTTTCAAAGGTCGCTGTCATGTTTTTATTTCCTCATCAAGGTTGCATGAAAGAAGCACTTTCTTTCACTTTGTTGAAAATCCAAGCCATCACATAAATATCAACATGGTTAAACTAAAATAAATCCATCATCCTGTAAATTTTTAAATAAATCAATATACTGTTATGTTTTGAAATGGTATAAGACAAATTTTCCCCTCTCTATAATTCAAAACCAGCCCTAACCAATTACTCCAAACTTTTCCCCAGACACATCTCCTTTGGCTACACATTTCACATGAGAATTTCCAAGCCAAAAAGAGTTTTCTTCCACAGACAAAATTGAAAATGAGAGATTGAAATCACCCTAATGATAGGTACTGGGTTATGCCTTTCAACTATGGATCCGTGCCCGTATCTCTACAATTGTGACAATATTTTTCCAAGCAGAGTATCATGTTGTATGTAACACTGAAACTTCCTGGTCTCTCTCCGTCTCTGCTGCATGGTTACCATCTTATTTTTATAAGCATTCCATTCCGGGGCTGGCCCTTCAGCTTTGGCAGAGCGAGGCAGCTTCTGCTTTAAAGCGGCTATTTTGCAACTAGCTGCTGCTTGCTGCATCCCTCTTTTCCAGCCAGGGAGTACCTGCAATGTTTTCCTCTCCAGCTACTGAGAAAATGGCACATTCCCACAGGTGCTGCCCCTAAAACAGGGCACGTGCTGGGAAAAACCGAAGCCCGCCGAGAGTGGCCAGGGTGGGTTCATTTCTGGGGTTTTGGAACAGCTGCAAAATGGCTGGTTTTAAATAAGTTCATTAAAAAGTTTCTCGATTCACATCCTGCTCATGGCTGGCACTTCTGCTACTGCAGCAGGCAGGCTGGCATCAAAGGAGAGTTTTCACTGCCACCCCAAATCAAGGGATAAACACCAGAGGAGCCACAAACAGCATCACCAGGCACGTTTGAACATTGCTGGCTCAAAAGCAGGGCAATGGCAGCAAACTGCACTCTGTATTCTGAGTGAAGTAGCTACTGTATGAATTAACTTGACTTGGGCTGGTCAGTAGTGAGAATCCAGCCCTTTACAAATAACAATTAATGTTCTATTTTTACCTTAAAAGCAAACAAACGTAAAACCCCAAATGAGTGCATTTAGAGCACCCAAAATGCTAAGTAGTGCCTGGAGGGGAGCTCACCCTGTCCTGTCCAGGCTGCCAGGGCAGGAGCCTTGTTCATAAACACCTACTCTGTCCTAGAGGTGACATGGTTGTGTCTTTCCCATTTTCCTCAGCCTTTAATTCCTGTAGTTAAAATTCTCACACATAGGTGAACTGCAACCAAGAGAAAAATTCAACCCTGGTCACAGTCCCAGAGGCATCTCAGTCTCCTGGTATGCTCAGGAGCCCTCAGGACATTTTTGGCTGATCCTTACTCCAGATCAGACATCTGCATCAAGGCAGTAAGTACATCATGGATTTTTAGCAGAAGTTCCTTGCTGCTCTGGCAGGCAATAATTAGATTACGAGAATTACAGAAACGACAGGCTGCTTGTCTACTCTGTATGGGCAGCCAGCAACAGCTTGGAGAAGAGTAAAGCACTCAGATTAGCAAAGGGATGAGCTCAGTGTAAATCCAAATAATACCAAAATAATATGTATTAACAAATAAGGCCCCTGAACCAGCACATTTACTGCTGCCATGCTCATCCTTATCCTCTCCTGGCTCTCTCACCAAACTACCAATGCAAAATGTCCCATGTATGAGGGCCCTTTGGTCATTTGCTTTCCTAGATCACCTCAGCATCGTGCCTTCCCCTGTGCTGTATCCCTTGTTCACACAGCTACTAGAAAACCCTAAAGAGGTGGGAAAACACCGGGAACCTGCTTTCACAAAGACTGCAAGCACACGTTGGCAACCGCAATGACAGCGTGCCAGATGCTGGCGTCCAGATGAACATAACAAGCATTCAGCTTTGCTTATAAAATTCCCATATTCAGCACTGCCACAACACACAGCTTCAAAAATTAGAGCAGGGTTTTCCCATATATGGGAAAGCTGACCTGCTGCTGCTGCACCAGCTCCCCAGGCACGAGCGGGAGCGGAGCTGTGCAGACCCTGCCTCCTGCTCTGCCTGGGCTCTCCCTGAGTGATCTGGAGTGATGCTGCACTGCAAGAAGCCACATTATTTCTGTACTGGGCTCACTTGCCAGCTTGACTAAACCTGTTTCAATGAAACTACTCCATTTTTCCAGCCCTTCCATCCAGAGTTGCGTTTGTACATCCAATATTTCCATGCCCAAAGCTGAGGTGTGAGCAGCAGCATCAACCTCTGGGGTTGGACCGTATGGGAATATAGCCCTTGGGAAGCTCCCTGAGCTAAGGAGTTCCATTTGAGACCCCCAGCTCGGGTCAAGGGATGCCAAGCTTTTAATACTCTTGTGTGATCCATGAGCCCCCAGGAATGGCTGTTTTTGGGATGAGCACTAACAGATGTCTCCCTCAGCTGTGGGAGAGCATCTGAGCAAACACATTGCTGCAGAGCCCTGGATGGAGGGTGAAGGAGCACACTCCTGAACCACTGGTGGCAGCTGCCAGTGGTTTGTTGGGAATATTCTATTGTTTTGAATGTATAGAGAGATAGGAAGCTGCTCCAGGACCGCAGCGGAGCCACCACCAGCAGCTGGAGACTCCTGGCTGGGAGCGGTTCTTGTGCGGGTTTGGGAACACTCGGAGCCCTTTGGACTCGAACAGCCCACAAAATCCTGACCCTAACTGCACGAGCAGCAGTGTGTATTTATAAACTCCTTACAAAAAACAGCAGGATGAGCAGGGCTGGGACTATCCAGCTGCAGCTCTGGTTATGCCAGACAGCTGCTCTGTCAAAGTGCTGGGAGAAGCTGCGTTTCCTTGCAGGGGATGCCCTTTGATACTCGGCAGGAGCCTGCTTTGGCAGCTCTCTGCTGCCTAAGGGAGAGATCTGTGAGAGGGGATGTTTTAGGAAACCAGCAGTGTGCACTGAATACCTGCCTGTGCTTCTGACTGCAAGGGATTTGCAGAGGGGAAATAAGAAGAAGAAACCCAGAGTAAGTGCTATTAATCACTACACAATCATGACTACATTTTCTTTTTCCTCACAGTTGTTAAAAATCAAGCGAATCAATCACACATGACTTTCGAGCTTCTTGGCACACGTTTCATATTCTGCAGGTTTCCAGGGGGGAAAGGAAACCTTTCCTTCTCCATGTGAAGGAGACCCAGCAGCAGCTCTCCCTCGACCTCATCGCCTGTGCAGCAGGAATGAAGCTGCAGAGCTCGTGAGCAAGAGTAAAGATTTCAATAATGAAAACTCTGCCTCAAAACAGTAACAGAACCAGCACAATCTGACAGAAGAAATTAAAATTGCAGGTTGGTTGTCTCTCTTGGTTTTGTTATTAGCATGGAAACATCTATTCAGGTAACTGAAAGCGTTGTATCACTTTAAGAAATGTTAATTACATCAGTGGTTTTACTGTAAAAAGTTTCTTTTTCCTTTCCAGTTTTCTAAAGCCTTAGAAGTATTTCAAAGGGAATCCTTCCCAAATATGCAAACAGCGAGTCAATACTCTGAGGTTTTTTGCCAAGCTTCGTTTTCCCTACATCTCTCACTCAAAAAAACACAATTAAAAATACACTCAAATAAATAAAAAGGGATTAGAGTTGAGCAGGTCCAGTATTGCCAAATAATTACAGATAATCAAAATCATCACTGAATGAGTCCCAGCTTTCCCCACCCAGAGGGGCCTCCCGATGTTCCTGTGCTCCCCTGTAACAAGAAGCAGTTTCAGTGTGTGCTCCTGCTGTGGCACACAGGGAGAAGTGCAGGAGCTGGGAAAGGGGGAGCAGATCTCTGCGAGCTCTGGCAGAGCTGCTCCTTTCAGACACACTTTGGTGGCTTTTACCCTTTGAATTGTGCCAAGGGTACCTTGGGTTGTTCTTCTCTCAATGAAATCCTCAGCATTTTCATTGTTTTAATTAACCAACTTTCCCTAAGAGGAAAAAACCCACTAAGGATCAATAACAAAGGTCATAATCAGTATCTCACTAATTGCATTCATTTATTTAGAAATGCTACGCCAAACCTTTCCAGAATATTAGTTTTCCTTGTGCTTATGTTTTAGTATCTAGAAAAATGCTAAAAAAATTTATTTTCACCAGATTTAGGAATTTTACAGAGAGACAAAACAATATTTGGTATTACTTTCTCCCATCATTTAAGATAACCAAATTTCTAAGCATGGTTGCTGCCACCAAATTCGCTACTTTTCCTTAAAATTTAGGTATTACAATTGCATATTTAAAACTATGGGTACAGTTCACATTTAGGACAAAGGTACTGAGCCAGTATAAAGGTACAGAATAATCTTCAAACACATGTAAAGCAGTTTCATATATCTCCATGCCTTTTAGCATGGAGTTTGTAGAAATGCTAATAAAATTAAATATATTAATCTGACAATTATAGAATACTGTTTATACGAAAAAGTGGACCAACCCCAAATTAAAAAAGAATATATCAAAATTCTGAAAACCATTAACTCTATCCATTTTATTCATCTATGTACAAATGAGGAAGAAAAATATAATCGAATATTTTAAATTAACAAATTTTATTTATGCCACCTCAAACTGAATGCATTTAGGGTAAGGGAAGGGGAGGTAGGTTCCAAGGAAAAATGCAAGTATCAAAAAGGTTGATTCAACCCCCCTCCTTTATGCCCTCACTGTGATAACATGCAAAAGGAAAAGTTTACTAGGAAAAATGGTAACTATCTTCTTTTTATATTTTTGGCTTTGCAATTACTGTCTGGTTTTTTCTAACAAAATATAATGCTTCTGTTTAGTTTCTAGAGAACAGTATTGAATTCCCTATCATGCATCCAAAAATTCTAGTTCTGTAAAAATCATTCTGAACAAACAAGGACTGCAAGATCTCAGCTGTGACTTTCCAGAGATGTTCTCTTTACGTTGTCAAAAAATTACTTATTTTTCACTTGTTCTCAAAACTCTCCAATATATTCTCTTTAAAATAAATAGATAATCTATTTTAATAATATCAGTTATTTGAAAGTTATCCCTTTCAAATAAAATGCTAAGTTATCAATGCACTCTAGATTCTGATGCATATATATAAATATAAAAAATTATTTTAGAGGGTAGTAAAATACCCATGAGCATTTAAGTACTCACTGAACAAACAATATCCTCATCAAACCATTGGCAGCAGGGGGGTTAAATTTTATTACTTACAAGCCACAATAAAGGGATTGATTTCTTTAAAGCTCAGGCAAATGAAAAAACACAAATGTGGAATTTCTGTTATCTAAAACAACCTAATCCCAGGAGTTAATCTGGGCTGGCTGTTATCAATTACCAGCATGCCACCTGTATTCTCCAAGTTGGGAAAACATAACAAAATGTTAAAACAGTTACAAACAGGAGCAAAATAACTCAATAGGCAATGCTAACAATTGAACAAGTAACAAGTTAGCAGAGCCATATGTAGAAATACAGGAATTTCATATGCTATAGGCTGGCACATTTATACTACAGTAGTGAGAAAAAAAAATCAGTTTTTTTTACTTTCATTCCTGTGCCACCAGTGCGATATGGAATTAGACATATATAATTCAAAAATCCATTGACACAAAACCAATAAATGACACATCAGCACATCACTATTTCTGGGAATCCAAATCTTTTCTACCTATGCAAAGCAGTAAAATAATACACTTGTAAAATAACTCTGTCTTGTGTTCACTCATCTTAAATTCCTTCACACGATTTACCATCTCAGTTTAATTTCTTTCCAGAAATCCCAAGGGATTAATTTCAACTGCATTTGAGCTTTTTTTCCCCCTAGTTCTGACTTCCTAAGTTATGGAAGACAAGAACTGTTAAGTATGCAAAAAGGTAACAATTTTAAAATTACAATCCCTGGAAAAAAAGCAACAAACAAACATTCTTTAAGAGTTCAATTCCCTGAAGAATAGAAATGGGCAAGATGTATTTCAGACATGTGACTGTTAGTCAACTATTGTTGAAGTGATCCAATTATTAAATAGTCAAGAATTATTTATTTTACTTATATAAACTATCCCTCTTTTCTGGGTCTGGAATAAATTAACACATCCACGTTTCTTTGTTTACTATGCCAAGAAGAATGACTAATATTTTTCGATAATAATATTTTGATAAGAAAATGAATGTTCAGTTTAGATTCATAACAGGAGTTTCTGCATCATTTTTGTGTGCTGAATCAAATTTGAAATGATCAAATTAGAAGGATTGGAACAACCTAATTTAAAAACAAAACAGCTTTGTTCAAATACAAAAAGGGTTTTTCTAGGTACTCTATCAGAGGAAAGCATACTTCTGCTTTCAAAAATATCCTGGTTAAAAGATTTAGACAGGCTTCATATGAAATATATTTAAACATCAAAACTAATTTAAAATGATCTAGAGAAACAAGCTGTGGAATGTCCAATCCTTAAAAAAAAAAAAAAGTAATTAAATGCTCAGGGCTTAGCCTGCTAAATACAATTAAGGACATTCTCCTCCTTTCTGGTTTTGCCAGATCAACGCCCTCCCCTTCACCTCCAGCACTGGCACCACCTTGGAGGGCTGCACCAGACCCGGGAAAACAGGGAGACATCAACCTGTATTTGCGAACCACTTCCAGCAATGCCTTGATACAGAAACTCCTGTAATCACATTTATCACGTTTGGTTTCCCAGTTTTTTCAATCCCACAGACAAAGCCTGGTCCAGCCTGGCCGGGGCATCTCCTCCATCCACAGCCAGAGCAGAGAACTGCCCCGTGAGGAGGTGTTAAAAATGCACCCCTGAGACACCCACCCCTTCCACCTGGGCGACAAAAAGCCACGTGCAGATTTGCAGCTGCTTGGTTGGGGCAAAGAAAAAAATATCTGATTAAAAATGTAATTGCCTCTGAACTGCAGGGCCTCCAGTTTGTCCCTGTCCTGTGGCGGGGCAGCTTCAGAAACCAGGTCTGCATTTTCTGTCACAACAATCGTTTCCGCCTCAGTTACCTGGTGCAGTCAAAATTTACACAACATTTACAACCAGAGCTATAAAAGATCTCGAAGCAGATTTCTACCAAGCCCCCCTGAGCATCTCCCCTGCCCCAGGAGCTCCTGCTCCTCCCTGACCCCTTCCCACCCTCAAGCCCTCAACACCCCTAGAGGGGACCGGCCAAGGCTTTGCTCCACAGAACGAGCTCCTCAAGGTCTCTCCATCCTTTCTTGTCCCCTCTCTGGGCCACCCCGCCGTGCCTGGAGAGCAGCCTACACCTTCCTCATGTGTGGGGAGCTCAGGGCAGGGGGTTCGGATCCTCCCGGCCCGCGGCTGTGGCGCTGCCGGGGCCCAGGGCCGGGGCAGGGCCACGGCACCGAGCTCTGAGCCCCCAGAAGCGACAGCGCGGTGTTAAACACCAAAGCAAGAGCACTACCAGTAAACAGAGGAAAAGAAAAAAAAAGAAAAAAATAGGAAGAAAAAAGGGGGAAAAAACCACACCAAAAAGGTGAAAAGGAAGGAAAAAAAGTGAGAAACAACCCCAAGGACCTTTAAACTGCTCTGTCCCAGGACCGCGCGCGAGTGTCAGAAAAAGAGGGATTTGTTCCCCTTTTCTTTGGCGCGAAGTTTCAGCAAACAAAACAAAACAAAACAAAACAAAAAATCCATAAAAATCGTCTAAAAAGCCCCCAAAGCCCGTCCTCTGCAGAGTGCAGGGTCTGCTTTAATGGTTTCAATCTGCTGAGGGGGTTTGCTTTGGGGTTCCTGGCCGGAGCGCAGCGGGGCGCAGGGCAGGGGCGGATCGGGAGGGAGCAGTTCCCAGGAGGGTTTCAGGAGTTACTGCACGTTTATTTCACCAGATGCTATTTTTAATCCCGCTGTTACTATTTTTACCCGTGTCAGTGTTTTCCATTTGCTGAACTCTGTCCCCAGGCCGGCCCCGCTCCCCCCAGCCCGCCCCCGGGTCCCCCCGCTCCCCCTCCAGCGCTTCCATCTCATTTCAGTCTGCACTTTTGGATCTCTTCAAACAGCACCAGAGCAGCCCATTCCCCCTCCCCGCCCGGCGATACAGATCTATATATCTCTGTCTATAGAAGCAGTGCAAAGTCCACGGGCAAAGCTCCTGCTCTAACTTCATTCCTCTCCAAACACATTCCTGCCAACGGGGAGGGGAAGAAAAGGGAGAAGAAAAAAAGAAAAAAAAAAAAAAAAAGAGAAGAAAAAAAAAAGAAAAGAAAAAAAGCAAACAAACGCCACTGTTGCTAAGTTTTGCACTTTATACCCTTTTATATTTACAATCTTCTCTCGGCTAAAAATAGCAACACATGATCCATTTATAACTGGCCGGACATGCCCCGCAGCCGCCGGCGGGGCCCTGGCTGATGAAAGAAGCTCTCTGCGTTCCTTCTACCTGAGCTCATCTCCCGCTTAAAGGGCTCAGACAGCTCCGCTTCCACAAAGCGCACATTGAAACGACTGCTGCTTCCCGGGGAGAGCGGCACAAGTGACGGGAAAAAAAAACAAGAACGAGAAAAAAACGCTGCAGTGAGCCATGCTGGCTGCCCCGTGCCCTCCTGCCCCCCGTGCCCTGCTGCCCGGTGTCCGGGGAGGAGGCAGCGGGCAAAGCAGAGGTGGTCGGGGCTGGCAGGCAGCCCCAGCACCCGGCAGACAGCAAAGGGGGGGCTCCAGAGGCAGCTCCAGCTTGGCTCCATGTGTGATCAACACATTAACTCACGCCAGAGGAGTGTTGGGGGCGACTGCAGACCCTGACCCAGGGGCAAGTTCAAAGGATCTTCTATAAATCACCTTGGAGCTGGAAATTGCTCTAGACATGGCTTTGGAGGTGGCTCTAGAAATTATGTTGGAAACAGCTCCTGGATTGACTCCAGACAAGACTAGATGTTGTTCTTGAGTCTGGGTGTGGAGAGGGGCTGGGGGGCAATGCTGGAGTCAGCTCTAGAAGTTGGTCGGGAAGTGGCACCACAACTGGCAAAGGCATAAACACTCGGTGTTATCTGCAGAAATTATTCATCCAAGAGATTTTAACAATGCGGGATTTATTCCTTCACTAATACCTTCTGAATTTGTTGTCAGAAATTCCCGTTAGCATGTGTGGGACTCATGGGCTGCAGGTGCAGCAGAAGGAGCTGCGTGACTGAACAGAGTCCCAAGAGCACAGCCCAGCGCTCAGTTCAGTGGGTGCCACTCCTTCCCACCTAGAAGAGCCAGGTGCCACACTAATGGCACCTCCCATCTCATTTGGATATGCTCGTGTGTTTTAAAATTTCCTCTCCTGGGAGCGGAGGTTTCCTCATTTTCTTCTCATTGCCAAAACAAGGAATCCCAGTTCAAGAGGAGGATGGTAGCTCACACATCACTGAACAGTGGCAACAATCACCACCCCTCACTCAACAATATTTTAGTGAAATTTATCGCAAATGTGCAAATCCCAGCCACTTAAAATAAGGGGTCAAACCCTCCCAAAGTTTTGAGACTTTAAAGGAAAAATACACCTTCCAGTTATGAGCCTTTTGAGAACACTTGAAATGTTTCTCAGAACTGTTAAGAGCTAGAAAACGTGGCTTGTTTGGACTGACAGCAGAAGTTCAGTGCCAGTGCTCCACGGATTGTAGCTTAGGGAAGAAAAGCAATAACCATGGTGAGACCCAGAGAAAAAATGATTGTAACAGTTGGCAACATCATTACCTACATTTATTCCTCCTTATAGCCCCATTTCAGTTGCTTTTCTGATACTCTTCTTGACTGGCTTTTCAGTGGGAAGTCACATCACCTCCTATCCTGCCTGCACAGGAGTTTTTCAGGCTGTATTTTCCCTCCATAGCTCAACCACGTATGCACTCACATGCTTTGTTTATACAGGAACAAAAAGTGTCCATGTGTACTGCTGCCTGTCCAAAATTTTACATATCACCAAACCAGACATGCAGCAGGCTGGTCAGACTTCTTGGAGCTGTGCTCCTTGTATACCTTATAATTTTTTTTTATTATAATATACAGATTTTCACCAATTTCCATTAGCTTTTAGATGCCTGCTACAGGCAGGGATTCAGACTAACCACCTCCCATGATGTGACATGAGCAATCAAGTACCATTTGCAGGTTGCTTTCAGAAAGGCTAGAAGCAAAAATCACTGAAAACCATGATCCTGAAAGTCATTAATAGGAGAATGCAGCAGTGGTTCTGCAAATGCTTTTCTGGGAGCAGACGCTTTAAGCAGGGAAATGGAAACTTTGCTGCCACATTGCTATCGGTGTTGTAACTGTGTTTGCAAGGAATCCTGATTATCCTCCCTTTTAGCCATCACCAGGTTGTTGCAGAATGACAGTCAAACATGCATTCAGAGGCACAGGAAGATGGAAGCATCCCTGGACAAATCTGTCTTGCTCTGTCTGCTCTGCAAAATATTTTTCTGAGCAAGATGAAAGTTCAGCCCAGGGGCTGGGGCTACTTTCCAGCCAGGCAGAGAGTGGAAATCTCCCCAAAATACCTGAATTAGCCATGGAAACGCTGGGTTTCAATAGCAGAAGCAAGACAGAGACAGAGACAAAAAGTACCACCTCATCCAAGCTATGAATAAATGCCTGTGCAGCCATGTTATAGAAATTGATATTATTATTATTATTAGGGCAAAGTATAGCTCAACAAACTTCCCCCCCCACCAAAAAAAAAAAAAACCCATTGCAGATGTCAAAACTGTAGCCAGAGGACAGTGGCAGCTGTAGCCCAAGCAGGGCAGGCACAGCCCCAGCTCCCGTGGGCAGGCTGACCCAGTCTCACCCCCACAACACTGCTTGGGAGAGGCTTCTCCCGTGCACACGGAGTGCTCAGCCCTTCACCCTGCTCCTTCACTTGCCTGGCTCCTTCCCATTGTCACCCTCTTCCTTTTCTAATCTGAAACCCACCCTCAGTCCTTGCAGCTTTGGCCCCCTCTTCTGTCAGCAAAACCAAACTCCCTGGTCATGTTCCCCTTGGAGCTTTGCCAAAGAAAGCCACTTCCTTATTTTCCTCACGTTCTGGTTTCGCATTTTGGGTGGGGCTTTGTTCCCTTTCTTTCTTTTCCCCTCTCCTTTTTGGAGGGTGATGGTAGAGGCGTGAAGAGAACAAAGGGACAACGCAAGTTGTCTCTGCAACACCGTAATACGGGGTGTGATGCATCTAAAATACAGTTTGTCACACACTGCCCCTGTGTTTTGGTCCAAAATCCCTAAGGAGCCTGCTGGATGCCTCACCTGGAGAAGGGTGTACCTTTAGTACATCTTCCTCCAGCCTGCAGCAGGAGGTAATAGGGAGCTGTAATAGGGACTGAATCCAGTGACCAACTCTTCACAGCACTGCCCTGGAGTGATAAAACTCCCAGCAAAGAAAAGCCATCCTTTTTCCTTTGTGCAAATCAAAACCAGCCCGAGGTCACCTAAGGAAGGAGCTGTGCAAAACTCCCCATGTGCAGCAGAGAAAAGCACTTGGGCCAGAGGCTTTAGGACTTCCTTGTTTAAGAGGCCAAAAAAAGCCCTGGGCTACTGAATTTCTGGCCACTGACCTTTGTATTTGTTTATTTTAAAGATGTGTCACTATTTTTCTCATAAGTCAAACAATTGAATGATTTCTAAGTTCTCTTCCCTCTGACCTCTTACTTTCTTCCTGTTTTATTCTAGAAATACTCATTCGAGACTAAAATATAAGGAGCGGGTATGGCCCAAATGTTGCAATTCCTCATTCCACAGATTGCTATCACTATTGCAATTGCTATTCCCTCTGGATCCAGAGAAACCCACACAAAAGGACACTACAGAACACACATTTGAATAGTATATGCTAGGAATACAAAATAAAGACTTTGAAGTATCTTTACAAAAATACTCCTTAATAATTAGGAGGAAAGGGCATTACTTTTACACAGGGAGAGTTGCAAGTGATGCCTTCTGCTCTGAGCAATGCCTCAAATGTTCATTTTGTGGATACAGGTAATTATTAGGTGCTGTGATTGCATTCCCCCCATGGAATCATTCCCTTAGGCTGAATTTGCTTCTCCAGACACAGCGGCATCACTCGGCAATTCTGCTTTTGAACAAAGCTGACTTGACCTACTTTGATCAGACGTGCTGGGAGACAAGAGGTGGAGAGCACAAGAGAAGGGAATTCTGGAGAATGGAGGAAGTCACACAGACAGCTTTGTCAGACAGCTGAGAGAGATGCTGCAATTCTGGGAGCTGCTGGGCCTTCATTGCTCACAAGTTGAGCAGTGAGTGCAACCAGGGCTCCCTCCAGCAGCTGCCTCAAGGAGAGCTGGAATTCTGCTGGCAAAGCCACAGACCAGTGAGTCCAGGGCCTACAGGCTCCTTGCACAACCATAATAGTGATGTTTAGGGTGTGTAACACCTCCAGCAGACCACAGTTGTTTTACACAGCCATAGTTTTGTCCATACAATTTATACCATATACCAATAGTGTGCTGGTTAAATCCACAGCCTGTCAGACACAGTTCCCTTAGTACCAAAGGAGAGTGGATACTTGCCTAAATCCTAAATTCTCTGTTCAGGTAATGGGTCACACCAGAGAAGATTCTGCTCCTCTGTCTCTGCAGCCTAAACTAAGAAAAGGCCACGGGGAGCTGCAGAGGAGTTGATAAAGCTGTACACTGGGCTCTGCTGGCACCGAGCATCCCAAATTACAGATCAGCATCCTGCAGGACCTGGCCCATGGCTGACCTGTCTGAAGAAAGCTCCTCTGCTCACATCTCCTTTCACCATCAATTCCAACCAAACTGGTCCCGAGAGCACCTTTCTTACCACAGAGCAATTAAAAGGGAAACTCCCAAACCAGCACCTTTCCCTTCACACCGGCATTAATTTAAAGAGTCTCACAGATTTGTGTGAGCACTCAAAATTCTACCAAAATAATTTACATACTTTTACTGGGCTAAATGTGCTAAAGAATCAAGTCTCAGTACATGAACCCCAGTGTCCCATGGGACAGACACCATTGGGCCTGGGAAGTGTCGCAGCACTTGAGGGCGCTGCTGCAATAAATTTAACTCACCCTAAAAACCTTGACTTGGCTTTATTATGAGCTCAAGTTTTCTGTTAAAATATCAGTGCCCCGTGTTGATGCTGACTTACATTATTGCTGTTACACAGTGGCCCTATTTTGGTAAACAATGAGCAGAAGTTAGTCCTAACATTAAACTTTCAAGGTTAGCACCTAGTTATGCCTCCAAATATTTGCACCAAGTGATAAAGTAGAAGGACAACATGAAAACAGTTTAATTTGGAAATTTTTTTTTCATTGTAATTTCCTTGTTTTAGGTTAAATGAGAAAGTGTGAGAAAGCATATGTGTTCATAGAACTAAACAAAAAGAAAATTGGGGATGAAGATGTAAGCACCTATTTCTCTTGGAAGGGATACATGAGCTGCTGTAGTCCTTTATAGGCATATTGATTACCCTGTTTTGCACTATTTTCCCTGGTCTTTAATAGCATCCTCCCTGCAAGGGTTTCTTGGACCTCACAAATAAACCCACATCTCTCCTGCACCTTCTACCTGCTGCATCCTTCCCAAATTCCTTCTTTCAGGAACCAGGTCCTGCAGGATGCTGATGTGCAGTTTGGGATGCTCAGTGCCAGCTCCAAGGTACCCCTCCTGCTGGGGATGGTTTTCTCGAGGTTCTACCCCCAGCATACATCTACCTCCAGTGTCAGGCCATGGACTACTTTGTTCTCCATGGGTTATGGTAACGTTTCAGCTCTTTCTGAACTAGTGGAATCAGCTCCTCCAATTTTTTCCTGCTCCAGGGTCAAGCAAGCTGGAGGGAAAACCTTTTTGAGTAAGTTGCAACTTGCCAGTCCGAGAAAACTGTTCAAAAATTCTGCCAATGCAATGCATTTGATAACATCCCTTTTTTTATTATAGGACTTCCGTATTTTGCTCTTTCTCAATTTTGAGTGGTATTGTTTGTCATTGAGTGGCTCAATGTTTGTCATTGCATTTCTGATGTGGAAAACCCGTGGTACGGGGTCTGGGTTAAGGGCTAGGGCTAGGGTTAAGGTTACACTTAGGGTTAGGGTTTAGAGAGCCAGAGAGCCCAGAGCTCCAGGAGCACTGGGGATGGAAAAGGCCTGCCAAGAGGATTGCAGCAAAGCCCCAACACTGCTGCTCCTTCAGCTTTCTGATGGGAGCAGTTACCCACCAGGACATCTCCATTTGGCAGGGCTGGAAATCTTTCAATCTCATCTCTTTTCCAGCCGACCCAGCAATAGCTGGAATCTTCTGTTAACAGCCAGCAGAGTAATTTGCTGAGCTTCAGATTTAGCATTTTACCACGATAGATGAAAACCTCACACATCTGCAAAGTTCAAACCTTCTAGGAACAATTCCAATAAGATGCTTCATGTTTCCTGCTCTATGCAAAAATAGAAAAAAACCCCCTCATCTATAATTGACCTTGACAGATATTGAGAGCATTTGGCACCTATTAAAACTCCTTTAAGATGAAACCCTCTAAGCTATAATAAGAAACGTAAATCTGAACTTTAAGCCACACTTCGTACACTGGAAACACTACCATGGTAGGTTCAGTCACTTATTTTCCATTGAAAAGGTATCCTGAAGTATGTACAGAGCCAACTTTTTTAACATTTACTGAGCAGATAGGACTCTTCTATTTCATCTTACACATCTGCTTTTTCAGGCACACTATTCAAATCAGTCTGGAGATCTGCACAGCCTTGTCATTGTTCTTCTGCCTGGCCCACATATGCACAGGGAACCGTTGGAGAAATGCAAAAATCTACTTAAGTGGCTTTTCTACTGAGAATTATCCCTACTTACAACTTGGAAGACCATTAGAACCTCTATCTGACCACATCTAGGAAGCAGAGACAAAGCCTGGAGCTATCAACATGGAGCAGCTCTGTCTTGGTTGACACAAGGGCTGCTGTCATCAGAGCCACAACCCACTGAAGTGTCAACAAACAAGTCCTTAATCAAAAGACAGGAAAAGAGAAAATACTGGTGGTTTTAGAGGTCCAGGGACACTACTCCCACTTGAGAAATAGGAAGGTCCAGCTTGGAAATAGAGCCAAGCCAGCCAAACCAAAGTGTTTGACTGTCCCTTGAGTTAATCCAAGGAAAAGCTCTCTTCCCCCAACACTGTCCTCACTGCTATGGTCAGCTCCTGAGTGTGAGAGTCCCTCCCAGAACTCACTGTGCTGAGACAAACTGTTTTCCATAAGCACCTGGGTCAGATGTGACATAATCCCTTTCTGGAGGAAATTTTGGGAAGCACTGGAAAATTGCTGCTTCCCAAGTCACAGAAGCAAGATTTTCCCTATGCATAGTAAGATGCAGGTGAAGGATAAAATTTAAAAAATAAAACAGGAATCTCTTCAAGTAATGTAGCATGGACAAATTCCTAATTGCCAAGGCACGCACTCTTCTTGCGACATCTTCACAGGAGAACTCAACTGCACCAAACTGCCCCCAGAGACGTAACAAATTCATGCCCTCCCAGCCCTGTTCCCATGGGGAGCTGGCAGGGATCCCCCTCACCCTGCAGGCACAGTTTTAGCTCTTTGGCTGTACAAAAATCCCACTTTCTCTCCTCACGCACAAAAGCTCCAACAGCATCTCACAGGCCTCCAGCGTGGAAGGATGAGCCACTTCCGTGCTCCAACACAAACCGTGCTCCATCCCGAGCGCACAAACACAAAGAGCTGTTCTTGCTCACAACCAGGGCTTGCCCAGTGCCTTTTGCTGCCCTTGTTGCACCTTACCCAGTGCCAGGCTGTTCATGGAATGTGGTGTGTGAGCCACGACCGGGGCGATCACTGCCCACCCTTGAAAGCACAGAGGGTGCAATGCTTCACAAGCACCTCTGGAAACAGAGAACTGGGCTTTTTGCTCTTGATGCAAAGAAATATTCCAGTTGTTTCAAAATGCATTTGCCATAGTTTAACCCTTACATCAATAAGGTAGCCTGCATGAAAATGCTGTTCTTTGAGAATATGAATATTCAAATTTTCCATGCCCTTCTAAAGACACAACTGCAATATGCAAGCACAATACGCTCACAAACTCATTTTGACTGCACAAATAATTTTTTTTTAAAAATTGTTTCTGGAAGCCCAGCAAAAGCTGGGCTTGAAATCTCTCTGTGGAATTACATTTTCGTTCAAGCAACACCACATAGTTTGGAAGCCGTGGAAAATATCTATTAAGACAGTTGCTAATTTAGAGAAAAAAATGACCCCATCTGGAACAGCGTCTGCAGCGCTGTTCATTGCACCACAAGAAAAATATTATTGTACTGCAGCGTGTGAAGCCTTGTAACAAAGATGACGCCAGGTCAAAAGAATCTAACTTAGAAAGAGAAGTTGAGGTTAAGTCTTGCTTTTACTGTAAAAGCTTAAGTCCAAAAGGAAGTTTAACACGAAGGAAGGAGTGGGAAATAGATGAGCTGAAATGACAGCTAACAATTTTTTCCCCACCTTAATAAAGGTTTCCAGCTCCAAGAGGATGTGTTCCAATAATGTAGATTAAGATAAGTAAATTAGGCAGTATTTTTTTGAATGTAAAGAAATTTAAGCATAGCAAGAGCGTTATAGAGCAGATTGCTCAAGTAACAAATAAATTAAGAGATCCCAAATAGAAACTACAGGAATTACACCCCTGCATCGGAAACTTTGGTGCCTTAAACAACGGAGAGGGAAAGTCAGGTATTTATTGACAACAGCTCAAAGTCAGGGTGAATAAGGGGGTATCAAAACTACCAAAGTGTGTAACAGAAGGGGTTTTACATCAGGGGCTTGCCCATGCAGCAGCACTGAGTCTGAGCAATCCTCTCCTCAACTGCAGCATCATTTGCCACACAGATCTATCAAAAACTCATCCTCTCAAGAAACCCCAAATGAACACTGTGCATGCAATAGTAACAGGGTAGTGCCACAGTGCTCATGGAGATGTCCTGGGCTGCCCAAGGAGATTCCTGCAGCAGATTCCCCACCACTCCCTGGCCCTTGGCTAACTCTGCTGGCACTGCAGTGAGGGCCATTTCCCTAATTCTCCATCCCAGTTTCACATTAGATTACTCCAGCAGTCTTCCAAAGAAACAGGTGATCTGTACTGGGGCAGATCAGAGGGAAATGAAGATAGTAAGAATTCTAATACCATGCCAGGCCTGTTGCTGAGTAATCCAGATTTCAGACGAACAAAATAGCAAGCAGTTACATGGGACTACAAACATCTGTTTTCAAGAGGTGTCCAGATCATTAGCAGCTAATTCAACATCTCTGTTACATTCCCTGCCATATGCTGGGGGGATAATCTCAGCAAGCAACAGGGATTTTCAGCTCAAATCCTAACAAATCTGCTCTACAAGGCTTCATAGTTTTTCTTATGTCACTTATGAGATAATACCCCTAAGCTGCTCCTCTCTGCTCTTTCTATGCTTTGTGTATGTTCCATCTCAGCACCCAACAGCTCCTGCAACCTGCCCAGTAAAAACTGACAATTTCTCCACGTCATCCTGGAAAAAAATCCCCTCCCTTGTCAAGGGTGAATATAAAATGTATCTCTTGGATAAATTCACACTCAGGCTGTCCCCCTCACCCTAATGTCCCATCCTCCAGACAAATGATGGCAGTAGATTTGAAACAATCTTGAATGAACCGTGGCAGACCAAGCTCAGGGTGGTGAGGACTTGCTGGTCCTGCCTCCTGCCAGCCCCCAAAGGGATGAGAAGCTCCTGCAATCTTGGAGTTTCCACCAAAGCCATGAGCGGTGCTGCTGCTGGCGAGGAGGGACGTGCGGACGGGATATTTTTATCTCCTCCTCATTCCCATCCCTGTCAATCCAAAACAAACTTGAACTAGTGGGAAAGATGGTTCATGATGAGAAAAGGATTCCCTGGCTCGCTCTGTGTGTCACCACTGGATACATGGATCCGTGCCACTGCGGTGGCACAGCTGCATCAGCCCTGCCTTCCCAGCTTTCAGTAACCTTCCCAGACAAAAATAGCAAACCTACTGCTTGATTTTTAGCAGCTGAAAAGCAGCACTAAACCACATAAGTATTATGTAAAACGATCTTTTTCTAAGTATATGTTTATTGTGCACAGAAGAAGTGGATTTAATTACAAACAACTGGAAGTTTTTAACAGGCTGGATTGCCCCCTACTCCCTTTCTAAAAACTAAGGTTTGGCAGCAGCTTTTGGGTTTCATTGCAAGTCTTCTAAGTATTTCCTTGGAAAGACTTTACACTTGGTCCCAGGCAAGAAGTCAAAATCAACATTTAAAAAGCATGCCCTGCATAATTTCCAGGATTCAGCAGCATTAAGGTATACTTATGGAGGCCAGGAGGAGAACTGCTTTTTGTGCTTTTTGACTTAGTGCATAAAGCTGGTCTTCAGACAAGGAAGTTTATATTGCAAATAATATTTTTAACTACATGTGGTCAAGTACATAACTTATCAGGCCTTTCCTCAGCCCCCTCCCAAAATAATCCTGAACGCTAAATACCTTTGCAGTATTTAGATTTTGCTTAGACCTCTACTAGAAGCAACAGATTCTCAAACCTTCTAATGAAGAATAATTCAATGGCAAAAAAAGTTTCAAATAACATTTTCTTAAATTCCTTTGTACCATAAAACTCCCATTTGGGCTTGACAGTGATATTCAGGCTGGTTCTGCACTGAAGTGGGTTACACCCAGTTTCAAGGCGTGTCCCTGTGCCTTGCCCAGGGATGGAGTGTCCAGGTGGGATGGCAGCACACAGAACTCACTGTTCCCACTGGCTCTGAGGGGACAGTGGGCACTGCCCTTGCTCACATGAATAATCCCATTGGAATCACAAGGATATATACATGTTTCAGAACTATCCACTCAGATTTCATGTTTATTTTTGTTTGGGGAAAACAGACGAGAGGAGCATATTCCTTGTGACTATCTGAAGTGCTGTTAAAAACAAATACATACTCTTCTGAAACATGAGCAAGTGAAGTTCTGCATCACTCACCACCTAAAACCACAAAATGCTACAAATGAGGCTGAATTTCACAGAAGCTGTGAGAAATGAGAGTACAGGTAGTGTTAAGGCATCAGGGGAGAAAATATCTTTCAGCTTTTACAGTCTAAAAGGAATTTGTTCCATGCTTTTCATCAGCAGAGAAAAATCCAGTTCTATCAAATGGTGAATTTCCTGTGTGCAGGTAAGGCAGGGAAAGCATCAAGACAGTATTTCATGGAGTATTTTTCTTCCAAGCAGACAGTTTTAACTGGTATTTGTAAAAAACCCAAAACATCTGAATGCAGATTTTCAGCTCACAATACCATGCCCTTCTCCTCAGTATCGACATTTCCTCCCCTTGTTAAGTCCCAGTCCCACAAATCCCTCTGTGCTCCCAAAAACCCCCCAGCTAACCATTGATCCTGAGATTTCAGCATGAAAAACAACCAGGAAAAATGCAAAACCAAACAAATGCAGCCCACAAACTAAAAATTGTGTTCAGTGGGGGGTGGGGTAGGGAAGAGGAAGAGGTTGTGGTGTACGTGCAATGAGGATGACACAGAGAAAGAGAAGGTCAAACCCTAAAAAGTGCCCTTTTCTCCTCATTTCCGCAGCAGCATCTCCCCATCAGAGCTGCCCAAGTCCTGTGTGCCCCTGGGATCAGAGCAGCCACGTTCTGTGAGAGCCTGGGCACAGAAAAGCTGCTGGTTTCCACTCCAGGCTCTCTGTTCTCCAGGGCAGGTGAACTCAGATGTGTTTGCCACCTCCACCAAGAAGCCAGCACAGCTCATCACCCCCAACAAAGTCAGGATTTCCCAGTTGTTTGTGTCCCACTTAAACTGCCATAGCCAAAACTGAAGAGTCAGAAAGGACTAAAGCCTGGAGGATCCCTTCCACCAGCCTTTGAACCCTGCAGGGGCTGGCACACAACACACATTCACCAGCAGCAAGCCCGTGATCCGAATTGTTCCAGTGTATCAGTGAAATCTAAAATCTCTGCAATGTGAGGGGAACAATTTAGAGTTGAGGCTCAGGTTTCTGGCTGCCCAAGGGAGCAGCACACACCCCACCAGCTCCTCTGCAAGGCACCCTCAGCAGTCAAACAGCACAAGGACAAGACGTGACTGATTTCAAAGTCAAAGGAATGCTCTCAAAATGCAAGCATTACATTATAAAAGCAACTTGTTTGGGTTTAAGTCTCCTGCAATATAATGCAGAGGAAGCACAGCTGTGACAGTGGCCAGGGATGGAGATGTGGGATCACAGCACTGCTCAGGACAGCCCAGGGCAGGAGGATCCAGCAACAGCTCTGAAACCTCTTTGGTCACATCTGAAATTATGCTTTAAAAAAAAAAAGCTTCTGCCATGAAAGTCACAGATAAACACTTTGAGTTACACTGTCAGAACCTTGCGCTGTGAGTTACCTTGCACATAAATCACCTTTGTTCCCAGGGGAAGCTGCAGGGGACATTTCCAGGAGCAGCTCCCACAGTTCATTCCCACTGGCACTGAAAAATGCCATCCCCACACAGGGCTCACACAGGATGGGAGAGGGCTTGGGCTCTCCCTTCATTTGTTCTTCCACTGCATCCAATGTCCTTCCTTGAGGCCAAAGCCACTAAGCTGCTGTAGCATTGCTGTGCACAAACCAACCCGTGTGAAGCTGTGCTGGGGCAGAAATATGTGAATTTGGATTCTGAAAATAGTGCTGAATCCACTGGCAGCCTAGTGCCAAGCTCAGCCTCGTGGGAGGGATGTGTGCTGGGGTGGGAGGCACCAGGTTTGGTTAGTTGGTGTGTTGTCTGTGATTCTGTATGCAAACCCCCCTTGCAAGAGCATTTAATTGTGCTGAGGATGGGGAAGAGGATGGGGAAAAGGAGGAGGAATGGTCCTTCAGTGGGAGGACAACCCCCCAACTTTTCCTCCAATTTGTAATCAGAATTTAATGGGTTTCCCAGGAATTTCAGCACTTGTTCCCTCTTCCAAAACACTGAGACAGAAGTGGCTGAACAGAGCAAGACTGTAGATTGTAAAACTGTATCTTATTCCCTGCTAGGGACCAACCCACCCTCCTCAGCATCCCTTTTCCTCCACTTGGCAAAACAAAAACATCAACTTTCTGACATCTGTGTGACACCTGCTGCCTCCCCACATTCCTCAATGCAGAGAATAGCCATCAACTTTTCTGTCCTCTTAGTGACATACAGATCTTTTAAAATGCTGCCCAGACACAGACACTGTGGGTTTTCTTTGCAGAGGGAACACATTAGAGGAAGTAAAGAAAACTTTGGCTGAGCTATTTATAAAGCTTGCATGGCTTGGTTCTCAAATGCTTCACTGAGCAGAGGAACAATAAGAATAAGTCATGGAGTTCAACTTCTCTTCGCAAGACACATTCTTCAGGTCTGAATATCTAAACCATCATGGATTTATATGCCTGGTAACTGGGCTTTCTCATGAAAAGCATCTGAGTTGTCCTCACACCAGGGAATTGCCCAGCTCTTTTCCTGACATTATTAAATTGTGGCAATTAGAACGAAATTCAATGAAATCATGCATATTTGTGAATAAGGACACTCCCAAATTTAAGGGAGCCAGGGAAGAACTACATGCAATTAACTGCACTCCTCAAGGCTTTTCCTCTAGGGAAGCCCTTGCACAGGAGACAGCTCAATTTAAGATGTCCCAGTGGAGAATGGTGCCAGCAGTGGCACAGAAGCAAGCAAGACATTTGGTCTGCTCTGCAAGCAGATGGTGCTGACCAAGCAACAGGATCACAAGCTCAAAAGAGTCAAGTCAAAAAGAGAGCACTGTTGGGGTGGAGTTTTAGCCTTAAAAATAAAAAGTCTTGTATAACTCTGAAATTAGATCCATGGCTACAGATGAATGCAGCCTCTCTGGAGTGATGGATGATGATCTTTATGCCACCAGGCACTTAATGAGTGAAAAAAACAGATTACCACTACACAGAGATTGCATCTCTGCTGGGGAAAGGGAGAAACTATGTGCATTTATGCTGCTGTGTGATTGCACAGGCATGGTTGGTCCTGGGGATCAGGGGATCCTTCAGACTCCTCACCCCCTTCCCACAAAAATCCATGCTTCCACATGCACAGAGCATCCCCTCAGCATTAGCTACAACTCTGAAAGGAATTAGCTTGCAGTTCAGATCCCTGTAGAGAACACCAGCCTTGCCTCACACAGCATTGCCATCCATGAGCAGCCCTCCATCCTCACACGCTCAGAGCACTGCAGCTCCAGCTTTTCAGACACCTTCCACTGCCAGACCCTGTTTGAAGCAGCTCAAACCTTGCCAAACTTCAAATATGCTGGCTGAAGCTCTCCACACCATGTGTCTGCCTGAGGCTAAGGATCTTTTTGTTTATGTGGAAAGTCACTATCGGGAGCTCTCAAGGAAAAAAAACCAAACGAAAACAAAACCAACCAAAACAAAACAGAGCAGGAAATGAGAAGTAGCTTGTCTCTCTCCTTCCTATGAAATTTAAAATGAGAGCAGGAGAGAAATGACTTCACTAAGTGATCTAAAGCATAGAGATGCCACTGCTGAGGACACTAAGTTGTTCTGAGGTAAAGCAAACAATCACAAATCACATCACAGGTGCAGCCAGCATTGCTTGGCACTGGGTAAAGCTTTCTTAAAGTTTGCAAAGCTTCCCAGGTGTTTTTGTTTGGGGTGACCATATTCCAATCCACAAGATCTCCGTTTACCAACTGAACAGGCATCACATTTTGGATACAGCAGTGGGAACTGAGCAGGACTCCTCTTGCAGAGGCTCCTCATTGCAAAGGAAGATCCATAATTAGCATTCCACCTCCTTGCTGTCCACAGCAGGATTGTCATGTCTGCACTGGCAAGTACTGGGCGGATGGAAACCACAGAGATTCCCATTCCAAGTGTTCTTGTAGTATCTGGTAATTACTGGGAGCCCTATTGGAAAATATTGTAATTCCTTCACCACTAAAGACAGTGCATTTTGGAGAAGTGCACACTGCTGCCTCTCCAGCTGTTATCACAGTGTGCAGGCAGCTATGAGATACACACATCCCAGGCATCCCCTAGGATTTTTTTTTTGTCCTATCCCTGCTTTTCTTAAAGGAGAAATTTAATCCCAACTTGGTATAACACATTTAATGTCAAAAATCTTGTTATTGAGAATTAGGAAGCACCAGGATAAGATTCCCTCTACATTTATAGTCTATTTTGTCCTGTACATCTATTACATTACCTTCTGATAAGGATAATATGTTTTTCAGCAGGCTGTGTGACCTCTCTTGCAGCTCACAACACACTGGGCACAAGAAACAAACTGGTTACAAGTGAATGAAAATACTGTCAACAAGATGGAATTTTGTCAAATGCTCGAGCACATGCCTGTCTTTCTAATTGGGTGTCTTCCTCTCCCCACCCCATCCTGAGAGAAGCAGTGCCAGGATCACCACCTCCCTGTGAGCTAGCAAAATAGGGAATCACCACAAGAGAAGCAATAGTTTGTGGGATTTGCCATTACAGGCTGCCCTGGAGAACCAGGCCAGCTTCAGTCTGCTACAGAGCTGCCCTGACCAGCAGCTTCCATCAGCTGTGCCTCTGGCTCCTGGGCTGCACTTGAGAGCACCTAAAGCTCACTTTGCAAAAGTGCTGAGTGTTCACAACAATGAGGTCCATGTTCTAAATACAGAAAATATTTCCTACAAAAAAAGAAACCAACAAAAAAAAGTTGAGTACTATGGATTAAAATTAGTGTTTGGCAAAGACGGGGCATATAAAATCAGTGGTATCTTCAGACAATTTCAGCTTTATAGTCTTTGGTGGCTTTTCCCCCTCCAGCATCCACAAAAGGAGGAGGATACCACCTCGTTTCACAGCAGTGCCATGCACTGACATTTGTGAAGCATTCAGTCCCTGCAGTGATCAGTGCTACAGCATGAAGAGTTCAACAGTTCTTTATTCAGTACAGGGTATGGACGGAGTGTCACCAATAGGGCACAGGGTGACACATTGTATGAGGAGGACAAGAATATTGAATAGCTGCTCATTCACGGCACAACATCCATCTTGTGCCCTGAATGAAGCACCAGCCCTGTGGAAAAAAATACAATGTAAAGCATACAAGGCAGTCTTTAATTATATGGCAGGCAGGGGGCTCACCATGCGGCACACACAGAGAGGGTGACTGTGGTCAGCCTTCATGCTGATATTTCCCAGCTTTTTAAAGTGTGTTTTTCTTCTGTGTAATATATTTCCCCATAAAAACTTCCCATTTGCATACCCCATATTCATATTTGCACCAGCATGAATATTTTTCTTAAAACCGTTTTTACTTAAGCACTGATGTCAGGAAGATTCAGAATGGCCATTATTTTATATGTTGTAGTTTAATATAAATATCCAGGGTGGCAAGTGCATTTATCTCTATTGGTATATTGATAGCCACAGCTCCTTTTCAAGATGGGAATAAGCTACAAGTACTTTTTGCATAGGCAAGAGTTCAGCCTGAGAGGGTGAAACAGTGAAGTACACAGAGATTGGCAAAGCACAAAGTTCACTCTCTTATAGCGAACCAGATTCATTCCCTGAAGTCTTCAAAAGAAAGAAAAAAAAAAAGAGAGGAAAAGATAGAGGAAAATCCACATTACTGTCATCAGTAAGAAAGCACACACGTAATAGAACTGTTTTATGACAAAGTTTAAAATCTTTTCCCCCATAACCACACACTTTCGCTTTTAGAGCCAGGATTGTTCTCAAACAAAAAAACAACCCTCATGCAATGAAAAATCACCTCCTATTCCCAGTAGTATCCCTGAACTCACACTCTGCTGCCAACATAACAGTGATTGTAATCTTGAAGTTGTGACTTGTACAGTTCACTAAACAAAATCCAGTGAGATTACACCTGGTAGAGCATTTCACAAAAACAAAGCAAAAAAACCTCCCACTACTCTACTGCAAGTACAAAGTCAGATTATTGGTTCCAAAACAGAATAGATGCAAGATCTTTGCTCTACTGCAATTAAGAAAAGTTCCAGGGCTTGGGAATTTATCTTATACAACTGTGGTGATGAAAAAGGACGGAAAATTTATTAAAGAAACTTAAATCAATTAACGGCATAAAGCTATCCACTGAGTAACTACACTGCACACCCCTGATCACCCGGATAAAATGATGAACTTCTCCTTCCAAAAAAAGGAACTACAGTGTGGGAAGATAAGTACCAGTTGTGCTGAAGAGCATAACCTGAGGGGTACTCTGAGTAACAGGCTCGTATGTTACACACACACTACAACATGAAAACACACAGCACAGGGACTTTGGGCACTCCCTGTGTCCTGCACAGCCGAGCCATAGGAAGGAACACTCCACATTCCCAGCACAGCCCTTGGAAGTGCACGAGCTGCTGCAGCCATATGTTACAAGTAATTTAGCCTTGGGGACAGGACAGACCTGAAGCATCAGAGCGGTTTTCATTTAAAATCTGTTACTCTCAAAGAAAGAGCTGGCACCCTGGTGTCCTTCGCTGTCCATGTCAGCAGCGCACTCCTACAGGAGCGTGTCAGCCTAAAATTGGGAACACAAATGAGAAACTAAGTATCTACTGCAGCTTTTGCCATGGAGCTTCAGCCCAACTGAGGAGACACTCCTGGCTGTGCACTTTTCCCCCACCCTAACTCCATTCCTTAGAGGAAGACTCAGCTGCAGCTTTAAATCTCAGTTGGATGCTCCTGTCCCCTCATGAAGCATCACTGTCCTGCTCTATTTGTGTGTGCAATCCCTGAGCATCTATGTAGTCTCAGCACAGACACACTCAGCTATGGCAGCAGTACCTGCTGATGTACATGAAGGATCACCCAATGTACCCCCAAACTTCATATTCCAGCTTAGAAACAGAAAATTCACAAAGCAACAGTGAGAGCGGGATGCAGGGGAGAAGCAGCAAGGGAAGGAAGCTAACTGGAAAACTGACAGTCCCTATGCAAGGAGCAGGGAAATGGGTCTCTTAGGCATCCCAAGATTTACAAGAGGGCCAAAAAGTGACTTCCTGCTATTCAAGTCCAGGCTGAAATATAATAAACGACTGCCAGCATAACACTGACTCATATCCATCAGATTTATAAATCAGTACTTCGACAAAGAAAGCTCTCTCTGTTGGCTTCGCCATAGACAACTAAACCACTCAGATGTGTTGTTTAACCCACTCACTGTTCAATGTCATTGCAGCAAAACCCAGCTCTTTATTAAAAACCAGGCAACTGAAATATTGCCTACAGAAGCCTGTATAAGATAGCTTTTATGACTTAAAGGCTTGCAGATTAACATCAAAACTAGCCCTGCTGTTGAATTTTTTTCCAAGTTATTTAATCTACAAAGAAAGAAAAGTTCTCACAGCTCCTCCTTCACGCACTTGTTCACTACAGAGCAAACTGGAAATACATTAAAACCAAACAGCAAATGATAACATCCCTACAGGTATTGTGTGCTTGGAAGGAATGCACATTGGGTAGAGATGTGATTCCTTACGATGCGCACAGAACACAAGCTTTACTCTTCCCACAAGTGTTGCTCAACCCCCTTCCCATGAGAAGGAGGGACACCTTTATGACTTACATCAGTATGGCTGCAACCACATCAAAAGAAGTTCTACTTCTGGAATAGAAACTTTTACCACCAAGATGCAGAAAACCAATTTGGTCCAATATTGTTTTCTAAAGCTCCTTACAATTCAGCTCCTCTGCTACAGACTGCAAACACACACCAAAAAGATGAAAGCGAAATTTTGCTGTTTGTGTCCTGTGGAAACACGCATGCTCCAAGGGTGACAGGCGCTTAAGTTATTTGTGATCATTTGAAAATATTCTCTATTATTCCAAGATGTCCAGGGTAACCTGCATTCTACCTGCATTGCACTGGGGGAAGGAGGAGTAGAAACATTTCCAGCCTCCTTCGACTTACCTGAAGGCCGATACATGACTTTCTATGTCTGTTTGGGTTGGGGTCGTGTACCACACAAGCTCAGGCATCACACAATGGGATAAATAAAGTGCCTTTCCATAGGGCACTCCTCGGGAAGGCAGTGCCGGTGCTGTCACCGTGCAGGAGCATCCCTGCCCGTGAGCCCTGTGCATCCCAGGGCAGGGACGAGCTGCCATGCAGGGAACAAGGGCTGGAGCACGGGGCAGCGCTGGATGGATCGGCGCAGCCCGAGAGGCTGCATCTGCCCGCTGTGCACTCGGGGAGGCGGAGCGGACAACGGCAAATCACTCCCGCAACACGGAAAGAAAACTCGGGCTTGCTCCTTACGGGAGAGCCGCCCCCGCTCAGCCACCGCTGCTGCTGCCGCGGTCCCGCTGCGTGGCTCTGTGTGAGCAGCGAGCGTGGGGACAGAGTGGGGACAGCCCGGGGACAGCCCGGGGACAGGCGGCCGCGGCCCCGTTCTGCGCCGAGCATCACCTTCACGGGGGTGCGGAGGTTGCTCCTTCCCTCAGCCTGGCCACCGGCTCCTGCCGCGCACAGCGCACCCGCGGCCGGGCACGGACCACTCCCCCCCAGCCCCGGTAGCCCCGGCCGGGCACGGCAAACCCCGGCCCCGTTCCCCCCGCGCCGCCGCAGCCCCGCCGAGCCCCGGGCTCTCTCCGGGCCCGGAGCCCCCGCCCGGCGCCGCCGCCACGTGCGCGCCCGCTCCGCCCCGGAGCCCCCGCGGCCGCCGCCCCCTGCGCCCGCCCGGGCACCGGCAGCGGCCTCGGGCCCCGCACCTGCCGGGCAGGGCCGAGCCGAGCCGCGCCGAGCCGCGCCGGGCTGCGCCGCCCCGCTCACCCAGCAGCAGCAGCCGGTGCGTCTGCTTGTACTCGCGCTTCTCCGCCTTCAGCGTCTTGTCGATGCTCTTGCTCCGCTTCTTGTCCGCCCGCTCCTTGGCCACCAGGTCCTGCCGCAGCCGGTGCCGCACCTGCGGGTCCCCGTGCTCCGCCGGCGCGGGGGTGTCGGGCTCGCCGCGGCTGCCGTAGGGCGCGGAGGGGTGCGCGGCGGCCAGGCGGGAGCGCAGGCTGTAGCACAGCCCCATGGTGCCGGAGCCGCCCGCCCTACGGCGCCGCGGGCATCGCTCTCCGCCGGGGCGGGCAGGGCGAGGCGGCGGCGCCCGGCGGCCTCTTAAAGCGGCCCCGCTGGGCCGGGAGCGGAGCGCGGGTCCCGTCCCGTCCCGCCCTCCCGGCCGGTCCCGCGCCGCGGCGGCGGGAGCGGCCGCACGTGATGCGGACATGTTTACCGTATTCTCTGGAAAGCGGCCCCGCCGCGGCCCCCGCCTGCCCCCGGTGCCCCCCCCCCCCCCGAGGAGCGGCGGTCGCGTCCCGCAGCGCCCGGGGCTGGCGGGGACCTGCGGGCTCTCTGCGGGCTCTCTGCGGGCTCTCCTCCTGCCCCGCGGGGAGAGCTGGGGGTCAGCGCATCCCATTCCTCGCGCCCCAAAACACCGGATGGTTTGACCTTTCAGCCCGGCTTTTGCCAGGTCGGGACCTGAGCCGACATCCCATGGTGATGATGCTGCGGCGGCAGGGAAAGCCCTGGTCCACAGAGAGCTGCGTCCAGCTTGGACACTGCGCCTGAGCTCCTCAACACAACACCTGAGCCCACTCAAAAAGAAAGGAGGACATGACACCAAGACCTGTGCCATTTTCATGCCCCATTTTTAATTCACTTCCTGCCACACACACATTTGTCAGTGACTTCTTGTTATTTTCTAGCAATGCCGTCGTCCAGTGGAGAAGTTACTGATGAACTTCCTCTGGAGGCACCACATTCTGACAACAAATTTCTCATTCACCTCCTCAGTTCTCTCAGTTTACCTGGCCTGGGGTGATGATGCTGGTTGGGGCCATACCCCCTTCCCTGGCAGCACGGTCCATGCACAGCACTGCCAGCTTTGTCATGCTGTATTTTCTACTCATCTCCGGCCAGCTCTGAGCATTCTCTTATGAGATGACTAATGCTCTCTGGGGCCTGGCCACACATCCTGCACTCTGGAGTCGAAGCTTTCCAATCAGCTCTCTGTGCTGTAGCCTGTCCTCTGCAAATAGCCCGTGTGGTTCTCACTGAAATCTCCATTTCTCCTCTCGGTGCTTGCTCACAAGTTAGGTGTCTTCTTGATGCACATTTCTCTTTCAAAATCTCCTGGAATTGTTACAGCAATTGGTAAGTGTAAGGATGGAATCACTACACGGCAGGGAAGTTCACTTTGCACATCACTGTTAACCCAAGGTTCAGCAGCAGTTGCTGCCTGTTGCAGTAATTAATCCATCTCACATCAGGCTCGAGATGCCCACATGACTCATTCTGTCTCCACTGTTGTAATGCCTTTTCCTCTGGGACCCAGAGTTTGTTCTTCTGATGAACACACCCCTGAGAATGTAATATAACAAGAAAATGTAAAGGTCAGCCTAGAAGATTATTAATAGTTTTCTTTCTCTTCCTGTGCTTTAGAGAGACACAGATGAGATGAATCTTATACTTACAGGCAGGACAGTTCTTTGAAACGGGCTGGTTTGTGGGGATCTCTCCATGTGCCACCTGCAAAAAGGAAAGGGAACTGTCCTGAGGACTGTGAAGAAAACAAGCAAACTCAAAAACTAAAATTACAAACTAGTAGGAGCATTCAGCCTATAAATTTGTTCTCCTGGCTCTGGGGATAGGCAAGTAGAGTTTTCCTGCTGGTGCAATTCACAGCAAGACAAGTTAAAGGTCAGCCTGTCTTGGTTTGGTTACTCTGAAAACTTTGCCAGTGCAGGTGACAAGTTCTGCAAAGCACACCAAGCCTACCTTGGCTGTAATGTCCATCCTCTGAAGTAGAAATCTGAAAATGAAGTAGGATTCCAAAGTGGAAGACAGGCTTTCCCTCATCCTATTATTCCAAACTCCTAGAATAACTCATAAAACTTGCAAATTACTTGTTTCAGGAAATCAGAAATTTCATATCCTGCTGTAGCCCTGGCTGTGGCCCTGCCCGTGGTTCCAGCATAGCTGTAGTTATCTGAATTCCAGCTGTTAACAATGCCAGGCACAGTTCATCACTTCCCTGCTGACACCAGTTTTAGCTAGTGGCAAAAAGTGACAGCAAGGGTAAAGTCACGTTTCACCTGGGTAAAGACTGCATGACACAGACTGACAGCTTTTTGAAATCAGACAGTTTCGAAGATAGAAGAGGAAATTACCTTCAAGATCTGCCTCTTCCTGACAGGAGGGAGGAAGGGAATAGAGAGTTGTCCTTCCCTGAGCACCAGGCTGCAGATCTCTCTGCATTTTTATTCTGCTGTTTCTACCATGAAACTGGGGTGGGAAAGGGGAGAGGTTAAAAAGCAGTGAGACATTTGGGAATGCAAAAAATATCAAGGAAGAAAAGAGGCAACTACTGTGAGACTTCAACGTCAAAAGAAGAGACATGGACACAAGCAAAAATAGTTGGATCAACACGAGGAAATTTGACAGCAAGAGAAATGTAAATGAGTAAAATTTGCATTTTTTTGTACCTTGGGAGGGAAAATAATTGACTGAACTCAAACTCCCACCCCTGTTAGTGATCCATATGTACAAGCCTCATTTCTTGGTGCAAAGCAGCACGAGTCAGCCCTGCTGCTGGCACTGCCCTCCCACAGGCAGCCGCTCACCAGGGCCTCAGTTTGCACTCAGCTTTTCCAGTGTAGGTGGCTGTAGCCTGGCACTGTGGTTAAAGACATCTGAGTAAAGGCTTAGCTCTTGAAATGGGCCCTGGGACTGCTGTGCACAGTCTGGCTGGAGCAACAAAGGGTGCTGAGCACCCCTGAAAATAAATCCTGCCACCCAGTTACAAAACAAGGCTTTATGGGCATAAGGAGAGAAATCTACATTTGTGGGATTTGTTCAGTGTTTATATGACTAAACACCTACTGCAGACTGTGAGAGTTTTCCATTCATTTTAGCTGAAGCAGGTTCTCTCTGGTCTTTGCTTAACTCCTATTTTGCTGTCATTTCTCTGTTTCCTACATTGTAGTTTGGATCTAAAATGGTGACTAAGTGCCTAATTTCAATCACGGATTTCTAAATCCTTGTTTAAGTATCAATCGAAACTGTTAATTTTTTGTCTTCTTTCTGAAGAAGTCTGAAAATCAAGAGCTCCTGATACCTATAACCACAAAGCCACCACTGGCCTCGTCACATCTCTTAATCTAAAAGGTGGCTCATCTGTAAAGTAAACATCATGAAGCACAGATAAGGCACGACAGGTAGAGTTAGTTCCATTTGAACTGTATTTCAGATAGAAAATGACAAGAGGTATTGGTGCTTCTAGCCATGGCAAACTGTCTGCAGACGTGGTCACCAAACAGTGTTGCTGTTCCTGCACAGCAGCTTTCAGCTTCCACCTGGGCTCGTGGGGCGTGGGCTGAGCAAAGCCACCTCCATCTAGGATATCCGAGTCCATTCCATGTACGAAAAAGGCAAAGTCTTTATTTGGAGAGACTGGAGCGTGTAGATGCAGCTGGGGGAGGGGACGATGCCCTGGTCCAAGTGCCAGTTCTGACTGACACCATTCCAGTCCATCTCGGTTCCCATCAGCCACAGGGAGAAGTCCTGGACTCCAGGAGCAAAGCTCTGCACTTCTCTGTGTGTGGTGTGTAGCTGAATGGATAAGTATCCAACTTATTAATATCCTGATTAACTTTATGCACAGGTGAGTTATCCCATAGTGATTTCCATGAGGTCTTTCATCCCCATATCCAGCATTTGTTCTCTCTCTGGTCCTGACAATGCAGTGAGGGATAGAAGACCAGGCACAGAACCAGCCAGTATCACCATCCAAGCTCCAAAGTACAAACTTTTCACTCTCAAATACAATAAAACTTGCTACCTTTCCCCTTGGCTATCTTAATGGTTGGTTTTCCCCTGACTATCTCGGTTTGTGGCTTCATGCTCCAGTTTTCTTTCAGGGATATCAAAATACTTTCACTTTTTTTCCCCCCACTAACAGACCATGTGTGAGGTTCCCTGGAGCGGCCTTCTCTGTCCTAGAGCTGTCACCTGGAAATGTATTTATGGCTCCAGGTGGAAAAGAGTAAATCCCATCGTCAAATCCCCTCCATTCAGACATTACTTAACCAGATGACTGAGCCAATTCCACTGATTTTACTGGACTTTACACACAAATCTGACATTAACTTGCCACAGAAGAGGTGCCCTGAGCTGGGCTAGAAAGCCACTGGGATTGCACTTGTGAAAACAGCAAAGCAGTATTTTGATAAAGCAGCTTATTTGCATTTCTTAACTGCTTTCCCTACAGCCTGCAGATACTTCCTGCTTCCCCTCTGTCCCTCTCCAGCAGATAAAGGGACGCATTTGTTGTTGAGATCATTGTGGCACCCTCAGCCAGCCGAGGTTGTCATGGGACTCCCTGCACAAACAGAGCAGGTTTTCAAGGATAATACACAACATAAATGAGCAGTCTTGTTCTGTCAACAAAGTCCGTGTGTTTATAAGGACCCTCGAACGTGTTTTTAAAAATACTTGGGCGGGTATTTTTAGCAGCGAGAGCCTGTGCAGCCTCCCCGAACACAGCGATGCTGCTCGGGGCGCGCTCTCCCCCTCGCCCAGGTATCCGCAGCCCTCGGACGGCGGAACTCCCACCCGGGGATGTTTCTGCAGGAGCAGAGCCCTGAGCACAGCACGGCCCCGTGTTGTTCAGGCTGCACTGACATCTGTTGGCTCTTATCAACCCGGGTAGGAAAAAACAAGCCCGTGTGGTTTCACGCAGTGAGATAGCGCCTGCGGCAGGAGCGAGAGCCGGGGCGAGCGATGCTGCAATAGCAGCGCTCACATCGGGGCGATAAGGGGCTCACAGACAGCGCCGGCCAGCAGCAAGGGCGAGTTAGAAAACTCGCTTGGCAATGACTGTGTTCCCTGTGAAACATGCAATTCCTTCAGCCATCGTCCTTCCAGTCCCGCGGCTGTCCTCGCATCCTGAAGGAGCGCGAGTCGCCTTTCTGAAGGAGAAGGTTGAAGCCAGCCCGTGTTGCTTCACTCACTGCAAGCGCGTTCCTCAGTCCATGTGACTAATTAAAGCAGTACGACACGAACACTCATTTCTGAATCAGTGTCTGAAGGCATCACACGACCTTTTGGAAAAAGCAAGTAAGATCTGAGCAAAGCGTTTCAGTTGAAGTAGCAAACTCTTACTCAGATGTACAGTTTGGATAACATCACTGCATGTTTAGTGTAATAAGCAAAGAACAACTGTATGTCCTGGAGTCCAGCCAGCATCCTGCTTTGGTTAAAAGCTCCGAGCTGCAAACCCTGTATCGTATGTCAGTGCTCTAATTCACGGAATGAACACACGGCTGAACCGAAGTGGGTAACAGGGCTACACGCAGCTCTGTCAGCCTTGGCGATGGAGCAATTGCAGACCTCTGGTTCGAGTGACTAAAACCTGAAGTGTGGCAAGTCCCAGGCCTGACTCTGCAGCCCAAGGGGATTTCTGAGAAACACTCTGCAAACAAGGACCCAGCTGATTTGGGCACTGAAGGTCCCACAGCACTTTGTGAGCAAGAGGAAGGGCAAACAAGTAGCAGGGAGGTATTGTGGGCATGGGAGGGCATCGTGTGGAAGAGGGCTTTTGAAATAGCATGGACTGGAGGCTCGAGAGAAATGGAGACTACCATCAATTTTTTCTTTGAGTGGAAACAATCCCAGAAATCTTTGTCCCTGCTATTCCTCACAAATACTTGTTATATGATTGGGTCAACAGCATTTAATTTTGGCCACAATGTTGAATCTCATTTTTTAATGTCAAATTTGCCCTTTGATTTTAAAGACAGCTTGTGCTGTTCAGGTTCTGAAATAATTTAAAACAGAATTAGCTTATTTTACAGCTTTATAAATCTGTCCTGGTTGGCTCCAGTGTAAGTGGGTTGTTAAATTCTACCAGTAGAGATTTCATAATTTCTCTGAGCACTGCAGTTTAATATTTGCCATTGAAGCACTGGGTCAGGCTGACTTTGCCTGCTAGTCTTCACTGTTCTCATGCAGCTTTAAAGGGGAAAATGTCAGAGAAACAAGGGATCTACTTTTCTTGGTAAAAAAAGCACAGAACATGAAAGCACCGCTGGCTGCACAGGACAGGGGATGTGGGGAAGGCTGGTGTCCCCACTGCCAGCAAGCCCTGGAGCAGCCTGGCAGCTCTGCCACTGAACCTCTGTGCCAACACACTCCAGAGCCAAGGGAAAGTCGGAGCTGCCAGGACCACGGAGGCTGAGCAAACCCGGGCTCTCAGGAAGGTACTGCAGTGACGTTCCCACAAGAGCTGGGGAGCAGCAGCCCTGCAGAGCAGTTGGAGCTCCCACTCACACCTTCTCTGTGTATTTTTCCATGTTGCCTGACACCTGCCTGTCATTAGGACTGCAGGAAATAGAGGCATCGATGCGCTGGAGCTGCAGCTGTGGTCATAATTCTGATTATTTGTGCACTGCTTCCAGGGCAAGATACCATCAGTGACTGGGAAGGGAACAGGGGAAATGCTCCCAGAGCACAGCAGTTGTATCTGCTCTGTGTCACACTCGACCCCGGCTCTGGGGATGGTGTCAGAGCTTCCCCAGACACAGGCTCCTGACAAGTCAATCACAGCAGTGTAGTAGCAGGTTTTGGTCTATTCCCTGCTTGCAGCAGTGCAGTTTGCACCCTCAGTTAATGAAACCTGGAACTACAGCGGAGAGTTTCCTCAGGGGCAGTTACATGTGCACACGGAGGGGTTTTTAGTGTTCTCCTCTGCCACATCAGTGCGAGATGAGCTCAGCTGGCAGCAGGAGATGCCCCATGGCCGGGAAGCCCATCCTTCTTTCCTTCCTTCCTTTTTTTTTTTTTTTCTTCCTTCCTTCTTTCCTTCCTCTTCTTCTCTTTTTCCTTTTCTTTTCCTTTCCTTCTCTCCTTCTCCTTCCCCTCCTTTTCTTCCTTCCCCTGCGCGAAGCTGTGGCTGCTGCCGAGAGCTGGAGTCCTCTAGATGTCACCAGTGCCACGGGCTGGCTGTGCCTGGTCCTGCGGTACCACATCCCTCAAAGTGTCCACCAAGAACAAAGGCAGAGCTGCTGCTTTGAGATGGCCAGCTCCAGTGCCGTCTGTAATCTGCTAATGAGCCCCCAGTGTATTAACACCAGCCTCATTAAAAGTTAAAAAAAGAACAAAACTGCTTCATTTCTTTCTCACCGTTTTGGCTGCTCTTTCTCTCCATGCTTCCTTGCATCTGGTGTCTCGTCAGTCCCGGTGTCTGCCTGTTCTTCCTCCTGGCTGATGCTGCAGTGCTCAGGTGTGGGCACAAAAGGGAGTGAGTGATCAGGAGTTTATCACCTTTCCTCTTCTGGTGCAACAACTGAAAAAACCCCTTGGAAAATACAGTGTTCCCTCTCATCCTCCTCACGTGCTGTATTTTGCTGTTACTTCACCGTCATATTTTTCAACTTCCCCAATGGTTTCTGTAGAATAAGGATTAACTCTTTGCCTGGGCAGAGACAAAACACACCAGGCTGGAGCATCCAGATAAAAGACTTGTGTTTTTTAGGACAGAGAAACAGCTGCCCTTCACCCAGGAGGGTCCTCCTGTGCCGAGCTGGAGACCTTCAGCCTCCACCAAACCAAATGGAAAGGCCCAAGTGAAAGAGAGAACAGCGGTGTCCAGGGAAAAACACCTTGAAGCCTCTCCTGGAAGTGCAAAGCATTCATGATTGCCCTTGCTGTTATTACTACTGAAAAAAATTACAAGACAATGGAACAATGAATGGCAATGAAGTCTTTTCATGATAAGAGACCCTTCCATGTAGCAAAAAAGACACCTTTGCTTACATGATACAAGATACTTTGGTTTCTCTTCCATTTAAAAATGTGCTTGTCTGTATCTCAAGGAGTGTTTTTCGCTGGGCAGCAAAGGAAGTTTTGATGAGCTTTATTAATTTTTGCTGAGGACATCTGTGCTCCCATTATGAAATAGTTCTTCCTACGGCCAGCACCAGCCAGTCTGCAGTCTTTCCAACAAGATTTTAGGTGCAGAATGCAAATTTAACTATCACTCGGCCTTCATATGGACTGAATTAAATCCCACTGAGAGCAGCAATAACCTGGAGCTGGAACAGAGAAGCAGAGGAGTGTGTGGAGCCTGCAGAGTGTCGCTCCTTAACTGCCTCACTCACCCTGGGGACTTCAGAAGGACTCGTTCCTCTGCAGCACTGACACTCCACAGAGGGGAGCATCCACAGACACAAACTCCCTTTGGACAGGCTGTAATTAAGGCACAGTCCCTGGACTAATTCCCACTCCTGTGTGGGAGCAGCAGGCAGCTGCCCAGGGCTGGGGGAAGCCTGGGAATTGGTGTGATCCAGGGCACAGTCTGACCACCTGCATTGCTTCAGCTGAACATTTCCATCCATGTGCTGAGGGGTGCAAACATGTTCCAGCATTCTGACTGAACTCTGGGTGGGAGCTCTGCTTCGCCCTGTGATGAATTCCCTTTAAAGCTAACAATAACATAAAAGGAGTCTGCACACAAGTACCAGCCTCCAAACAGCTTGTAATTGCTTTTTTGGCAAATAATCATAAAGAGCTCTGTGTTTTCAGAGCGGCAAAGTTCATTCACAGATACATTTGGCATCAGAAATCACAGACCCACCATACACACTCTGCTGGATTATCTACTACAAAATCCTTAGCCAAAGATTAAAAGGAAAATTCACAGATGCGTTTCAGCTTTCACAGTTTAAGTAGCAAATGGCTTCAGTAAATAATTAATATGACAAAAAGAGGATTTGCTGAGTGAGGCAACAGTACCAATATCACTAGATCAACTTAATTGTATCCTGCCTTGCCAGTTAATCCTGTCCTGAGTATTACTGAGGATATAAACCAGAAGTCTTGTGCTGTTGTACCTCTACTGTCCCAGTCTCCAGCCTAGTTTGCTCTGAGCTCAGTTGGTACAGGATGAATAGGTGGAAACTGGGGACATTTAGCACTGTAGCCACTCCTCAAAAGCATTTGAGTTAATTTAGGTGGGCAATGCAGGCCTCTGTGACGCTTGGGTTGCGACTTAGAATGTTCTTTAAAGTCTCTTCATATGGCCTATTAAGCATTGAAAGATACATTACATAGAGACTGTGTGCATTGGTCTTAAACTCAAGAACTAGACTTTGGAGCATTAATAAAAAAAAAATCTGGGTTTTTTTGTTTGTTTTCAATGTGAAGAACACTTCTGCTTTGACTAGTTATTTGTATCAGGAAAGAAACCAAGCAGAGAAACTCTAATTTAGAAAGAATGATCCTGCAGCCACATTTCAAAGTACTTGTTCAGCAATAAAGAGTCTGGATTAAAGTGAAATATAAGGGATCAATAGTTCCCATTTCAGAGAAAATGAGGATTATTGGACAGAAAGCAAATCCCAGCCTTTGGTTTGATGATTGGAAATGTATACAGTAAATGTACCTGCAAAGCAATCGATGGACACAGTTTGTGCTTTCCATCTGAGAACTGAAGGGCAAGGAAACAGGAACAGCTCCCTGGGAGCTTGTTCCCCCTTTCTGAAGCAATGAGAACAACTGCTGTTGGCACAGGGACACTCCTTGCACCTCACCTTCACCAGCAGCTGGATTTCTTTTTTCATAAATGGTTTCTTCTTAGCCATAAAATATGCATGGTTTGAATTTTAGCCTATCATACATAACTTCATTCATCCTGCTGAAACCGTAGCATTCTGACAGTTCTTGCACATGAGAGCAACTTAGCATGGAAAGCTCTCCTGGAAAAAAAGGATAATTTTTTCCGTTGTTCTATTACAGAAAAATTTCTACTTTACTTACTTTAAATTCTCTTAGCTGAGTTTTTAATAACTGATATGAACTTGCTTTCCTGTGTTTATTATTTTTGGAGACTTGTTTTGAAGAATAGTCTGTACAATATACCCTTGGTTATTCTTTACCCTTAAAGAAAATACTCAGTAAACTTGGTACATGAAACAATTGGACAACATGAATATATGACCTAATTTATGAGTGTTGCTTTTTTTGGCACAACTAACCCCTCATTGAAAGCAGCACCCTCTAACTGCATTATTGGCTTGGCAATGCCCACTGCAATGAAGAGGTAGCTGAAATCTGTGCTTCTCCATCTCATTAACAATCCCAACTTCATAGCCCCACACCTTGAAGGAATAAATTGGCAATAAAAAATTGTTGACTTACAAAACATGCCAGTTCTTTCATTTTATTTTAAACTGGCATTTGGTCAGTTTTGTGTCTGAAGAAACAAAATCAGTATTTCAGGGTTTTTCCATGTGCTATTGATTAATTCAAAATAGAGATCATCAAAGGTTATGAACTGAATTCTACTTTCATTTGTTGTGCAATAACCACTCTGATTTCAATAAAAGATGTTTTACATTTGGGGCAGAAGAGAAATCAGGAAAATGTGCTTCTCTGTACTTTAAAAAACAACTAAACCCTCTCATTACCTAAAAGTTGAAGTTTACCCAAAGCTTCTTTTTAATAGATTTTATTTGCATTCACATCAACCTCTTGCTACCTCCAAACCTTTCACCTCATATTATCAGAGCATTTCCCCTTCAAAATGCACCAGCAATCCACATTCCCAGTTTGCCATCAAACTGTAGGGAAAGGGTCTAGGACACTCTGATTACAACAATTTTCATAAAGAGATAAAATGCTACAGTCAAAATGAAAACCAAGCAGTAGAGAAGTCAAGTTCATGCTCAAGGCTGTCTCCCAGAGGCACAGGAGAGCTTGTGGAAAGATGGAGAGATGGCTTTGAATTAAAATACCGCTCCCAATATCAAGAGTATTGCCAAACAAATGTGGGATTTCTTTGAATTCCATCATTGTCCTCAAGTAAAGTCACATTTTATTTCAGACCTCCATCACCCCATACAATGCACTTTGTTTTCTATCTCATCTTCCTGCAGATTGTCCCAGGGTTCCCCAGACCTGCAGCCAGCACAGCGAAAGGGGGACGGTGTCAGATCAGCTCCTGCACAGCTCCTCCTGCTTTATCATCCCAGAGCCATTCCCCATCTGCTGCCTGTTGGGAAGGGCATTTTGGATCTTTATCTATCCAAAAGATCGGGTTTGTGGTGTTGGGATTGGAAGGTGGGATGCCAAAGCACGGCTCTGCTTCTGGAATGCAGTACAAATGTGGTTTATTAAACCATATCCAGTAAACATTAAACATTAAACCATATCCAGTATTGGCTGTAACAAAACAAAACAAAACAAAACAAAACAAAAAAAGGTATCCAATTGCACCACCTATTAGGTTATCCTATCCTTTATCTCAGTTATAACACAAGGACTGAATAAGTCTTTCCTTCAAAGAGAGAAAAAACGCTTTACTGGAGCAACTTTTTTGCACATTTGGTTACTGTCATGCAATTTGCTGTGGTTTACATCACAAGGGTGCTTTTTCCCCCCACTTTTTTTTTTTTATTACTGCAGTTACTTTTCTGGGTGGTAGACATAAGAGAGATTTCAAGTTAATTATTCAGTAGAATAGATGGGAAATAATGAAACTGTACATTTTTCAGCACTGCTTTCTGCTTGGCAAGCTCAGCAGAGTCAATGCTGGCAAGATCTTCTGCCTACAGATTCCTGATCTTGGAATATTTTGAAGTAGCATCACACTTAAAAGAATTTTTAAAAAAACCAAACCAAAATACAAACAAACCCCCCGAACCTGTCAAAGGCCTAAATTCCCAAAATACTGTCTCATTCTGAAGAACAGGAACAAGAGGATGAAGAGAACAACAAAGAGCTATGTGTAGTATTCCACGACCCGAATTCAAACCCCAACACAGTGCAAAAATAGAATTGGGATGAAGTTTGTTCACAGCATATACAAGAGATAAGGAACCAGAGCTAAAGAGAAGCTTTGCTTTGTCTGGTTCGTGTGGCCTCACTGAGTTTTAGGGTGATGAAGAAGAGCATATGTGCTCACCTGGTCAGTTATGTCTGCCTAAACTGACTTTACAATACATTAACAGAATTGTTTTTATAACATTTGCACATAATTTTAATGTGCACATAATTTTCCAGTGTGACATCTGCTTTTCTATCTAAATGGGACTATAACAACATTTGGAGCTGCAAATGAAAGGCACAGGGACTGAATATACAAACTCCATGATTGTGGTGGAGACCAAGACCAGAAGGGCCAAGAACCATGGCCAAAAGGGCACTGACCCCTGGCTCCCTAAAGGATTCTGTCCTACCTCATTCCTTACAGACAGGCCAAATCAGCCTTCAGGATGCCCATTTGTTTGGTGCAGACACACCACGTTTTCACTCTGGAGCTGATTAATCCCTAATTTTGCTTTGCACAAGGGAATCAAAAAGGATAACACAGAAAATCTGTGCACTGATACAGCTAACTTTGAAGCACATTGGAATTTAAATGGTAACATTTCTTCCCCTGTTTCTGTTGCCTTGCAGGCTCGGGGCATCACAACTGCAGCTGAGCCACTTTTGTTCTGCTGGTTTGGTCCTGCATCATTTGATGGCTCGTGACCAGAGGCGCTCATGCCTTGCGTAGTTCCCCATTCCTTCCTGCTTACGGGAACATCCTGCTTGTCCCAAGTTTCTTTGCAGGGCTAAATACCTCCCCAGAGGAGTTTTTCCCTCGAATCACACAATCAGCTCTCATCAGCTTTGGCTTTGAACCACACTGACTGCCCAGCATGCTTCTTGGCACAAAGAGAGGAATTCCACGTTTTCTCAGTCCCTACTCAGGTAAGCCAGCCTCTCAGAGAAAAGTAAAACTAACCATGTTTTCATTCTGGTGCTGTACTGTACTCTCCCTCAACCTGAAACATGTTAGGAATGATGTGGGGGACAAACCAGAATTACTTGGCAAAGGCACTCATGAAATCCCTGCAGTCTGGTGTGCTCATTTTCAGCCTCTGAGGGCAGGCCACATGCAAAGCCCAGCCCTTGTTATTAAATCCTGGGAGCTTGTTCCAGCACTACCAGTTTATCACAGCCCAAGAATTTGGCTTTTTAGGAGAGCCTGGAGCAGTGAGTGGCCTGTGCTGGAGCCTGCACAGGAGAACACTGGTGTTGGGAACACTTGTCATTCGGTTTGTCCACGGCACTTCAACGTGGGACGTGGAGTCCAGAGGGGAGGGTGCTTTATAGCCAAGTGAAACTTTCTTCTTCCTATGCTGACTTAATTAACTGTTGGGGAGAAGAGCCATTTGCTGATACTGAAGAAAAGTGCAGCAATTAGACTTCCATTTTCTGATAATGCTCAGACCTCACAGTGTGCTGTGCAACGCCCGCACAAAGCAACTCCTGCCCCCAAAGCCTTTGCAACCTGAATTCCCTAATTTATACCTATAAAAGCTGTGGCCACTGGGGCAGACATCCCTTCCAAACTATGCTGCCTTTTTGACTCGTGTAGTTTGTAGGGTTCTAAATCTCTCTCAATACCACATGAGGAAAGGCGTTGCTCGTGAACCTCTGCAAGTTCTGTGGGAAAAATGAGGTGCAAATGTGGTTTAATTGCAGCTCCTCTATGCATTCACAGTCTGACTGTTGCTAAGGCAACGTGATTGAGAGACATAAGATAAACAAGAATCTCTCCAAAAAGTGACATGGAATGAGCACAGTAAGGAAACAACACAAGTTCCTCCTGGTGTGGTGCTCTGACCTTCTCTTAGCAGCACAGATAAACACTGGGCTAAACCAAGGCTGGAATCTGTTACCAAAATGTCCTTAGGACAGTTTTACTAAATGTCAGTTGTGCAAACATGAGCACTTCCTTTGTGGACACAGGTACCCAGCTTGGCTGGGAAGCTCCACGTGTGCTCTTGCAAACCCCTCAGCCGTGCTTTGCTTTGGGGCTGGAATGGGAACAGGCTTCTGGGTATCACAAACAAGCACATGGAATAGAGATGGAAAGGGTTCATGCTCACGGGAGAAACCTTCCAGCCAACATGGGAGCAGCACAGACTATTGCAAGGACCCTACCTGGCTCCTGAAGCAGAAGTTTCTGCTGCCAAAACATTCCTCTGTTTCTACCAGTTGTTCAGCTCTCACTGGTTGCTGTTTCAAGTATTTGAGAAAAACAAGCAATGCCATGGAAGGCAGAAGAAAACACATTACATGTGTTCAGGAGCAGTGACTGCTCTTCACCAATCTCTGCATTTTTGACCTCAGTTGCTAAGTGACAATGTTTAAGGCAAGTTAAGTCACCTACTCCAGGGGCATTTGCAGCCACAGACAGGAATAATTACAGAAAAGGTGTCAAGTCAGTATGGGGAGAGCATCATGCCCAACAGATTTGTTTTCTTCTTACTATGGGAGGGGACAAACCACATAATCTTCATTTGGAAATCCTTGGCCGGCTGCTTAAGGGAACATTAGTTAAATACTGGAGATACTTCTGTGCTGCCACATTGTCAGTTCTCAGCTTCAATGGCAGCATGGTGGCATTTGGAATAAATGCACTGTGCTCTTTTAGTCCTGTGTGGCCCAGCATCAGGGAAGCAGGAAAACCAAACCCAGAGTGCACATTAACACAGATTTTCAGAGGAAGGAAAAAACTGTCACTTCTCTATTGAATTTTGTTGGGGGAAAGAAAAAAGAAAGGTTTTGTGAGCTTCAGTTTCATTTACACCACTGAGGCAGCCTGAACTCCTGGTGATCCACAGGCTGGTGCTGAGGGCTCCAGCAGCAGGAGGGCTGTTTGACCCTACCTGGGAATAAGAGCCTTATTTTAATCACTGAGAGGCTGCTGGAGCGATGTCACAGGAGGGCCAAGTGGTACCAAGCTCTGCTGTGTATCAGGTGTTTACCTGGTGTTTACCAGGAGAAGGAGAACCTTGCAGTGTGAGCAGAGTTTGCACTGAGTAGGTGCTGGGGTTTTTTTTGCTCTAACTTTCATCTTTCTATTTTTGTTTGGCTTTCTCTGTTAAAGAGAGCTGGAATGTATTTGCCAGTTGGCTAGAAACCATTTCAATGACTTCTGCTTCAGTCAGTGGGCTAAATAATCTATTGACCTGCATGAGATAAAGAGGGTGTAAAAGGTTCCTTAAAACAAAAATCCTGTTTAGATATTTGTGGCAGCCAGGGGAGGGGCGATGGATGAAGCAAATGGTGAGAGGACCCCCAGCAAGGGGATGCAAACAGCCCTGCAAGCCTCAGGTCACCCAGGCTACCCCAACACAAGGCACATTTTTGTTCTCCAGTGAAGCCTTTCCCAGTGCCTCCCTAGGTGTACAAGGATTGATCAAACATTTTGTGTTATCTGCAGCAGAATCTCACAGATGTTTCCTCGCAAAAACCTTAAGCAGAACACCAAATGTTTCAACATCACATACAAAGCTGGTCCGGAGCCAGCCCTTTACGGTGGTGCTTTGTGTTTGCCTATAGTGTTGCATGTGCCTGTCAAATCCGCTTCCTGTTTTGGATATCAGATCTGGGGATGGAGAGCTTCCAAAGGCTGCCCTGGTCCAAAGTAAGCTGTGCTCCGCAAAAATAAAAACAATAATATCAGAAGAAGTATTAATACTCGGATGAATAATTGTCTCTCTATTATTTCCTGACTTGCAAGCTTACATGTGTCCCTAGGAGGGGGGCAATTTTAAAAGGCATATGCTCAGTTCCTGCTGGCCAAAGAGATTAAAGTCTGCTTCTCTCACAGCCTTTACATCTCACATGTCAAAGTGATATCCAACAAAATACACGTTTGAGAAACATCCTCATCCCTTCTGATATTCATACAACAGGCTTTGGATTAGGTTTGTGGGCTTGCCCACTGCTAAGTCTGCTGAAGACAAAGGGAATGCTATTTTGCTAGAGTGGAAGGATTTCAGACAGATGGGAAAAGTGGCAAAGTGCTGTGAAATTGCTTGTGAAGGGTGGCTCAGGAAGAAGAACGTTGGTGGGATACCCAGTTTTAGGAGAAAGAATGCGACAGCCTGATTGAAAAGAAAGTTGTGTGTGAGTGTGGATGCCCATAACAAACAAAAGGTTGGTGTTCTAAACACCAGGCTTACAGCCAGTGTCTCCTTGGCTTTAGTTTAACCTTACTTCTTCAGGAAAAATATTTCCCAATTTGCAATCTGGATTTATTCATTAGGGCTGGTCTGACAGGAAATTAAAAAAAATAATAATAAAATACAATAGAATAAAATTATTTGACTAGTTGAAAAAAGTTTAGACTAAAAAAGTGAACATTTCTCATTTTTAAAATAATTTCTAAATCAAATCTGACTTTTCTGGTGATTTCTATTACATTGAAGTTACAGGTTTATGTCACGAGGACAGTGTTTGTAAGACACTGAGTTCAGACAATATGCACATCTAATTTAGAGGAGTCCTTGCCTTGACTTCGTTTTCAGCAAGTTGGATGAAACGAATCAAAATAAGACAGAAAAAATGGGAGAATTTGAAGCAATTCTGCCCACTGGAGGAAGAGCAGCATCTCCAGGATGCAGGTGAAGCAGCAGCATCACTCTGTGTCTCTGTCCCTGCTCTCTCCTTGGGCTGTGCAGAAAAATGATGGCAAAAGGAGCCGGTGGCAGCCCTGGCCCAGCCACAGCTCGGGGCAGGGAAAAGCCAAGGAAGTGGGGAAGTGCAAACAGCCCACCAGGATGGAGAAGTGTCTCCACAGGCAGCCAGGACCTGCAGGAATGAATCTCTCTGCCCTCCAGGAGCTGCACCCAGAGCTGCCCTTGCCCAAGGGGACTGAGTGTATTTTAGCCAGACGTGTACAGTTTTCCACTCTGTCCCTCCCAAACGCTGCTGCTGCCCAGCACACTTCAATGTACATGGAAAATTATTTTCTTCCCAGATGTTCCCACTTAGAGCTCAATAACTGCCTTCAACTATATGAGCATCACATTAAAAACACTAATAAAGAGACTAAAAACATGAACTTGTGTTCCATTATGCTATGGTCAACTGGTGCTAAAAATCTAAACATGCACTGAGATCAGCACACACAGGACTTACAGGCACAGTTCCCTCAGATTTTGTCTTTCTAAATCATCCACAAAACTCTGAACTCCACTGATTTTCAGATTGTTTTAGTGATCTGAACTGGTGGTTACCATCTTTTTGAGGCTGAGCTTGAAGTACAGGTACAATATGCACGCGATCAGTGCAAAAAACATCGAAAACAATTAATATAATAGCTAAATAAATAATAATAGTTTCTAGTTTTTTTCAGGATTTGAATAATGTGTGGACTAAAAAGGTGATGTCAGTTGTCCTGAATGAGCACTGCTGCCCTGGCAGAGGGTTGGTCCCAGTGGTGTCTCTGTCTCAGAGAAACCCCCTGCCAGGGCTGTCCTCGTGTCATACTCAGGGGCTGATGCTCATTTTCACACTGCACATCATCTCTGTGGCCTTTTAGGGAAAATTGAACTTCTGACAAAGCAATCTGGCACCTGGTTGGTGTCCTGTGTGATGGGTAATGTAAACACCCTCTGGTAATTCAGAGGGGTTACCAAGAAGGTACAATTTAGATGATTTAACTCACATCATCCTTTTAGTGCCCATAAATCAGCCCGAGTATCCCAGACTGGGATTATCAGTGATCGAGTCAGCAAGAGCTTTTAGGAAAGGCTTGGTTAAATCTCTGTTACCACCTCACATTGCAGTGGTTAGAAGATCCATTATCCTATACCCTGGTCTGATTTATTTATTCATCTGAGCTAAAAATGCTCTTTAGCAATCTCACCCCCTTGTTCCTAGAAAACAGAAATGATTCAGTCGAACTCTTCTTTTGTTTCCTCCCACCCCCGTGGTTCAGAATATTTCATGACAATGAACTCGAGGAGCCAGAGAGGCTTTATCTGTCTGCCTTGTGCTTTGCTTTGTGGTGCCCAAGGCAGAAAGACTTTCTATTTCGTGAGCATTCTGAATCACAGGAATTTCTGCTTCAATTCTCACTTTGGCTCTGCCCTTTATTCATTTTTTGTATGTCATTCGATCTGTTCCAAGGCCAACAGAATCCTTCTGGATGACAGATTATTTATCCACAGGTACGTTTTTCTTACTACTGATGAAGTTTTTCTTAGTACTGAAGTGAGTAACTTTGCAAATGAGACATTTTTAAAGTACAATGAATGTCCTTCAGCCCAGTGTTAGAGTGGATTAGCAAGGATATAAGACTTGAAACATTTTGTTCATAAACTGTAGACAATTCATGGACTTGAAAATGGGAGCTAAATTGAGTAAAAAGAAAAAAAATATTTATTCATCCTAAAGTTTCACTGGATTTGCTTCCAGCGTTTCAAACCATTAAGAATGTCTGTTGGAACCATCCCCTATACTTAAAAAGTCTGTAGAGTCCTCTGAGAATAATTATAGCCTGAAATTCCAGCTAATTTGGTTTCTTCCCCTCTCTAAGTAACAGTAGCTGTCAAATATTTTCATAGTTTGGATTTTTTCCCTGGACCACTAAATTACATTTTGCCTTCAATGCAGGAGAATAATTTGTTCTGCCAGGTATTGTTGGGATTGAGGGTGGTTGGCTCCATGCATTTTGATCTCATCCAGTTGCTTCTTCATTACTGCACAGGTCAATTCTGAAGGTAAATTTCCATTTATGCAGAGAGGAATGTTTTCCCTTCCAACTGTGATGCATGTTTGCAGTTAATTTAAATGATGCTGCATCTGTTTGGCCTTAATGTTTGTGATACATCCAAAATTTACTTTTTTTTTGTTTTCTTTAAGGAATACAACCTCAGCACCCAACCTTTGACTTGGAGGTGTCTCTCAGCTTTGTACAAGGCTCAATCACACAGCTCAGGACCATTGTCCTGCTTCTCCTGCCACACCACACAGAGGCCAGAGTAAGAGAGACACTTCATTTCCTTCAGCTGAGGGCTTTGCTCCACCACTGGAGACATGAAGGGAATTCCCTCTGATCTACAGGCATGGATCAGCTGGAGCAAGTCCAGAGGAGGCCATAAGGATGCTCAGAGGGCTGGAGCTTGTCTCCTGTGAAGACAGGCTGAAAGAGCTGGGGCTGTTCAGCCAGGAGAAGAAACGGCTCCAGAGAGATCTTAGAGCCCATTCCAGTGCCTAAAGGGGTTTCAAGAGAGCTGGAGAGGGACTTTGGACAAGAGTGTGCAGTGACAGGACAAGGGGCAATGGCTTCAAGTTGAAAAAGGGCAGATTTTATCAGATACTGGGAAGAAATTCTTCCCTATGAAGGGAACAACCTCACACCTGGAGCTGGTTTCCCCAAGAAGCTGTGGCTGCTCCACCCCTGGGAGTGTCCAAGGCCAGATTGGACAGGGCTGGGAGCAGCCTGGGACAGTGGAAGGTGCCCATGGCAGGAGGTTTGGAACTAGACAGTCTTTAAAGTCCCTTCCAACCCAAACCATCCCATGATTTCCCCTTCCTCCATGGAGAACTGGTCCAATCCTAAATAATTCCTCCACGAGTATTTCAGACTCATGGTCTCATTGCTGGCAGCCTCCCCTACACTAAATTCTCTCTGGTGCCTGGAACAGCTGCTTATTCCTCCAGCTTGGGCCTTTGAGATGTAAATAGTGTAATCCGACTTCAAGAGGCAAGGAAATATTAGCAGAATTTAATGTAAATATTGTATAAATCATCCCAAAATAGCACGGCCACGGGATCAGCCAAAGACACTAACTGAAAGTTAAACAGACTAAGTAAATATAGACTAAATATATTCCCCTCCTGGAATTGCCACTGGAATGGATCCAGACAGGAAATAGGTTAAAATGCAGTCTTGTGGCAGTGATATTAAAAAGCCATTGGCCCATTTGGTGACATTTGTAATGAATTTTATGTACTCCATACATTTTTAATACATGCCGAGTTAAATATTATCAAATCTATAAAAAGATTATGGAAAAAATGTCTGGTTTCATATGGGTGGACGCTGCCTGGAACTCTCTCTGCGGGTTTTGTGTAAGAGAAGTGTTTGAAAGAAAACATGAAAGGGAAAAAGAAAAATCCCTGCACAGCAGTTTTGGAAAACTATTGCTTTCCCATCCAGAGCCCAGAAGACATCACACACCAAGGCAACAGAATTTCCAAGACACAAATCACAATGGGGCCTGAGGAGTAAGATGTGCTAATTCCATCCCTTACACATGAAAATGGAGAAAAATCAATTTAATTTCCTCGTGTGCCTTTGTGCAGCTTCAGGGTCAGTGCAGTGTGAGCACAAAAGGGCCCTTTGCCTGCATGGATGCTTTCCCAGCTGTAGCAAATGTGGGTAGTAGCAGCTTTGTGCACAGGTAACTAGAAAATAAAACATGTTCTGAGTCACCTGGAACAACCTTGGAATACAGGTGATTGTCTTCATGTCCCAAAGACTATTTTCCAAAAAAATTACTTTGTCCAGAAGTTTGCCCACATTGCAGACAGGCTGGGATGTCCAACCTGTGCCCCCTGCTCTCACACTGATCCCAGGGAAAGCAGGGGGTGTTGTTCCCTCCACACTCAGCTCCAAACCAGAGGCTACAGGTAAGGTCCAACACGCCCAAAGGGAACCTAAACCTCTACTGCACCTTCCCAGGGTCAGAACTGCCCAGCAGAAGTTAATCCCTAAGTATTGTTTTGCCCAAGTCCACCTTCCTGGGGCACCAGGTAAAGCTCTGGGGACGTGTCTGTTGCTGGTTCCCAGTTCAGACAGCACTTGGCAGTACCAAAATGGGATAAAACACACTGTTGGCTAAATTTCCTCCAGGCAAAACACAACAAAGCCAGAAAAGGCCTTTCCTGCAGTAAGGTTTACAAGTTGAACGCATCACAGACCGGTTTTTCCCTGACTGAGCACCAGTTCCTCGTGACTTTAACAAGCAAACCAGCAGATCAGCCTCGTCCTCCCAAGTCTGTCACGCATTTCATAGCAAACTGCTGCCCAGAGGATGCTGCTATCACAAGATAAAGAGCAGGGATGGTCTGGACCATGGCAGAGACACTTCTTACCTCACCTGCTGCCTGTGTCAGCTCCCACTGGGCCATCCTGGTAACAGCAGCACAGCTCCAAGGAGGAAATGAGATCTCCTGAAGGGGTGCATTATCTTATGGTTGCCAACCTCCTCTTAAAAGTGCTGGGCCCACAGCTGCAGGAATTTCAGTTCTAAGACCTAGAAAACACCCAGAGAGGCATTTCTCTGGCTCTTGTGACCCTGCTCTGGCTCCTGTGCTTGCTCAGGAGGCAGCTGAGGAGGGGGACATCTGGAACCTGGAGTTTGGGGATCCCCAGGTTCAGTTCTTTGACACTGAGGTGACCTTCGGTGCCTTCGGTCCAGGGCTCCCCACAGCGAGGAGGACCCAGGGCCCAGTGGTTTTGCAAAGCTCTGCAGGTGCTCCCTGCCCAGTGTGGGACAGTTTGTGTTTACAGTTGCTTAAGTGGGGCCAGAATACGCTTCAAGTGCAGCCACCTAAACCCAGGGGTCAGGCTCTGGTGTCTGGAAGTGTTTCCTGTAAATAACTTCTGCTCTGTCCCACGGAAGGGCCTGGGGAGCTTTCTGTCAGTGATGGTGGGACACATGGTCAGGGTGGCTTCTGGAACCTGCTCACCCTAGGGATTAGCAGTGGTGGCAGCTGCAGAGACAAATTCCAGCTCTCTGCTTCTTACTTTGGTAACGAGCCCACATGTTAATTTCTATGTATTTGCTATTTGTAAGGCAGTTTTGGGATCTCCCCTCTGCAGATTGCTTCCAGGTCTCACACCAGGATACTTCAGGGCAAAACCAGGAGTTAAAATTGCCCAGCACCCAGAAGCAGGTGAGTAAATTAAAGAGCTAAAATTCTACTCGTTAGGGGTTAAGAAACACTGTGAGTTTCATGGGAATGATCCCAGTGCAAGCTCTGTGAAACACAGACAATAATTTATTTGGCAAATACAGCTCACAAATCACTGTCTTGTGTAGGTCCAAAGCTTGTGCTCTGGAGAATAGACCTTTTATCAAAACACAAGGAAATAATAATGTACACGAGGAACAGCAAGAAATTTTATTACAGATTTGAAAGAAAGAGCCTTGATTTTTATTTTGTATCTCTGACACAGAGGAAGCATCAGACTTTTTTATTATTAGGTGTTGAATTAATTTATTTTACTGTCCTTTGGCAAACTTCATCTGGTTTTCAGTTTTTTGATTTCCCAGACATCCCATTTGTTTTTCAGGTGTTTCTTAATAGATTTCTTTAATATGAGGTACTTAGTTTTAAAAATGGCTTCTTTTAAGTGCCTTCCAAATTAAATCCAGCAGAATTATATGCCTTGAGACACAGCAAAGTTGAAGAATATGATAATCAGCCATCAAAATCCAACTTCTCTGTTATTCAGTGAATAACACCAGAACTGAGCCTCGTGCCACAGAGCCACAGGCTATTTTTAATGTAAAAATCTGGCAAAACACTACATTTCAAAATGAGAATTTATTAATTTAAAGAATGCTTCTACAAGATGGAGATTGAAGATGACCTCAGAGCACTGAAATTAGAGCATGTTGCTATTTGCTTCAATGCTGAGTCTGTAATAAAAATAACTTCATCAACACATTTCCCATGGCAGTTTTTGGTAGCAGGTAGTGCTTTACACCAAGTGTTAAGAATGACCAAAGGCAGAACTCATTTAGATACAGATTTCTTAAAACTCAAGTGGACTGGGGAGACAGAACACAAGGGAGAAACAAATACAGGAAGTAATGAAGTTCTGCAGTTGCTTTTTTTTAAAGTTACTTTTTGTCTGTCAAATAGGGCCACACAATCAGAATGATTTTTTCTCCCTTCTGCATTAAGCTTTCCATGCAGTCTTTAACCAAAAAGACTCTTGGTGTCCCTTGTTGTTGAACTCCAGCTAAAACCAGCACCAGTTCTTCAGAGATGCCCTCAACACAGAAAGGGACAATCCCTCACAGCTCAGCTTGACTTGATCTGCAACACAGCCAGGGGGTGCTGGGGGGGATTTTTCACCACTGACGCTGCTGGAGCCAGGAAATGCTTCCAAAGGCTGATGCTGGAGCCCCAGGACAGGGACTTGGTCTCCCTGTTCCCAGCCCTGCCACTGCCATGACATCAGCTGGGACCAGTCACTTCCCGTGGGTGTGCCAGCCAAAGCAGTGCCTGGAAGCTCCTTGTGGCTTGTACAGAAACCCACAGTGAGCATCCCTAAATGAAGTGAATCAGGAAGTTCTGCAGAGCTGCCCCAAACCACTCAGTGCAAGCTGTTCCTCTCTCAGCTCTGAGTGCTGGGAAAAGGAATGTGAACAGAGTAATGGTGCTGTACACAAAGTTTTGGAGCACTCAGTGTTCTCCAAAATGTAAATAACACCACAAACACCACATGGGATATGTAAGCTTCTTTAATAATAATAAATTTATTAAGTGGCAAGAAGCCACTCTGCTTTGTAAACCGATTTTACTCAATCACAGTCCCTCTATTGTTTTCCTCATTTAACATGAATACATTCTGTAATTTGTATGTGAAACAATTACATAGAGATATGTTCTGAACCCTTCTTGCTGATTTTACTGGTCAGAAGAACATTAAAACATGCGGAAACAGCACCTTATTAAAACTATAGGCCTTTTCTCATTACATCTCCTTTGCTGCTAAGCTAAAATGTCTCTGAATGAGCCAAGTCTGTCTACAGAGCTTTTTTTCCTTGTCCTGTGCTCTGAGATGTAGTGGGGCCTGCAGAAATGTCTGATAAAACCTCACATATAATAAGTAATTCAGAAGGCTTTGTAAGCAATAGCTGCAGTTGCTTCTTCAGACTAGAGAGAGCTTCTCATGCATTAATGCACTTAGTTAGGTTTTGTGAGGAGCTCAGAGGAGGACGTGGCCTCTTCCTGATATAGTTAGTTGAGCCTGGACTCTGCACCACTGATATTGTTCAGCAACTCTGTGCACCAATAATTTAAAAAAAAAAAACGAACTAACTAAACAATACCTCAGGCTGTTTTTATCAGAAACAAGTAATAAATCCTATCATGATAGTAAAAAAAAAAAAAATGGCAATTTCTGACGCGTGACATTTTCATTGCTTGAGAACAGATCAGTGCAAAGTGAGGTAACCCCACAGCCAGCAGGGCTGGGGCTGCATCAAACCAGGCGCCGTCTCTTGGAGTCCCTCTCCATCTCCTCAGGGGGAGAGTCTCCATTGCAGCCAAGAGGAGACACCAGGTTCAGCAAAGGATCTTCAGAGGCCCCTCCAAACAGGGACAGCAACAAAGCCACGCCGTAGCCAGTAGCTCGTTCACCCTAGAACAAAACCAAAACCACACAGTTCACACTTCAGATTGTAGGATTTGAGTTAGTTTTCATGTGGCTACTCACTCCGTGGTGGTCAACAGCCACAGCCAATCCCTGGCAGGCCTGCTCTGTGCTGCTGTATCCTCACTGCCACTGGAATCTGTCCCAGCTGGATTAAACCAACACATGAGAACAGAGCTCCCACTGACTTGTGGGTGGAGAGAGGCCAGCATTGTTCAGGGTAGGGGATCTCTCACCCAGCCTGAGCATGGATTTGGAATAAGGGCTGAATAAACTGTGTTTGAAAAAAAGAGGCAGGTGGAGGGAATTGGCTTGGTTTTTAGGAAAAAAAAAAGAATATACACAAGTTCCACCAAAGGGAGGAAATCCCCAAGAGGGAACATATTTTTGGAAGGGTGATCAACTCTGGTCAATCATCCTAAAACAACATGGGCGAAAACAGAAGGCTGGGATTATTGCCATGAACAGATAGCAGGCAAGTTGTCAATGCTCACAATGATAAAGTTGTCACTGATTGAAGTGACTGCTAGAATATTTTAAAACCAAAATGAAAAATACGAACAGATGAAACTACCAGACCAAGAAACTCACAAGAGAGATGAGACAGTGCTTTTCTAAAGGACCCTTCTCCACCTATTTCTGTCACCCTGAACTGGATGGACACAACCCAGAGCCCCTGCAGGCACCAGCGGCTCTGTTTCCCCAGCCTGTGTGCCCAGGGAGGGTCAGGAACACTCACAGCATGCACAGGAGCAGCGATGTCTATGTGCACCCACACCCCAGGCCAGTCGAAGCCGATGTGAGAGGCAATGAAGAGCCCAGCACAGGAGCTTGGGGTGTTGTCCCGGTCCTGTAGGAACAATAAAAATAGAGTTGGTCTTGCAAGAAAAGAAAATGTCAGTGGTTCATTCTGCCTACAGGAAAGACAGTTAAGCAAATCTTGTTCAAAGCTTAAAGAGTGGCCCTAAAACAGTCTTACAAACCGACTTTACTGTAAATCCTTGACTCAGTCCCTAGCAGCAGTGTGGCCCTGCTCAATTCCTCTTCTGCCCACACCCCTTTCTGCAGTGTTTTTGGACTCTACTGCACATTGGAACTTTCAAATGCAGCAAAAGCAGCTGCAGCAATTCCGAGGCCTCCGTCCTCAATTTCCTGGTTTCTGCACTCCCAGCCACAGTCTCTGCTGGTGATGTATGATCTGAGGAATGCCCATCTTGATTTCCTAAAAGGTCTCCATCCAGGAATTCAGCATTCATGTAGGGCCATGTCTAAAAGGCAAGCAGCCCAAAGATACCTTTGCAGCAGGTCACCCTGTTTAAAACTGACACTAAATGCAGCCTGCAAAGCCCCAGGTGAAAGAGCCTGAAGACCAGAACAATATGGGCCATTTCTAAAAGGTTACAGCCTCCATGAAGAGCTTTCAGCCAGCTATGAGCAGGACAGTTCACTGTCTAAAAGCACATATTTTTATGTAATAGAGAAATTGAAAAGAAAAAATAAATCTTACTGCTACAGAGTTCTTCATATCAGCTACAGCAGAGGTAAATTCACTGAAGTGGAGCTCAGGGCAGTACACTAGAGGATGGACCAAGTCTCCACAGTTCCTGCCAGCTTTAACACAAGCCTTTTCCCACTCTTCATTATTGGTAAGGACAGCAGCATGGTATTTTCCTGTAGCAATTCCCTGGTGAGGTAAAGGACAAAATCAGGAAGAAGTCACCTTCCACCACTGCTCGTCAACAGAACCTTCTAAAAAACAGGAACAGCTGCTAGAAAATAATGCTATTAAATTTGTACCCTTGTACCATTCTGTTTATGACTTACAATGGAAGCCATTTCATGAACAAGAAAATGCTGATCACTATTAACAAATCAGTTCTGGGAATTATAAATTGAATTGCAAACATGGAGTACTGGCCCACTTACATCAGCTGCTGATGTCATCAGAAGAACACCATCTTCAATTGAAGTATGCAAACCCAAAAAGTTGCATAAAGCACAGAAAAGAAACTGAGTTATGAATGTCAGACTGTTGTACCTGAGCTCCAGTAAGAGTGGCCATATCCAGAATGATATCAGCTCCAAGGTCTTTGCAGGCGTAAGCGACTCCATCAGCCAGGATCAGGCGACCTTCTGCATCAGTGTTATTGATTTCCACAGTTCTGGGAGGAAGAGAGGGCATTTCAGACTGGAGTGCTTCAGGCTGGAAGTCAGGACTCACCTGTCTGGACTAGAACACTTAGAACACTTTAGAGCAGCCTCAAACCTCCTGTGCTTCTCCCATTTGACTCTGCAAGTCTGTAGGGCTGCTGTGCCCCAGCTCCAAGCATCCAGACAGAGGACACAAGGAAAAGGGAAATGACAGTACTGCCCTCATGGCAGGGTCTGCTTGTTGAGCCTGTAAAATCCCTGCCTTGCTGGGATTTTACAAATTACTGCCAAAGAGGTAACACCCGTCCTTAAAAGAGATTCTGATCCCTTGGTGGCCTGTCTTTGCTGCTTTGCCACACAATGCAGCTACAGATGGACACAGAAACTGGATGTACTACAAAAACCACCTAAACCTGAGGGCTTTAAGGGAAGTTCAGCTTATGATATACATGTATTTTGATGTGTATTTACACACCCCGCAGGAAACTCAAAGCACACTTAGAACTCACTCCTATGGATGTCTGAAATACTATTATCAATATTTAGGGACAGCTGCACAATCTGCATGGCTCTCAGATGAACAGAAAATGATGTTTGCTCTGTTTATGGGAAAAGAAGAGATACAATCTTACTTTCCAGAGTAAAGAACATGAATGTCATCAGGTCTCGTTGCATGTGGTCCCACTGCGTTCTCGGCCAGGCAAAAAACAGCGTGAAGATTGTCCTTAAACCCCTGTAACAACCAGAGGGGAGAAGTGGCTTTTGATTCACATCAAGCTAATTTATTGGGACTGAAATCAGTGAGGGATTAAGACTTCTTGACAGCAATGCTATGATTTTCATAGGAAATCTGGTAGGGTTTTTGAACAGGTGGGTGGGTGTTAGTTGGGGTTTTTTTAAATTATCATTCCTGGTGGGAGGCACACAGCATTTTTAACCTGTTTGGGTTTTTTTTTCCTTAGCCTCCTCCCTTCTGGTTTATCTCATAATGTTTTATTTTGGTTTAAAGTCAAGTGCTTTTGTGGTTATGGATGGTATTTTAAAATGGATGATGATTCTGTTATTTATACAGCAGTTGTATTATGTGGAGGGATTCTAGGAACACACAGGGAGACAGCAGCATTTAACAAATGAAAACATTGTTCCTCCTTAACTGGGATAGTTAACAACACCAAATTCTAGGGGAAAACCTGGGCCAGTTTTACTGTTAATCTCCTGATAAAAGTCCATGGCTGAAGAAATCTGGGCTTGCTGAATCAGCTCGTGTTCTGAAGTCTAAAGGGCAAAGGCATCAATCAAAATCTTTCAAAATAACGGGCAGCATTTAGAAGCCAGAAAGTAATTTCAGTTTCTAGCCCAGCTGGTGGGCAGACAGCATTGCTGGGGAGACAACCTTCCATCCATAACCCAATTACTCACAGCACCTCACTGCACTGCACTGGATTTTTCTCCTCCAAGAGAGACATGTTGGCAATCTACTGTCAAAAAGTGAAAATCTATTTCCAGTATCAGTTGCCTTTTCCTGACTCTCATTCTGCCAGTAGTTCCTCAAAAGCAGGATTCACTATGCTAACATGCAGGATCATGTTAACAAGAAAAATCAAACATTTAAGTCAATGTTTTTCTCTTCTCCCTCGTGTTGGAAACCTCACAATGGAGGAAATGCATCTTTCTAGGAAAAATCACTTGTTTAATTTTGCCATCCAAAGCCTTTAAAATCATGCTATGTAACTGTTGAACAGCAGGCAGGCAGGTATTTTATGAAGAGGGAAAATAACCTCTGCCCCTCTTCCCACTGAGCTTTCTATCCAACACACATTTCCCACTTCAGTCTCTGTGACAAAGCATAGCTCAGTGAAACCTCTTCAACCTTTCTTTTATTCTTAAAAGCATTAAAAAAAAAAAGCCTTCAAACAGTAACAACAAATTCTTCCCACTGTCTCTCTGAACACATTTTCTGCAGGGATGTCATTTACAGGTCTTCTCACATGAGACTGTACAATTAAGCAGTGAGTTCATTCTTTTGTTTTTACTTATAAAAGCATATAAAGATTTCTCCAGGCTCGGTTTGTCCAAACACATCACTGCCAGTTTATTCACTGTTGCAGTAATTGTGTATGAACTGACAGATCACTTGTGCTCACATCTACTGTGACTGTGAATGGAACTTCTCTCAGTGCAGATAATCACACCCAGAACTACTCTGGAAACAACGACTGACTGAAAGGATGTCCCCCATCCATGGCTATCCCAAAGTGTCCCAAAGCACCGTGTAAGTCCCAGCTCTTGTCCCTTGCAGACCTCTGATCTAACCTTCTGAAGGATTTAGTTATGCAAGGTAGCTGCTCTGCCTGAGATGCAGCTCACAAATCTGTTTTCAATTTTAATTCCCAGCAGATAACTGTGAAGTTTACAATCTTTCCACATCAAACATGCTGTTAGGGCCAAGGCACAGAGCTAGACTATTGAGAAATGGGAATTTGGCACTGATCAGCCCCTGGACAAAGCATCCATCAGATCTATGCATTAATCTGCAGCAGTAAATATTTTTTGAACTTTGGATACTCCTTGGAGGCAACAGCTGCTCTGTCAGCAAGACTCAGTCACTGGATTTGTGGAGAGGGCAGAGTTTTATTGGCAGCAGCCACTTTCCCCCAGTTTGCATTGTTAAAAGTGCAAGAGGAATATTTTTAATTCTTCATATTTCAATACCTGGCTTCTTCTCAGCTTCCCCACTATTTTCTGACCACAGAGGCAAACCAACAAGCAGCTCCTGATGACACTAGAGCTGCTACTTCCCCACTAGGTTAATATTAGACCTGGCACAGGATTTGGAATCTAGAAAGACCTCATATCCCAGAGTCACTCATCCCCTTCTTTGCTAAGGTGACAACAGCTGCCCCAAATCCCACAGCTTAAACAAAATCAGCACTGGATAACTCCAGTACAGATCTGACTGAAGGGACTAGAAACCATTCAGTCCACAGAACAAACTCTGAAATTCAAGGAAGACCCTTTAAAAAAAAAAAAAAAAGCACTCAAGGAATTTCTCACAATTCTCAAGATCCCAGTAAAGATGTGAAATATTTCCCTGAAACAGCAGAAAGAGCAGAGTGGCTCAAGCTCACTAAAGAGCAGTGGCAGGTCACAACTTCAGGATTAGACAGGCCTCTGTCTCTGGGAATTTATCCAAGCTCCTTGGCAGTGCTGGGATACACGATATCAATTAACACATTTTACTTACTTGCTTTACAGTGGCTTTGAAGGCACCCAAAATAGCAGCTGCTCCACCACAGTCTCGTTTCATTCCAGGCATAGTAGTCTGTTTAAACAGAACCATACTTTTTTTTTTTTTGTCTTTGAAAGAGAATTTCACAGCAATGCCTGCTACAACCAGTGTTTCTGGTGCTTCTGAGGCTGCTTTTGACAGTGCTCAGCTGTCAACAACACAAAGAAAGAATGTGTGCCTCTGCTTATTGGTGGATCTGGTCTTAGAACTGAAAAATACTAAACTGGGGCTGCTAAACTGCTAGAAAAGTAAAAGGAAAAATGATGTTTTTAAGTTTCACACTGAGGCCAACTCCAATGGGTTTTCATTCTATCTTTGAAACCAGAAATTAAACATCTTTGTTCCTACTTTCTGCCTTTCAGCAGGCAATATTTAAAGGGCAAAATATCATGTTGCTATTGAATTGTTCTGTAGTGGTCCTTGAATCCCATTTGGTCCTCTCCCCTGATAGTTTGTGTCCACATGGATGACAACAAATCAAGCATTTAACTCAATAAAAAAGTACTTTTGTTTCCTACACACATTATCCGAATTACTTTCAGCAGAAAACAAGAGTGTAAGCAAAGGCAGCAGCAGAACAAGTGTTTCCTTACCTTTCCCTTGATGCTGAGTCCTCCAGTGTCATACACAATACCTTTGCCCACCCAGGCAATGGTCTGTGTGGCACCATCTGGAGTGTGACTGAGAACTGCCAGGGCTGGAGGATGTAGAGCTGCCTTTCCAACTCCATAGATCCCTGGAAAACAGAGAATTAAACCACCTGTGGGGGAAGAAAGACTGCAGGGAGCCCCTGTGGGTATTTTCTGTAAAACATCTTGAAACACTATGGGCAATAAAACAGTTTCAAAAATGTGCAAATAAAACATTACAATGGAGATGGCAAAACATCCCAGTCATCTGCTAGGAAAAAAATGGAATACTCAGCAAGATATACCTCCAAAGCCTCTCTCCTTCAGCTCCTCATCTCGGATAATGGTAGGAGTAATCCGAAGATCCTTGCCAACTTTTTTGATTTCCTTAATAATTAAAAAAAAAAGGACACTGTCAGTCAGTCATTAGGACACATTCGTGCCTTCCCACACAAATGGGTACCCAATTAAGGGGTTTTTGTGATTTTTTCATGTAAACACATACAAACATTCAAAATTTTGGGAGTGGTGCTGCTTTTCCAATGGCCTAATTCCACTGACACATCCTTGACTTACTATGGCACGAAATATAAATTTGACCTTTAGGCCCTGCCAGTAAAAGAAATCTTCTGAGGTAAAGGACAACTGTTCACTCTGTTGGATCATGATGTAATAGGACAGGAATAATTTCATTCTCAACAGCTTTCCAGATCTCTATGATAAAGCTCACTTGGAAATATGTCAACTGTCCCATAATTTCAGTAACTCTGGTCACCATCAGGTTTATGACAAGAATCCAGTGCCATGACCAAATGAAGAACTCATGTTTTCAGCTTCCCAGTGCTCTACTCCAAGCTGTGAACTCTGCCTCCTTCCAGCTTTGCACAGTTCTACGAAATGTGAAAGGCCAGAGGAAGAGCCTGAGCACCCCTGGTTTGATGTGCTGCCCACTGCTGACACACAGCTTCCACTGAGAGACAGCAGCACTCGGGTTTGATTACTGCACTCCAGGCTTCCAATCTGCAACTCTTACTCATTAGGGCATCACCAACCTCCAGGAAGTTGTCAGTGTTCATCTCATTGCAGGGGGTGTCCACGATGCGTGCAGCCAGCCGGACCCCCTCAGTGGCACTGGCCAGACACTGCAAACACAAGGGAGGACACCTGAGCAGGGGCTGGGCTTCTGCACAATTTGCATTTATCCCTCTGCAGCCACCACCAGAGGTGTGGTTCCTCTGGAGCACGTTAATGCTTAACTGCCACCACCACAGGCACTGCACAGTTAAACAATGTCAGCCAAGCTAACCATTACTTTTTCTCCAACTTATAAATAAGCTCCAACTTATTTTTCCACGTGCTCTGATTTCTAAGCAACTGTACTCCTTTATGCAGCAAACTGGTATTGCAAAATTAGTATCCTTCTCCGTTATCAAAAGGAGACCAAGAAGGCAATGTGAGGTGGAGGAAGGAAAGATAAGAGGCAGCTAATTCAGGAAGTCACAATGAGCTTATGGGCAGCTGGGGCTGGAAACCTGCAGAGATTGTGTAATCTGCAGCACAGAAACTGCACAGTTTGTACAGGACAGGGACAGTGGCTCAGGGCAATAAAGATGGCTGCTGTGAGACATTCCATATGGCAGGCCCATGGGGAAACTGGAATATTTCATGTTTGTGTAAAGCATGCACTGTTTCCTGATTTCTGTGGTAAAATGGACTGGCCCTCAGCTGGATTGAGCGAAAACTGATCTAAGCAAGAGTGGACAGAATCAAAATGCTCAAGCAGCCCAAGGCTGTTTCCTTACAGAAGGATCCTCCTGGCAAAAAAAAGACCATGAAGACACCAGACACCAAGCTTCAACTCTTAGCTCCCATGAATTAACAACCTGAAACTGTAAGACCTGGGAGAAGGAAACTTTGTGCAAGCTTTCCAGTAGCCACACTACACTGAGGACCACACACAGCACATGGGTGAGTCAAGATGGGTTTCACAGGAATCTGAGGTGTTGGACACTCACTTGTGCTGAGGTATCTGAAGTTTGGCTTGGCCAGACCGGCCTAAGGACTCCATACATTTGTATCCCAGCACACTCCTAAACCCTGGCTTGCTTTGGAATGGTGCCTGATTCTCTGCAATTACTTCTGATTGCTTTACTGTCCCTGAAGGGATAAGGACCTCCTCAGCAGCCAAGCTCTGTCTGGAGTGGTTCCCTGTCAGGGCCATGCAGGTAAAAGGAGGTACTCTAACCCCAAGGCCAAGCCCCAGGGGAGCAGCATGACTTCCAGAAATAAGTTGTGCCTGTGTTTGTGTTTCCAGAGTGCTCCAGAGAACCTGGATAATGGCAGCCCTTAATAAGTGCCTTGTAAAACTCTGACAATCCCTGCTAGTCCTCACCGTAAAATACCCTGGACAATGCAGTAGGTGTGAAATACAACATGCCAAGGGAGAGGTTTAGATAAAAATGTCCTACCACATGCCTCTTCCATGCTCTGCATAAGCTGTCTGGTGCTGGTTGAATTTAAGGGGTGCAAACTCAGCTAGGAGGAAGCCAATAATATTTTTGGCATTGACATCAAGGGGAATAACAGGAGGTAGAAATAATTGCAGCTTTGTTTTTAAGTTAAAAATAACCCAAGTGGTTTGGAATCTACCTATCTGAAGGAACTATTTTTGACACCAGCTATGCTTTTTCTGATTTGGGGCATGGAAAAATGGAGTGATCAAGAGTTGTACTCTCAGCACGTCTGTCTTTGCCACTCTGCTGAAAACTGGGCTGGCACCATTTTCTGGGGCCAGATCAGTTCACAGAGTAAGGAGCAAAACATACTGAAAAAACCCCCATACCCTAATGCTGCAATTCTGTGAATTTCAAATGCAGTGACACCATGTCCTTTGTCAAATCCATTGCCAAAACTTTTAAGGGATTTCTGTAACCTCACTGACTGATCAGCTAAGGGAGTATCCATCTGTACTGAAGCACAGAACTTGGAACACTGAACAGGGAGTTCCCCTAACAGATTAACTGCAAACCTTGGAATAGCTTTTAAGTTTATGGATCTTGAAGAGGAATGACCTGGCATGCCAACAGTTACCTGATGTGGAGTTTCCTCTCTGTAACAGTCAAACAAGGGAAACAGTCTTTGATTTTCTGCCACTGACAGATGACTTAGACATATTTCACTGTCACGTACAGCTCATCTCCAAGCTGTTTTGTTTCTTAGGGTCTCGTTTCTGGCCACAGTTCTGCCAGAAAAACTCAGCCAAAGAGGTGCATCAGACAGAAACAGCAGAGGCCATATGTGATCCCTGTTAAGCAACTTTTAGTGACTTCACTGTGATATTCACCTGCACAGCCACAGCTTTTGCCTGGGTAAAAAAAGTGAGAAGCCCACACACTAAAAGCAATGTAGTATTAAAGGCTAAGAATACACTATTTGCATCTGTGATACATGTGAGAGAGGAGACATTTTCTTTGTGCTGTTTGTTTGGTGTTTTCCACCCCTGAAATCTAAATTCTGAATAACATCTTCAGCATCTGCTGCAGTAACATGTTCAGTATTTCTACTCTGTGAACTGATCAACTTCAAGGAACCTCGAGCTAAAATAATTATACAACACCTATTCCAGAGGCAGCTTCAGACAGACGCATTTGCACATGCGACAAACTGAAGGAAAAGATGACAGAAACCCCCCAAAATCTTACTTTAAGTGTTGCCACTTCCATTGGTCCGTTGTTTTGGCCAACCAGGAAGAACTCCACAGTCACAGTTTTCTTCTCTGTGCGTCTGGAGGCGCTGGACCGATGTGTGAACAGGGGGAAGGCCCTGGCCAGGGCACAGGCGGAGGCAAAGACTTCAGAGCGCTCACACACCATCTGAAACAGCAGCCAGCAGCAAAACTCATCACACACCACCAGGGTGTGGAAGGATACACTTAAAAGGATCTGTTACCTGGGGTATTACTGGGGAAGAGGGGAAAAAAGGAGGTGGGTGGGAAATAACAGAGTCCTGAGTCAAGACAAGCTCATTCATCATGTTTTGCATGGATGGAGAGGCAGCGTAAAAGTACCACAGAGAACTGGTCCAATTCATTTCCTGCATGGAAATGAATTACACTGCTGGAATTAGTTCATCTTCATAAGGGAGCTGGACTGCTTTAATTATACCAGTGCAATTAACACAGGTTAGCCTACAAATCAGGACCAAAAAAAGCACAGGAATCACCAATATGTGCTCAACACAAATGAAACAAAGACAGAAATTGTATGAGAAAGTGGTGGCAGAAATTGTATGAGAATGTGGCTAACATCAACCCAAAAGTTTGTTAACAGGTAGATTACTTTTCTGAAGTTCATTACAGAAATTACCAATGGAAAGCAGTTTCAGTTAAACATTTTCAAAGGTTAAAAATTAAGTAGTTATTACTCTTGCAAATAAGTTTTCCAACCGAAGGGTGTAATTTAATTTTGTCACTGACACTGACTGCATGAGTCTACTCTAACAACCCACAAATCTGATATAATCTGGAGAAGCCATAGAAACAAATAAATTCATCAGGCTCATACAGAAGATGACCAAAGCAGTCCAAGAGCTTGTCTTGCAAAGGACTCACACTGAAGCATTAGCTTGCATCAAGACTTTTAAAAATCACTGAACAACACAAACAAGGCACCTCTCATGGGTTCTGTGATACAGACATAACACCCTTCAGGCAGGCTACATCAATCTCCTGAAGCATGTGCTAACATCCCAAATCCTAGTTTGGAAAAAGCCACTAATGGCTCCTTTTGCATGGGCATTCCTGGTTGAAGACGTTCCATACATATCCAACCTTAACTCCCTCCAGCTGCTTGAGCATGCACAAGCCATTACAGTCAGGTCTTGCCGACGTGTCAGTGCAAAACCACTCATGTCAGCCTAATTACATCAGTCAAACTTGTCCACCTCCAGTCTCCTTGGAGACACCTACAACCCGGAAAAGTCGAGAAAACACTCACTAGACATTTCACCAGCAGCATTTCAAGAGCCACTTACAACAATGCATCTGTTGACCCCTCCTGGCAGGCAGTTCCTGACCAGGCGGGTGATGAACTGAGCTGCAGAAGGGCTGTTGTGCCGGCTGACCCTGGACGGCAGCGCGGCCACCGTGGCATAGTTCAGGTACAGGGGACAGCTGTCCGTGGGGTTGGGATTCAGAGTGCTCAGAGCAGACTGCCAGATCTGGGGAGAAACGAAGGGTTTAAAGACAAAGAACTGTGCCAGACTTTCCTTCCCACCTCACTCCTGCTGTATTTAGGCACTTTTTAATGACAAGGGTTTAGGTGTTGGGAACAAAGAAATTGTGCACAACAACCCCTGGAGTGAAAAGAAACAGGAAATTTGACAAACCTGTTCATTAACCAGAAAATATAAACGTACTTTCCATTACAAGCATCTCCTTTAAGCCGTATGAATTACAATTTAAAACCACACTGTTTAGTGCACAGGCTGGTTCAGAGCTTTCTTAAGTTGAGACAGTTCTCCTAGTGATAAATAGGAGGACTGATTTACTAGCTTCGAATTATTATTTCACATAGCAATTTAATTAAAAACAAATAAAACCAAGAAGGGTAAATATTGTCTTAAGAGACCGGGGAGTCCTGTATAAAATCCCCTGCCAAACATCTAGCGACCTAAAAGCCGCAATGCAAAACGTTTATCATTCTACCACAAGCCATCACCACCACTAAACAAACAGGTCCGCAGCTCCCACCGCAGTGCCTGCGGGCGGGGAGGGGGCTCTCAGCTCTCAGTGCAGCCGTGCCCCGTCCCCTCAGCGAGTGCGAAGCGTCCTTCCCCCGCCGGGCTGGGCACGGGGGCTGCGGGAGCGGCTGCGGGGCGGCCCCGCCGCAGCAACAGGCTCGGCCCGGCCCGGCCCGGCCCGGGGGGTCCCCGGGGCACAGCGGCGCTCAGGGCCGGGCTCAGGGCCGGGCTCAGGGCCGGGGCGGCCGCGGCACCACGAGGCCGCCGGGCCGGGCGGACACGCGGCGCGGGGGCCCCGCGGGCGCTGCCGGGCTCTGAGGGGGCGCGGACCCGCGGCGCGGCCTCACCTCCTCGGTGACCCGCGGCTGCAGCTTCCCCCGCAGCTGCGCCCAGGGCAGGCGGTGCAGGTTGTGCAGCTGCCCCAGCACGAGCAGCGGGCGGCTCTGCGGGTCCGCCTCGCCCGCGCTGGCCTGGAACTCCAGCTGCACGTTCGCCATCTTCCTGCCCGGCCGGGCCGCGCCGCCCCGCCCCGGGCCCGGCCCCGGCTCCGCGGGGCGGGGACGCGCCGGTGCCGCGGCAGCGCCGGGCACGGCCCCGGGCAGCGCCGGGCACGGCCGGAGCGGGCTGCGGGCACAGCGCCGGGCACAGCGCCGGGCACGGCCAGAGCGGGCTGCGGGCACAGCGCCGGGCACAGCGCCGGGCACGGCCGGAGCGGGCACCGGGCACAGCGCCGGGCACGGCCCCGGGCACAGCGCCGGGCACAGCGCCGGGCACAGCGCCGGGCACAGCGCCGGGCACGGCCGGAGCGGGATGTGGGCACAGCGCCGAGCAAACAGTGCTTTCCAAGCGCCTCTTTTCGCCGTGTACTCACACGGTGGGCTGGAATATAATAAGGTGTTTATGCTAATCTTTTTGTAGTTGCCAAGCGCAATGAATGTTTGGTCAGCAGACAGTTATCAGAATATGCCGATTTGGGAGGACCCCACAGAGATCGAGTCCAGCTCCTGCCCTGCACGGACACCCCAGCAATTCCACCCTGTCCCTGAGAGCGTTGTCCAAACTCCTGGAACTCAGACAGGTTTGGTGCTGTGACCATTCCCTGGGGAACCTGATGCTCATTGATCTGCAGCCAGGAGAGGCCGGCGGGTCTGTGCAATCTTCCACCTATGCGGGAAAAGTGAATACTGATGCATATAATGGAAATACACCTAAAAAGAAAAAAAAAAAACAAAAACCCGACTAACCAACCAAACAAAACAGCAGACCAAACCCAAAACAAACCAAAACCCAGGCTGAATTCCAGAAAAAAAAAACTTCCTTAGAGTAAGGTCTTTGAAGGGACATCACAGAAACTTTATTGAAAATAAAAGTTGTCGGAACATCTGTTGCAGAGGTCGGTCGCGCATCCTCACAGATGGGAAAGTAACTCAATACACGGGCTCCAACTTTAACGAGTCTCTTTACTGAGCCACAAAAAATACACTGCTCAGGGGTCCACTGTTATCCCAATACATAAGATCAGCGTGGGAGTGAGAGGACACACGGCAACTGCTTCAGGATTGAGACATTCCAAAGATTCCTCCAGGCAGTAAGCTCGCAGTCATTGAGTTCAAAATCTGCTGTTCCTGCTGCTCTAAGAGTCCAAAACCAGCACATTTCCCTGAATCCACAGCATCTGAAAAGCAAATAAAACAGTAGGAAACACTCACCTATTCCGATGCTTTTGCTGCAGTTAAGGGCAGCAGAGGAGGGTCCTCGTGAAGGGAACAGAGTGAGGAAATCAATTTTATCTACAGAAACTCCCTGTGAACATCCCATCACCAACAGCTGCAAGCGTTTCTCTTTGTCTGAGCTTCAGCAGAAGCTGCAGCAAGGACCTGTCTTCCAATTATTGATCCTCTAGAAATATTCATGGAATTAAGCCAGTAAAATATAATCTTACACAATCCATTGTAATTAATATGCAAAATTATAATAAATTCCCTGTTTTAATGAATTTTGTTTAAGAAGGCTGTTTGGTTTGGGTTTTAATAGTAAACATATATTTTTTCCAACAAAATCAGTTTCACTGTCACCTATCCAAGAACTTAAATTTTGCAAGGCTGTGCCAAAAGCAGTTTCTAAACATTTAAGCAAAAGAGTTAAGACTCCTCTGTGTTGTGGTTCCTAAAAGCAGACCTTAAATCAATGCAATCGAGCAGTGAACAAGACATCAAGTATAGATATTCCAATTTTTAGCACATTCCAAAAATCACCAAGCAAGAAACCAATTCTTCCACATTACTTTTTCGTTTCTAGAGAAAACTTGCAGTAGAAATAACTTTGCTATTACAGTGCTTTCAAGACTGTCCTTTTGGCATATAATTAATTTGTGTTAAGTTGCAGCTCATTTTTTGCACGTTCACATGCATTTTAATGGAGAAATTGTGTACAAGCCAACAGCTTTACAGGCCATTCCCACCAGGTGAGGAGACAGAGATGCTCTAGCAATGCTGTTCTGTTCCTTTGAAAGGAATTTGAGTATATTTCCATACTCGCTGAGAAGAATCCAGCAACCATGAAGAAGCCCCAGCCTTGGAGAGGGTCCCAGCTTTGTCTGCAGCAGCACAGAGATTCACAGGGCTGGGCAGAAGCACAAGCAGGAGGCTCAGGCAGCTCCTGGAAAACCTGAGGAGGCAGCAGCTGCTGTGGCTTTTCTGGGCTTTCATTGCCCAAAGGCACAGGCAGCACCCCTTTTGTGGGGATACTCCCACAAAGCACAGCATCAGGTCTGATTTAACTGCTGATACTTATTCAGACTGACTCAGAATAAGCCACACACCTGCAATGATTTAGACGCCTGTCCTGAGTTTTCTTCCTCAATATAATCAAGCTTCAATAAATTCCAGCTAAAGTTACGCAGGACACTTGACATCTGAGTTTAACCTCACTAAAAATGCATCACCTCGTACAGAATTTGGGTAGAAAATAGGTAGACAGTGGGCAAAACTCATGGGAAATAACTCTTGACAATGCAGATGACATTGTGCTACAGAAAGTTACTTTTTTTAAAAAAAAAGATATTTCACATCGCTGCCACTTTCATTTATTATGAACAACAGAAACATGTTAACATAACAAAAGTATGTTTCAGTTTGTAATTGAAATAAGAAAAGAATAATTGCCCAATTAGGTTGGAAGTGTTTTATTACTTCTTTGAATCCATCTGCCATGATAAAATGTCAAAAGCACCGGTCAAGACAGAAATAAATAACACGATCTCATGTTAGAGAGAAAGTTGCAAATACAGTATATTAAATTATAGCAATTTGCTGCTTCACACCAAGTGATGCAGACAGCACGAGGGAGACAGTAGTTTTACTCACGATCATTGAAAGATCTATCACCAGAACAGGGGAGCTGCACACCCAACACAAGCCTCATTCTTCCTTCCACCAATTTACATCATGAATTCAACGAAGAGTTTGAACTGGCAGTTTTGGTAGTTCAACATCCCCTTTCTCTAGAGGTAACAAGAGTGGTACAAAGCTTTTCATGAGCCCCACAAAAAGCCAAGGCTTTCACGTTTTTGCAGTCTTTGCTTTCAGGTCCATTCCTGAAAATGGTCAGTTTAAAGCCACGTCTCAGGTCCTCTTTAGCACAGAGTAAAGAAACTCAGGGCAGGCAACAGATGCAACTTCAATATCATAGTGTTTGAAACTGCACTTCTGGGGCTTGGAGCAGAGCATCTCTGCAGGTCTATGGGGAGCACTTGAATAAGTCAAAAAATGAAGGAAGTTACAGTCCCTTTGGGAAAAAAAAAACCCCAAACATATAAAAAAGCAGTATTAAAAATATTAAGACAAGGCCTGAATTAAATTAAGAGTGTTCTATTACTTATATATTGCCCTAAATTCTGTTGTACGGCCTGCAGCAAAGTTTTGCACTGAAAAAGACAGTGCAAACCCCAAATTCTCCTCTGAAGGCCTTGTAACATGTCACTTCTTCAAGATAATCTTCTGTCAGGGAAAATGAATGTAATATCTACTGTAGTGAAGCCACTTCTTACACAGAAAACATAACCCATATGGACAAATGCACTGTCAAACAAACAACTCATACAGCAGCTACAGTTTGAAACATCCAAGACCCACTACAGCAGGCCAGAGAGATTCTCTTTTTGGGTTTTTACTCCATATTTTCAGCTTAACATCACCACTGCTTTAATGTAATGTCTGTACTTTAAACTAAAAAAATTATGCATGAAAAAAATATATGATCATCCCAATGAAGGAAAATCGTTCCCATGATTACTCAAGCTCAGAAAATTTTTTAATTAACTAAACATGTTAAATTATGCCAGTGATTACATCTTGTTATTTACAAGATCAAGTACCACTGATTCTTAGTAATGGTGCAGTATCTAAATTAAGATCACAGGGGTTGGATTACGTTCTGGTTGCTAAAAGCTTTCCTTTTTAGCTGTCTATCCAGTTCTTTGGAGTTTTGAAGTCTGGAAGAAAGGGCATTCAGTCAAACAGTTTTGTGTCTCAACAAATTTTACATCTAGATCAATTTTGGATATCCAGTCCCATTGACTCAGTAACATTGTTTAAATTTGAAGCCTGTAACAATCATGACATAAGAATATAGAAGACAACACATTTTTGTTCACAGTAACACACTAATTACTGTAGTAACTGGTAAACTTCAATTTTTAATTATTCTTAAGTACTGTGTTTCCAAATACCTCTGCATAGAGTGCCAAATTTTTTTTTTGTGGGAGAATCAAATTTCCTGACATTTTCCATATAATCCTTACAAACACCTCACAGATCACCAAACTTGTACTTTGAAGAATTCTACAGAAACATTGCACAGACGTTGTACCACAAGGGCTCATACATTCAAAGGCAGCTTTCTGGAGTGCAGGTCCATCCATTCACATTGGGAAAAAAGTTCACAGAAACTCCAAAAATGAGAAAATGAAGCGAAACCTAGTGTAACTTTACACCAATGAGAACAACAATAAGGACAATTACTATAACAAACAAAATTAAAATAACGAGCATCTTCCGATTCTTCTTTTGATATTGCTCTGCCTATAAAACAGAGAAGAAAGAGTTAATAATTAGATTTCTGCAAGGAGTACAGACTCCTGTTTAGTGTAAGTGAAGTCCACGTGTTTCAAACTGTTCTTTGGTAACCTGACATCTCATACAATGTACACTGCAGGCAATTCCCAGGCAGTAACACTGCTCTGCACCATAAACTCCAGGGAAGGTCAATGTGCACTGAAGTCACACCCACCCATGTTAAAGAGAAGACTCAGCTTGCTGAGAGAAGATTCCTGGATCATATTTGAAGGACATAAAAATTCACAACAAAACTTCCTTTCTTAATAGGCGTGTTTGTTGTACCTGATCAGCTGCGCATTTTCATTTAATTAGAACTGAAGGCTATTTTTGAGTTGGTTCCCAAGTTTTCTGCTTCATTCCTTCTTTCTTCTAACCACACTTTCTGATCCCTCTCCTCCTTTTCCCAGGGGAATTAATGGGACACAACATAGAGAAAACTCTCCAAAAGCCAAACGGAAGTCTACTAATAGAAGCTAAACAAAACAAAGCTTGTATTTTGTTTTTAATTAATAAACCTTCAAAATAAAACCAAAACAAAATGTCCACAAAAATCTGATCTGCTGAGATCAATGTTTTTAAAACTTTTCAGGTGTTCATAGCAAAAGCTTCACATTAAAGTAAGAGGTTGGACCTGACATCTACCATGATGTCAGGTAGATGATAAGAGAAAACATTAATAATTATTCTTTCTGCTCACATGATTGAGATAATGTTTCCAATCTGCACTGAGGTACCCAATAACTATCCCTACTCCCAAGTGCCTGGCTCTCCAGAGAAGGAATTGCAGACAGGTCCCACCAGGTCAGCAATATAAATATCAAAGAACATTGGTTGGATGCCCAGAAAGTCATTTAAGAAATTAACTCAAGGCATCAAGCATGACATTAACACAAGTTATATGGAAAGCTCCTCCTACAGTACAGCTGGACATTTTATACTGTACAGAAGTAATTTCTAAAAGGGACAAGGTCCAAATGAAAATTGACTGAATAACTTAATAGCTATTTAATTATAAAAGATTATTAGATATGCAAAATGGCTGAAGTATTCCATCAGCTTACCTTATGCAGTTGTTTTAGACCGTCTTCAGTTTTCATACATGACTGTTCAATATTATAGTCAATTCTATCTAGAACTGTTCCCTAAGTAAAATGGAGAAAACAAGCACCAAATTGAACCTAAATGAACTTCATAAAGCAACTATTATCATAAGCAGCAGAGTAATTAACAACACCCACAGCAAACAGCTCATGAACTATGTAAACAATGAACTTTTACAGAAGAACAGGTTGGGACTTCATTAAGCAACTTCCTTGCTCAGTTCCTAATGGCAGCTCTGTCACCATCTCACATCACATCCCTAAAAATCACCTTAATTCCAGACCATGTGCTTTTGGCTGACACTTATAAACTGAATCTCTGGGAGAAATAACCAAGAGAACTTTGGCTTTCTATGGTCTTTTTTTTTTTTTTTTTTTTTAAGTCTAACACACATTACCAGTTGAATTATTATTAATTTGTTTTCATTAACTCAACGTGTGGCATATTTCAAGCAGAGGAAACCTAAGCATGAAGAAGTAAATTAGGAAAAGTGAGTCTGGAAGCCTTAACACTAAATGGAATGTCCCACTTCTTACTAACACTGTGCTGTCAATGTACCTGTTCTACTATCATTGCTCCCAGGTCCCTAAATATTTCATTGAGATCGGAGATTGACTGCACAATCTGACGGATTTCTCGTTCCCTCTCTTCCACCATCAGTGTGTTTTGCTCCACCAATGCCAGCTGGTCATCTGTAAAACCCTGTTGAAATACAAGATTTACACGATGAACTAATATTAACAGTATAAAAACATTAGAAAGAATTAAGAGGATTGCAAGATTTCATAATTTGGACAGATATTTATAACCTGAGAAAATGCAATTCATATTGAATTTGTGTAACAACATCTTAACTTACTCTATCATAAAGTGTATCATCCTCCCCATCATCCATCAGTGGGACTGAGGTGTCAAAGAAGTGTTTGGACCTTTCTTCTCTATTCTTCATACCTGTAAAAGACAAACTATGTTTGAACATGATATTTATGCACTCTGTAATCAGAGTTGAGACCTGAAGCACCAGACAGAAAAGCACAAAAAAGAAAATCTGTCTAGTAAATGATATAAATCACAATATTCAAATTTTAACTGTCAGGCTTACTATTTTACAAAAGCATAACAAATTCAATCAGACTTGCAAGACTGATTAAATGAGTGATTTTTTAAGTTGTTATGTTCCATGAAGTTAAAAAAATTAGGGAAGTTAAGAGCCTTAAAGAGTGATCACTCCAGGCTATTTTGTAACAAATTCTCTTAGGAACACCCCTTGTCTGAACTGTGATCTTCAGTTCCACCTGTGCCATTTATACCACAGGAGGAAGAAATATCAATGCCACATTTGAAAATCAAGTTTCTGTGGGTTTCTTTCAAGATTAAAATAATCTGACTCAGCTTAAAAAAGAATCAAACAAAATTTTAGAGTTTTAAATAGAGGTTGTTCCACTTCCAATCTGTTTATGGATGCAGAATTTTAATTTACCACAGACTAGCTTACAAGCTTTATCTATCACAGCCTGCCATCTGCAGCAGGTATCATGGCTGAAAACCAGCAGCTGCTTCACCAGGGTAACAGAAGCAGCTTTGCAAACCACAATTTGAGAAGCAAAATGCATTAAAAATGTGGATGGATGAAATATTCCGTTTTGTTGATATGCTTAAATATGACATTTCTTCTTTAGCAACATGAACAAGAAGTAGAAAAAAGCAGTTTCAACATGGGCTATGAACCAGAAACTCTCAAATTCTAACCTCTTGTCAGTCCTGTGTGCATAATTTAACCCTTCTGTGCTTCAGTTTTCCCAACCAAGACAATAAGCACACCTCATGAGTGGTTTTCAGAGAAGGGGCCCATTACTGTTACATCTCTTATGCTTACGTTTGAGATAGTCAGACTGTGCATGCCTAAAGTTGGTGGAGAGGTCCTGAAGGGACTGTGCTAAGGAAGACACTACATTCCTGAGAACACGTGCTTCTTGTTCTGTACAAGTACGTGACCTGCTCTGCAGCACCTGCACTGCTCTCTGACATCTGTGGAATAACTGAGAAAACAATTCCATTAATGGACAAGCATACAGCAGCACACATCTTAAACAGCACATTGCAAAAGTGTCACATTGAAGAGTAACATTTTGATTTCTACGTTTTTTAAAGTAATTTTTTAATTTGCCCTGTGCAATATTTAAAAATATATGGAAACAGAACATAAATGAGCAAATAACTTCAAGCTAACAAAGCAGCAGAGTAACACAACTACCTCTGACCAAAGACTTTGCTTCATTATAATTAGCTGGACTGCAGGCCTTAGAATAGATATTTGCATTTCTCTGAGGTATCTGTAAATCTGATTTATCTCCCATTCCTATTCCAAATAGAAAAGCAAACAGGTAAGGGAAAGAATAGGGAGGTTTAAGTGACTCGTTGGGAAGTTCAGAGCAGAGCCCAGGACTTCTGGCTCACTCCAATACTGATCATAAAATAAATCCTTTGCTCAGAGCAAACCACTGCCTCATCCTAATGCAGTAAGGATGTGCCAGACTGGAGGTTTAGGATGCAAAGCACTCTGTACCTGTGTGATCTCTTGGGTTGTTATTTCTATTGCCCGTTCCTCTTCACTGCTGTCATCCAGTGTGGGCCTGTTTAGATGTTTATCATGAAGACTGGCTAATTCTTTCATCTTCTGTTTAACCCTGGCAATATCATACTGAATCTAAAGAAAAAAAAACAGCAGGGAGAAAGGGAAGTAATTCATGCTTCAGGGGAAAAGGTTCTGACAAATGTGAGACAAAAATCATTGAGGGAAATCTGTAACATAAAAGGCAAACCAAATACCATTAAAAGCCACATAAAAAGCTGACTAAGAAACTGAATACTCTTAATAGACTTTGAGTTTGCTACTAAACCTACTTGTTAATCTTAAGCAAGACTGCTGTTTTCAAATACGCTTCATTAAGATGGAATAATGTTTTTATAATTATCCAGTACCAAAGCAAGAAGATTTAGCCAACTTCCAAAAATATAAACAAAAATTCAGGTCACACCTTCAACTCTGTCAAACACTGGATGGCCTCAACTCAACAGCAGAAGTTAAATACCGTGCTTTCAACCAAGTAATTAAAAACAAATCTGTAAGGATGATTATAATGGCAGTAAAAAAGAGCCTAAGCATCTTTCTGCACAATGGGTTCTGTCCACACAAACTCATGAGCCAACGTGTGTTCTAAGTGCACATTTAAAAAGGATTTTCTGAAGGTCAAGAATAGCTTCACACTCCAAATACTGGAACAAGTTTTTAATTGGATGCTTCCAGAATCATTCCTTTGCATTTGTCCAAATATTTCCAGAACTTGCAAGGCATCCAGACTGCACAGGCAGGAAAATTCTCCTGCTAGAAAACACTAACATTTCCTGTTTTCAAACACTGAACTGCTTATCTCCACCACTTTAGGGTTCATTCAACTGGACTCCTCCTCACCAGGTTCAAACAAAAATTCAAACTAAAGCTCTTACTTGCATCTTTCTTGCAGTACTATTTCTGTCACGCAGCTGACAGAATGTGAGTGACAAGAGCAATAAATGCCTCCATGGGAAGCCCAGCTGTGTGCTGGATGTGGCAGAGCACAGCACTCACCTCGTCTGCGCCATCCACCCATTTGGGAGGTAAGCGCTTTGTCACGCCGATGGCTGCCTCGGGATCTAAGCTTATCCCTGACACCAGGGCCATGCGGTCATCAGCCAGCTGCAGAGGGAAAAACACAGCAAATTAGCTTGGTTCTAATTAGATCCAAATCCTCCAGCATCAGAAAAAGTGCATGTTTGCCTTCTCATAGAAATTAACCTCAGAGATGTGTTTGCTCACGATCAAACATCACATCTCCTGGTTTGTTCCTCTGTGCTAATAATGACCTACACCCTCCCACTTCCTACAGGATCTGAGAGCTCAGAGTTACTCTTAGAATAAATACTTAGCAGATTTTCCAGGAGGAAAGATGATATTGCAGTGAGAATTCGAGTAACTCTCATACTGGTACAACAATTCACAGCCAATGTTGCAGCACAGTTCACATCAGGCCTGGCAAATTTGAAAACTGAATTTGGGAAAATCTCAGAAAAAAAAGTTTTATTCTAAGTGCTTGTTCTCAAACAATGCTACTTTGAAGAACAAACACTCCTGCAAACTGTCATGCAACTCAAGTGGTTAAATTACTTAGTCAATGGAAATTAAAATGTGCTAAACACAAAGAGCCAAGGCAGTACCAAAGATGATCATCAATGATACCACTTGCAACGTTAACTAATTACTTGGGAAAGATTTCATACAAACACCCCCTTCCCAGTTTCTCCCAAATTTCTAATTTTCCTTTATCAGTCTTGTGGTTCCCTACCCCATCTCTTTTTAAAAAACAATCCCCCTTCCTTCCTGAGCAACTCTTTCTTGAAAGCAATTTCTTTATCCCTGACCTTATTTCCTGATCAATAAAGTTTGCATAATTTATGCACAGCATGAAGAATAGTTAATGGCTTCACTGTGCAAAGTCACTCTACCCCATGTGTGCACAGTAACTCACACTGGTTCATACATTTATCTGTTCACAATTTAATGTATCACAAAATGCTGGATTTCTCTATGCAGCCTGCCCTTCTGCTGTGCACAGACACTTCATCCTATGTAATGAAATTCTATAAACCAGCAGAATAAAGAAAGAATATTTTAGCTCAGTGATGTAGGCTTGATGCACCATGGCAGAATAAAATGTGAAAAACAATACCTCATCCAGCTCCTGAAGTGATTTGTGGATCCCATCAGCCCCATCCAGTTAGAGACAGCAAAAGATGAAAGGGAAAAAAGAGACATAGGACAGATACAGGGCATGGTCAGTTGAGAAAATACTGATTTATTTTTAAAGCATGATGGTTTACCAAGAACAAACAAACTGGCTTTTAAGACATGGTTAATCAATAAATACATCATGATATTGCATTTTTAGTCAGCATTTTGCTTAATGCACCAAATTTTAAAAGAAATATTTCAGTTCCTTGGTAAACAGCAAGAACATAAGAGATCAAGTGCAGAGCTTGGTTTGTTTTACAAAGTAATTGCTCAGTGAAGTTTCTAAATACTGAAATGTCAGGTGGAAAACCTGCAATAGAATACAGTGAAGTATGACAGCAAGGGCAGGCTGACTGCAGCACTCAGCATCCACTGGGTTTGATTATGATTGCAGGGGGCACAGAGAAGCTTTTGTAGGACATTTATTGACAAGCACCCCAGTTCTCACAGGATAAAACAGACTGCAAAGGACACAAAGCAAAAGCCAATGTTCAGTCACTTCTGTACACACCTGAGCTGTGCTCTACTTTCAGGGAACACTAACCCTGCAGGGATCTGAAAAAATACACAAGGCAACGTATCTGCACCCTCTCTGTTCATCAGTCCTTGCACTGTGGAGGGGATGTGGGAGCAAAAGGATCTTTCATTCCAAGATTAACAAAGTCAGACCTAAAACTGGACAAAATACTTGTGGTTTAACAAAGCAGCGTCAACTGATGATCTCTTGTGAGATTCCCCAGGCTTTTGGAGCAGGACTCTACTGTTAAAGATGCTGCTTTGATTATCTGAGTTTAAGAATGCAATTCTTGACAGAGTTCTCACAGCAAAGGATTTCTTGAGGAGAAAGCTGAAGATAACTAAGGGAAGCTGAATACTGCAGGCTAAAATTTGCAGCCCTGCCCTGCTGGCACACAGCAGCTCTGCTCTGGGGGTACCACCCCAGGGAAACCTGCACCTCTGCCAGCAACAGGCACCTAAAACCATGACAGACCAACAGCTCACACTGACAACCTCACAATTCTTGCTCAAACAGTTGTAACAACTGTGAAACTCTGGAATGCCCACCAGGGCCAAAACAGAGCCCCTGACTCACCTCACCCATTGCACACATGGACACTTTAGAGTCACTGAGAGCCTCCACTGCATCTGAGTGAGCAGCAAAAACCTTCAACTAATGTTAACAAACCCTGCAAATAAATGTTTGATGCAGGTGCTAAGTGTTATTGCACTGGCTGCTGAGTGAAGTGCAGTTTCACTGCCTGGGAGCAGTGAGTTAAATGTATCACTACTTTTTCTAGGTGGTATTTCAGAAAACCCAAGGATCTACAGAAGTGACATTGACAGGGCAAAAAAAAAAAGAAATTAACAAGGACTAAATGCAGAGCTAAAGTACACATGTATAATACAAATTACTATTGACATTTCCTGTTCTGCAAATGCAATTTAATACACAGCTTATTGGACACAGTTGTAATAAAGTTAGCAATGAACAAAGACCATTGACAGCAACAGGAAGCACTGCTTTTCCTAACAAAAATGCATTAATGTAAAGCTATTTAGAATGATGAGACTGCCAGCAGATATTTACTGGTGGCTGTGACAAATGAATGATAAGTTTAAACAGAAAGTGTGAAAACGTGAGCAGAGCTGAGCTGCCAAGCAGCCCATCACAAAACCTGACTAGCTCAAAACCTAGAAAAAACCCCAGAAACTGCCTCTGAACCAATAACTTTTGGCAGTTTATGTAAAGAGGAGTTACACTAGAATCTACTGACTCCCCTCTCTCACAGATGTGTTTGAGTATTTGTATTTAGGGATAAATAAAAAGGGCAATGAACATCAGAGCAAGTTATGGAGAAATTTAAGCAATGGGAATAAACCACACCAGTGTATTTAACAGTGCCCACAGTGAGGGGAATAGAAGAGTTCTGCTTTGTGATTTTTTTTTTTTTTTGGAGGTAAGGAGGCATCAAAATCCTCATGTTAACGCTAACACGAAGCTGTTAGAACAGTAACTGATTTATTACGCACGAAACCAAGAGATGCGATCAGCACACACAGATCTCTTCTATTCGTTTGACGTGGAGGAGTGGGAAAATAGGAATCAACAGGGTGGGGAGGGAGGGGCAGGGGGAGGAAGGTCGGGGGACGGGGGGGTTTGAGGAGAGGGCTCAGGGGAAGGGGTAACCGGGGCGGGTGAGGGCCGGGGCAGGGCGGGGCAGGGCCCGGCCGCCCGGGGCGCGGCGAGTACAGAAGGATGAAGGGAGGAGACTCACCGCAGCAGCCATGCTACGTGAATTCAGAGGGCTGGAGGAGCCGAAACTACTCACTTGCTCGGCCAGCAGCTGCCGGCTCTGCACCGCGTTGTTCCGCAACAACAAGAACGCGTCCGTGAGACGCCGGGTGGCCATGGCCCCCCGCCCCGCCGGGCCCGAGCCCAGCCCGGGGCCCGCGGCAGACGCGGCGGCCGCCCCTCGGAGGGTCGGGGCGGAGACCCCTCAGAGGGCCGTGCCCGGCACCACTCAGAGGGCCGGGGCCGGGACGCCCCTGGCCGGGACCGGGACCCCCCAGCCCGGGCCCCCGCGGCCGCCGGGCGCCGCCATCGCCCCGGCCCGCACCGGCACTTCCGCGTTGTGCAGCGCCCGCCGCCTTCCGGCCCGCCCGCGCCGCTCCGCCCGGGACCGCGGCCCCACAACAAGAGTTCCGGCCCTCCGGGGGCCGCGCAGCGACACCCGCGGCCGTGGCCGTGTCCATCTCCATCCCCGTGTCCATCTCCATCCCCGTGTCCATCTCCATCCCCGTGTCCATCTCCATCCCCGTGGCCGTGTCCGTGTCCGTGTCCATCCCCAGTCCATCCTCACGTTCATCCCCACGGCCATTGCCAGTTCGTCCCCACGGCCCTCCCACGTTCATTCTCATGTCCATCTTCACGTCCATCTCCTGCTGCATCCCCAGTCCATCCCCAGTCCATTTCCATGTCCATTTTCACGTCCATCCCCACGTTCATCCCCACATCCATCCCCAGTCCATCCCCAGTCCATTCCCATGTCCATTTTCACGTCCATCCACGTAAAACCCTCAACTTACAGAAGCAACCTTTAATAACTCTTAACACCTTCAAGGATACTTGGACTGCAGGGTATAGAAATAACCATCCAGTGTGAATATGCCTCCACATTTCCAGTTATACAATGTTAACAAACTGAAATATCTACACTATGAAACTCCCATTAGCTACAGGGAAATAACTAAAAACTCTGATATCCAGCCCTCAAAGCCTAATGATGATGCTTCTGCTAAGGAGATGTAACTTTTATCACTACCATGGAAATAAACAGGCAAAGTATATTCCTTTTTTCTCATGTTTACATGTTAACAAACGACTATTAAAACATTTTTATAGTTTTGTTCAACGCATCTGCTGCACAGAAAAATAAACACTTTCCAGCACTCAGCCTCCTTATTCTGTTGAAAGAGGACTCAGCCAATGTGCTTGCAGTAGATATTTTTTTATTATATCAAAATATACCATTTAAACTAAAATAAAAATTATTCCATTTAGCTTGCAGTTGTAAATAAGTTATCTAAATGATTACCGTATCCATCCCCACATCCATCCCCAGTTCATCCCCAGTCCATCTCCACGTCCATCCCCACGTTCATTCTCATGTCCACCTTCACGTCCATCCCCACTTTCATCCCCAGTCCATCCCCAGTCCATCCCCATCGCCATCCCCTGGTCCATCCCCACATCCATCTCCAGTCCAACCCTTCGTCCATCCCCACGTCTATGCCCACATCCCATGTGGTTTTTTTCTCCTGAATCTCTCCCACCCATTCCTTGCCATTTCCTTTGCTTCCACTCAATTTTCTGTTTTCCAAACAACCACACTCAGCGTTTTTTCCCTGCCCCAAGCATTCAAAACCCAGGATGCTCCATGAAAGTGAACAAGCCATTTAAAACAGCAACATGGGGTTTGACTTTTCAAAAGAGACTGTTCAAAACAGTGACTGAAATTACTTTTCCCAGCTGCTCTGTCAGTCCCAGTGTGGGGCAGACACGACACGAGGTGGGTTTGGGCTCCCTCCAATGCATCCCAGGCCTTTATTCCAAGGGACATCCAACAAATCCCCCATGGAAACAGCAGTGGCCACTGCTCAGTTCAGCCAGGGAACTGCTGCCCGTGGATCATCAGGAGACTCCCTCGCTTAAACCCTCAAAACACCCTCCCAAACCAACCAGTATTTACACAGATGGCAGGAACAGGGACTATAATCACAACCACATTTTCTGGAAATGTTATCTCATTTTTATTTAACCGCCTGGGCAAACTTGTACCGTGAAAAATAGAAAAAAAAATTCCCTCCGCTATTATAAGATATTTGGGGAGTTTTCTTGAGCAGCCCTTCTGCCTCAGTGGGAGAGACCTGAAACTTGGAATTTAGCAGGGAAATAAGCTCCAGCCATACAAGGCCTAATGCACGCATTTCATTTTTCGTGGTCTGGTGAAATCTGCTTTCACTTTGGCTGCCTGACAAGGGCTTTAAAAATATGTGTGTGTGCTTCATTTCTTCATGCTAATTTTTAATCTACTGTAACAATTTTTATACTATGAGAACAGCTAATGACCTTCCTGCCTTCTCTTGGCACTGCTGCCATGGCTGGAGGTCAAGAGAAATTTCTCCTGCCATCGGTGGTCTTGCCATGATCTTTTAGGAAAAACCATTTGGAATATCTCATTTGGATGGAGAACTTGAACCCAGTAGGAATCCCAGTGTGCTGGAAGTTGGTACACAGCAGCAATTAGCATATTTTGCTTTCTGATTTTTGCCAGCTTAAAAAGTTTTGGATGTTGGGCAGGCTTGGAATTTAAGCAGGGGTTATAAAAAGTATTTGGGACTTGCACACAGAGGAATAAAACTCTGCAAGGAATGGGTCCAGACTTGGTGAATAACCACTTCAAAGTGGATATTAGGAATAAGCAAAGGGATAGAAGGAATGGAAAAAAGGATTAATCAAAGAAAACTACGTCTTAGACGTTAGGAAGTGTAGGCATAAAGGGAAATGTGCCAGAAGTAAAGCTAAGGTAGATCTTGAAAAGGAAATTAAAACAAATAGCAAAATGTTCTTCAAGCATACATAGCAGGAGAGGAAGGAGAGGAGGGGAAGAGGTGGTGAAAGGGGGAGAGGCAGGACACAAATGAATGTATAATATGTTGTGGAAATGTACACAGAGGAAATGAATGCATGGAGACAGAAATTACCTCATCCAAGTGGAACAAATCATCAAGATCATACTGCAACAGTGATTTGGGCTAAATGATCGTTACAGACACCTTTCAGCTGGAATATTCTAATTTCTGACTCAGACATCCAAGAGCACTTTATATCTGGCTGTGTAACAGCATCCCTGCATGAGCAACACAACACAATTTGAAAACAGGAAAAATTCTTCCAGCTTTTAAAAAGAGAAAAAATGATTGAGGTCCGATCCAAGTAGAATACAAAACTTTGGGATAAATTTAGCAAGAAAGAATAGTAAGGGCATGATGGCAGAGAGAAATGGGCTAAAGTGCAACATGGATTTATTTACTGAAGCTGGACAGTGCTGGACTAACCTGATGAGTTTGTAAGGTAGTTGGTTTTCATAGGAGATAAGATCTGGTAGTTCTATTCTGCCTGGTAATGAATAAATGTAGGCTGGAAATCAGAAGAATATGTTCAACCATCAGAGGAATTGGGTCCTGGTTTGTCCTCTCTACAGGCATGGCAAGGGCAAACAACCAGGTTAGAATGTAGCACTTGATCTGATCATAAAAACCCAGGTCATGTTTTCCCCTCCCAAGACAGCGCACACTCCTAAATACATCTTCCTGAGTGTGTACTGTTAATATTCAGGGCTCTTGCATGTCTGTGCCTAAGCCCACTGCCGTAGCTTTGGAGCCTGTGCCTTCCTTTGCACTTTTATCTGCTTTTTTATTGCCTGTTCTCTCCTGCTGCTCCCAGTGGGCCATGAGATAGCAATGCTGCCTGCACTGGCACATTCCTGCACCCACCTCCTCCCACAGCCAGGGCCTGGTGGGGAACTTTCCAGTTACTACTGTGGCATTTGGATCTGACTTCTGGTGGAAAAAACCACTCCATATGCAGAAGAACATTCTATTTTGAGGTGAATAGATAAGCATATGTATTTTTTTTTTTTAAATGGCAAGTTAATCAGAGGCATATTTCAAACTCCAGCTTTTAAACTGCAAACTCCTTTGCTTGTGCTTAAAAACTCCTTTGTTGTGGTCCAGTCCTTGTATCACAGTTTGGGTACCCAGGCCACGTGAAGGGCAAGCAGACCTTATGCTCCAGTGATCAGATGAAAGTCAATCCCCACGATGTTTTATCTTGTGTAATTGAGTAGATACACGGAGGAGGTGAAATATTGCACTCTTTTGAAGCCTGAGCAATCAGCTTGTGCCAAATTCAGGGTTAATGGACCATGAAGTGCATTTTGCCCTGAAAAATCCCACCATCCTCTTGCAGACAGAACATTTCTCTGCCAGAGAAGTTCTTCTGCAATAACGTTTTTAAAGAAAAAAAAAAAAAAACAACCAGCAAAGTGTCTGGGTTACCTCTGTCATTGCTAGAGGTGCATTTCCTGAGGGGGTCCTGGGAAAATGGATGGTATTCTCGCCTTTATCTTGCTGCAGGAGGATTTCAGTTTTTAGGGCTGTGAAACCCACAGTTTCCTGAGCAGGTTAATCACGGAGCCAGGGTTTGTTTGTCCAGGGAACTGAAGCTTCCCGAGGTTTGCAGTGGGTGCGATTCTGCCAGCATCTCTGTAGATGGTGCTGCAAGGCAGGGAGATGGGAGCATGAACGGCCTGTGCTGCTTTTAAAATTCAGTCCCTTGGTTTCTCAACCAACTCTTGGTATTCCAGCTTCCTTACAAGAAAATGAGACATAGTTGCCCATAATGTCTTCATTTTGATGACCTATAATCTGAATGCACCCATTGGAAACATAAACAGAGAACTGTTATTTTCTCTGGGTTCAAAGAGCTGACATTCTGTAACTCTGCCTGGAAAACTGCTGTTGAACAAACTGGCTTTTCATATTGATCTAGCTGTACCAGCATTTCAACAGCAGATTGTGGAATTTAGTGAATTCCAGAAAAACATCTGAAAAAGAATAATAATTTGGTCATGCAGAGACACTAAATGATGGGTGTTTAAATAATAAAGAGAGAGAAATTCACATCTCTAAAAGGGCTCTGTCCTTTTTTGCTCAACGTCAAGTGTTGCCTTGTGTTCACCTGGTCTGCACACTGAAAAATGGTAGAATGGATCCTGCAAATGTGTCTGTACTCCTTCCCTGCTACTGAAATGCAATCAATCCAGGTGGAATCAGGTCTTACTTCAAGCTGGGTAGGCAGTGAAGACTGATGTGTCTGCTTGGAGGGCTGGGAGGAATTTTTAAATCAAAATTCAGTTGTATGAATTTGGTGTTTCCAGGCAGACATGCATAATTACACAGGCAACCTTGTTCAAAGGCAGATGTGAGAGGCACAGTCTATGAGTTTGTACCCCAGTCTCATGACAGACTAATAATGCCTGTGGTACTTAAACAATGGAACAACTCTGACATCTAATATTGTGCAAAATTCCTTCCCTCAGCTGGGCACTATATTAAATCTTCTGTGTCACCACGGTGTAGGTCACCTCTGCAGCAATGATAAAAGATTGTTCACTGTAGACATTTATATCCCTGCTTACCCTAATTCTCTCTCCAGTAGTCACGTGAGGATATGCTGGTTTTCAATTGAGCTATCAAATATAAAAATTTGTTAGTGGTCTGTTCCTTGTAAGGTATATATAATTTTAGATCCAGGTGGGACTGCTAGCAGTCATGGATGTGGTTTTCAGCCGAGCAAAAGTTGTGGGGCTGGAGGTACAGCAGTAATTAGATGTTGATGTGCAGAGATAGTGTGAATGAAGATGTTCTGTTCCCTAAATATTTGTTACTGACCATAGTGATGATGTTACCCTGCAATTTATCTGCCACAGTGCACTCCATGAGTGCTTCCCTCGTGCTGTAGTGCAAGTCAGTCAGTTCTGTTACTGACAGAGCAGTTTCCCCTGAGAGACCAAACCAGCACAGATAACACAGCAGACATTCAAGGGTCAAACAGCACCAGGCCTGCAGTGAGAGAGAAGAGAAGAGAAATGTATTGTTTGCATCCTGGGGCAGACTCCCACAGTACTTCAAGTACATCCAAACATGAACAAAATGTAGTCAAAATAAGTAGACAAGAGAAGTATTATTATTCCCCTTTTAGGGATGAGGAGCCAAGGCATGAGGAGATTCAGTGAGCAGTTCTCCTGCAGATATGTGTAATGTAAGAGCTGGCAATAAAACACAGGATTCATCATTGCTGCCATTTTACAGACGGAAAAACTAAGTCACAGAACAACAGTGGCTTGCTCAAGGTCGTACAGGGTATTTATAGCAAACCCAGAACCTGAATCTGGAGCTGCTGAATCCTGGTCAGCATTTTTCCTAAGGGAATTGTGGATAAGGAGATTAATGTCAATAATTTCCCTCAAAGCAGCAGAATTTCAGTAAGAGAAGAAAGACTGTTCCAGAAAAATATGCCTCTTCTTGTGTTAGAAAAAGAAGCTTAGGCTCCAGTATCCCCAGCAACTCATACCTATGTTCTTGTTATCCTAATTAGTGGCAATGTTCCACTTCCAGAAGGTTTTATCTCTTCAAATTAGGTGGTGTTTTTTTTTTCAACTAACAAAATTAGAGAAGGCAATTCAGAAAGATGTATTACAGTAGATCATAGCCTGACATTTATTCCAGAAATAACAACTGTTATCAGAGAAAGATCTTTTTCATAAACGCAGGAAACAAGTCAGGCTAATAAAGACATGAATAGGTTTTTGCACATTACAATGTAAAAATAATCAATGAAACAGCGAAAAAAATCTAGTCAGAAAGTCTGCCTAATGAGTGTTATCTTGCACAGAAGTAGTCTGATTCTGCTTTATAATGATAGCATTTAGCCATAAATCATTCTGAAACAAGAGGGAGCTTCAATGCCAGTTGGGAGCAGCAGAGGGCATGAAACAGTGGGGTCCTACTTAACAAATATTTCCTTTTCTTCATCCTAGATCTTCCTGTAGGGTGAGGACCTGTAAATACTGATTTTCTTAATGAACTGGTGCCCAGTTATTACCAAGTGGGCGTCCTGAGGTGAAGAAATCTTAGATTTCCAAGCTGGTTTTCTGTCACTTAGAACTGCAGTTGGTGTGTTATGCCAAGATACTGCTGTACATGGTGTTTATTGCTATTCTCAGAGGTGCTTGGAAATAGGAAATGATAGAACCTGAGATAAGTACAGAGATGATGTAAGAGATGATGTACAAGGAAGGAGACTGGACCAAGCGAAAAAAACCGAAAGTTTATTAGCCTAAGTGGAGCAAGGCAGGGAGGGGGGCAAGAGCAGGTGCTGAGAATGGCCATGGGGAGATGATGAAATCCCCTTTCTGCCATAAGTGGCATCACAGTAGGGAAAAACCCAAAAAACCCAGAGCAGACCATAGATCTGAAATCAAAACAAAGGGATTGCAAGGAACATCAGAACAGCAGCTCCAAGAAATGAACTGCTTTCATTTCTTTCTCTTTTCTTCCTGTTGCCCAAATAAAAGAATTACAGTGCCTCTACCATCTGAGAACTTCACTCCCCAGAGCCTCATGGGAACATGATCCTATTGTCCCCAGTTTGAAGAAACTGAGGGATTGTGATGCTGATTTGACAATGTCCTGGTTTCAGCTGGAAGCAGGTTATTTCTTCTGCCTAGTAGCTGTTACAGTGCTTTGTTATGGGTTTGGGATGAGAATAATGTTGATGTTTTAGTTGTTGCTGAGCAGTGGCCAAGGACTTTTCATCCTCTTGTGCTGCCCTGCCAACAAGGAGGCTGGGGGCACAGGAAACTGGGAGGGGACACAGCCAGGACAGCTGATCCCACAGACCAAAGGGATATTCCAGACCATGTGGCAACATGCTGGACAAAAAAAATTGGGGGGAATTAGCCAGGGGTTGGTGGGTGCTGTTTGGGGACTGACTGGGCATCACTAATGAGTGGTGAGCAATTGCTTTGTGCATCACTTGTTTTGTGTGTTCTTTTATCATTATTATTATTATTTCCCCTTCCTTTTCCGTCCTATTAAACCATCTTTTTCTCAACCCACGGGTTTTACCTCTTCTCAGTTCTCCTCCCCATCCCACCATGGGGGATTGAGTGAGGGCTGGGAGGTGTTTTGCTGCCTGCTGGGTTTAAAAACCACAATTGTTTTTTCTCCAAGCCACCCTCGTTTCATCCCTCTGGAGTCATGGATGCCCGATCTTGGATGACACACGCAGCCCAGACTCCTCTAGTTCACCTCCCACTGATGTCCCCGTGCCTGGCTTTAGGCCACGACCCCTCAGCTGTTGTCTGTGGGCTCCAGCTGCTCTGCAGTGACAATGAATACCCCCTTCAATGACCCATGCCCTGAACTCCCCCATCATCCCCCTGGCTGGGAATGGATCAGGATGTGAATGATGTCAGGATGTGAATGATGTCAGCAGTGGGCAGGGTGGGCAGAGGGTTATTTTGCCCTCACACCTCCATGCTGCCATGTGTAGGCTGATCTGGGAGGCTCTTTGCTCTCCAGGGTGCATGGCCTCATCTCTGTGCTGGGCTGTGCTTGTTGTATCCCTGCTGGGAAAGGTAGTCCAGTGACTGTTGGCTGTGCTTTGCAGGGGTGGCCACATCTTCCCATGCCTGGAGCACATCCACCATTGACCACAGAGGGCTCAGGGCTCTAGAAACCCTGAGCTGAGTTGCAGGAAAAAAGCCCAGAGACCCGTGGCTGAATTGTTGCACCCAAGGGAGGGCTGGATCCAGCCTGTGCCAGTTACTCTGACACAGCCACCTCATTTTCCTTGCATGGAAATGTTCACCCTGGCTTCTCTCCACTGTGTCCCTCTTAAAATCCATAGGAGAGGCTGTCAGAATCACTCAGCAGCAAGAAACACTGGGCACAAGGACTGTGGAATCTGGGATCTGCCTGAACCTGCTATTCTTGGTTCTTCAGCATCCCACGTCACAGCAGTGGCTTTCCCCACCTTTGAGAACGAGAGCATGTGAGAGCCCAGGAGCTGTTCCATAGCAGAGGCCAAGGAAAAGGTCCCAGTGCTGCCCTGCCTTCCCTGCAGCAGAGCTGTGGAAGGTGTTGGGCCGGGAGAAGTTAGCGAGACATAATTTGGCTCTGCATGTTTTCTTGAGGTATTCTGTCTAAGTAGGCTCAGCAGCTTTGCCTATCCCCATCTCAGTTTCCTGACCAAAGATGAGGTGCGAGGAACTGAACCACATTCCCTGGGAAGAGCTGATAGAGCCTCCCCCGCTTCTCCCCCTCCTCTGGTGCTTCAAACCAAAACAGCTGGAAACTTCTTGTGGCTGGAGATGTGCTGAGTGGCCTGGCTGGAGTTCAGGGAGAGGTAAAGCAATCCCACCCACCAGTAGCAAGGGCTCTGTGCCACCACCAGCCCTTGCATGCCCTAAATCCTGGCTTCCTGGTAATTGCTATCTCCATAAATACCAGTCGGCCAGCAAGAGAAGGGACTCGCATCACTGGGCTGTGTTTTATCGTGTGAAATATGAGGTGTGACACAACACACTGGCATGAGGCAAAGCAGTTGTGCGCTGATGTGGTGACACACTCGAGGCCAAACTGGAAAATTTGATCCCTTCCTGCCCGTGGTCTCCCAGGCGCTGTGGTGAGGCCTGACTGGCTTTGCTCGGGATGCCGAGGGAAAATGGGACCCGGGGCCAGCACCAGCTGCAGTTCACGAACTCAGACGTGTCAGGTTGGCAAGTGCCTGCCACGCTGATGGGTTTGCTGGGCTTGGGTCCTGCCACGGCTGGGTTATCCAGGCTGAGCACAGCCCAGCCAGGTTTGTCCCTGCTGGAGCTCAAGGGAGGTGAAGAATGCTGAGCTGGTTTTGGCACTGGTCTATCAGAGACGACTTTGGCCAATTGTTAGTCTGGCTCCAGATCCAGCTGAAAAGGTCTCCGTGCTGCACCAGTTACCCCGTTCTCCTCCCTGTGGGACCAGGGTTCATTCCTATCGAATTGAAAACAACAGAGCTGCTGAAGAACAACACAGCAACCGTTGAGTTTGATTCTCTTGAAAGTGCAGTCTGAGGGTGACAAGGACCCGTGAACACAGTTCTGTGCTCCCTGAATTTTCTTCTTCACCTTTCTCTCCCTCATTTCTGTTTCTGGAAAACTTTTCTCCATTTTTAAGCATGATGGCAGCTGTGTTACAGAGATCAAACTCCTGGAGAAGGAGATTTTGCCCTCTCCTGCAGCACAGTTGTTAGTTTCTTCCTGTTTTCATGGCCCAGGGATAGAATGATGCTGTCCATTAATGACCACGAAACCATATCACTGTGGTCAGTGCAGTTGTAGAGCCAGAATTGCATATCTCATCTTCATGTGGTCTGACAGCAGAGCAAACACAGGAGGGTGACAGTAGGCACAAAATGCTGGGGGGTGAGAGGAGGAAACTCCCTCCCTCACCTTGGTGAGTTGCCTCCTGTAGCTCCAAGCAGTCCTGCAGATACCCACCCATCTTCCTCCAAGTGCCACTCCCGAGAGTGTTCCAGGCAGTTCTCTTGGGGTTTCCATGTGGATTTTGTAAAACCAATGTCAAAACCAGCCCAACAAAGCCACACAACGAATACTAATTTCTATCAGTTCTAGCACAGCACTTGCACAGGGAAATGAGGACCAGCGACGCTCCCTTGGGTGAATGTGTACACACACACACTCATCCAGAAGGGTTTCTGGCTTTTTATGTAATACAAGTGTCTTGAAACAGATCTGTTTGCTCTGAAGAGTGAAGGATTAATGAATAATGTGCAATTAATGCCTGTACAGGAGGTAGCAAGTAAGAACAGCTCCAGCTTTCTCCCTTCCCAGGATTTGTTTCATGTGCACGTTGAGGAGTGCTTGTTTAAACTAATACCTCTCTTTCTGTTCTTTGGGACAGGTTTCTGTTGTTGACTGCAGAGAGGAGCAAATCCCAGGAAGTTTGGAGCCTGTTTTTCCAGGTCAGGTCATTGCCCAAATGGTGAGCACATGGACATGGACATTGTTTCTATTTTGCTGATGGGAAAACCTGGGCACAGGGTTTTCCATGCATAGAGCAATGGAGAGGCAAACTTTTGGCTGAGAGTGACACAAATAACACTCGAGTCTGAGCCCTCACCAGCAGATCAAGACCTCCATATCACTAGAAAAATGTGATGAAGTATTCACTGCACATACTGTTCTCCCTCAAAGGAGCAGAAGTGTGCACATCATTAAAAGGAAATATTTTATGCTGATCATTCCCACATGCCTGCTCTGTATCTATCTGGGTTCTTAAGCAGCACCCATTCTGCACGTAATGTCATGCATTTACATCTCACAAAGAAGATCAGACCTCCTCAGGCTAAGGAATTGTGTTCTGGGTCCTGATAAAACCATTTTATGGAGATGAATAACTTGTGTGGTTTCATGCTTCCTTTCCCTGAAATGCCATTAGATGAACATCAAGTGCTTTTGTATTTATTTGAGGGAATTTCATTTTAGACTCTGCAGGCAGAGAAAAAAACGGGCATGGGAAGGGAGGTGGGACTGAATTATTCCTCTGACTGGCAGTGCCTCAGCGAGAGCCCAGGAGCTCAGCTTGCTGCCTCATTTATATCCATCAGAGGTGCCATGAGCTGCAGACTGGGATAAGTTACCTCTTCTGAAGGACTGAAATACCACATCAAAGCACCACGTGGATCAAAGGTGAAAGCAACAGGCATTCCCGTCTGGCTCATCTTTCAGCCCTTTCTCTCTCTTTAGTTTCCACTTTGAATCTGATAGTGAGGCCTGAACGCAGCCTTTCATGCTCCTTCGTTCCTCAGGGCACAGGTGGGATGGAGCGTGTATTTCCTTGTCAGCAGGCTCCGTGGGGCTTGGGATTTCCAGGGCTTAGCTCTCAGGCCTCAGTGATGGAAAAGATCTCTCATTACAAACAAGGCAGGGCAAGACTGAGGGAGTCGGCGCAGCAGAGCAGAGCTCTCCTGCTCCAGCTACACAATGGGCTGCACATCTAGAGAGCACCTCAACAGTGAAGCACCAAAATCCATCTGCAGCACATGCCCTCCCAGGGAATCAAACCCATCCTTCAGACTTTATATGAAGAGACACTAAAGCATCCTTAAGCCATGGAGAGGACACACTCAAACACATGGGGTAAAACTGAGAAGGCCGCGTCCACTGGCAAGCAGGTCCCCGTGGCACTTGGAAGCACAATGAAAATTTTTGTGCTAAATGAAGTAAATGTAGAAGTAAATGGCTTCAGAAACTCAGAAAGAAGCCTTTCACCCCACTGCTGTGTGATTTCTGTCACAGGAGAGAGATGAAGCTGCGTTGCTCAGTCTCTGTGAAAATCTTGATGTTAGCTCTTCCATACTGTAGGTTTATCCTGCAGTGTTTCTTGTCAGAGGGGATCAGAGTTGTCACAGCATGAAGGAAAGGCCTCATGACCTGAAAAAATCTTGATTCAGACATTTTCCATCATTCAGACCCTTTCACTCATGTCACCAAACTTTTATTGAGTCCCTAGTGGCTGTCTCTGGGTGGAAGTCTCTCTTTGATAGATGTTCTCAGCTGTGTATTCCTGCTGCAGTTTGGTGTCAGAATCAATAGATGTGCTTAAGTGGGATTTGTGGAGATGCCTCCTGGATTCAGAGCTCGGTGCTACTGTGTAGGGCCTTAGCAAGTAGCTTTTGAATTCTAGGCCCTCCTGTGTCTGTGGGTTCACGTAAAATGAAATATCACATTATGTTAAAGCTGAGCTGGATTCCTACATGTCAGGGTTGATCCCCAAAGTTTATAAAGCTGTTCAGACTGGCAGCAAGATGAACAAGGCAATTGTATGGTTCTTTCCCCTGCTCCAATCTGCAAAAGGAAAACATTGTGACTCACCAGCCAGAGAAGTTGTACTTTCTTCAGCAGGAAGCTTTGCAGATTCTCTGCTCCCAGATCTCGTTACACTCTTCCATCCCACCACTCTGGAAAAACTCCCACGGAAAGACAGGCAGATATTTTAATCAAGAAATGGCCCTTATTTCCATTAGCAACAGCTGTTTTCCTTTTAATTCAATTCTCCGTTCTGCAGTCTGTTTATGAAAGCTGCCATTAATTACGTTTTTCATCAGTCAATGTTCAGAGATGGCTAATGGCCCAGCACACCTAATTAGTCCTTCATGTATGATAATGTTTCATCAAGTCTATAGTTAGTGTGCAGGGCAGATATCCGCTGTGCAGTGGAGCAGGGAGTGGGGCTGCCCACACTCTCCTGGGCTGGGGCAGATCCAGTTACAGCCGCGTTCCTGCTGCTGCCAGCGTGGGGAGCTGGGGCTGTGATAACAGCGACTGCCAGCAGTGGCTTCCAATGTCACTCCGAGCATGCCAGCATCAGGGTGAAGAATTCAAGCTGCCTTTGGAAGCTCTTTGAAGACAGGGAGTGCAGAGACTGGAATTACAGCTACTTTTGGTTTTGTTTCTAACGATGCACTCAATAAGTGTTAGTGATGGCTAAATTCACTGTGTCAGTGTGCCTTCTTTTAGGTTCTTCCATGCAGAAGTCTTCTGATCATCCTTGCCTAGGTATTCCCAGCTGATCCATCTGTCTCTAGCCACAAAGCTGGCTGCTTGTGATGCAAAGAGTGTTGCCTTCTTTAATGTCACTGTGGAGACACTGGCATGACTTAAGGTCTCTTGCCCAGTGATGCATCTGGGTTTAGGCAGGTCTTTGGTTAGGTATAGCCAAAGGTTTGACACAACTGTCCAGAAACTATGGGCATGAAAACAACTCATCTTTGTTCGACGAGATGCAGGAGTAGGTTGAATGAATTCTTCACATGCCTTAACGCTGGAGCTGGAGTTTGAACATCACACTCAGCTGGAACTTTGCCTTCATTTTGAAGGTGTTTGCAGCTGCAAAGAATAGCAGTAGTTATTGGCAGGTAGCCTCAGGTAAGAAATATTTCAAATCCTCCAGCACAGAGATAGCTTTGACAAATATCCCCAGCTGTCACAATCGTGTATTGCAATCCCATCAGCGTGTGTGCAGAGCTGTCCCTGTTCCCTCGCCCAGGCTGTCACCTGCAGAGTTCAGGGCATTGTGGAAAATTGCATGAACTGAGTAGGGACATGTTTTGTTTATCTTGGTAGGAAAGTGGCAAACGACCAGGGCAGGATTTGCAGTCGTGTATTGCATAAGGCAGTCACTCACCCTCAGCCCTTCCTGCGCCTGAGGCAGTCCGGACCCACGATCCCTCTTTGCTCACTTCATTTGCCTTTGCTGTGAGCCCCACAGGAGGCTGCAGGAAAGTCAAACTGATGCAGCAGCATTTGCTGTATGTAATAAAAACAAGGTTCAACAGTGAAACCACCTCACTGTGTTTGAGTAATGAGAGATGCTCTGATATTCTACCTGATGCTGCAGGTACTTCTCTGTCCTGTAGAATCACATCAGGCTTATGCAGAGGTTCTCTGGTGAGCATTCAGTTGGCCAATTTCTGACTGCGTGACCTCACTAAATTAAAGCCTTTTGACTGTTGGAGGAATGAATCTGCCATGCTGCTAAACAGACAGAAGCTTTTTCACAAGACATCTGCTTGCAAAGCAAATGAAATCTGCTTTGATTTTCATGGCCTGTCGAGGGATGAGAGCAGCACTGCAAGGAATCATTCAGGGTTGGCTCAGAAACAGTTTAAAGGAGGATACAAGAGCAGCTGAGGTGCTGGCATTTGAGAAGAGAATGAGAAAATGCAAGTGACCTGGTAAAGAATATGTCCTGCTCCCAAAGCCTCCAGGTCTCATGCTGCAAAGGGGTATAATTGCAGACAAAATAGGTTTAGACACAGAATAACTCTGCATTTAGTATTACTCTGATCTAACATGATTTTTTGGCAGGGGAAGGAAGGCGAGTGTCCCACTGCTGTTCATTGTTCAGTCACCTCTTTGCTGGCTGTTTGATCACCTCAGCTTTGAGCTCTCCTCTGAAATGTCTCAGCTGCAAAGTGCTGGATTTATGGAGCTCTTGCAATGGTGATATAAGAAATGTTCTAGCAGGGTGTTATGGTCCTGCTGTCAGGTCCTTCACTGGAATCCCAGAGTAATACCAGTGCAGCTGATGGGTTACTGTCGTGTAAGTGAAGGCAGCATTCATCTCTTGGACATCACCTTTTGGCCTCTTCTGTTGGCAAATGAACCTGATGTAATATTGCAAAAACACATCCTTTGAGTGAAAGTGATAAGAAAGACAAATGTTTGACTTTAGCCAGGGAATTTTAAACTCAGAGTCCTTTGAAGATTGCCAAGTCCTGCGCTGTGTTAGTTGTCCATATCTATCTAAGAAAACACTCATTTCATCACAACTGGTGACATAAATTCAGACTTGTGAGCAAATGGCTAGGTTGAGTTAAATCACCTCTCTATCTGCTAATGGCATTTTTGCTTTTGCTTCATGATGAAGGTTATCTCCCTGTTTGGAAATTATAACCTACAACTGTTAGACAGCATTATCTGCAGACTTGGGTGAGATAATTTGTATGAAAAATCCAGGGAATCTGGGGCTTATTGGCTTCCATTCGCACGAAGCTGAAACTCTTCAGGGCTCCGGCCGCCCTCACATATTCCTGCTGCTATACAGTGGGGAAGGAATAGCAGCTGGCAGATGATGGATAGCAATGCTGCAGCCCAAACTAAGGTTTGCAGTGACATCACTGATAGAAAGGGAAGCAGCTTGAGCTGTTTATAAAACTCCAGTTGGGAAGTTTGCCCCAGACTGCATTAGCCTCTGTTCGCTGCCTACCCTGCTTTTCCCCACTCAAATTCCAAGCTCCTTCAAGGGAAACAAACATCTGCAGAGACACAATGTTAATTGTTCTACTTAGGGCTGCTGTTTACATTTTTGGTGCAAGCAAGTCAAAGCATGTCAAGGCTATCCTGATGGCTAAAACAAGCCAGAAATCTTATTCCGGCTGAAATAACATGGGGCTGGATTCGGATCTCACCTACCAAACCTTTTGGGATTGGCCATGGAGGGTGGAAATCAGAATCTGTAGAAATCAGAGGGTGAAAAAAAAAAGTAGCGGAGAGGCTGGTAAGAGGGGGAATGTGCTGGAGCCACCAGGGAAACATCACAAGGTTAATGCAGTTTTCCATTATCTGAAAACAGGGGGATTACTCTGCATTTGTAAGCTTAAAATTGCCAGCTTCCCCAGGTTCTGCTCCCGTCACAGTCCAGCCTAATGGCTCCTTATCAGGAATGATGAATCGCTCTTGAGCCTACACTTTGGTCCCTAATTTCCACTTTCCTTGCATCTGCTTAAAGTCCTTTTTAATTTTAACACATACAGCAGCCTCTGAGCCAAGCGTAGCCCTGGTGCTCACAGTCATTCTGGTAATTACCCCGCTCACCAGGTCCCTTTAGGATGCAATTTCAATGGGGTGTGACTTTCACAATATTTTTTTTCTTGTTGTTGCTCGAGCCACTCCAGGAAGGAACTGTTAAACACGAGTCTCAGCAGGATCCATCATGACTGAGGACAGAACAGAATGTAATGAAACAGGGTGAATACGTGTCTCGCTGAGCAGGATATGTTCTCTTATTTATATGGTTGATAAAGCTTTGGCTGAGGTTCAAAAAGGTGTTCAGCTTTCATCTCTCTGTCTTCCTTCCTCCACTCCCCGAAATATTAATGCTGCACTCATACCTCCCATATTCATGGCTACTTTAATTGTTTACAGGTTTTTTTAATAAAGGCTTTGACCTTTTGCCTGTGCAGTTACACAAGCCCTTCTCTGTCCTCACGCCCATGCTCCCTCCATCGCAGTTTGTCCTTGGCTTCCCTGCAGCCCGGCTGGCTCAGTCCGAGGTGGTGCAAGGGAGCAGGCACTGAATCAGTGCAGTCAGGAATCCTGGGGAGCAGTTTCCTTGCTGAGGACAAGGAGGGACCGCAGTGTCTCCTCTCGGGCTGTGACCCTGCTTGCACGGGGCCGTGTGTGGGCAGCAGCGTGCTGGTGCCCCCTGTGCCAGGGTGTTTGGCACCCTGGGCTTGTTTGAAATTGTGCTTGCCCTGGTCTGCTCCTTTGGCCTTGGGGGAATGTGACAAGGCTGTGTGGGAAGCTGAGGCTGTGCAGAAAGTGTGCGGCAGCGCTGGGAACTGAAGTCACGTCTCCTGAGTCCCACCTGGTCCATTAACCATAAACCCATTTCCCTCAGTAATTGAGAACAAGAACAGTCTCTTTTAGGTTATTTACATGCTGGGAGAGCAGGGGCAGCTCTGTGAGAAAGTAATGTGGCAAAGAAAGGGCAGCAGGATTGTGAAGTGCCAGGTGAAAGTGGGTGGAAGGTTTTGTGGGGTCAGGGTGTGCCTGTTGAACCCCGAGCTTCTCAGTAAGCACCGTTTGGCAGCTGGGTTCCCAGGTCAGGACGAGATGACAGGGCCTCCAGTGACTGTCCATCCACACAGGTGGCCATGCCAGGAGGAGTGGAAGGACAGGTATCTCCTGCAAAGGTGGCTGTTTCTTCCCAGCACCAATTGCTCTCTTCACGTCTCGAGACACATTTCACAAAAATTGCAGCAGCTGGGAGTAAATCAATCACCCTGCTCTGCTTTGATCATGTGCTCTGCTGTTTCTGTATCAGCCAACATGCAGATCGTGAAATTCTCCTTTATCACCTTTTTGGCTATGTTTCCAGTGCAAAATTATGGTACTTGAATTAGGGCCTGTGTTTATGAAAAGAGACAAGAATGATTGATATTTATGTGAGCATGAACTAAACCAGTATTTTTAATTCTATGGCAATTAATTAAATCAGGGCAGTGACAAATAAGAGCAGAGACATCCAATTAGGTGCTGTTGCACAGGCACATGAAGAAAATAGAAAAGTTCATCTGACATAATGTGATTTGGATCAGGCCCTTAAGGAGGAATAGACTTTCTGCTCCAAATAATCATTCCTTTGATTGCTATCAGAACAGGAATTTACTACAGTGTCTCTGGCCAGCCTGTCCTCTCCATCTGAAGAGGCTTGGGTTCCTGTCCTCCCAGAAAAGACTGTGTACATACAACGCAGTAGCAAAAAGCTGTGAATGAAAAGATGTTACAACATCATTAATAGCTGGTAGCTGGGAAGGAGTGTGTAAGTGATGCAATATAATGTTTATTTTCCCTCAGAGTTAAGCACTTTCAGGGACATCCCCAATGGGCAGGGAGATGAGCTGGCTGCTGATCTGACCCTGCTTCTGCAAGGGACCAGGGGGCACAGAGAGTCTGTGAGCAGTCTCTGCTCCTGGTCCCACATCTCAGCTCCGAAGGGATTATTTCGCTTTCCCTTAACCCATCCCACACCACCCTGTGCGCCCGGGGGGCTGATACGTGCCAGAAGCTGCTGCAGAGGCAGGAGGGCAGGGATGCTGTCGGGGCTGGGGCAGATGTGGGTGAGCGGGGCCGCAGCTGGAGCGCAGGCAAAGGACCGGGGCTGGAGCGCGTTGGGAAGCGGCAGCGCGGGGGCCCCGCGGGGGGACGGAGCCGCTGGCAGAGCCCCGGCAGCCGGGCAGAGTTCCGTGCTCCGCATCCCTGCCCGCCCGGATCGGCCCCCGAGCGCTGACTGTACCCACAAAGTATTCAGGAAAATAAAAGGAAACCATGCTTACGTTTGGGTTTTCATGGCTGGCTTTTTATGGCTGGCTTTTTACATCTCTCTTTCTTTTTCTTGGTCATGAAAGCAGTCGGGCTGCCCAGCAATCCAGATCTGAATTCCTTAACCATGCCAGGGAGGCATTTTGTGCAGTCTAACGTCTACCAGCCTAAGACCAAGTCGAGCATCATGCACCAGGATCTTCATTTTCCAGGCTGGTAATTCTGGCTTTACTGGAATGAAGGACAGAGGCACTGGATAAGTAAAAGAAATAGAGGGGGGAAAAAATCCGTGTGGACTGGACACATTGGTTGAAACATCCCATTTCCTGAAAAATTGATTTTGAGGTATCTGTCAAAGCAATCCCTGTATTTCTTATGATTATTATATCACATGGCCTTGGCGTGGATTTCGGGTATTTCGTGAGGACCACCCAGAAGTGGGCCAGGTTTGGTTATTGGATTTACTAAACAGAACAAGAAGCGCAGAGCTCCTGCCTGCTGTTCAAAAATAATATCGCAAGGGAAGCAAACCACAGGGAGACCACAGGGAGGTGAAGCCCATTTTCCACTTGCTGAGGGAACTGCCCCTGCTTGCTGCAGAATGCAGTCTCCATATGCTGGGAATGATTCCCAAAAGTACTCCATCCTTGCCGACTCTGCTTCTTTTCAGAAGCTGCATCCACTGGGATGTAGGGCAAGGAAGTGGCTCTGAACAGGATACTCCGGGGTGTTTTCTCTGTGCAGTGAGGTGGAGAGAACAGCCTGTAAGAGAAAACACCGAATGGTGGTGGAGTGGAACAGAGAAAGCCTGTTTCTCCCTGTCAGTGGTTCTCAGATTATGGATCCTGGACCACCCGATGGCCAGAGAGAGCTTTCTGGGCATAGCACCCAGCAGAAAGGGCTGCTCCTGTGCCAGACATGCCTCAGGGCTCACTTTGGTGCCCTACTCCCTTCCTGCCTCAGCCAGTGGGATGGGGAAGAGGAAGAGGAAGACGATGTGCTGATGGAGAGAAGGGAGAACATTTGCCCCTCCCTAAGAAGCCAATGAAATGGAACACAAAAATATAGGGAGGAAAAGGATAGGTGACCTGCAGTGACTGGGAATTTGGGATAGCTGTGGAAACCAGGCTTCTCCTTGTGGTCTGTAGGAAGAAACATTGTCAGAAGGATAAGCAGTGAAGTAAATATGGCAGATTGTTTCAGAAACAGATAACTCACTGTTCTGAGGGTGTTTGGATCTGTAAAGAGAGGCATTGGCTGTACAGGGAGCTGTGCCTTGTAACCCAAGCACAAAGGGCATCAGGATTCCCAAGCAATAGTGTCTAAACTATGGCACACACGTGGATGAGCTGTGTTGGTGGAACAAGCCCCAAGGGATCTGGAGGGACTGGAGGGATGTGGAGGATCTGCTGACCTTCGTGTGTGCAAGGGTTCACCACCCACTCATCTGTGTGGGTCATAACTTAAGGCACCAGCTGAATTAAATCATGCATGGACTGATAGAGGTGCAGTGCTGGCACAGCTCTGCTGCACACTGTGGCTCAGGGGCAGGAGCCAAAACTGTGACCAACAGGCCAGAATGTGCCAGAATCTGTGGGCACTGACCCCAGTAGTTCTTGCCTACATGAAGCCTCAAAATGTTTTGCAATATCAGCATTGTTAGGTGGTGGTGTGGATGGAAAGGAGAAAGGCAATGGAGATCTTCAGCTCTCTGTGCATTGACTAAGTGACAACTCTTTTCAGCTTCTCAAAAGTTAAAGGGTTAATGAGAAAAGCTCCCTCCCCTGACCTCTCTCCCCCAATGTGCTTGTTGATTTCTCATCCTCCTAGGCATGATTTTTGTTTGGGAATGAAATGTGCTTACTCACTCATATGCATTTATTCCACAGACACAGTGTTTGGGTACATCATCCATCAGCGCAGATGTCCCACTGTGCAAAAGCCCCGTGTCCAGAGTGACAGCTGAGTTAGTGCCTGTGCTGTGGAGCAGCCCCCTTGCCAAGATTCTGCAGCTGGATGGTTTTAAACAGAACTGAGTTATGAAAAGATCCACCAGAAAAAGAATCTGTGGTCACATGTTGCTCTTGTGGAAGCTGCCAGCTCCTGTGGGCCGCTGGCCTCCTCATGGGGACCCTGAGGTGGCCACGGAAAGGCCACAGGAGGGGTTGTGATCATGAGTGTTCTCAGCTGATTGCTTTTTGACTTCTGCAAAATGATTCATCACTCTCCTTTCTGCTGGATAGATTTGAAAGGTGCTGCTGCTAATTCTGCTGCCGAGCTCAGGGCTGAGGGTTTAACTGCACAAAACCTCATCACTGTCACTTCTCTTGTTGGCTGGAGCCCAATTTGGAGGAGCAGCCTTTGGTGCCCAGTGGTGATGGCACAGTTGCTTAGGCAGATTCATTTCTGTGTGCTGCTTGCTACTTCTGCCTTTATTCTGCTGCACAGGCATCTCTGTTTTTTTACAATGATTTGGAGTTTTCATGGCAACAGCCGTGAAAGCCAATGGCACTCATACGAGTCAAACTTCAAGCAACACTCTGCAGAATACACAGCAATCTATTTTAGTGCACCACATCATTAATTAGGAGAGACAGACTGGGCAGGTTTGGAAAATATGATCTCTGGTGTTCAATTTTTAAATAGGATTTTGAAGTGGCCATTGAGATTCTCTGCAGTTTCTGCACATAGAGGAAAATTCAGCAAGAAAAATTAGGTCATATATTGATTAATCTCAGAACTGAAATAAATTATTTATACTATTACCAGCTGACTCTGTTTGTGATGGTTCTCCTGGCTATGGGCTTATTAACCTAATGTGGTAATAATAGGAGGAGAGAGAGGGATTGATGGCGTAGGAACCCTGAAAATCTGAAGAGTTACTAAATTTATCCCTGTAATTTTGTGCTTAGAGTAATCAGGAATTTCAATTTTCAACCATGTAATTTATAAAATGCAGGTATTGTACATGACAGGAATAATTTCCTTAACTCATGTGGTGAGACATCCACACTTGAGAACCCCAGTGTGTCACCAGACAGTGTCACCAATGATGGAGCTGCAGTCCTACAGGTGACAACATGATGGGCTCAGATGTTTAAAGGCTGGTGTCTGTTTAAAACCTGTGCTTTTATAAATAAAAGGTAATCCTGTAATTATTAATTTAGAAGTTTATTTTTCTCCAATCATGTTCTTTTTTCTATTTTTTCTTCAGGCTGCGTTCTTTTCCTTCTAAAAGTTTTTAGCTGAACATTTTCTGCTTACATTTTTTTCACTTGAAATGTTTGGTGGGAGATTTCTAAAGGTAACCAAATGTCAACATTATCTCTGCTTCAAGTGAAAATATACTTAATAAAAAAAATCTGCAGATTTCTAAAGTCTTTTTTAATATTTTTAAAAAAATAGCATTTTCTAAAAATTGTATTGGATCCAACTCCCATTTTTTTGCTTTGGAAATGCTTTCAGTGAAAAGATTCTAACCAGCCTGATTTATTTTTAAAGCAGCAATGATCGTTGCAGTAGGGTGTAATTATCTTTAGTTCCAAGATCTTTGATCACAGTGTGTTCACATCTAAATCTGAGTTGGGATCTAGATCTCTCTTTTTTATGCCTTAGGCTATAATTTGTGGGGCTGCTTTGGCAAAAGAATTTCTTCTATGAGATACACACACACCAGAGCAGCACTGTGTTTGCCCTGGCTGTGTGGGAGTATACAAACTCATAAAAAATGGATTGTGATGCCCTTTAGTGGGAAGGGAGAAGGGAGGAGTCTCATATTCCAGCCCTGGGATTTTGATATGTTGGAAGCAGCATCAGGTGAGCATCACATATTTGAGGTTAATGACTGCGTTGTGGAAATGTGTGTGCTACAGGAGTCATTTGATTTTTGCATAAAAGAATAATGTAGACATAAAACTGGGAATTCAGAGAGAGGAATGGTCTGAGAGCAGTGCTCAGGGCTGGCCAGGTGGGATGGGTGCCTCATGCATGTGTTTAACCACACTGCAAAACAATGGAAACTCTACAAGATATAACTGAAAAATACGCAGAAATAACTGCAGAAACGGTCCAATTGTTCAGCCACTCTTTGGCAAGAAATTTCTGTGTCTGTAGGAGTATTCTCTCCTGTTTAGCTTTAATTTGAGTCCCTAAAATAGGCAGCTCATCTTGCCAGACTCCCACGGAGGGAGGCTGGGACTCCTCCGCAGGCTGAGTCAGGAGGACAGAGCAGTCCCTGCCTGTTGGATCCACAGCGTGGTATGAACAACCTCCATCCCTTCTGTACAGCCCCTCAAAAATGGAAATAAACCTTTTCTCATTTTGCCTGGAAAACCCATAAGATTCCCAGTGAAAACTGTTTATTTGAGTGCAACTGGGACTGGGATTGCTGGTGCCAATAAGAATCCCAGATTTCTCTGAACTATCAGGTACCTCTGTACTGCCACATGTCAGCTACAAACTGTAACATGAAAACCTTTATTCCCAAATTTGATTATTTGACTTCCATATTAAAGCATACTTTTCCAAGTAAATAATTTAAGCATGGCTAATATGTCCTTTCCTGATCACCATTACTGTGATAATGGATGATGAAGACACCTGTGTTCCTGAATTGCTAGATTTTGGGAAAGAAAGGAAGCAAGTTTTAGGTGTATGGTGTATTTTCATGTAAAATCTGTATAATCAAGATTGCACAGCCCCAAAGCTTACCATCTTCTACCAGGCAAAATGATTTAATTTCTGCTGAAATCTTAAATCATTGTCTGTTTATAGAAAAATTCCAGATGACAGGAGCAGCGAGAGGTAAATGGGAGGATGCTGGATGCTATCAGTTTTGACTGAAAAGGCACAATAAATCTATTTCTAGCAAGAAGAGAGCTGTGCTGCTGGTGAAATGCTATTATCCTGCCTCTTCCAATATGTTTTCACCTGATGGATCAGAGAAGAAAATATCAGTATTAGCACACAACAGATTTCCCCTCTGAGTGAAAGTGACTTTATATCAGAAACACATGCTAAAGATGTCTTTTGCATTCCTGCTAATTTCTCAGATCCAGCCTTGGGCATATGCTCCTTATCTAATCTCGATTGCTGCATTAAACCAATGTCTGCTGTTCTACTTTATCCTTTGTGTCACTTCAGACATGGTTTCTATTTTCCTTGCACTTCACCAAGGTAACATGTAACTGCTTGGAAAATGTTAACATCTGCGAAGGGAAAAAAAAATCAAAGGAAAGGAATTAATCAAAGCCTAGAGATTTATGGGCTAAATCCTTGGACTTCGGGCCAGGTAGTAGGTTTGTTTCTCTGCTGAGGCAGCAGAAAGCAGCCAAGGCACTGCCTGTGTGGAGGGATAGAGGATTCTCCCAGCCAGCAGTGCCGGGGCTGAGCAGAGCTCTCCTGGCTGCTGCTCGGCTGCCTGTCCCCATCCCTGTTTTCACACAGGGGTGACAGCACAGAGGATGGAGCCAGCTCTGCCAGCCCAGCAGCTGCAGCAGCCCCAGCGACAGCCTGAAGAGTTCTGGAATCCCCTCTGGTGGAATCCCCTCTGGTGGAAATCCCCTTCCAACCCAACCTTTCCTCAGCAGCAGGGGAACAGAAGCAGAGTTGACACGCGGGGCTGGCACAGCTCAGCCAGGTTTTGTGATGGTGGCTGCTCTACACCTGCAAGTTTTGATGAACTGAATGTGCCTCCCCCCAGCATGGGAGGGGTCAGTTGGCTTGGTGGGAACATCCTTTTTGTGCGAAAGAAATGGATAAACACAGATACCCAGAGCAGAATTCCTGACCTGCTGAGGCCAACGTGACTTGAGCCATCCCCATGGCTGTGCTTGGAGAGGGTGGGATGGGGGTCTCATCCACCTTCAGGCAGCTCTGCAGCCAGGCTTTACCCCTGCTGTGATGCCAGCAGAGAGCTGTGGGCCTTGTCACCTGTCTTATCTGAGAAGATAATTAGAGCTGGACTCATGGGTGACAGCAATGTGGCCCTGACATGCAGGGTATTTGTTCCTGCTGCCCTGGCTCACAGGGCTCCCTGATAGAGCAGAGCTGTGGGAACCTCATGGGCAGCTGGGATGATCTACAATTATACTAATTCTATAAACAATTAGTAGAGAAAGGATAAAATTTCCTAATGGAGAATGAGGCCTTGGGAAAAGCCGGAGTTCAAACAAATCTAAACTTGTGGCTGAGGTGTGAGTGGAGGAGGGGATGGGCCCATCTTCATCTGAAGATTTTTTTCTAAATTTCAACAGCCACATGTTCAACATCTACCCCTCATTTTCTCTTTTACATTTTCAGAGATTAGTCCAGCTGCAGGCAGAGCAGGAACAGCTTATATGCAGATGCCTGAGCTATTTCTGCTGAGGTAAAAAGGAGACTGATAAGCCTGATCTGAAACCCCGAAGGCAGGGATATCTACCAAGGATGGGTCACTTGGTGGGAAGGCAGCAAACTGGTGGCACAGGAAGAAGTGGGAAAACCTCTGAGACCTTCAACAGCTAAAATCAAAATTGCCTTTTGATGGCATCCAAGGTTTAGTCATCAAATCTTTGGTATTTTTAGACAGGACAAGTTGCTGTACCACATACAGAAATGTAGTTGGGCATAGCTGCATTATTGCAAGACACTTCATAGTTACTCTGCCATTGACCATTCCTGTTATTATCATTATGATTATTGTTGTTGTTATTATGTATTTTGGAGGAACAACAAGAAATGAAGATTTGGAATGGAAAAGTCAAAGTTCCTGGAACTGTTTCACCATTCACGGATTACCTGCATAGTTGTGGTTTCACAAGTACCACTGGTGCTTTGACAGTGGTGCTGTTAAAGTCTGCTAGAAACATCCATTCAGACTGGATTCCCATTACTGGGAATGACAGTGGGTGTCTGGAATGGAAATTGTATGTTCTTTTGAAAGTTTCAGTTGTCACTGTATGTTACTTGCAGCATTAATATTGCAAATTGCAGTCTGATGTAGAAACATAAAGGGATTTACTACTACAGAGCTGGATGTGTGATGTGATGTAGTGCTGTGATATTAGACAATATGACATTTCATTAATAAAACAAAAGATCTTACAGCACTCCTTATTAAGGGGAAAAAGTGCTTGAAGACGGTCACATTTACAGGGCAACTCTCTGAGGACTATTTCAAATGCTAGAAATTTAATGATGGCTCTTAAAAATCTAATTAGGTACTGATAGAAATTAATAAAATCCACAGGAGCAAAGATAAGAATTAATGAAATAAGATCAGTGAAGCTATAATGCTGAACAACAGGATTTATGTTAACATCTAAAAATTGTAATAAAACACCATCTAAAGGCACATGAAACCTGGTGAATGGAAGTTGAAAGAAAAATGTTGCCACAAACTAATAAAGATACTTCTCCTCCTAAGATTAAGCACATTCTATCAGTCCAAACACTGGCTCAGCACAGTGCAGAGAGGGGAGGGAGCAGTAAATACCTACTCTTGATTTTTCAGGATGACTATTTGACCTGTAGTGGGACTGAGCACCCTCAGGGGAGGTGGCCAGAGGTGAAGCATGGCCAGCAGAGCCTCTCTTGGCTGCCCTTCTTCTTCCACGTGTCCCAGCCAAGCTGCCTGGATGGTGTTTGGGAATGGTGATGTACAACCCCTCATGTCAACCCTCCCTTCCTTGTGCTGCTGGAGGGCAGGACCTGGCCAGAGTGGCCACCATGATCCATCCTACAGATCTAGACAGAGGCGGTGTCTGTGGCCACCTCAAAATTTGACTGTCTGGTCTGGGATATCCCCTAAATCCCAGAATGGTGCTGGTGATGTGGGCCCAGCACCCAGCAGAGAGGGCCCAGGGAAGCTGTAGAGCTGGGATGGAGCTGTGGCCCCAAATTCACTGGCCCTGGTTCAAAGGGTCCCTCTGGGGCTGCAGGGTGGCTCCTCCCAGAGCTGACTCCGGGTGTGACCCAGCAATGCACCAGGTTAAAGAGCATGAGCTGCCACCACACTGACATGTGGAGTGCAAGGACAAAATGCATGGACTGGTAAAAATGCATCAGAATGCACGTGGACAGGGGGTATGAACTAAAATTACAAAAAAAAAAAAATTATTCTGGAATCTTCCCACTTCAATTCTTCATGCTGCAGTAAAATGTTTCTTAGAAAATGCTTGTGCTTGCTTTCAGATGCAGGTGAGCAGCAGAGCTGGCTTGGAGCCCAGCCTGGGGTTTGTTTTTCTGTAGATGCACTGTCCTCGTTTGCCACTTCCCATGCAGCCCTGGGCAAGTGCAAAGCATTATCCTCCCCATTATTTTATTACCAGAGAACTGTGGTTCTCCATGGAGGGAACATTCTCATGGCTGAGCTCAGACTCAAGAGGATTTTCGCCTTTGAAACTTGTGGTACTGTTGACATAGAATAATTTTCCCCTTATTAATCTCTGGACTTTATGATTCTGCATGTGGAAAGCATTAAAAAAGGCAGCCCACCTGTGCTTTCTATTATTTATTTTTTGTTTAGGAAAGTATTTACCCACGTTTCTCTGAGGGCACCTGTTCAGTTGTGGACACAGAAGTTGCACATTAGAATTTGTATGGGCTGTCCTGAGGCACAAAAACTTAAGCACATGTTTTTTTTACAACTAGTAGATCATGGTTGATATTTGATTGATATTATTATTATTGTTGTTGTTGCTGTTGTTATTATTAACTAGGAAATTAATTATTAATAAGTAACATCATAAATATGACCACTTTTCAGCACTATCAGCATTGAATGCTAAAAATATCATGACAATGCTATTCATCTTACAGCTTTCACTCATTTCAGCATTTCTTTACTAATTACTCGAAAACTTTCTACTCAAAATATTTGGCATTACCACAGAGATCATGTCCAATGCAGGCTCTAGCCCCAAATCAGGGGCTGTGCTGAGGAGGATGCATTCAAGGACACATGTACCAGACCAACTCTTGTGCACGCCAATTGCTTGTGCTCAACTGGAAGTTGACATAATTTCATTTTCAAAGACGAAACACATTGTGTTTTCACATCTCTGCTTTTATAATCAGCTCATAATCCACGATACTTCAGCTCACTGCGCTGTGGAGCTTTGAGAGCATTTGTTGGGACCTGCAAATATTCCTCATGCTTGCACTGCACACCTAAAAACCCACGGCAATGTGTGTTTTCCTTCCCAGAGTAAGAGCTGGCACTGAGAATATGATTAATGTGGCACATGTTTGCAAAACTGGGATTCCTCCACTCCCCTCTGCTCTTAGTGAGTTGTGGGGATGGAATGTGTGGAGAGTGACTAAAGCAGCAAGAGCAGAGCTGGAGAAGCCCTTGGGCTTTGGCATCAGGAAAGCTCCGTATGGCCGCGGGTTCCACTTTGGAAGCTTACAACACACTGAAACATAATTAATGGGACATCTACTCAGTCTTGATCTTGAAGTTCATTTTAACCATGTTCAGCATTTAAGAGTCGAGACAATGAACACTTGATGCTGCAGAACGGTGCCAAAAATCTAAGTCTGGAGCATTCCTACTCCTGATTTGTTTTGACAGACATTTCATTTTCTGAAGCTGCAGTTAGAGCAATAAAAACAAAATTCACCACAGAAAAACAAACACCAGCTCCCCTTCCAGAAAAACTGATACATTTTTCAAATCCTGGAAAACTGTGCAGCTAGAGCCCATTGAGTTTCCACAGGAGGTAAAGCTCATTAGCAAACACATGAAAGACAACGAGCAGATTATTGTGAAAAAGATATTTGTACAGTTACTTCAGCAAGACTTTATTTAAAGTTTCTGGTTGCTGGCACTTTGACAGTGTGTGTGACCTTGGCTAGGGAATTCTTATTGCTGAAAAACAGACACTCCAAGCACCCTTACAGACAGCGAGAGAGCCGGAATTCAGTGAAAAGGAGATAAAGCTGACATTCCTCTTTTTGTTCCACCAACAGATCATCTGTTCAAGGAGGTGTACGGAAGAGGAAAAGCATCCCTGGAGTGGGAAAAGGGGGGATTGAGTGGGGCATGGCCAGGATTGTGTGCTGCTGAGGGAGGATCTCCGCTTTGCCCCCAATCAAAGGGGATTTGTGCTAAGCCGAAGGATGCCGGGCGCCGTGAGCCTCTGGAGCACAGAGGAGCTTTCTGTTAGAGCTTCCTGTGCTTTGTTCAACAAAATACATTAACGGGAGGAAGAGAGCTCTCACTACAACCCTGATTACTATTTCCTTTAATTCCATCAAAATGACTTCTTCCCAGCACAGCCTCCCCAGCCAGATGCTCTCCCGGCCTGCGCAGGGTTCGGGACCTTCATCTGCGCTGCTGGAAATGTTTTGCAGATTTCAGCAGGACTCCTGGGCTGGGTGTATGAAAGTACAGCTTAAGCAGTGACAAATAGAAAGCACATGCTTAGTAAAGCTGCATTACACAACCCTGTCCCACTTCAATGTCATCCATCCCCAAAACAACAAACCTGTGGGGACTTGTGCCTCTGTGTGTGTCTTGGAAAAGGGAGGTAGGGCTGAGGTTATGGTGGCTTGTGAGGACAAGCTGGTGGAGAGATTTGGGTCCACACAGGACCACCATTAGCCCAAGGACGCTGGAGCCTCGATCACCCCTGATTAACAGACATATGAGTAGTTTATAGATGTCACACAGGACAGCCCCTGGCTTGTCTGAACACACCACGACGCCCTTGCCGTGAAAGTTGGGGCAGAAGTACACAATCTGAGAATCTATAAGCTTGGAAAATACCTCTAAGATCATCAGGTCTAACTGCTAACCCAGCAGCATCACCACTAAACCACAATCCCAAGTGCCACATCCAACACTGCCAGGGATGGTGACTGCACCACTTCCCTGGGCAGTCTGTTCCAAGGCCTGACCACCCTTTCAGTGAAGAAATTTTTCCTAATAACTTATCTAAACTTCCCCTGGCTCAGCCTGGGGCCATTTCCTCTGGTCCAGTCATCCAGGTCACTGGGCTGGGCTGGCAGTGGGTGCCTGAGTGGTTCCCCATGCTGGAGCTCGGGGTGGAGCTGGTTCAGATCTGCCACCCCAGCTCTGCAGTCAGGCTCACCCTTAATCAGTGTTTGCTTTCACAGTGAGCTGTGTCCTGCTGGCTGGAGGATCCTGCCAGGATCCACTTCCAGGACAGAGTGGGCAGTAGAAATTAACCCCAGGGTAGCAGATCCTCCTCTGCTTTCATCCCAGACACCATCCTCCTCCCCCAAGTTTCTCAGTGAGTGCCGAGCAGTCCTTGAACATTTTCATCCATCTAACTTTGTTTTACTCAGTCTGAGCAGCCTTCAAAAGCCAAACTTGTAATCCTTCTGATTCGAATCCCCATGTCCTCAGCAGCCCCAGCAGAGCACTGGTAGCATTTGACTCAGACCAATGTTCTCTATGAATTCAGAGTCTGTGTCTTATTTAATTTTGTCTTTTTCAATTAAGTTTTGCCTGTCCTTCCATTAGTGTTTTGAGCCCTGTTTAGCTCTAATGTTTAATATACACACATTTCTAAGTGTTTTATTTATTAGAGCTGCATATCTCACACATTCTTTCAAAGGCAAAAATAACATTTGGTTTTAGGGTTTTGATTTTTTCTGTAACTTTTGTCGCTACAGAAGTGTTGATGTTTTGGTTCAATTATCACCATATCAGTATTTTCATATATTTGCAATGGGAAGGGAGGAGGACAGAAAAACAGGCAGTGAAGGCACTGAACACTGCTACATGTAAAGCTAACAGAAGGAAAGTGAAAAAACATGGGATATTATCACATTTTTTTTCAAAAATGCTTTCTGAAATTATCTGTGTATTTTAAGTTTCCCACAGTGATACACTTCAAGTTTTTAAAACAACACAAACATTTGCCTTGGCTGACAGCCTAGTGTAAAGAATAAAAATTATCAACACAGCTAAACGGATTAAAAAGACAAGGTATTGTCCCTGAGGAGAAGCAGAGAATGTAAAAGTAATCTGTGCAGGCACAGTGCTATTCTTGTGTGGCCAGCAAAAACAAATGGGCTGAGTCAGTTGTCTCTCTCAAATGAAGATATTTTGTTCTTTACCTGTCCATCATCTCTCTAGGATGCATATGTACCATCTGACTGGACTACTTTAAGTACAATTAATATTTGTTCTGTGTCTCATACGTGCTTTTCTGGTAATGACACGACATTTATTTATTGCTCTTCATCCAGAATTAATAAAGAAGCCAGAGGGGCTATAGATCTCATGATTCCCTGGCAGAGAGTTGTGAGCAGGTTGTCTGAACTCCACAACCCCCAAAAGGTCATTTTTTTTTTTTCATAATTTGGGCCTTTCTGCATTCACAAAGGTTATTGAAGTCCATTTTTTCCATCTTTGTTATTTGTTCTTCAGCTTTTTTTTTTTGGTGAAAAACAGCGATGAAGTTCAAACCTCTGCTGCACTGAATTCTTTGGCAGCTTTCTAAAGCTGCCCGGAAACCATTGTGAAAACTTCTATAATCAGATAGTGACTGATATCCAGTGAGAGCTGATAGAAGTGTTTGAAAATAAAATGCAGAGTGCTATAAAACAGCTTTACTAGATAGTAAATAACATTTCAAATATGCAAGGAAATCACATTCCAGCCCTGCTTCGTCTCTGCTGCCTTCTTTCCCTCCAGGACCTGTTGTAGCTGTGGGAAGTCCACTCCATGAGAGATGTGATTTAGGTGTCCCTGTTGGCTGGCAGGTCTCCCTGCTGGGCTTTCACAGGAGATGGGAAGAGAGAGAGAGACCCTCCCAAGGCTGACTTGGGTTCCCATCACCCTCACTGGGGGCTGAAAAACCCCCAAAGAGCAGCAGTGTCCTGGGTAGGACAGGGAGCATCTCTCGTGCTGTGCTCTGGCCCAGAGCTTGCTGTTGTCCTGCTCTCTGCACTCACAGCCTAGAAAATGGGAGAGAGAGCCTGGCCTTGGCACAGGGTGCTGGGAGAACCTGGTGCTGGGTGCCCAGACCTTGTGATCCTGCTGAACCTCCTCAGCTCTTGGCTTGATAAATACGAAGTGATTTGAGAGAGCTTAGTCCTAATGAAAGATGAGTGTGTGGACTTACTGTCAAAGGTCTTGAGAGAGGCTGCTGTGCTGCCAAAAGGGAAAAAACCCAAACCAATACACGCAATAAAGAAGCAATGTCTGACCAAAATGAAGCTGCGAGAGTGACCCTGCTAATGAAAAGAAATTTTTTGCATGGAGTTATAGAGGAGTGAATGACCAGTCAGGGGAAAATATTATTTTCCTGGGAAAGCTTAACATTTGAATAAGGAAAAAAGACTGCTGCTTATCTGTGGCAGATTACTGTGCCCTATTGAAAACACTGCCCTGAATTTTTCTCTCCCTCTTTCTGAAGCTGTTCTTTTTCACATCAGGCAAAAGGGAAACAAATGTGTAATTGTCTCATACATAATCTCTAATCTCAGTTTCGGCACAAATGTGTAGCAGTCCTTAACAGAGGAAGAGAAAATGTGCTTGTTTGGAATGAATGTTTGGTTGTCTCTGAGCACAGACACTGTGACATGCTGTTCACATCTTGGGCAAAGGATCCTTGTGACTTTTAACTTGTTCACAAAACTGACTTTAAATGGGTTTTAGCCAGAAATGAAAATGTATGGGGTCATCTTAGAGACTGGAGCATAATGAAAAGAGAAAAAATGCTGTGGGATTTTTTCATGGAGATGCAGGGAATGATTGTTAAGTGCTGGTGTAGGTATGAGTTCATCAAGGTACAGGCGCTCATTTCTGTCCATGGAAAAGTCAATTTGATTTAATGAGAATACGCTAAGCTTCACAATGGAAACATGCTGAAGTACCTTCCAGGGGCATTAAACAGCTGCCCCAATGTTGTCTGTGTCACCAATGTCAAAGTCAGCCTATTTGATGAATTTTGCCCTCTTAGTGTGAAATCACATGTGGTTTGCAGCAGAATTTTGTGAGTGCCTTTGAATGCAAAATCCAGGCTGTAGATGTGTGGATGAAAGGCTCTGTATAAATGTCAGCCTTTATTATTGTTACAAATTTCCGGCTTCTGTTATTAAGACATTTTATATAGATCTTTGCGTGTCTCTGTCTGTGAGTTTGAATTAAATGCCTACCACAAATCTCCCTGGCATCCCGTGGAGGGGATTGCTTTAACTTGGTGCTCTTCTAACCTTTCCTTCTGTTCAGGGAATAAACCAGCTTTAAAAAAATGACCTCATAAAAATGGAGTAAACTCTGAGCTCTTTGTTTTTCTCAGGTCTAACCTCCAGGAAGACTATAAATTCATTTATTCTATAAAGCACAAAGAAGTAAATCTTCAGCATAATGTGTGGGGAATTAGCCACTTAACTCCCATTAACATTAATGGGAACTGAATATTTATTTGCCCCACAGCACATAAATCTTTGCCTTGTAACTTCTACAGTTTCTAACTAAAATGTTTCCATTGTTCGAAGGATCATGGTTATCCTGCTGGTGTGTTTACTGGGTTGTCAGGCTATGGGAGATATATTGGATGTTTCAGTCCTTTTCCCCCAAGTAAGCTGTAAAATGCATTGGGGCTCTGTAATGTGAACTTTCTGAAACCTCTGTGTGATAAGCTCAGATGATTCAAACCTCCTCTGCTTGGTGCTGGTCCCGTGGTTCCTGCTGGGAGCTGGAATCATTTGACAGGAATAAACTGCTGTGACTGATGGACTTTTGGTCTGTGCCTGGGGTGAAGGATGGATGGGGCTGAGGCTCTTGGTGCTCTGCCACGAATCTTCACCTTTTCCACAATCTGTATTTCTTCATTTCTTCCTACAATCCTGTGTTCCCATTTTAAGAGAGTTACACTCTCAGCTCTTTCTTCTCTACCTAAAGTCAAGATCAGGAGAATCAATCAAACCCCAAATAACCCTGCTTTGAGGAGACCTCTTGTCTTTCCCGTGGAGGAGGGTGAGGGGGCCATAGCTCAGTGAGACCTATTGGAGACTCCACAGTTATGTGCATTTACAGCTCAGTGAGACCTATTGGAGACTCCACAGTTATGTGTATTTACAGCTCAGTGAGACCTATTGGAGACTCCACAGTTATGTGCATTTACAGCTCAGTGAGACCTATTGGAGACTCCACAGTTATGTGTATTTACCTGGAAGACACTGAGTTTCTCTCTCAGGATGGATGAGCCAGTGGAGCCTCGCAAATACATGAATATGAAATCTGCCATTCACTGGCTGAAATCCAGGCTCTGTTTTACTCCATGGCAAAACTTCTCATGACTTCAGCACACGAGGTTTAACTAGAGCATGAAACTACTTTTCCCTAAAGCATTTCATAGAAACCTATTACTCTTCTGTGTGGTTTGTCTGAATCACTCCAAGGAAGTTCATAAATCCTCCAAATTTCTGGTTAAAAGTAAATAAGTAACAATGGAAGCAGAAAAGCTCCATCTTACCTCCTATCGATTTATGAAGTATTTTGCAAATAAAGCCTTCCTCTGCACCCAAGTGCATTGGGCAAAAAGCAAGAGGCTTAAACTAAAGCTGGAGACTTTTAGGCAAGACATCAGAAAAGGCTTCCCAGGGGTGAGGGTCGGGAAGTACAGCTGCAGGCTGTGCAGGCTGCTGCCTCCAGGAGGAGGCCAGACAAATTGTGAGGAGGGACCTAGGTGGTCTCGTTGAAGAGGAAAAGAAGGGTTGTTAATTTAGATACTCCCTTTCAGCTCTGTCGCTCTGCTGGAGCAAGAGGGGATCCGCTGATTTTTAAGGCTGGTGGATTGAGTCGGTTTAGTTCTGTTAGACTTTTCAATGAACCAAGAATACCATCTTCTGGTCTCACTTGCCCCTGTTCTGTGTCCCTGTGATCCTGGGGAGTTGCAGGTGGTGGAGAACCTGCCTCCCTTCCTGGTTCTCCACCTTTTCCAGGGAGCTGAGCACACTCCAGCAGTGCAGGACTCTCCTCTCATGGCAGTGAGACACTGAGACAGTCCTCAGCTAAGCTAACTGTGCAGAAAGCCTTTTTTAACAGTGCCTGAACCTCTGGCTTTATTGTCCAGACCAGCTCTCTCTGCACCTGTCAGGTTCCTCCCGAGACTGAAACGAGAGCAGTCTCCACGTCTGTTTTCACAGCTCCAAAGCAGAGACAGGGATTTGTCAGGAAACCATTAAGCAATGCTACACCATTTGTTGTGGATCCATTTTCTTTCCTGAAGCCAGAGTATTTGTTTTCAAGATTTAGGGAACAGGATTCTGGTGTGACTCAGGCCAATATAAACGCACAGGACCCCTCCAGGCAATGAGTAGAAACACTTTTGATTCACACACTTTGCTGCACTCGAGGCACAGGGATGAGAACCACGCCTGGCTCTGGAGCTCTCAAGCCACAGGGACTGGCTGCAGGGGTAGGCTCAAGGATGGGACACCTATGAGATATTAAAACATCAAGTTGTTGCTCTCATTAGGTTTTTAAAGCACCATAATCATGAACTATGGGCAAACTGGAAACCTCACCTGCAACATGCTGATGGCATGTTGAGCACATCCCTGGAGCCAGCCTTGATTTCAGGTTTAGTTCCTATGAAAAATATTTAATCAGGAAATCTTTATTCAAACTTTGAAATGAATGTGGCACTATTCATCAAAATCTTTGAAAATAGCAAATCAATTTTAGCTGTGAACACACAAGATTAATGTAAGCCTCACACTCAGGATATTCCTTCCTGAATGAGCCATTAGCAGACTCTGCACTGGGTATCAGTTACTGAATGTAAATATCTGAAACAAAAGGTGCCTAACAATGTTCAGAATCTCCTCTCAAGAAAGAAGGGTAGGAAATGATCAAAGAGAGCAGAAAACTAGAGAGGAAATTGCAATTACACAATCTGAAGTTAAGTGTTTCCTACGGAAAAGAACGTGGTGCCTTTAATCATGAAAAGATGAGATTCCCATTAACTCTTTTCTGTCACCCACATTTTGGTGCCACAAAGGCCCCATCCAGCACAGCCATCCCAGGAGACTCTTCCAGCTGCGTTGATCAGGATCCATGGGCACCATCCACATCCTTGAAGAGAAGGATCCTCCAGCTGGACTGAGCCACCAGAGCATCTCCCTGGAGCAGCTAGGCTCACATGGACACGCTGCCCTGGCCAGACCTGGTTTGTACAAGCTGCTTCTGCCCTGGCTGAGGGTGGCATGGCCACACCAGCTCTGTGGCACTGTAGGAGCACAGAGACAGGGTTGGGCAATGCCACGGACCAGTCAGGATGATTTATGCTCAACCATGTTTGGAGAAACAAATGCACGTATCAGATAAAACCATATTTATCTCTTCCCCCCCCCCCCCCCCTTTTTATTCTAAAGTGCTGGAGGGGTTTCCAACAATAGATAAAATCATTTTCACAAAGCTGAAATGCAAAATTTGTTCCAGAGCTTGTTAGGTCCTGAAATCTGTAGGTGGGGTTGGGAAAATGGCATTCCCAGCTCTTCGCCAACAACAAAGCTATTAGAGCCTTGATAAATGTTATCCAGTTCAGTGCTGCTGTTTGTGCCATATTCCCAACAGCAAATGCAAGCATCTTCAGGATCCAACAGGCTCCCAAGGATAAGCCCAGCAATTCAACTAAAAATAAATATAATTAACCCATAAAAAGAAAAATGTCTGTAAGATTATAATCCTTGCAGCTAGCTGGAATGTGCTTGGGAAATATTTTTGTAGTTAGTTGCAAATCAAGTATGTTTTACATGGAGACAGTGTTGCCAAAATAATACAAAATAGATTTATTAAATCAAAGATGTAAATGGAAAAAAGAAAAAATATAAAAAAATGGAAAAAAGCATTTTCACGTGTTTAGACAAGTTTCTCATAAATATTCTTTCCTTAGAATCAACAAGTTGGTTCCTGGCCTAAGGTTGTGTTTTGTAACCTGTCAGACTGCAGCCTGCAAGAGTGGATAGCAAATATCAGATGAGCGATCCAAGGGATTTACTCATTTTTAATGGCTAATTCTTCATTCTTATGATGTTTTAATCATTCATGACCTTTATCATAATCCATCCCTTCCTAAAATTTCCATTGCTGGGAACTTGTTCAGATTGACTATCAGATATATTGAATAAACTGTCCAAATCATGTTGTCTTGTCTTCTGTTACGTGTCCTGCTAAGTGAGGCTTTCCAATCAGGACAGTAATGAGCATCACACAAAGAATATTGTACCACCTCCCCCAGCTTCTTAAACATCTTGGAGATGTTTAAGATGATCTTGGAGAACCAGTAGTAATGGGTTTACAGCATTTCTGAAAAGTGAAAAAGTTTTCATGAATAGATCATCTAACATTGTCTGAAGAGTGATAAATTAATAATTTCACTAAAATCACTTCAAAAGAAAATGAGTCAGTGCTCAAATTCTGAAGGATAGAGCCTTGTGGCAGAGCCTCTAATCTTCTTAAAGATTCCTTTCTCAGACTGCCACGAGATGCTGTCTGGACACATTCTCATGATGTGCCCAACAGATCAGCTCCTGTCTCTTCAAAACTAATCAATTCTCTTGACTTTCAGCAAAGGGAATGGTGGCACTGTGCACCTCTTAGGAGCTATCAAACCCCTCACAGGTCTGGGCTCGTTAGCAAGACCTGTAATTAGTGCTCCCATTGATGCATTTGTTACACTATCACCTTGAAAGCTTCTAGTGTTTACGTGTCAGATGAATTTCCCAGTGTCCAGTATATTGAATTCTTTGCTTGCTAAGAGGGCAGGGATGTGGGGAGGTGAACACATCAGGCAAGGTTTGATGGCACAAAACTGCTAAAGAGAAAACAAACTATCGTCAAGCTTGCTGGACAGCTGAATGGGAATCTGAGAGGGAATTCATTAAAAATCATGTCACATATGCCCAGTGCAGAGCCACGATTGGCAATTGGCTTTGCTGGAACTAAAAGGCTGAGCCCAAACTTTTCTGGAAAACTCCCTCAGGCCATTTCATTTACAAAAAGACCAAGCTTTTGAGAGCATATAATTATCCTTCATCCCTGCCATCTTATCCTGCATTAAATTTAATTGCTCACAAAACTTGGCAACATTCTCAAATCCATTTAAAGAAATTAAGTGGTTCTGTCATTTTTTAGTACTCTTGATATGAAAGTGTTTCAACTTTCACTCTGTGACAAGAACGTCTGCCTCCTCCCCTTCCCCCAAAATATACATTCTTCCTGAGAGCACTGAGCTCAGAGGGAACAGATGGGCTAAAAATAGTTGATTTTGGCCAAGACTATCAAAAGTCATCAGTGATTTTCAGTGCCTCTATTTTTAGAGGTGAGTGCTGACCACTTACTGGAAGTCACATTCCTTCAAGCTTGCAGAGCTGGGCACCCCACATCTTGCTCTGTTATTTCCAAAGTAACAGGTCATGAGCATCAGGGCTTTGATGGAATCACCACCCTGTGCCTTGTTCTGTTATCCCAGCCCAGGAGAAGCTCCCCAGTGTTGCTGAGCACAGGGCTGACCCATTGAGCCACTGACCACTGAGCCACTGACCCACTGAGCCACTGAGCCACTGACCACTGAGCCACTGACCCACCAGTGCTGTTCAATATGAAAGCACCCCATGCCATTTGAATTTTCTCTCCACGCTTCACTGTCAGCTGGTAGAGCCAAACCTGTCACCTGCAAATGAGACTTCTAAAAATATGAACCAAAAGTTGTCCCCATGGCACTTTCCATCCTTGCCCAGTCTTTGTTGCTGGCACCTGTACTAGTTCTTTCAATCTTACATGAAAAACTGTTTTGATATTTACCTGCCTGGTATATAAAGGCACATTTTTTACACAGGTCACGAAGAGGACAAGGCATTTAAATACATTTCAAAGATAAAAGATGAACGCTCCTTACTCCTTTCCATAAATGCAGTGTGCAAAAACGATGTCAGCACAATTAGAGATGGGATGGAAATTTTGAGTTCACTGAGTGAATATCTGTTAACATCGGCCTTTTATCTACAGCTCTCTTTTCAACTGTGAAATGCTGTTAATCCATCATGAGGTCTTGTCATGTGCTTGCTAATTATATGTTTTGTTGTTCTTCAAATGAAAACAAATGAATTTGGGGCTTGGAGTCGTAGGGGAAATTCCTGATGATCAAGTAAAACTATACTAATGGCACATATGACAATTAAGACCCCTAATTAGGTTCATAAGAGGAGTATTTTCAAACATCCTGAGCACCTACAGCTCCTGTTGTCTGCAGTGTTATGTGCTGAACTCCACTGGACCCAGCACAGCACTACATTAAATAAATGTCACATTTTATGTACAGTGTGAAAGAGAATTATCTGTGAAGCAAAGGTCAATGAAGTCAGATTTTCTGCTGTGTTTATTGGCGATAAACATCTCGAGAGAGAATGTGAGCATCTCCAAACACAGGGTTATAATGTTAATATGTTATCGCTTTATAAACTATCTGTATCCTGACAGGGGAAGTGAGCTTCAGTCCCAGATGAATTACGAATGAGTGACTCCCTAATATAAATAAAGGCAGGAGGATGGGGCCTGTCGAGCAGTCTGAGCACAAGAGCTGGAAAGAGGAGCCAGGGACTTATCTCAGCTTTGGAGAGTGAGCTGCTTTGGAGTCCGGTCCAAAGCTCTGTTAATTAAGTGGGAGTCATTCCAGCCCTATCAGAGGACTTTATCACTCTTTATTAGGGCTACCATATGTCCATTTTTTTTTTTCTTACATTTGTCTTCCTTTTCTTCCCCCAAAATCTTTTCCCCTGGGTTTCTGATAGGTGCAGCTCATCCCCAGGTGTCCCCAAACCCTAAAGTACACAAGTGTGTGTGTGTAGGTGTGGATTTGGTTTGTCACAGTGGGCAGATGTTGGATGTCAGTGGATGAACAGGGAGATGATGGAGGGTCAGGGTATCATGGGCTGGCAGAAGGACCTGTGCTGGGAAGACTGATGATGGGGGAAAAGAGGGATTTTGGGGTGAGGAAATGAGGAAGAAAAAAAATTGTCAGGGAGGGATAAGTGAGAAAAAAAGATTTCTTTGGAATAGGAGGCTCTGGGATGCAAAGAGGAACATAGGGTGGGAGTCCTGGGGTCACTGCCTTGCCATTTAACCCTTAACTGGGACTTAGAGAGTAGATTCCCACAGACTTGTCCAAGCTGTCATGTCAACTTCTCTGCCCCTGTGTGCTGCCAGTGCCTGCCTGGGCTGGGGGAGAGGGTGGCTCCACTTGTGGCCTTGGAAATGTCACCAACTTCCCTGCTTCAATGCCCCTCCTGCACGGCAGGGTGAGTGCCATAGTCACCTTCCAGGCTGGGGAGCTGGGAGGTTCAGATCCTGTCTGTGAAGGTTTAGGGAGGAAGCCGTGTTCTGTTATTAAACCAATCCTTTGGAACAACAGAATAAATGCTGAAGCCTTACATTTGAGGAAAATGTTGTGGGAATAAAATAGCTTAATTAAATTATATTTGGAAGTGAAGGTCTTTCTTTTCATAGCAGTGCAGGTGGCTGAGGCAGTGATGGTTCATGTCCAGCCCCTCCTGCTCCTCAGGATGTCTGGCTGAGTGGAATGTGTCCACTACACACTGGGAGATGTCCAGGTGAGCCTTAGGTGGCTTCACCTGGTTCTGGATTGACCCCAGATGACTGAGAGCCACTTCTCCCACTCCCTGCCACCAGATGTGTGTCTCCTCTCCTACACTTTAAGTCTCAGACAAGACATCCTGTGACTTCATCCCTCCTCAAGGATTTCCACAGTGTCCTGGTTGCAGCTGAACTCCAAATGCACACATGTCTGGAGCTGGGGCTATTCTTGCCTCTGACAAATATTTCAGACCTCACACTTCTACAGCTAAACAAATGTAATCCAAGCATCAGATCATAAAATTTCGGAAAAAAATGATTTGAACTGCTGGCATGGCTTCTAGCAGTGCACTGGGGGCAGCTCTCGTTTCACGTGTCCCCTGAGGCAAGTAAAGCATTTCACTCCTGGTAACTGAGCTATAACTGTAGGTCTCAAGCAGCCCATGTTCCATGTTACAATGTGAGAAACCTGAGGGCTTTTGCTTTTTGTGCAGGAGATTATCAAAGCACCTTTAAAGGGAGCCAGATTTCCTGCCTCACCTTTCCTCTCCCCTTGCTCCCACATCCACTCCTCGAGAAACAAAAAGGTGTCAAACTTTCTTCCACACGTCCAAACGAGCCACATTGCCCAGGCAAGTGGGGAGCAAAGACTTTGGCCTCTTGAAGACTCTTTGCAGGCAGCTCACAGGCAGGTAGTGGCTCTCTGGTGCCAGGCACACTAATACAGGGACAAAGACAGCTGATAACCACCTTCACATAGGTTTATTTCCCTAACCTGCTTACACTCCATCACTACCAAACCCAGCATGCTGCAACAAACAAGTCCATTCATGTTTTAGGGGAAAGAATGTGATTTTGCAACTCACTGTTCTCCTTTTTCCTCTGTGGTCCACACTTGGCTCTGAAGGAGCAAAAGCACAGGGAAGTCAGGATAACACATAATAGGGCTGATCCTCGCTCCTCACCCAGCTCTCCCAATTATCTGAACTGTTACTAGTTAACCATGAGAAACAGTTTATTAAAAGCAAACTTTTGGCTTGTCCTTGCAAATGACCTTGGGAGTTTCAGATGTGCCAGGACCAGGAGAAGGAGTGCTGGTGTCAGGGGGCTGGAGAATCTGCTGGGTACAAATGTGGGTCACCAAAGGGTCACCACACCACTCAAATGCCAGGGATAACTGTCACATCAATAATTATCTCTTGTGAAATGGACAGGTGTCAACATTTGCTTTGTTTTGCAAAGGAATGAAATTGAAAACTTCTGGTGTTGGGAGTTTTTTTTTCCCCAGAAAAAATAAGGGAATAGTTTTATTCTGGATGAATGCCTGATGCACCAGGTTACAGCATCCATCTCTCAGGGTGCAGAAAGCAGTGCTTTCTCTGCTCCCTCACCAAATGGTTGGGGTACCAGCTGAAAGATTGTGCACCATTCCAGAAAAAAAGACTTGGAAATAACTTTCCACAGTGCAGGTGAGGGGCCTGGACACCAAATAGTCTCCTGGATGAGGGCAGGAGAGACAGAAAGGGCTGTGCTCCTGCTCTGCCTCCTCGCTCAGCAGTTTCACACCTTGTCTGGAGTTAAATTTAGCAGAACAAATACATTTGCACAGGAAACTTTTGTTCTAATTAACTGCCATTTTCCAACAACACAAACCCCAATTCACTGAAAACTTGCTGGTGACTTGGATAGAACTGCCACTGGTTTGATGGTGCTCCTGACAGAAGGCAGGATCAGCCTGAGAAGTGGAAGGATAAATAATCAATTTTCACATGCTGGAGGAGCAAAACTGAAAGCTTTTGATGTGAAAAAGCACCTGAACAATCAGATGCTGACATTCATAGCACTGGAAAATTCGACTCTGAGAGTGGGCACTGAGCTTGAAGGAGCAAAGAGAGGTCACACGTATTTTTTTGTGGGAAGACAGTGGCTACACCTGCCAGCTCATCCTAAGAACTCTGCTGAGGCGGGAGGAAGGAGCTTAAGGATGTGCCAGTTCTTTTCTGTGAGGTGGCTCTGTGCCCAGTGCAATTATGGAAGGAGGAAAACAGCAGTTTTGTGAATAAAGCTGGCAGCTGCCCAACACAGCCCGGAGAAACAACCGTACCTTGGAGAACCCTTCCTTTTTCTCCCTGGGCTAGGACAAGCTCTTTAAAGGAGTTTAGCACTCATGTAAGCATCTTCATTTCAAGATGCTTATTACTGATAAAACCTGTCCTGGTCCCTGAGCAGTCTCCAGCCTGTGCTGGTATCAAATGCCTACGATGCTGGTGTAGGAGGTTTGCCTGCTTTAGACACTTAATCTGTAATGAGTGAAAGTTGGTTTCAGCTCAGAAGCATTAGGTTTAAAAATACTTCTAGGGTTTAACAGTAACCAGTATAGCTCTGGACAAGTTTATTATCCTATATGGTTGCTGAACAAGCTTAATTCTCAACCACAAAGGCTTCCTCTGGTACTTTTAATTGGGTTTCACATGGGAAAAAACCATCCTTGGATCAGTTCTGACCACACTCCCTTTTGCTGTGGCTGTACGCAGGAGGACTTTGTTTTCCCAATGTGAGACATCATGCACAGAGCTCCTCAGCTCTGTGGCTCATGCTGGTTTAAAAGCACTGGTTCTGAGCCTGCCTGTGTCCTTACAATCCTCCCCAAGCCTTCCCTGGATTGCAGAGCTGCGCTCAAGTCTCTTTGCAGCCATCCTCGGGGTTAAAAACTAAGCCCATACACTTTGAGCTCCTCTCCATCATGTATTTCAGCAAGTTATTCTGCAGAGTGATGAGGCCATTTCCCACATCCCACACATCTCCTTACACTGGGGAAGTGAAGGAAAACACTGTAAAGGAGTAATAATCCCCCCACATGCTGAGGCTGGAGGGAGAGGAGCAGCCCTGCAGTTATTGGCAGCCTCCTGGTAACAGCAAAGCCTCCTCCAATGGCTGTATCAATAAATCAAATGCATGAACATTAACACCATGTGGTTCTTTAAAGTGGATCTTTGTTCTTATGGCAAGAAGCTGTATTACCAAAGTTTTACAAACAGAAAAGACACAAATTTAGTCTTCTGGAGTACAAACTTTGGCTCATTCTGAGCAACAGCCAACATTACTTTGCTGATCGGTCCTAGTGGTTTTATCTATTGAAAACCAAGAGAAAAAAAGATTAAAGAAGGGCAGAGGAGTCATCAAGAAGAGAAGATGAAATGAGAAATAATGCAGAAAGTTAGAAAGAGTCTGCTGGAAACAAAAGTTGCATAAAGGTTAAAGCAGAACTGCGCTCAATGAAGTGTGAGTTCTTGCAAACCCTTTTATGCAATTATGGCAGAAGGGCCAACGTGAAGGAGAACATTATGCAAAGAAAATAAATACCATAGAGAAAAAGAAAGGTGAATCCAGGTTAAGGCAATGTAAATAGCTTTCTGTTATACACACACCCTCCATGTCCTTCGTTCCTTCTGAAGAAAAGTATTATATTTTATAGTCAATAGATGTGTTTATCCAAGTCACTCCTAGCTCACTTCACAAGGAAGGCTTTGAGGTTTTTACTTTTTGGTTCCAGACAAAGTAATTTTTCTTTGTCCTTTTTTTTTTTTTTTTCCCTTTTTAGAAAAATGCAATACATTTTTCATATTAACAAAACAAGAGATTGAAAGATTACTTTTGGCACTTCCCTTCCATGACCCATTAGCTGCTTATGTGAGGGAAGAAAGGCAGGAGATGGTCCTTGCTGAGACTGCAGCCCCTGCAAATACCAGTTTTTTTCCTTTGGAATATCTTTCCCCATGTAATTTTTAAAGCAAACTGCCTCACACTGATTACAGATCTCCTGATGTGGCCAGATGAGGGGAGCAATTATCTCCCTTGCTTTGGAACCCCAGCCCTCACCATCCCCAGCCCTGGCTGACTGCTTTGCAGCTACTGCTGCCAGCAGGACTGTTTCCCCTTTGGTTTCCTCATGAACATTTCCATCCAAAGTATATTTTGCATTTTTATTGGTCGTCCCCAGACATGTGGCCTTTCATCTCTTGGCATTGGATCCATATGCCGATCTCAGCGGGGCGTGCAGGCTGCAGCAGCTTCCCATGCCACACCTTCCACGCATCGCTGCCCGTGTTCCAGGTCACATCCCATCCCCATCCCATGTTTCACGAGCCTCAGCATCCTCTCCAGGCTCTGTCCTGTGCACCATGCAGCTGCCCTAGACCCTCCCTTCCACACTCCTGCTGCCACAGAACTGCAAGGAGCCTGTCTGTGCTTTCCTTCCAGAAAATGCCTCTCATTTACCTGGTGACCCCTCCTGCCCAGTAACCCAAAATGTGTGTGGCCCCACAGAGGGGATGAAACACCCTGGGGATGTTCAGTCACTGGGGGATGGTTCCAACCCCCACCAAAATCCACAAAGATTTTGTTAAACTGTGGGGTTGGTGCCCTCCACCAACTTTTCCACTCGGCATCTGTGGGAAGGGGATCACAAAGGCAATGACCAACAGCCCCAATTTTTTCCATAGTGTGAATGAATTCTCCCAGGCTTTTTCACTGGCCCAAATCCAGCTCTGATGATCTATTCTGGCCACAATTTCAGTTCAACAGTCAAATGAAGTGAGGAGTGCTGGAGAGATGGCAGAGGTGTGGGAAGAGCTCAGCCTTGACACGGTGCCTCGGATGTACCTGAGGCATGAAGGAGTCTGGAAACACAAGGGCCTGGTCCTGTGTTAGCATCTGCTCCTCCTGCCTGGTGTGTGCAGCTCCAGCTGATGTTGACAGCAGTCCCCTGTGTGTCTGGACAGAGCCTGAAGCAGAGCCACGGTGCTCTCACTGTTTCACACCTGGTTCTTCCTCACGCACTACAAAGCAAAAAAATCCCTCCTCCTTGTTCTGGTTTGATCTTTTTCACACATCCCGACGCAGCAGGCAGCCTCAGAGCTGCCCCCAGAAAGGGTTTCTGCTCAGTTTGGATTGTGAAAGAGTTGTCAAAGAAAATTATGCTGTAATCCTGGGAGATCCAATAAAACTGTCCCACAGGTTAGGGCCTTGCCAGTTGGAGGCAGTTCTTAATGCAGATTTCACTCTGCATGTGTCACATTCGCTAATTTTCCATGAATGATTCCTGATTTTCAATCGACCTTGGTCTTTAGGTTCATAAAACTTTGTTCTGCATTGAAGTCTTTTGGCAATGTGAAATTTGCCTGAAATAAAGCAGGAAAGAGACATCCTGAAATATAAATTCAGTAAGATTGTGCACAGGGAGCAGAAGTACTGTCAAATGGTACATTTTGTGCTGCTTCTACTGAATGAGGAGAAGTTCCCGTAGAGAAGGTGATCGGATTTAAGAAATACGGATTCAGCTTGTACTTCTGAAAGACTTTAGGCTGAGTTTGTAAATGATTTGGGACTCAACTTTTCCCCTGTAAATACAGTCTCTGTTTTTCCTGTTGTGTTTCCTGTAGTTTTCAACGGGACCCAGTGGAATTGCTGTACAAGTCCCATGGAATAATCCATCTGTTTCAGTTTCATTAAATGCCTCACTGATGCCCTTTCCTGGGAGAGTAGATCATTCTCCCTGCTTTCCTACACACCAGGCTGGCCCTATTTACATGAGCTGACAGACTACCTGATGGAGCCATTATTCTCTTCTCACATATAGTCTAAACTATTTCCTCTTGCTGGGCACAGAGCAGTTTTAAATCAAGACGTCTCAGTTCATGGAGGTTAGGAGCAGTCTTATAAAATGCCTTATTTCTTCCTTGCTTCTATGTAAATCTATTTTATTGGACAATTGGAAAACATAACACTTGGCTTGTGTGGATAACCCCCTGTGCGCTTCCAAATACAATATACAGGGTTTTTTCTGAATAAGCTTTCCATGAAAGCCTGTTTTTCCCTGCATCCAGGCAGAGCTTTTGGAGAGCAACCTGCCCTCCTGCCTGAAATAACACCCAAACCCAACCCTTGGCTGGGAACTCTGCACAAAAAGACATTTCAGAGCTGACATTCAGGTCACATCGAGGTGGTTTCTGTGTGATTTTAAGCCTGAGAATACTGGTTGGAGCAGTGCTGGAATCAATGGAAAAACCTCCAAGGGGTTTTAATAATTCTCTATCACCTGCTGTGCCCAATAAAAGGAGGTGCCCAAGCAGAAATTAACCCATGAGACCCCTTTGCCCATTGCTGCCAGGCAGCCTCTCATCCCTGCCATCCCTCCCAAATGTGTTCTGGCAGGCAGAGTTTGTTCTGGCCAGGAGCTGGGTTTGCAGGGATTAAAGAGAGGCTGTGTGGTGGGCAGCGAGCCCCGGCAGGCCGCAGATAAAGGCGGCATTGGAGAGGGAATGGGCACGGTGTGGATGGAGGCTCTGGGGGAACGGGGCCAGCCGGGGACATGGGGGGGAGCTTCCACACCCAGAATACACATGGATTAGTGATAAATGCACCAATCTCCACACTTGGAGCGAGAAGTGCTGGCCTGCTGGAAGCCCCTGTCCCTCCTATCGCAGGGCCTGGCTCTCTCTGGGCTCTGGGGTGATACAGTGCAGCCCTTATGCTCTGCAGGACTCCTCGTCAGCTGCCCAGAGCTGTACAAACACGGCAGGAAAACACCACCTGAATATTTAAAACCATCAACAGGCTCCTTTAGTGCCTCTGCTTGACATTTAATGCTCTGCGTCGAGGAAGAAATAGTTAACTGAAACACCAACTCACTTTTGCAGTCAGGCAATATCTTGTGCTTATTGTCACCGTCAAAAAGTGTTTTTGCTTAAGCCATGCTACTGCAGCACAGGGCATAAAAAAAGGGAAAGGATTTGCTGCTGGATGCTAAGTCATACTTCATTTTGCTATTTAAGGAGCTAATACAGTAATGGAATAGAGCACAGGCCCAAATGAAAGTTCATATGTTACTGCCAACTCCAAGCAATTTAATTTTGTGACTCAGGCAGCATAATTGTGAAATTGGCTTAGAGCTCATCGCGTTGTTTTATTTTTATCTGTTTGTATTTTTAAATGCATGCTTGAGGTTCATTACGACCCAAAGGTTCATCTCAGTTACATTTTGAGGATTTTCAGTGTATTTGGGTGGGTTATGAGGCTGTTTTTTATGGCTGAGAGCAGAGATCCTCTCACAATTGTCTGCAAGATTTGGACTGTAAGTGAAATACTAAATGCACCAAAACACAATAAAACAAAGAGGACATGGGAAGCCTTAGCACAGACACGCTGTGGTTCTGCTCCATCTGGCCACCCACCTTCCCTGCTCACCCACAGGGTGCAGGGATACAGGGAGAAAGGGATGAGAAAAATACCTTAAATGCATTTCCTGAAAGGGCACCAAGTACGGATTTCACTCGGTTTGCCTCCAAACCCAGAGATAAAAAACATGTGAAATTCTAAAACATTAATTATAACGAGAGGGTGGCAGCTTTGTTTCGTTTCAGGGTGCTTTTCATAAGGCAGTCTGAGGCTGTGTGCGGGTGCTGAGTGTTTTCAAATGTAAATCTGATGGCAGGCTGCAGCCCGTGGGGTAGATAAACAAGCTGTATTTTTAAACGCAGTGTGAAATGTGGGGGCTGACGTGACCATTATCAGAGCCTCACACATGACTTATGAGGCATCATAAAATACTTTCATATTGCAACAATGAAAGCTGAAGCTGCTCTGTGGTAGGCTTGTTTGATCTGATAGCTCACCCAGCTCCCCTCACTGGGGTCTAGGAGAAGGCAGAAATGTTTTCCAAGAGCTAAACTTCTGAATGCCAAGCTGTTCTCTCATAGTTTTTTACAAAGAAAATAAAAAATTTCTTGTTGAATGACTGATGAGAAACTGACTATTAAGACAATGCAGGTATCATTTTCAGGGACTTAAGGACATTCCAACCTGCCCATGAATCAACTGAACTAATCACCTGGATCAGAGCGGTGATATGAATGTAAAGAATTAGCTCATCTCCTTTTATTAAATAATTCATTAGTGTATTTTATCTGAAAATGAGCATTGTTAAGGGTTCTTCAGGCTAGTGGTACACAGCTGGACAGACGTAACAAATGCAGTCACTTCATCTCTTTCCAAATAACCAGACTCCAGACAACTTGGAGACTGATCCTGTAAATTCTTAATGCCACAAATTTCCTTTTCCTTTGATAGCCTCTTTCATCTTCATTTATTCTACTGCATTGATTATGTAAGTGATTATTCTTAGCCTTACTTGTACATCCAGGTGATATTTTACAGAACACCTGCCAGCTGTATATTGTTTCTGCATGTTAGTGTTAGAGTTTAGCTGTAGAGGTCTCAGTGCTGCATTTTATTCCTCCCAGTGCTGTTGGTTCCCTGCGTGATCTCGAACGAATCACCCGATTTCTCTGTGTTTCACCGCTGCTGCTGCAGCTAATCCGCAAACGCGGGAGACGCGGCTGTCCCTGAATTCTGTGAAAATCCTCCTGTGGAGGTGCTGGGCCGGGTCACTCCTCCCAGCAGATGCAAACGCTTCCTCTCATCAGGTGCCAAGCGGGGGACAGCCCAGCGGTGCTGGGATGCTCTGACATCCTCAGGAGAAGGAGGGATCCCGTGTCCCAGGGGCTCTCCCCACTCCGGCTTGCGGGCTGGGCTGGGATGCGGCTGGCGAGGAGCCGCAGCAGCGAGTGGCCGGGGCTGGAAGGGCTGGGACAGCCGTGTCCTCCCGCAGCCAGCCCAGCTCTGTGCTTTCTGCCTCTGCAAGAATAATTTCAATGGCACCAACCCGCGGGAAGAGCTGGACCTTGGAGAGTATTGCAGCGAGTGTAATTTGTCTTGCTGTCATGGGCATGAGGTTCAATTACCTTTCCCCCTCTCGTTCTGTTTGTTGAAGAATATGATGAAAATGTATGTAAGCAGTCAAATATTCAGAACTGTTTCAGCTTGGCAGAATATCTTTCTTCTTCTTGTTTTCACACCGTTTTACTTCGGGGGCATGCAGGCACACTGAATTCATGTCTGTGGTGATTTTGCACCGAGCTGATTCCAGTCAGTCTAATCACAAAGCTGGGCAAAGGAAAGACTGAATTTTCAAACTGATGACACATTTATACCAGAATTGTAACTTTATAATATTAATGTATCATTTAACTTACATGTATACTTTGGAATGTTTATAACTACTGTAAATCACAGGCGAGAGGGGCCAAGAGAGTGCCACACAGCATTCCTAGCACAACTCGTAAAATAAATACAACAATTGCAGGAGAACAACATTCCCCGTTTCAAAAGGGAAAATGTAGCTGCTCTGCTGCTCATGGGAAATGTGCTTGGTTGGATCTTCATCAGGAGCAAGCTGAGGCAGTGCTGTGGCCTTTTCTCTGTGACATTCAGCAGGGATTTCTAAGGATGAAGTGCCCATCGAGCCAGCACCAACCAGGAGCTGTGTCCCTGGGGAAGGACACCAGGCAGTTGCTGCTGGCATCATTGTTCCCTTCAGTATGCCAGCCCAGATTTTTGGATGTGATCTTCCCCCCTTTCCTGCATGGTGACTGCTCAAGAGCCATCCCCACTGAGTGTGAAGAGTGTGAAACTCTCTGACCTCCATCCACCTTGTCTTGCAGGGCACCTTGAAAAGAATAAAACCTGCTGTTCCCTGACCTGTAAAATTCTGTGGCTGATTTCTGACCTATTAACCTTCAGTTTTTCCTTTAAATTTAACTGTAATTTTATGACTTGACCGGTGGACTGTAAAATACACATTTAAATGCATTCAACTCAGATAAGGATCTCATCATTAGAACAACCTAACTTCTTTGTTTGAAGTTAATCACACCCAGCTTCTTCTGGATTCATCAGCACAATTACCGATACCTGTTTTTTCTCCCTGAAGTTGGAAATACAACCAGACATAAAGGCCTTCAGTTCTTAAAAGACAGTAAAAAAAAAAATTGCAAATCTTTTTGAAAATCCCACTCAACTTCAGAGACAAATCTACAGATTTGAGAAAACTCAAATTCTAGTCTGAATTCAGGACAGCTTTAAATATTAAAAATGAATTAGCTTCTGTGATTTAGGTGAAAGGATGACTTTTTTCCTGGCTTTATTATGCTGAAAGCGCTGTTGAGCAGCAAGCACAATGTGGTAACATTGCACAGGCAGCAAAATACCAAAATAACACCAAGGACAGGAGACTGTTTTAATGTACTTTCTGGTAAGTTATTTAACATGCTTTTGTTGGCAGGGTGGATGGTTTGGGGCTTTGGATCAGGCCTGGATTACTTAGAACAGGCAGTAGGCAGTGCCTCTCACGTAATGGCTGTTCCCAAATACAGCTGAAAGCCGGTGTAATGGGACACTCAGTTCTGTTTCTCTTCCCTAACACTGACACCACAAGTATCCCAGCATGTCCTTAAGTTTGGAAGGAAAAAACCTCTCCATTTCACTGCGTCTGCAGATGCTGAACTGGGGTCCTCATCTTACCAAGAAGTCCCGACTGCCCCTTCCTGGCAGAAAGGACAGGACCCAGAGCTCCATCCTGGGCTGCATCAGCCAAGTGAGTTATGTGGAGAGCAAAGCTGATGTCAGAAAGGGTTGGCAGAGCCCAGGGCAGGTTTCTGGCACTGCTGTCTGCCAAGGGCAGGTGGAGAAGAAGAGCTGTGTACAGCAGAATCAGCCCCTCTGCCTGTTTGATGTTTCCTCACAGTAACTTCACCCTGGAAACATTCTGACAGGTTAACGACCCAAAAAATGTGTTTCCTTTTCTCCCCTATTGGATCATTTCTTGTTACAGTCAACAATTAAAAGTTTTATTTTAATGCACTGCCTAATTTATAATGGGTTCTGTCCATCACACACAGAAATGCCCATTTTTTGAGTCAAATATAACCCTGCCCGTGTTCATACACTTTCTCCATGCAATCCTTGGCCTCTGCATTTCAGAAACGTGACCCCGTGAGGTGTTTATAGAAAGCTAAATATAGGTTTATCTGTTCTAGTCTTTCCATGAAAGATCTTTTTCCTTCAACACATGCAGATTAAACACACAGAGCAATATTAGTTAACACTTAAGTAATGCCATGCTGTGAAAAACACCAGGAAATTCCATTTTGAAGTTGACGTTCCAGCCCGAACTTCTGTTGATTTTATATTTCTTTCCTCCCAGAGGCATGAACTGAGGATAGGGTGTTGCTGGAAGCTGAGTGACGCTGCTGCAGACGGGTGTTTGGAGACACACCTCACACTAAGCTCTCTAGGTGCACTCTGAGGGTTCATTAGGGCCATGGTGGGAAGCAAGAGCAAAAATCCCACTGTTCTCAGCAGCCCAGAACCTACTGGAAGCAATATCTGGAAGTCCAGTGTATTAACTCCGAGTTAAATAAAAGAAAATGAACCAAACTTGAGGGAATTTGTGTTAGGACAGCTGTTTGCATGCATCTTCTGCTGGTCTTAACCCTCACACGTTGGGCTTTCCTGTTAGAGTTTACAATAACATCATTGCATCACAGTCCTAGTGTTTAATATTCCCTCTTTCAAAATATGAAGTTGCAGCTGACTCCTTGTATCCTTCTGGGATAAACGCAGAAAAAGCTTTCCTTAACAGCTGCTATATATTAATATTATTACCTATTACATCATATCTTATTACAGCTCTATTACGAGTTTCCCTTAAAATCTAATCACATTCTGAAATTGTTTACAGCAAAGCTAGAAACGGGCTCAAGACAGAAAGTTCACATCCCAGCATGGGCCTGAACTTTCTTGCAGTTCAGATTTGTTCAGACACAGCATTTAACTCTCTTGCTCCTGAAAGGTGGGAGCTACTGGAGGTTTGGATGAGCAGAACCACAGCCATGGATGTATGTTGGGACACCTGAGAGGTGTCTGGAGTGGTGGCAGCTGAGACAGGGTTTCACCTTCTGGTGTGTCAGGCTGAAAAGCCGAGAGACAAGGAGTGAAATGGTGCTCTCATATGTGTGAATAGCAAAACATGCACTGATTTCAGCAGAGCCAGAACTTCACTCCAGCAGAAGAGATGGGTGACAGACAGACAGATATTAATTAATTAACTCATTTGAGCTAAGCTAGGCTTATTTCTCTGCCAGTGAGCTCTGACAGAAATGTCATTGTACCCATCCTGAGCTCCTTATGGCACATCTGAGAGCCCAGCATGGGGAAGGACAGAGGATTGGGAGTGGTTTGAGGCTCCCAGGATGTAGAGAAAAGCTGTTCTGTGCTCAGATCCCCCTGAAGAAAAGGATCCAGAGCCCACCTGAGCCTCCAGAGACCTGGCCCAGCCCCTCAGGAGCTTCATCATGATGCCCAAACCTATCTTGCCTCCAGCTCTCACCCTCCAGCCTCCTGCAGAGCACGAAACAGCCCCTTGGCAAGGCAGCAATGGTTCTGCTGCAGGGAAACATCTCCTTCTTCTCCTATGGGAGCAACTCCTGCTACTGTGGGCAAAGCTTCCCAGGATGGTCCCTCAGAAGTGCAGTCTCATAACAGTGGAATAAAGCCAGGTCACCAGTCTCATCCACACTCTGACATTTCCATAGGTCTTTGCTTTACAGCTCTGATATTAAGTAGTTTGGCTAACTTTGTAGAAATGTTACTATTTTCTCGACAAAATGTCAAGTAAGTTTTCAGGGGGGAATACTTCATAACTGAAGTATGTTTTCCTAAGGGCAATAAACCACTAAGAAATGTACTTTTTTCCCACCCAGCCTTTGAGCCAAAAGTTTCACATGTTTTTCAAAGAAATAAAATTATAGGTGTTTTTCTGTAGTAAGGTGAAGTACCACCTGGGTGGCAGTGGTAGAAAGCTGGGCAAACTTTATAAATCTAGAAGGGGGAGATTGTTTTGGCATGACTTAGGGTTACAGCCTGGGTTTCCTATGCATAATTTTAAAAGGAATTGCTCAAAGCATCAGGAAACTATGCCCAGTGTACAATTCCTACCTCTTCAGACTCATGGAAGATTGCCACGGCCAGAGAGGACTTTTTCAGTGGAGTGAGCAGTGGAGTCAAGAGGCAGATGTTTATTTCTTTATCTGACAAGCAAACACCCCTGCACATGCTGGTTTAAGAATGTAGAGCCAGTTGAAAATAAGGAGTTGGTCAACAGGGTTTAATTTGCTTCCTGTTTTGGGGTCACGGTGGGTTCCCATTGTCTGCTGACCATGAGGACAGCACTGAACTGGTGTCTGCGACATCTCCAGCCTAATCTCAGCTCCACAAGATTGTGGGAGATTTTATAGTTACTGATAAAGAGCTGAGGGGCCAGAAATGCACTTTAGGTTTGGTCATTTTAATCTCTGGCATCAGAGAGCTCAGAATGTGATGGATGTACCGAGAACATACCTTTTCTGATTTGGACAATAGAGAAAATGAGCATCAGTTAATCCATGATCACTTTACATTAGATAGGGAATGTGAGGAAAGGTGAAGGACAAAGAAACTTTTGCTAAACTCTGACAGTGATGTAAGAGCCCAAAGGGTTAAGAAGTGCCTTGCAGGGCTGTTGGGCACCCTGAGTAATTTTTTTTGAAATCAGGCAACGTAAAATCCCTCTCCTGGAAATCAAACAGAAGGAAAGTAAAGTAAAGCTACAAAGGAGCTCTCGTTCTCTGGCCTGCTCTGCGTGTTGGCTTCCTACGTGCTGGGCTGAGGAAACTCTGAATCCTGTGGAAGAAATCCATGGAGAGGAAGCAACAGCCATCACACAGTATAAAAGATGTGGCTGGTTTTAATCAGGGCTGAGTCTTCACAAATAGCAAATGGGAAGGAGAGGTTAAAATGGGGCATAAGGCTAAGCCAATAAAGCCGTTTCTGAGACAAAATAAGAAGGGTGTATTTCAATATGCCACTGAGGGGAGAGCTGAACAAAGTAATGTGTCCAGGACGTACAAACCCCGTCTGACTCCAGGCTCACGCTGCTGCCCAGCTCGTGGCCAGCAGCAGGCTCCTAATTTAGGAGTTCTGAGTAACCCCCATTGGAAGGCGAGTCTTTTTGACTATGTAACCGGGCCAGACCTTAATTGAATTAGACATCTAAAATTAGACAGTGTGAACATCCACACTCCCCCATCCCCTCCCCAGCCCCTCAACATGCACATGAATCACTTGCCTGGGAGCGTCCTGGCATTTTTCAAACTTTATTGTGGGAAAAAATACCAGTTTTGGAATGTCAAGTTAGTGAGAAATGTGTGACCAAGAGCAGTGTTTGGCTCTGCCTGCACCCGGGATGCAGAGAGCTTTCCTGCCCGGGTGGGAGCTGGGGTCTCGTGCCAGGGTGGAGTGGGGAAAGGGGTTACTGGTGCTGCTGGTGACCACACTGAACAGTTCCAGTGAGATGCACATCCAGTGCAGCTTTGAACAGTTCTCCTGCAGCCTGTGTCTAACACCAGCCCTTATATTGTCCTGCTCCTTTTCCTGAAATCCTGGTGTGTTCAGAGGCTGGATAACTCAGCTGGAATCAGGAGAGTGCTGGTGGCAGAAAGCAACATTTCAGGAGATCTCGGTCTGGTGGCCACGTGGGGGGCTGGCACTAAATCATTTAGTGCTGCAGCAGTAAGGCTAAATAACAATTCCAGCCTTGGGTACCAGCTGATGTGAGAGCCAAGGGAAAAAACCGCTTTCTGGATTTCTGTAGCAGATATTGGCAACACCTTGGAGCAGAATCTTCCAAGACCACAACAAAATTTTCAGTCCCTACTGGATTTTTTTCAGCATAAAGCTGTGGTTTGTGTGGGTTGCTCCTTAGTGTCTTTCAAGTAACCAGCCTGCTGCTATACAAACATTTGGGGTATGCAGTGGCCTGTGTGGATGCTGTCTTGATTTATAGTAAACCTTGGGAAGAACTCCTACAGCACCTGAAAGCAATCTTTCAGCAGCTCAAGGAAGCAGAGTTGACTTTTCATTCCCCAGTGTTCAGTAGGAAAGCAGGAAACCATTTATATATATATATTTTTTTTTTATATATATATATATATATATATTTATATATATATATATATTCTATCTCATACATATAAATAAATATATATATATGAGATATAGAAGGGAAGGGAAGTTATGAAACCAGAGGTACATAAAATGCAAGCTATTAAAATGCACCTATTACTGACTGCTAAATTGCAGGTGAGATCTTTTCTGGGTATTGCGGTATAGTATTGGAAATTTATTCCACATTTTGCAACACTGGCTGCTCCATCAACTGATCTCACTAGGAAAAAATCATCTCATAAAATAAATATGACCCCATGGCGTGTGCTAGCCTTTCAAGGACTGAAATCTGTTCCTAGAGATCAAATAGTTTTCATGAGCCTGGAATTTTAAGGTCCTTAGAGGGCAAATCTCAATGTTAATAATCTTAAATAAGGGTCAAAATTAGCACAAAATTTAAAAGGGGGATAAAAAAAAAATCCACATTTGCTTGATAAATTATCTGAAAGAAGCTGAATTCCCGAGGTATACAGAAATTTTAATGAAGTGGATCACAGCATTTCCCTGGAAGGAATTACATGTCACACTAAGGCATAGGTGGTTAAACAACAGGAAATTCATAAAGCCAAGCAGAAACTTAGTGATCACGCAACTTTATATGATCAGTTTAGTAACTTCCATTTGTGTTGGACCAAATCTACCAAAGAACATATTTTTCTCAGAGTGACTGAGAATAAAGGGATCAGTTTCTCATAATGGAATTGCTCTTTGCTGAGGTGATTTGGAACAGGTCTTCCCAAGTATAAATCTTTTATTGAAAAAAAGAAATAATCCAAAAATGATCAAATACAAACTAGGATCCTTGCAGCAAGGCCGTGTTGCCCACGATTCCCAAGGCACCAGAAATCACCCTGGTCTGCTTCGCTCCAGTTTGCCTGGCTTGACTCAGAGAGCAACAAATGTGGGATGCAAACAGCTATTCATGTAGAGAACTGACTGGTGTAAGATTGTTCCCTTCAAAGAAAATAACTTTTCTGAGTCTGGGTTTCATGATTCTTCACTCGTGGAGCAAACAATATTCAGCAATAAAGGAAGGGAAAACCCAGCGGGTCTGGAATATAATTTTCATTCCTAAGAGTGAAGGATGGTCTTGGCCAAAAGAAAAAAGACTAAATCTGTCCTGAAGGTGGGAGGAAAGTGTGCAAGTGACACAAGCCAGTGCCTCACCTGCTCTCTGGCAGTGTGTGAAATGCTGTGGAGAGAGAAAGTGCAGACACGCCGAGAGCCCACCCTGTGCACAGTGGGTTCCCAGAGCCCTCCAGGACACCTCCGAGCCTGTGCTTCAGTGCAGCTGAACCAAGCCATGTCCTCAGGCTGAGAAACTGCACTCTATCCATCCCTCTCATTAATCTTTCTCTACATCTCGTGTCTTAAGTGGTTTCTGAGGAGGTTTGAGTTGTTTTCCTTTTCCCAAAGAATACAACTTTGCACAGCATGAAGGAAAACATCCATCCAGCAACACCAGTAATTGCAATAGTGGCTCATGCAACTCCAATCCTTCCAGCCCTGCTGCTACACAAAGGAAAGTGATATTTCCTTGGAGGCAGTGGCTCTCCACAGTGTTTGTTACAGGTGCTCCTCTTCACCTGGCTGAGAAACCTGCAGCACAGTCACTGAGACAGGTATTAAATTAAGTCTTTGGTTTTTCATGAGCTCAGGTGTCCAACTCACATCTGAGCCCAGGTTCTCTCCACGGAGAGCTGACTCGGGTGTGCAAGAGGGAGAGGAAGGAAATGGAAGTGCAGGGGATTGACCCTGTGCTTTGCATTGCCCATTTATTCACCAAGTCACGCTGCCTGCAGCTCTGAGGATTCCCTGAACTACAGCAGTGGTTCAGATAAGGTGTTGTTGAAGAAGGGACACTATTTGCTTTTATTCTTTGGGTATTTGCACTTCAAGGATTTATTGGAAACACCATGGAAAACAGCTAATCTCTACACCCTGAATAAAAAATCCTCACACTGCTTCCCTCTGTGAAACACAATGTGCCCCGGTCATTTGATTTTCCATCCAAAATCCCTGACCTTGAGTTCTATTTTCTTAGGCAGGCTTACATTTAATTAAAAGGAAACTATCAGGCCCTCTTAGATATGCTACATCCAGTCCCAGGTTAGGCCTGCTCACGACTTCTCCATATACAATTTCCTCCAGGATTCTAACCTATCCCAGGACCCAGTGTGATGCAACAGCACTTTCAGCACAGCAGATAGGGTAATGCTGGCCTGACAAGTGAAATTAATTATTGCATTCCATTAATTTTGAGTCATGCACCCAGCCCATGGAAGCTGGGAGAACCTTGTGAAAAACAAACTCACTACATTGTGCTCTGATGTTATTCTTGGCCGGAGTTTGAGGCAGCCTGCTGGGGTCCTCCGGAGCGGCTGAGCATCCGTAGAGCAGCTGCTGTCTTCAGAGAGAGGAATAGAGGCTCATTCTTCATCTGGGACTACAATAGGGACAGCAAGGGCCTCCCTGGGATCTTTAAATGCAGGCATGACTTGGGAGGGTAGTGATGTTGGCTCCTGACACTTTTGAGTGTTGAGCTCCAATTACATATTTACTTGCAATTGCTAAGTGACTGCTTTGAGTGTTTCCTGTGCAAAGCTGAGCCCCTGGAGCATGCTGTAGGAATGGCTGGGGCAGGGAAGGGACTTTGATACTCCTGAGAACAATGTGACCTCCATAAAGGCCCCGTGACAACTGCATGAAATCCTCTGCACCACAGCTCTCGGCCGGGACCCTGCGGTAGCATCCTCCCGGCCCTAAAGAACAGCTCAGCGTGACTCAGAGCAGAAACACTGCCCATCCCAAATGTTGTATGAAAATTCTGAGCGTGAGTCAGCCCCCATCTCCTCTGGGGAATACAATTACTGTCAGCGAGTGTCTGCTAAGCAAGGCCCTGCTCAGGGATCGTGTCCAGGGGTTTCTCCCATGGGAACCTGTGCTGGAGACACCCGGGTACGGCGCTGGGCTGGCACCGCTTCAGGCAGTCTGTGACTCATGGCAGTGTCTGCCTTGAAATACTGACTCCATCAGACCAGGAGTGCTGATGGGCAACTTCCACACGTCAGGAGAATGGGATAAAGCAGCACTTCCCAGGCTCCTCCATAGGCTGACCTGGTACCGTGATGAAAAGACAATTTGACCCCTTCTCCTTCAGTAAGGAGAGTGGCAAAGGCCTGAGGAGACAAAACTGATGGACAAGCCTTCTGCACCATCACAGCAGGGAGCAGACACCATGTCCATAGCATGCAGGCCACAGCAACAGCCCCCATCCCAACCCCGGCTCTTTCCTCTTTTTTCCTGGCAGACTGAACTGGGCTGGGTCTCTGTATTAAATGACTTCACTCACTTTGGTAAACAAAGTAAACCTTTTGCCCCAGTTGTATGACAGCTTGTGCTCAGCAGTGCACTGGGTCACTTCTGTACGTGCTGCTGGGCTGAGGAGCCACAGCCTTGCCCCTCTCAGAGAGCCTGGACCTGCCACCACAGCTTCCCCAAGGCCACCCAGGAGCCTCCACACTCACTTCTTCCCTACCAATGTCAACAGAGTGCTTCCCACCCCACCTCTTTTCCTTATCACCCCTTTTCCATCTCTGTCTGACAGATAATGAAGTGTATAAGTGCTGTCTTGTCTCAGGTATCTGTCTGGGGCATCAAAAGATGTGCCCTGCAGTGAGGGGAGGTGTTGTGACCCAGTTCAGGCAGTGCTGTTTGCACGCTCTGCTGCTCCCGACGAGCTGCTGCTGTCAGGCTGCTCGTTTGGTGTGGGAAGAGAAGTGAGCAGGTAAAATTACCTGTACAGGCTACCTGAAAAGCCTTTTGCTGAGCACAAGGACAAAGTGAGGGTGTATCAAGTGGAAGGCAGCAAGTCAGGAGAGACAGCAGAGTGACAGAGCATCTCCTTGTGCCCCAGAGCAGCCTCTTTGCATGTGCCCCTGCTCCGACTTTTTAGGAAGAGAGGAAGGGATGAGGAGGAGCTTCATCTCCCCAGCACAGCCTGATCTTGCCACCACTGTGCCTTCACTCCTAGAGCTCCTCAAGCCAAGAAAAAGGAGGTGCTGACCCAGGATGTGGGAAGTTTGGAAGGGACCCTGTTGGCATTGGTTTTGAGCGGAGAAATTTTCAGTTAGTAGAATTATCTTAAGGAGAAAAATTCTCTTCTCAACAGAATCCCACTTTTTTTTAGAGCTGAAAGACCTTGAGCTGCACTTCTTCATTTTTGAGTATGAAAATTCTCTGCAAGAATATTCCTTGGAAGTCACTGGTTTTTGTGACTTTGTCTGCTTTCATCAGCTTGTCCTTGGAGGAAGAAGAAACAGAAGGACAACTACCAGAAAAACAGCTTCCCTCCCTCCAGGAGAACACTGGAGGTTCTTTTTGCTTTCAGTGTCCCAACAGTTCTGTCTGGAGCAGATGCTGTGTTTTCTTGCTGGCTCTGACCCTGCTGCTCAGGAAGAGCTGGAGAACCATGGTAAAGACAACTCAGTGCACTCAAATGTCAGTGCCACACCAGCAGGATGCACAGCCAAGTGGACTCTATCTTTTGCAGACAAACCTCTTGTTGTACCAGGGCAAATGTACCAAAGTCATCCTCATTTCTTGGCTTTTCATCTGAGCATCTTAAAAGAAATTTCACTTGTGGATGAGTAAAATGGCACACATTGGCTCCCACTTCACAGCCAAGGATCTGAAGCTGAAGATGTCAAACACGAACCACATGGAAGACTAAAGCCTGGCTATTCCCATTCCTGTGCTAACTATGATAGGAAATTCAAAGTTACAGTAGTTGCCTAGCAGTAGGGAGCAACTTAGTCCTCCAGGTGTGAAAATATGGGTAATAAATATTTATAGAGGAAAGCTCCAAGAATAGCCAGGGAAAAAAGTCAGAACACTTTGCAGAATCTCACTGATTAAAGTGAAATCTCATTTTAAATCATGCCTTTACCATTTCATTTTTGTCACATCCAAATGTTTCAGTTTGGTAAGAAAAAGCAGCTTTCTTTTAACAGTCTCTGTTGGATTACTTCTGATTTATGTTGCACATCAATCTTAGAATAGGTGGTTTGTCGGGCTTGTTTTAGGAAGAGCTGCAGTTTTCAATATGATGCAAGAAATGCCATTTTTGACCCAGGACTTTGCAAGCTCCTGCTTTGTCCAGGGAGGAGCCAGGACCACATTGGTAATTACAGCCCCACGACCATCCTGGCTGGGGCTGGAGTGGGGTTTTGCAGAATGTGCTGATGGATTTGGGAGACATTTCCCCACATTCTGTGCAAACCACTGCTGAAAACAAACCCAGGGAACAACTGTGATGGAGTGACTGCCTGTCCTTTTAGGACTCCATATAAATCTCTGCAGCCCCTGTAACCACTGACCCAGATGGTGCCCAGCTCTAATTAAGGCCTTAGAAGACTTCTTGGGGTGTACAGTGGGATGTCCCTTCATGCTTCCTGCAGCAAAACCCCGACTCTGTCTTGTCAACTTCCCACACTCAGCTGCCCACTGGAGTCAGTAGGAATTTAGAATGCAGAGGTCTTTTAAGGTCAAGCCTTATATGGATTTTGGTCCATCCTGGTCCAAATTTTCAGGACGGAGGAGTCCAGCAGCCATGTGAAGGCTCTAATTCACAGTCTGGACTGTTGAACACACAGGTATGAGACACCACTTTGCCCCAAAAGGTTCATAGAGGCACCCACAGGGATTTGCTGCTGACTCTTTTATGGAATACAGTTCTATTACTCTGTAGTGCAGCTGCAACTGATGGCAATGAAATTTCATGTATTGGGAGGACAAACAATTTTGCAACAGCCCATGAAAAATCAGTCTTAGAATGACACAGATTTTACCAAAAGACTCGTTCTTGCTAAATAATGCAGAACTAAATTAATGGTTATAAAGGCTCTGAAACGGATGGTGTGTCCTGTTTAATTTTACAAAGGAAGACAATAATAAACTATATTTTTAAACTTACACTTCAACATCATCCTTGGTGCAAAACGCCATATTCTATTCATTAGCAGGTAATTCCTGGGATCACTCACTCTGGGACTGGGCATTTGATGCAGTTCTTTGACTGTAACAGACTGTCTCTCAGACTCCTTCCTCATGTATAGCAAGCTTGAAACAGAGTTAATGAAGGCCAGATGGCTGCAGGCTCCTTCTCACACCCATAATATTGATGGGAACATTCTGGAGGGAATGGATTCTGCCCGAGCCTTTTCCTTGTGCCTGACATGATGATAACCACATTGCAGCCTCTGCACTGTTTGCTCCTAACTCGATTCAAATGTTTCCTGAATTTCCAGCAAATGAATGAAGTGCAGCTCAAAAGGAAATATATGCAGGCCTTATAAGAAAAGGTTGTACTCATCACGAATCAGCTAAATACCTTATTTCTGACAGCGGGGAAATCCTTTTATTACTGAGTTTGTTTGGAGAGATTTTGAATAGTTCATTATAAAAATGCATTCATCTCTGCCAGAATATGTAGAAGCAGCCAAAGTACAAAATCTGGCCCCACTCAAGTCCATGGGATTTGGCATAAACTGGCAGAACTACTGGGCAGAATACTTTGTTCTGGATTAAAGTAGTACATCTTAATGTGCTGATGGAACCCACTGAAGTGTGCTCGCCAACCTGAGAAGGGCTTGCAGTTGGGTTCTGTCTGACTACACTAATTAAGGGGAATAATTAAAGCCCAGATATAATTCTCTGGAATGCTGCAGATATCCCAGATATTTCACGATTGCACAGGATATTGCACAGGATTAGATACTGTCTCTGTTGGTAAATTCCTCGTGGTTAGTAATCTCATCTTTTATATTTTGTTTTTAATAAGGAGCTGCCTTCATTCTGAAGCCAGCTCTGTTTAAAGCTGCAAGAAAAAAGTAATTAAATTTGACAGGACTTGCTTTCATGACATATATTGCAGGCTATCTCATGACACACAGACCTGGTCATATTTTTGTTATAAGGAGTTGATTTATTTTCACCAAGTATCTCTTTTAGAATCAAAGTTTTCTTGAATTCTGAATTTCTTTGGCTAAACAAGCCCTGCTGCCTGTCTGTGGCTCTGTGCTCTGCAGCAGTGCTGGCTGCACACCCTGGGTATGTTGACATGTAATGGTTTGAACATTTGACATTTATATGTGGCTGGCATTCGTTTTGTTGCCTTGCAACCATCTGGTTCCAGAAGAAACTCATAAAGGGGTCCTGAATCATGCAACCACCAGACAGCAAACAGATAGAGCTGTAGGACTCTGACAGCACATTTATCACCCTCCTGTGATAGCTGACACAAACCGCACTGCACTGTCTTCTCCAGTCTCCATCACACAGACTGGCCTGGGCGGCACTTGAAAAAGAGGATTTGATTCTTCCCAGCAGTGGGAATTTGTGGTGCACCCTGCCTGTGGCCCATCCTGTGTGCAGGCTCTCTGTGTGCCCCCCAAATCTCTGCATGCACCAGCATGAGCCACTGGGTCCCTGTGTCTGACTTATGGGAACAAACCACCCACCCCGAGCTGGAGAGAACAACTCCAAAGCTCACATTTTGAGCTGAATTTTTTCCAGACTTCAGAAATACCAAGGGGCAGATTTCAAGTCAGAGCCTTTCATACTTGTGCATGAAAAGAAAATTACAAATGTACAGCCCATGCTGATCCTGATGGTGTTAGCACAGCTGAGGACAGGGGACTGGCAGTGAAGTGCTGTCCTTTTCTGGCTCCACCACACAGGCCAGCAGCAGCAGGGAACAAGCCAGCCTGTTTTAACAGAGAGAATTTTGTCCCAAATAATCTTGCCACAAAAGCTATATTCTTTATTGTCAAGTGTTTTTCCCAGTACATTAACTGATGCAGGAATGAAAAGTTTCTAGGAACAAAGTGCATTCTTTAAAATAGAGCAAGGGGAGTGCAGTTGCATTTTTCTTGGTGGTGGTTTATTTAGGAGGACAGCAACTCCCCTGTCATTTCACTTGATTGTCCTCTCCTTTTTATTTCCAATTTCTAAATCTCTGACACTATTCTCATGTCCATGAAGCAAAGAGATCACTTTTGTCAATAAATGGGAAAACTGAAAAATGCAGGAAGACCAGGTTGTTAAACCCAAAGAACTCTCACACACACATTATGTAATACCAATTTAACAAGAATTTTGCTCTGTAATCAAATCCACATAACTCATTCTATAACTGGAACCTTCTCTTTCCAAATTAAACAGTGATTTTTAAAATAATTGGATAATGTGAGAGTACTGCAGCAATTTGGGTTAAGATTTCATTATTGGAATGCATTTTTATTTTCAGCTTCCATAGATGTGTATGCAAATACACACTACACACTAATGCAAAATTCTTTTTTACATTACACAATTCAGCAAATAATAGTAGCAGACACTGGAGGGCACCTGCCTCAAATTCTCACCTACTTAAATATGCCAGAAAGGAAAAGTAAGCATTTATGGTGACTGGAAGGGCTTCCTTTTCAATTTCAATTCAAAGCGCCTGTAAAAATGTTTTATTATATTCACACCAGTTTTCTGAATCTTTAAGATATATGTGTGTATCAGAGATGGAACCACTCTCAGGGAGTCTGAGAGTGCAGCTGGGAAACCAGGTACAGACCTGACCAAGGTCAGCCAGGCCAGCACCAACATTAGTGTTTGCCCTGTTCATAATTCTTATCTTACAAAAAAAATACAAATATGGGCCACATCGAGGCCGTTCCTGCACCAGGGATCCTTATATGTCCATGGACAAGACAGCAAAGGCAGGGAGGGAGGCACAAGCAGTTAGGGATGCAAAGCAGGAGCAGAGCTTTGTTATCAAGATTGGTCTGAATTCGACAGAGGCAGGAATTCCCAGTGCCCTTTAATGGTATTGGCTCTTCAGAGAGGGCTTAAAATCTTATTCTTGAAAACTGCATCTCCATAAGGGGTAGATAAAAAGAGAGGCTTTGCAAAGAGCCAGAGAGGTGCATCCAAGTCCTTTGCACTATTTTCAACAGCCCACGGGAATGTCTCTGCACTCCTTCAGGGCATCAGCCTCCTGCTCGGACCAGCAGATTGAACAGATTTTGGTTTTACTCTTTTACATTCTGTATTAAAGCAGTGCAGGTCATAGCATCACTTACTGATGATCAGATTGCCAAGGTGTGGAATACTGATCTGTGTAAATGCTCAGTGGGTGTTGGATATGGAAACTCTCCCAAGTCCAAATCTTGAAGAGTGACCCTGTTCTGCTGTCTGATATACCCTGTCTCTCCATAAACCTGAGTTCATTGCATAAAGCATCAATATATTTCAATAAACAGATAAAAGAGATCAAAAGGATTTTACAGAAAATATTTTTGCAGGAAAAGAAAGACTACTTCAACTCAATTAAAATTGAGTTATTTGAATTTTATTTTAAACTATTGATTGATTATTCTAATTCTTCTAGTGCAGCAAAAAGTGCATTTTATTCTGTGCACATACATTTGAACAGAAACCTTATTAGAAAGCTAGTGGAGGTTTCCAACAAGAGGGGCCATTTGATAGACTAAGCTATCTTTAGGAAAAAACAGGTTTGCTGGGTTAAGATTAGAAGTCCTGTTGGTGTCTGGGATATTGTGCAGTAAGCATTGCTTGTGTTTCCACACAGCATGAGGTGCTCTTGAGGTGGAGGAGTTCTGCCTGAACTGAGACTTCACATAGGTTTAAGAAAGAAAAGCACTGAAAAACAGATTGGGCAAGTAAATTAGGACAATATCTGAGTGTCTGCTGGTGTGAGTGCAGCTGCTGGTGTCTATATTGCAGCTACACACACTGAAGCAACAGGAGATTTGAGCCTGGCTTTTCCCAACACCAAACCAAAGCATGGATTCCTCTTGCACCACAGTTAGGTGCTCCTGTCTTTCCACCTTTTTCTTCTTCAGATGATGTTGTACAACTTGATTGTACAGCTTCAGTTTTTCCATGTAACACAGCACACAGCTGAACCCCCCTGCACTGCCCCACTGGCCTCAGTTGTTTTCCCACTTGGGCTGCACTGAATATCCTGGCACCAGGTGTGTTGTATTTTTTTCTGGCCTCTCAATTTACTGAAAAGCATGAAGAAATGCAATGAAATTCCTCTCCACAGAGAAATTCTTCCTCTTTATAAAACAAACCGAAAGGAAGAAGCTTTGTGAGACTATGAAGCTCTGGGAACTATTCACACAGCTATAGCTGTCCTAGGGCTGGTGTGAGATATCTGCGAGTGACATGACAGGTAAGAGCAACCAGGATAGAGGAGAATTACCCTGGCCCATTTTCCTCTGATTGCTGAAACTCAGTTGCTCACTAGCAGGAAACCACAGAAATGGGCACGTTTTACAGCGTTGTGTGTTAGAAACCTGCATAAATGGGCACGTTGTGCAAGCTTTGCTCTGAGAGCCATTATTGTCACTGCCAATATGTCTTAGAAGTCGGGACAGCCCTGGGATGATGGCAGACGATGATTTAAGGCATGAGGGGCTCAGGAGGGAGCCTGCCTGTGAGAGCTGATGGCAGGAATAACTTCCAAAGCACACGGCAGGCTGCAATAACAGCGTGTCCCGAGGGGCAGGGGAAGAAAGGGAGGATGGCTGCGAGCTGCCTGCCCGGAACGAGCCCGGCACAGCGGCTCTGGCAGCGATGCCCATCGCTCAGTGACTCTCGGTCGCTGATGGATTTCAGTGATACCCCCGAGAGCTGCCGGGGAGGGTTTTCCAGCAGAGGCTGGCACCGGGACCTTTCGGAGGCAGCGCAGTGCGGCTGGCATTTAGAAGCACAAATGGTGCGAGAGGATTCCTTGCTGCTCACTCCCCATGACATGGCACAAGCCCCGAGCTCCTTTTCCAAACAGGATGGAGCATTTCCAAGCTATTTCAATCTAGTGGAAAGCCTCTCTGCCCTGGCTCTCCCGCTCAAATGCCTCTCTGAGGGTTCGCAGGCAGCAAACCACAACCGGAGGGGAGCGCTGGGGGTGAGGAGAGGAAAATGAAATGTTTTGCAGGCTGTGGTGCAGGGAGGCTCTGCCAAAACTACCTTAGCTCGGGTACCTGTCCCCGCCCAGGACGGGGCACCTCCCACAGGAGCAAGCTCCAAGCTGGGCTCAGGCAGGAGCCGGGAGATGCGGGTGGGAATTGGCGAGCTCAGGCTGTGAGGTCTCGGTGCCTGCCGGGGCAGGTGAGAGGGGGGATGCTGCAGCACAGAGCGCCCATCAAACCGCATCAAACCATCCCCGAGGGCCGCGTCCGGCGGAGCATCCTCTCGCCAGAGGATGCATCTTGTCCCCAGAGGGTGCATCCTGTCCCCAGAGGATGAATCCTGCCCCCAGAGGATTCATCCTGCCCCAAGAAGGTGCATCCTGTCCCCAGCGGGTGCATCCCGTCCCCAGAGGATGAATCCTGCACCCAGAGGATGCATCCTGCACCCAGAGGATGCATCCTGCCCCCAGAGGGTTAATCCTGTCCCCAGAGGGTGCATCCTGCCCCCAGAGGATGCATCCTGCCCCCAGAGGATGAATCCTGCACCCAGAGGATGCATCCTGCACCCAGAGAATTCATCCTGCCCCCAGAGGATGAATCCTGCACCCAGAGGATGCATCCTGCACCCAGAGAATTCATCCTGCCCCCAGAGGATGAATCCTGCCCCCAGAGGATTCATCCTGTCCCCAGAGGACTCATCCTGCACCCAGAGGATGCATCCTGTCCCCAGAGGACTCATCCTGTCCCCAGAGGATGCATCCCGTCCCCAGAGGGTGCATCCTGCCCCCAGAGGATGAATCCTGCCCCCAGAGGGTTAATCCTGCCCCCAGAGGATGAATCCTGCCCCCAGAGGATGCATCCTGTCCCCAGAAGATTCATCCTGCCCCCAGAGGATGCATCCTGCACCCAGAGGATTAATCCTGTCCCCAGAGAATTCATCCTGCCCCCAGAGGATGCATCCTGTCCCCAGAGGATTCATCCTGCCCCCAGAGGACTCATCCTGCCCCCAGAGGATGCATCCTGTCCCCAGAGGGTTAATCCTGCCCCCAGAGGATGCATCCTGCCCCCAGAGGATGAATCCTGCCCCCAGAGGATGCATCCTGTGATACCCGAGCAGCAGGGCAAGGAACAGCCTGCCCCAGTTGCAGCCAATTCAAAAGAAAAGTGGGATACCGGCTGCCAAGTGGGACAAAACTCTTTTGTATGCATCTCTACATATGCCTCATCTCTTACCCTTCATGTAAGAAGCTTTAAAAATATTTATGGATAATTTGTGTCGATCCTTCCAACACAGCTATGTTACTGCTGAGGCTTTGCTATGGCCATGCATCTATGATACCAGCAGCATTTTGTTTTGTTATTATCTCTGAGCAGCTAAGTTTTCTTACGTGTTTTCCCTCCTGTGTTTTTGTTTCTTTTCCTAATTTTTTCCTGGTTTTATACTGAAGGTGAAAAGCTGAATGTCTGTTCAATCCAGTATCAGAATAAAATACCTATCAATGCAAACAAAGGAGAAGTAAGTTCCAGATTTTTTTTTTCACCACCCTTGCAAAAAGCAAGACTACAGTAATTTTTAGAGAGGTTTTTTCACTGGATTTTGGAGATTATTTTTTTGCATTTGAACCAGCCAACACAAAAGCCATTCTTATGTAATATTTAAGGAGATATTTCACTCAAGTTCTGAACACTGTTGGAATGTTTTCAAAGGAGAAAATGAAGGAAACTCTACTATTAACAGGCAGTTAGAGAAATTTTCAGATTACTTTCAGTTTCTTACTTATCTTGGCACTGCATTAAAATAATTGCACTTGCTGTAGTACCAGAGATTGATTAGACTGAAAACTTTATTGTTAGCCTGTTTAACATTGTATTTACCCCTTTTAGCAGCTTTTGATTCAGAGTGAGGCACTAAGAATAAAAAATGGAAAGTAATGTCTCTGAAGAAGCTTCATTTTAGTGGCTTTAATTTAATCACTGTAAAGGGGAGCTCTGGTTTAATCTAGTTTTCTTGGGATTAAAGACTTTTAATTATTGCTTGCAATCAAGCTTTCTAGCCTTGCATGAAGCAACACATTAAAGCTGGGATTTTAAAAGAGCCTAAGAAACTCATTTATCATTAAAATTCAGTGAAACCAGCAGCTTAGCTCCCTGCCTCCTTTGAACAACTCAGGGTTTCCTTTTAGTAAAGGAGCATCTCTGAAATTTGGAAAATAATATTAATTTTGACTCCCTCTGGATTTTTAATGGGTCTATTGACCCAGTGGAAGCCCATGCTCCACTCCTGCAAGCCCTTCCTGCACATCTCCTGGGAGCAGTTTTTAGTCCCAGCATTTTTTTTTTTTTTTAAGGAATATGATGTTTTTTCAAAGTAGGGAACTTTCAGGGCTGGAGTGAGTGTATTCTCTAAGCATTTCCTGAGGCACAGACATGAGCATCAGCTCTGGTCATGGAGCAGGTGAGGGAGTGGCTGCAGTGCATCCCTGAAATATCTGGTCCAGAAGGTGCCTGAGGTGGGGTCTGTGCATCTGTGTCTGAGAGTGAGTGAGTCTGGAGAGCCTGACCTGTGTTTGTGCTAAAGTCTTAACTGATAAGGATAATTTCACACTCTAGGAAGTCACCCTGCTACTCTGGCAGAGGCTCCCAGAAGCAAACCAGCACTGTCTGCTGCTGACCTGAGACAAGTCCCTAAGTCTGTGCCCTGCCAGCCCCACCAAATATCCTTAGACAAAGCTGCTGCACTAAAAGTGGCATTTATCTTTAATTCTTTCTCCTTCCCGAGTTTCCACTGGATTTCCATTACAGACAGAAAATTGGCAACTGTTCAGATTAAACAGCAGAGTGAATTTGCTTGGCTCCAAGGAAGACATTTCTGTGTCGAAAGGTAAATTATGTTGCTGTTTTTCCACCTGTTAATGTGCAGATTGTATAATAGAGATATTTTTCAATTTATTTTTTTCTTCTTAAGATTGCAATGACATAGAAGATCTGACCTTCACAGCTTCTTCTTTTCTTCATAGAATAATGCCAATGCTTTTGTCAAAAAGATCAAAAAGTAGTATTTGAAACAATAAGGATTTTGCTTGCTGCTTACAGAGATGATTTTAGTGGTAAATCTTACAGAAACTTTAGTCCAAAGCCACTGTTTAGGTTTAAATCTTTGGCAATACAAGAGCTCAATCCTAAAATTTAGATGGTTGTGGGTAAGGTTGTTGGAAATGCAGATGTGTGGGTCCCAATTTGCATGTGTTTTGGGATGTCTTGATTTCAGGGTAGCCAGGCTGTAACATCTTTTGAAACTCCCAACTTCCTGGGATGGTGTAGTCAGGGCATTGGAAGAGCAGCCCCAAGGCATAATGAAAGGGCGAGTACAAGTGGTGAGAACCCCAAATGAACGGCCTTGACTTGGAAGCTGAGCACTGGCTGAGCTCTAACCAGAGATGATTTCCTGCAGAGGACTCCAGCTACACACAGCAGCAGCAGGGATGGCACACACAAACCCCCTGAAGCAGCTGGGCTTTGTATTTGCTGATTGCCATTGAATATGCAATGGGAATTTCTCGTTGCTTTTAAATCTTTCCTTAAACAAAGTCATAGTTCTTCCACAGTCACCTCGGAGACAGGGAGAGAAATATTTTCCTAACAATTACTGCAGTCAGCTTAGCTGGGCATTTGAAAGTACCAGACATTTAAAAATATACAATAACAGTAATCTTTAAAAATACTTTATTTTAAAAATATTATTTGGGGAAAAAAGTCCTTGCTCCCTTTATTCAGCAGGAAATGCCACACAATTATCTTTGTTTTCTTACTGTTTGTGGGATGAATTGAAAATCAGTGTTTTAGATAAATTTACCTAGCAGCAATTAACATTTAATTTCCTTTAAAAATATAGAAACAAGATTAAAATGCCCATTGGGGGTGATTTATCCTTGATTAAAGTTTAGAAGTGACTGAGAAAAGTTGATGCTCAATGCATTAATCGAGAAATAAGAGAATGAAAACTTATGTTTGATATTCCAGAAGCAAACTTGGAAGTGGCTCGGAAACTGGCTAAGTTTATTTTTATTATCAGGGAAATAAGTGTCTTGCAGGCACACAGGGGTGACCACAGCCCACTGAAGCAGAAGAGCAGGTTTTCATTGAGCCCAGGGATTTAGCAGGCTCAGAAAGATGGGCTAATATTTGCACAGTCAGTATTTTCTATTTCCTTAGGTGTTTAGGGAAAGAAGGAATTCAAATGTGATAACCTGTGACAACTCACAATGATCTGCATTAATACATTATTTATTACTATGATTATCTCACTGGAGGGTGAGTGGATCTATGATTTAGACCTGCCCATTTCTGCAGAAACCCAGAGGTGTGCAACTACTCTGCTTCTCTTTTGTAGGGACCTTGTCCAGCTCCCTGCATGAAGGGCTGGGACCTCTGGGTACACAGCTATTATGGAGTGGGCACATAGAAGTGGAGACAGAATCATGACATTTTTATGGCATTCTGACTCTTTGCAGAATGTCTGAATAATTTGGAATCTGGTCCATAAAAAATAATATTCCAGATTGTTCAAAATGCATATGCACTTGAATAATCAGTTTATATGTCCAATTATTTGACTTGTGAGTAGATTGGGTAAAACTTGGCATATTTTTCCACCATATGGTTATACTAACTTGTTTGAAAGAAAAAATGACCTAAAATTCACATAAATAACTGTCCCACGGTTTTTCCTGTCTGCCTAATTTTGTCTATTTTCCCCACTAGCAACCAGAGATCCAATAAACTATTGAAGGCTAAAGGCTGATGTAAGTCCTTTTTTAGGGCTGTGATTTCAACAACAGTGTATGAAGAGGTTTTTTTTTAAACGAGGGAAGAAGAGCAAACAGCTAGAAAAACAAAAAATGTAAAGTGCTTATGCAAAAATCTGTCATGGACATCTGGACCACCCTTGTCCAGCTCAGGAAATGTAACACCAGTCATGCTTCTGAGTGAAAAGAATCGATTGCACTTTGTGTTTGTAGGGGATCAAAGGTCCCGTGTCAGCCCTGCTCTCAGGCTGGGCAGTAACTCGAGGTCTGGGTGCAGGTCTCTGTCTCCCCTCAGCCCTGCAGCACAGCCAGGGCAGCACGAGGTGCTTCCAGCCATGCTGGAGCTGTGACTCCTCAGCATCCCTGAAATCAGGCAGCTGTGCTCTGTGATGCTGCAGTGGTGATGCAGAAAGAGGGAGAGGCTGGCCTGAAAGTCACAGAAATCACCTCTTTTTGTGAGCACTTGACTCTTCAGCCCAACTGTATCATTGTTGCTGTAGCACACATGCAACTCACTGACATACCAAGGTTTAAATCTTGCTTTTGTAAATGCAGAGTATCTCTGCTTTATCCCTAAGATTTTGGGACACAGGGATACAGAGCATAGATTTATAACCATCTTATTTTTGGAATACCTAAACTGTTGCTGATGTGATAGACTGTATTGGCTCCAAAGGACTGGTACAACCAAACAGACACAGTTTGATTTAAGATTAGATACTTCTGTAAAAACAAAGCTTTACAAAATATAAGATGACTGAAAATTTGCCATATTTATAGTTCAAATACCAAAGAAATCTCTCTCCCCAACACTAATGGGTCTAGACATCTGTTTTTCATGCCTAAAATACAAATGCTGCAACAGCAAACCAGTTCACAACTGCAGGAATTGAAGCTGTCTAGAAATGAGAATAAAAATGACTGGTCCTCCACAGCAAGCAAAAAGCAGGAGGAAAAAGCCTCTTGCAATTAGTGGTGGAAAATAAAATTAGGTTTTCAAAATTATTGCAGCCATATGTAAGATGGGCTCCCTCACCACCGAAACCACAGGCAAAGTGCAGTTTGGAGCACTCTTCATACATGATCTCTAAATAGCTGGGAGCAATTGGGGCTTTTTGGGTCCAGGCTATCCCATACAACCACATCAGAAAATACCAGAAAATATTTTCTCCACGTGTTCCCCCTCACCCCCCAATCCCCATTCCCACAGCAGAAGGTTGTACATCCAGTCAAAAAGCAGTCCCAATCCATCATCAGCTATCCAAGGTTACATCCATCTTCTCTCAGGTCTTTTCCTTTTATAATGAATCCTGTTCTCTGCTGACTTAATCCTCCTGAGAGCCATTGATTCACAGTTTCAAATGTAACATGGATAACATGAAAAGAATCATCTATAAAAAAATACAGATGGCCAAATTCACTGGCTAACCTGGACAATGTTCCTTTAAGTCTAAAGCTTCTATTGTGCTAAATACCCAGCTGTTAACAATCTCTTCTAGAGGCTATTGAACGCAGGAAGGACATGTTTTTAGCAATTAGAAAAATAATAGTACACTTACACATGGCAATATTTAGCAGAGTTTGTTTGGTTAATAGGTCAGCAGTTTGGGACAGTTGGTGGTTGTTATGGGGCAGCAAGGAGGGTTTGTGCAATGAGACATCCTGGCAAAGAGCACTGAACCCCCAGGTACCCATGGGGCACCCTCAGATGAACGTGTGCTGTATAATCCAAAGCACTCAAAAGCCATCCCTCATTCCATAGCTTCCTTGTATATTTAAAAAAAGCTTTGAAAACATTTTTTGATGGGTTTGTACAGCATCAGGGAGCATGCACATATATAAACCAGAAAAAATGCACATGGTGGAGTAATATTTTGGGCATATAAGGATATTACACATGCAAGGCTTGAACCGAAGTTCATATCCTTAAATACTTTTTATGTAGAGCAAGAATTAATAAGTGATTAAGTGGTTTCCTGGTGCCTTGCAGGAATATGCCATGCAAGGGGCTGGTCTGAGGCGTGAGCAGGTGCATGTTAACACTGCTGCTGGGGCAGACGTGTGTCTGCTGCAGCAATTTATGGTGCCTTCCTCACAGCAACGTGAGTTCGGCTGGTGGCCTTTGTAATTTATCTCTGCTGATATCATTATGTGCCTCGAGAACATTTATCTTCCTCAAAGTGAAGAGTAAATGATTGTTTTAACGAGGAGAAAACAAGGCTTGTTACAACAGCCCTGGACTAGGGACCACAGAAAGGCTTGGATTTTTAACACGCTCCAATCTGTTTTAACAGCTGCTTATGGTTACTATAGTCACTGAACAAAGATATGGTTATTTTACCTTTCCTCACTGATGGCCCAAGCTCCCTCTTATTTTCTCTGTCTTTGCAGAATGGCAGAGGCCACGCTTGGAGCTGCTGGAGTCAGACAGGTCTGTGCAGTTTTCTGCCTGCAGTGGTGCAACTGGCACGCTGAAATCTCACCCTGAAAATTGCAGTACATAAAAGGATGTGAAAAAAGGGGCCACATCCAATCTAAATAATCCATCCATTGACCTTGGTGGTGGTTTCCAGTATTTTTGGATTCATGGACCCCCACGGAGTCTCTGACAATAGACCTGCTTTTCTTGGTTATATATTTTGCAGAATCTTAAAATTAGTTCACAGTCACCACAAGGTCCATGGAAAACATACATAAAATCACACGTCTAAGGTATTTATAAGACACCAGCACCTAAATTCCTACAATCCTAATGGCTGAGCATTAAAAAACCTTGAGGAGGTTTTATTACTTGCCCAGCAATTGGACTAGATGTACGATTATGCTTCCTTGTTGTTTCTGAGCCATGTACTGCCCTAAAAAACCAGTTTCAGTACAGACTATATCTGTATCTACAGTAGATTCTCCTCTAGCCAAAGACAGAGCTGGTGGTGATTTTGCAATTCATCAGAATAAAAGCAATTTCTTTCCAGATTTGTTATTCTTCTGCCTTCCTGGGTATGGGCAGAGACATAAAAGAACAGGACCTCCCACTAATGTGAAAAAAGTAAATTCTAGGGAGAAGTAAAACGAGATTTTCATAAGGAATCAGGGCTTTGGAGGTGTCAAGTGTTGGAATATGACTGTCCCAGCCCTCATGCCACTAGAAGGGAAAATGGAAATTAATGCTGGACTGCTGGGGTTTTGAAGGAAGCAGCATAACCACAGAATCAGCACCAATTTTTTTGAACACAGGCTCCGTTTTTACTTTGGAACAAGAACTTGGACTCACATGAATTGTGTGAGGGCCTGGCCTTGGATAATCAGTGGGTGCTCAGTACCTGGCAGGATCAAGTCCATGGTGAACAAGAATCTTGGCCCAGATTTGAAACACCACTTCTTCTGCTTTCCAACCCCATGGTGTAACCACCAGACCACAAACGTCTTTCCCACTTTTTGCTGTTAAGAAGGAAGCGTCAGTTTTCAGGCTTGGAGAAATGTGGTGGACTGAGGGCAGGAAGGATCTGTCATTCATAAGAAAACGTGGGCTAGAATTTCAAGATTTATTTAAATTTTAAATTTCCTTAGTGCTGGTAGAGTCAGGGGGCAGAAGAAGGTTCCTTGCCCGTGGCTCTCACTGCAGCATGCAGCCAGCTCTCTCCTCTAGCTGCTTTTTAATGTGTCTGCAAACACTAATGACACATTTAATTCCTTCACACTTCGGAAAACAGTGGCACCTTGCACAAAATAGAAATCTGGCTCATTTTTGATTCTTCCTTCTTCCCAAGGCCCCAAAAGGGACCTTGAATTAATGCGCATTCCTGATTAGAGTGATGATATAAATCACAGCAAGCTGCTTTCATGTGGAGATGTGAAGCCAGGCTCCAGAGTGCCCTGCAGTGCCCACACTTGCAGCAACATGTAGTGCAGTGACACCAAACAAAGCTGCTGCTGCTGTCATGTGCTACACAAACTGTTGCAATTATCTCCAAGGATGTGGGAATTTTATCTGTTTCAACCCTTTGCTCTCAGACATTATAAAGTTAATTACAAAATGTGCCAAGGGGGAGGCAAAGGAGAAACCTTGTTAACCTTTTCTTTCCGCGGTTTTCCCCCCTCATTGCATTTACATTGGCCTTGAAGAGCTGGGACATTTTGCAGATGGTTTAGGGTCTATAAATTCTTATTTAAATCATCGTGAGCCAAGTATAACAGGTAGCAGCCCAGACTTCTCTAGAAAGGACAAACTCCAGCTAAGCATGTAAATAATACTCCAGTGCTTTTTAGTATATAAATACATCCACTGAGCCAGGTGCTCTGCAAGGTTTATTCACATTTTCTTATTGTTGCTCTGTAAAATGCACTGGGTGTGCATTGCATGACTCTGCAATATTTTTTTAAAACACTATTTCTTAGTGAATAGTGCAAAGTAACAGGCTAAAGGAAGGTGATGCTTCCTTCGCTGCTCATCTCAGGTGGCTGGTAAAGACAACCAAAACTCTGACTTTATCCACCAAGTCCCAGATGGCTGAGTCCAAACAGGCTGTTGCCAATCATGGAAAAGTGCAAGGAAATTACCTGCTTGAGATGAGGTCGGTGTAAGAAATGATGGGTGATCAAGGAGGACAATGTTATGTTTTCTTTACCAGTGGTGAAGAGTGTGGCAATAACACAGCATGGAAGTATTGTTCTGTGCTGAGTTCAGAGAAACAGGGTACTCATTTCTACCCATTACTGCCCATTCCAGCTGGGAACGTCCTGAGACAGGCCCTGAGGGAACATTTCACTTGTTTGAGCAAGCCATATCCTTCGTGGCCCCTGTGTCCCTGTGGGGAAGATGCTGCTATCTTCCTCTGGATGTTTTGAGAATGAATGAATAAAGACTCTGCACATTGTATTTCTGATGAAGAATCCTCTTCACATATTAACTGGTTTTACTTAGGAGTGAAGGAATAAAATTTCCACCTTATTTTTTTTGCCCCGAGAAATTCAAGAATCTTTTCCAGGTTTGTTTCTTATTATACCTTTTTAAATACCTTTTTTTTTGGCCCCTACCTTCCAACTGTGCATCATGGTCCATCTGTGGGTGAGCCTAAGAGTGTTAAATGTATATAGCTCCCTCCAGAGTTTCCCAGTGAGATTCAACAAACTTCTATGAGGGATACCTAGCTCTTCTCCCACAAGTGCCCCAAAAGAGAGATATATTATTAAATTCCATCTATTGTTGGCCGAGACCTGACATAAGAAGCTGTAGATTAGAAGTCACTCACAAGCATTGAGAAAGATGTTGGCTGTGCCTTGAAAGTCTACTCTGAAGCAGAATAACATTTTACAGGTGGCCATCCATAGCAGCTGAAATCACGTGGACGAAAACAAGAGTTTTTTCAAGAAAGATCTTCTTTAATAATGCAGTTACACTAATATTTTGTAGTAGCCTTGTGCCTAAACCTAAAGGCTATCCTAGAAAGCTGCTAGGGCACACTAATTCCCACCCCCCTATAAAATACACCCCTGAAACTGAAATAGAATGCAAGCAGTTCTGCAGGGTGTATATTAGTTGTAAATGCACATACTCAGCACTTTCAGGTCACCCGCACATCCCTTGGTATTCCCTCTTAGAGACAGGACCCCAGAAGCAGCACTGCTGTGGTTTATGGATATGGCTTTTTGGGGACCCAAGTATCTACTCAGAAGATCCCTTTTTTTCAGACAAAACAGTATTTTCAGAGCTGTTGGCTGATCAATCTTTGGTTTCCTGGCCCGCTGCCTTCACGTGTGGTTGCCTATCCTTGCTGTTCTGGCAAAGGGAAGAGAAAATATTTGGCCTTTGGGAACTGGACAACTCAATGCCCTGTATAGCTAACAAGAGTGCATGATCCTGAGTTCAAATATTCTGTACCTGTTTTGCACAGGAATGAATATTACACAAGGTGCCAGGCAAGTGAAGCATAGCTAATGTAAAAACACCTTGGTCTGGTTCCCAGTTACCCTGCAGCTGTGTTAGTATTTACAGCACTGAGAGTAAAGTGCCCCTGAATCAGAATAGGAACAGCTTTTATTCTCTTTGAATGCATAAATCAGGCCACATAGTTCTGCTGGAATTACAGGCTATTTGCACTCATTTGTCTCCCTCCACGTGCTTTGCCCAGCAGGTAGCCTGTAATTATTTGATAATAAAAATTATAGGCATTTTTACATTGCTGGTCCTCTGCAGGAGCCGAAGATTACCCAGCAATTTTTACACGAGCTGAGAATGTAAGCCTGATGTCCTGGCAGAATTCCAGGTTGGAAGACTCCATGGCCTGTCTAAATCCTCCTGGTATTTCTAACAGGCTGTGGCACTCCTCTCATCCTCCCGGGGCGGCGCTGCCCAACAGCTGCATCCCAGCTCTCGGCCAGCTCTGCAGCTCCAGGGTGGCTGGAGGAATTCTTCCCCCCCAAAAAAGTGCTCACGGCTTGGTTACTTTGATAAGGTCCCTTGGGAGCTGCAGGGATGAAAGAGGCCATGTGAATGAAATCTGTCACTGTGCCCTGTGGGTCTGATCTGGGATAAAACCTCGCAATGGTTTACGCATGATTATTGAAATTTACAGGCACCTGAGTGAAAGCTACTCTGCTTCGGTTTTATTCCTTCCCTCAAAAAAATGCTTTTAAAAAACTCTGAAACAAATGAAGGAGATTAGTGCCAGAGGCTGGGAGTGTCATATGAGAGGTGTGTAGCCAAAATAGAAGTTTGCTAGTGGTAGAAGATTACCTGTACCATCATTTTTCTTGCTTTAAGTTTGTTATGCCTGAAAAGAGTGAGAGCTGCTTTGTAAAGAAAACTTCTTGCAAAATTATTTCTTTCTCTCTATTATCATTATAAAGGACAGTTTTTTTGCCTATGCATTTGATAATTTATGTATTTGTAAATATAATAAAACCGCAGTGGTTTGGACATTTACCGAGAATGACTGGTTTGGGGAATTTGAGAAACAAAAGGAGATAAAAACATCAGCTAGAAAAAGGAGTGCCTGCATTACAAATGGACTTTGTTATTTTTTATCTTGGCAAGTATCATTAAACTTTAATTCTTTATGCACCCATGACAGATAAGTTTGTCCCACTTAGCATTAAAGATGTTATGCATTATTTTTGACAAAGTCATTAAACCCACTGCAATGAGACCTCACCCCAGCACGCTGAAGGTCCTGCTTAGCAAATATGGGACTGTGGAATCGGGCCTCAACTTTTCCTCACTGCAATCAGCAGGAATACTGCTGTGAACTTGGAGACCAGCTTCCTTTTTTCCCCTAAAGTTTCTTTTTATTTGGTGAAATAGCCAGTTTCACCAGGAAAAGTGAGTGTGCAGGGTCCTGGGGTTCTGCCGGGGGCATACATGTGTTTTGATTTCTTTGCCTCATTTGCAAAAACTGAGCCTAGTTTTTCAGACTGGAAAAATGCATTAAACTTCATCCTTTAGTGCCAGCACCATGTGTTGGCCTGGCAGAGCCATGGCAGCTCAGCCTCTTCCCTCACTGCTTCCAAAGGCAGCTGAGCCCTCACACTACGGGACACGCGTTGTTTTATGTGCTCAAAGAGAGTGAATGAGCTGGTTCATTGATACTCACCGATACAAAGAAAAGTGTTGTTCTGTCTCAGACACATCTAGGTTCAGATTTGTGCCCTTGCTTCGTGCCAGGAGCTGATTCTGAGTCCTTTATCAATCACGGCTCTGTCCCACAGGCGTGGTTTGGGGAATGGAGAGGGAAGGGCTGGCACGGGCGAGCCCCGCCTGAGATGGGCATTCTGACTTGCCCCCAAACAGTCCCGTATTTTTTTCTGTGTAGAGCGTTGAGATGTTTTTTAAGTGATTTACCCCATTGTTTTGATGGCCGTGGAGATAATGGAGGGTCTGAGGGTGCCAGGGACACAGCGGGCAGGAGGACCAGGCTGTGGGGACGTGGGGACAATCCCCTCATGGCCTGGGGATAGAGGGATGCTCCCTTCATGGTGTGGGGATGGGGGATGATCCCCCCAAGGCGTGGGCATGACGGGACGATCCTCTCACGGCATGAGGATGGAGGGACGATCCCCTCACGGCGTCCCACAGCACAGACCTGGCCCGAGCCCCCCAACAGCCTCCAAGACCTCGGGGGCCGGGGCAGCCCCACGGCCGCGGGTGGGGTGAGGTGAGGCAGGTCCCTGAGGAAAAAGGAGGAGGGTGCCGGCCTCGGTCTGTGCTGCCGTCCAGAGCTGCCCTTCTCCTTCTCCTCCTCCTCCTTCTCCTCCTCCTCCTCCTCCTCCTTCCCGCGTGTGCGGTGCGCGGCCGCATGTGGGGCGCAGGCGGCGGAGTCTCCACCTCTTCTGGCAGCGGGGACCTGTGGCTGCCAAGCTCCATTAAAGCCATCAGCAGCCGGGGGGGACGCGCTCCACGGCGAAAGCGGGGTGGGCTGCGGTGTTTTATTTTAAAACATCTACTTTTCGTTCTTTTTCGCCCCGCTTTTTCCCCTCGGCAAGGCTCGGGCTGAAGCCGGGGTGCCGCCGCCGCGGGCACCGGAGCGCCGGAGGCTGCCCATGGCTGCCCCGCCCCGCTGAGCTCCGCGGGCACCGGAGCCTCTGGCCGGGACACACAGCGGGCACCATGGTCCGGTGCTGGTGGCTCGCAGGGCTGCTCGTAGGTAGGTGCCAGCGGCGGCCGGGGCGAGCGGGCGGCGGGGTCGGGGTCGGGCTCGGACCCTCATGGGGCTCCCCGTCACCCATCCGGGCACAGGGAAGGGGCAGGAGAGGGCAGGAGGGTGCAAAGATTGGTGCAAGATACAGGACTGACTGTATGGAGAGAGCAAAGGGACGGCCAGGAGTGTGCAAGAAGTGTGCGAGGAGAGCGCAGCGGACTGGGAAGGGGGATGCAGGAAAATCTAAGGAGAGCGCGAAGAGGGTGCAAAGAAACGGCGAGAACGGGGCGAGAGGACCAGGAGGGAGCTAGGAAGTCGCACGGCAGGTCCCGGTGGGGCCGGGATGGGGATCCCGGGGTGCCCCCGCCCGGCAGGAGCCACCTGGCGCCCGGAGCTCCCCGCTCCCTGCCCGGGTCATCCCCGGTGCCGCCCGGCCCGGGCAGGGTTTCCCTCATCCCCGCTGCCGCCCGGCCCGGGCAGGGTTTCCCTCATTCCCGGTGCCGCCCGGCCCGGGCAGGGTTTCCCTCATCCCCGGTGCCGCCCGGCCCTGGCAGGGTTTCCCTCATCCCCGGTGCCGCCCGGCCCGGGCAGGGTTTCCCGTGGCCTCGGTGCCCGCGGGGTGCAGCTCCACCGCCGCTCGCTCCGGAGGGACCGCGGAGCCCCGGGATGCTGCCCCCGAGCTGTGGGGCCGGGAGCGGGGACAGAGCCCCTGAAGCCTTTTCTGGGCGAGCGCCGTGCGGGGATGCCAGAAGGGCTGGCGATCCGGTGCCGAGCTGCCCAGGGAGGTGCGGGGCTGGGGCTCAGCCTCTGCCTCCCACCCGAGGCTCCCGCTGTGGTTGGGGTCGCTGCCCCCTCCCCAGAGGCAGCCGAGCATCCCCTTTGCCACCGCAACTCGTTCCTGTCCCGGGTGTGGTGCACGGAGAGCCCTGAGCAGAGTTTAGCTGCAGGAAGGGCTTAGAGGTGATTCTCACTGGAGTTGGGAATTCTCCCGGGAGGATCCAGCACCTGCCCCGGTAAGGGACAACCTCACAAGTGTCCTCCTGCTCCAGGGACGTGACCCTGAGCCCCAGCTGTGCAGGCAGACTCTCGGAGCAGTGCAAGCTGCATCTTTGCAGCTCCCTTTCAGAAAGGCATCTTTCAACCCCACAGTTCTTGGAGCAGTTTCAGAAGAAAAGGTTCTGGCTTAAGAGACCATATGGGAGAACAAAGGCAACTGTGCTGTGAAAAAGACACAAAATTATTTCTGTTTATGACAAGGAGCAGAGTCGGAGGGAGACTCCTCCATCCTCAGACAGTATTTTCCTAGGAAATGCAGAGGAGACCCTTGGTTGAGACTCAGCACTCCAGAGCAGAAGAGGCAGGTGAAAGAAAGGGTGGGAGGATGTCCCTGAGGGCCCGGTGCAGTCTGGACACTGAAAATCCAGGCACCTGACTCCTACTGCTCTTTCTACCACTTAGTTCACTCATCCGAGGTTTTGGGCAGCAAAATACCCCAGTGACTCCCCTCTCCAGCTCAGGGCTTAGTGATCAAGGCAAAGGAACTGTGCAGTGACAGCTATTGGACATTACTTGCACTAAGTGCAAAGGACCAGACTACAGAAAGAAATGTCTCAGCAGGACACTTCTATAGGGTTACTTTCCTGTTCTCCTTATGTGGGATGTTTGTCATGTGTTGTTTGCAAAATAAAGCTGAGAAATATGAATTCTCTATGTATCTTATTAGCTCAAGTTCCTCAGCTCAGGGATTTGTTATACTGCATTATGTAAGTTTACTCTCTGAAGCCTAATTAGAGTAATTCTTTCTTAAATCCTCATACAGTTTCTCTTAGTCCAGTCTAACTTAAACTCTCTGCTTCTTACATCTGATGACAGTGAGAGAATTTTCATTGATTTCAGTAAGAATGGAAAAGGAACCTCAAAATAACTGTTCAAATACCTAAGTCAGACCCAGAAATCATTAAAATCAGAGTAAGCTTTGCTCACTGTGAGCAAGACTGGCATTCTGCATTTTGCATAAGTCTGAACATTAGCATGAGCATGACACCAGTGCATAATTAGTTGAAAAACCACTTTAGTTAGGTAACTGGATCTGACTTTGGAGTCTCCTGCAGAAAAGAATCACTCATTCCTGGAAATGTCCCCAGAGACTTGCTGAGTTTTACCTAAGCTTTCATTAAAGTCTTTACATTCCAATAACACCGCGCTGATATTTTTCATGTGCAGCTTCTCCTATGTGGTTTTAACAAAAAAGATCTATTCTTGCTTTCAATGTTTATTTTTAAGTTTGAAAATGACAGTGTTGAGGTAAGATAAGAACACCAGTTGCATTCAGTTATGAGATTAGCAAGAGAATCCCATAAATGATAGAACAACATTCAGCATAGAGATGTGTGTCTATTTACACACATATATATCTGTTTTTACTATTAAAACAACATAATTGTTTTTGGTTCAAATATTTATTTGGGTAATGTTTACTTAGCTAACTTTTTTTTAACAAGTTGGTGGTTTTTATTCTTCATTTCTCAAGCTGGCCAAAAAAAATCAACAACTAATGTGTTATGCTGGATCGTATGATATGATTCTATTTGTTCTTTCAATAATTATAGGCCAGCCACGTTTCAAAGAATATGGATATAGATAAAAACAGGGCTGAGATGTAAAAAAAGCACAAGTGAAAAAAATATCGTGTGGTTTCTATATTTTCCCCACAAGCACAAATTGTTGAGTAAGGAGATTTTCAAAAGCCAGAAATTGCTGTGAAGAAAACCAAAGCTGGAATCCAATGCTAGGGGAGGCTGCATCTGGCAGAACAAAGTTTGGAAAGAGGCTTTGCTTTCAGTGGGATCCTGTGTTTCCCCACAACAGAGCATATGTCATCTATAAAGACAACGCTTTCATGGGTGAGATACAATCACTGCTAAAATCAACCTCAAAATTAGGAAGCACCTATACAATGCTCTTACACAAGTGCTTTGGTTTTCTTACTCATTTGCTGGTGGAGATAAAGGTATGAAAGAAGAGAAACTTCCTGATTTTAAGATGGTGTATCTCAGATATAATAATCCCAAGAAACTGACAGTGAGAACGTGAGAATTTCAATGTGTAACCCTTCTTCTGTAGGCTAAGAGTGCTGCCAGAAACTGAAAATATGATTCATAGAACATCTCCTTCTCTTCCCAATTTAAATTGTGTAAGATCTGAGGGGTTAGTAATCTGCAATCTGTAGGGTTTTTTCTTTAAGGAGTTAAAAGGTGTCATGGTTTAAAATGCAAAATTAGAAAAGTTCTATTTCTGTGTCTTAGAAAAGAAGCTCTGATGTCTATTTGAAATGCCAGAGCTTCAAGGTGTTAAGTGATAAGAGGGCTGAAATCCATCATTATTTTTGAGTTTTAGCAGGGTGATGGTGTGCTAATTGTGGCTTTCATCGTGGTGTTTTCTCATTTTCAGTGAATAGCTTCTTAAACCATCGCGGTTTGAATTCAGCTGAAACTGAATGCTGCAAAGAAGCTCAGCTCCTGTGGCACTGTTAGATAGACATTTGGATTGGTGCAACAGCAGGTCTCTGCTTACAGCGGGGGTGAGGGGACATAAATCAACAGGAGAAGTCTCACCACAGAGTGCTTGAAGAGATTTGCTGGAGTTTAGATTTTAAAATATGCTTTAAGCTTGAGTGTATATCAGGCACTGAAAAAGTCCCCCATGGTTTCTCCTGGGTTAATAAGAAACACTGACAAATGTGTGACATTTTGGCCTTGTCTAACTCCAAGGCTGTGGTCTTTGGAAGCAGCTTTCTCCTGGCACTCTGGGATCAGTGTATACACCAAGCTCCCCACTGAGACAATTGGATTCACCTTGTTCACACTCTCACTAAATCCACAAGTGCTGGACACGGCAGGTTATGGCTTGGCTCTCCCCTGTTGATACAAAAACACAATGATATGTTATTTTTAAAGCTTTTCAGTGGGAAAAAAAAAAATCATTTTTCCCAGTTAGGCTGCCTGGAAAAGACGGATGAAAATATAAATGACAGCAAAGTTTTGCTGCAGAAAAGCTCCCAGAGTTTGTTAGTTTTGAGTAGCACAAGTGCCATTATTAGATTATGCAGCGCATAGGTTGAATGTCAGCTTTGATTTTAGCATCTGTCGGCAGAGTTTAGGAGAACTGGAACACATCAAAACTTGGCTAATGTGGACAGGCAAAACAGTATACTGAAATTTCAGGCTATCTAGAAACCACACCCAGACCCCAAAACACATGTTAGAAGTAACTTTAATTCTGTGCTCCAGCTGAACAAGTAACCATTTTTCTGTGGTCACTTGTGACTCTAAGTCAAACGTGTGTATTGCTGGTGTGGGCTCTGGATCAGTTTCCCACCTTTCTGCAGAGCTTTTTTCCTGAGGACACCTTCTGCCATGACTGCTTTTGAATGCCCTTCTCATCTTTGGCTTTGCAGGAGCCAAGTAGCCTCAGAATATTAGATCCTATTAGATCCTGTTTTTATTACTATAAACAGTATCCTTGCAGCAGCGCCAAGAGTCCTGTTGTGTTAGGTGCTAAATAAGGAGAGAACAAAAGAATTGTTCTTGCTTTAGTGGGTTTATAACCTAATTTCCTGGGCTTAGATTTTCGACAGTGAGTACTTGACATGGCAGGGACCTGCTGGGATTCCCAGCTGTGTCCAGCAGTTTAGTACCTATTGCAATTGCTTAGGTCTCTACATCCCTAAATGCCTTTGTGCATCCAGCCCTTATTTCTAGTCCCACGGAGGCCAGGCAGGGATTGTGAAGAGCAAGGAACAATGTGGTTACACAGGAGAGCAGCTGTCCCCCGTGGGAGCAGGAGCTGGGACGGCTCCATGGCAGTGGGAGACTGAAAGGCCACTCAGATTATCCCACCAGCTCCCTGCCAAGAGTGGGTTGTTCCCTGCTGAACTAATGCTTCTCTCAATCCCTCAAAATCCTGCCAAGCAAGTGGACTTACGTTGCCTACTGCATTGTGCCTCGAGAAGTTCACCCTGCCTTGCAAGCCACATGTTTTTCCTCTCTTCATTCACTCCCAACAGAATCTCTTTATTCACTGCAAGGAATTCCTTCCCTTCCTTGGTGTTTGTGCTTTGTGAATATTTATAGGCTGTTATCATATCCATCTTGCTCACCCAGGCTATATGTACTCTGCTCTTTTAATCTTGCTTTGTAACTCAATCCCTCCCACCCCCTCATCATTTTTTGTTGTTCTACTCTCAACTCCCTCCAGTTCCAGTTGCTCATTTTGCTTTGGGTAAACGCTGTATTTATGTTAATATTATGTGGTGGGTGGTCCTCTCTGCACTCTTGGTCCATGTGAGTGATTTAGACGTTTGAAATGAGGTTGACATTTTATAGCCAAGCCATGGCTGATTACTGGTTCCGTTCTTCAAAGCACTCCAGGAAAAAATATGCTTAGCCATCACTATTAAAAATGGCCATGATAGCCACTAATAAAGTGTCTGTGCAGGGGTTCAGGGGCATTGCCAAAACCTGCACGGGTGCTCTACACATTCAAAACTACAGTGTGGCATTAATTTCACATCCATGTGCTGTTTTTTCTGTTGGGTTTCCAACTCATCTGAATTAAGGAAGATAGATGTAATATTAGCCATTTGGTAAGAATGTGAATTACAGTTAGAATTTAACTGAGTCATGATAGTACCCCTGGGGTATTGTTCAGCCTTGGACTGAATTTTCTTGCTTTTGTTTTGGAAAACAAATGCTTTCCCCCGTGTTCTCCCCAGCCTCTCACTGTTCAGGCACCCAGGGAGTTAGAGATCACCTCACTGTGGTCTCACCTATCTCACCAAACTGGAATTCAAACTTTCAGCAATTCTCGAGCAAAAAAAGCCCCAACATCACCTTTCTTTCCTTTGTTTTCTTTTGGGTTTTGGTTATGTATTTACCTGTGCCAAACTTACATGGCAATACTGCTCAGAGTTTAACATAAGTCATGATATGTTAATGCTGTGAGCTCTCTGGTTTTGGCTCACCTCAGGACCCTGTTCTCAGCCCTCTTGCCCATTCTCCTGCCCCTGACTGGGCTGCCCAGAGCAGGGCTGGCAGCAGGATGGGCTCTGAGCTAAGGGCCAGTTACCCCTGAGCTGACCACAGTGGTTGGGCCAGCTGGGGCCATTGGGCTGTATGGAATTGCTGCTCTGTTCTCCAGGAAGTCTTTTCACACTGACCAGTTTGGCTGTGGAAAAAGCACAGACTGCTCTGAGTCGGTGCAGCATCTTCTGGGGGTGAGAGGGAGGAACATGAAGTGAAATGGCTCCTGTCTCTGTCAGGACAGCAAGGATGTCGTGAGTAGAGCTCTGCTGTGTGACCTGAGTGGTGTTTTGGTGAGCATGAGCTGTAGGAGAGCTCTTGGGAGGGTGGACTCACATCCACCTCTTGTGCTTTGGTTTGTCATCACAAGTCCTCTGTGGCAGCTCTTCCATGTCCTGCTTAGTTCACCCCATTAGAGAATGTCATGATCTCCAAGGTCCCTTCCAACCCAAACCATTCTGGGATTCCACCTATCCCATTTCTCCTTCTTTCCTCCAATGGAGTGTTTACTGTCAGTTTATGGGGATGGGATCTTCTGAATAAGGCGCTGATGGGACCTTTCCTATTTACAGACTCCAAGTAAAACTGGGATCAAGCCCTTGAATCCCATTTACAGTGTTAGGCTTGGTTTTCTTTGAGGTAAACAGCAAGAGAGGGAGTTTTAAGAAGCCATTTTATTTAAATGTAGTTTATACTGAAGAAGATCTTTGAGGTACTTCTCCTTCCTCCCCTTCCCTACCACAAATCCCATCTGTCTTGTCATCTGTGGCTGGACATGACACTTAACAAGAAAAATACACGATTCCACTATTCCAAGAGCAAAATATTTACTTCTCTAGTGCCTTAAAGACCTCCAGGCGACTCACCACAAGCCCTTCACTATTTTAATTGTGGATATGAGACAGATCAGGCAGTGCTCACAGTCTTAGAACAAAGCCAGGCTAAAACCATAGAATGTGATGTCTGAACTCATTTGCCATTGTGCTAAAAGTATGTGGTGAAAGCATGTTTTGAAAACTTCTCTAAAATCCTGAGCTACTTGGGAATTTTGAGTCGGCCGAGTTTCCTCTTAGGATCTGCAGGATTTCATGTGTGATTATGCTCAGCTGTGCACAGGAAATTCAAGGTGATGCTCTGCAATGATAGTTCGTGGGTAATACACTTTGCCAGCCCTGAAGGCATAACTGAGAAACATTTCGTGAATTCAAAGCATTTTATGAATATCATGAAATGAGTACCAGGCTGGTGAAACAGCTAAATGCGAATATACCCATTTTACAGACAAATAAGAGATGGGGTGAATAATAGAAATACTTTTCCAGAAGCCAAACAGTGCTCCAGTGAAAGCACTGGCATCCTCACTCAACCACTTGACCACATTCTGGCTTCAGTTCAGGGAGGCATTACTAATCAGGAAAAATGCTCATGCACTGGCTTAATTTCAAGCACATGCTTAAGTTTCACTGAAACCAATTAGACTTAAGCATGTGCTTAAGTCCTGTCCTAAAAACTGTGTTCAGTTTGCAGATAGGCAAAATGCAAGGTTTTGCTGCGATACAGTTTTCCATCCCCAGTGGGTTGTATTTAAATTTTATAATTTTTAACATTGGAATATAAAATTTATCTCTTCCCACAGAGATGTTCTCTCGGGAATGCCTTTTTCTGAGTGAATTAAAAGCACCACTAACTTAATCTCCACACAAATGCAAGAAAAATTGATTTGCTAAATACAACCGTTTTGTTTGCTTTTAAAAGAATGCTTACTCCGTTAGTGGCTAACCCAAAATCCATTCTGTGTGCTCTCAGGAGAGAAAAATGCTAAAGAAACACTGTTTAACTCTGTTAATGAAGACTGTGTGGAAAAGTATAATTTGCTTTTGCAAAATATATTGATACATTTCTTATCGTCCACTTCTTTCCAGTCTGAACATTCCTCAGAAAATATCAAAGGCTTTATGTCATCTCTAAATGAAGAAATGTGTAATGCTCCATGACTTCAGGCCCTGATTTTATCCCTGTGAATGGGTGACTAACTGAAACATTAGAATTATAAATGGGAATGATAAATTCTGGCCATAGGAGGCAATAACATGTAACAGATTAAACAATTGAGCTCTGGAGAAGAGCTGATCCCCAGTAACTAATTTGGTGCAAACTGTAATATATGCATTTTCTCCTCCATTTATGAAGAAACAGATGTGTGACTCAACTTTGCTTTTTTCCAGAGTCAATCTGCTTGGGGGAGCACAAACACGATTTGTTTCCAGGGAGGAATATGACAGCATTTCTCTCTTGGTTGATGGTTTTTTCCTTTAGAAGTGAGACATGGCTCTGCATCTGGAGCACACAGCACTCGTGTAGCACAAGGCTCTCATTTCCAGGCTTGGCCGTTGCCTCGGAATCTTTCACCTTAATTTTACCAACAATTTACTGTGTGGAGAATTTGAGAATTTCCAGTTCTGCCTTTCTTATCATTTGATGCCTGATTTTCCTGAAGGTGGTTTATACAAATGAGGGATGGAGTAGTTGGTCAGCATCTGCTGCTGGTGCTGTTGGCTCAAGGCTTGATCAGGTTTGTGCTGATTGCAGTGATGAGCAGCTCCCAGCTCTGCCACTCCTAGTGCATGTGCAGCCCCCTTGTTCCAAGGCTTTGGGTCACTCTTTGGGATGCAGCACGCACCAGAAAGCTGGAAAAAGCCCCTGTTTTGTCTAAGTGCTGTGCTGGGGAGCTCTCTGGAAACACTTGTGGTTAATCGATACGGACGGCAGAGAGAGCGAGGGGAAGAGATCACAGTTAGGCATTTTCTTAGATTTTCCTATGAATGAGGATTTTTGTCTTGAAGATGAATTGTGAATAATTCCTTCCTCCTGCTCAAGAACTCTATAGAGCAGTTAATTTGTGTCACTCTTAAGACAGAGGAGCTGCTCTGATGTGCTTTACCAGGGGCTGAGTAACAGAATGACATCTGAGTGACAGCTGCTTTATGCTGCTCTTGGAATAGAGAAGTGCTCTAATGACAGATTTTAGGTCTGGGACTGAACTTTTCCAGCTTGAAAGGATGTTTGGACCTGGTAGGGTTGGAGAATTTGAGAGACAAAAAAGCAGCCACGAAATCTGGACACAAGCCAATAGCTTTTGGTTTGAGGATGCATCCAGCTTGGAGTCTTGTGCACAATTAAGTGAGAAAAAATCCCTAGGAATTCCCATCATGTCAAATATTTACATTCTGGAGGCTTTTTTTCTTTTTTTTTTCCTTCCCCATGGAGTTTGATCCCAATTATAAAAATTCCCTTTTCTATTGAATGTGTCAAAATGCAGTGATTCCATTGCCAAAGTGTCTTTGCTCCCAAACAATGTAGACTATTAGTGTTTCTGCCAAGAGTAGCACAAAGGGTTCAGAGAGATATTGAAGCTTCTGCTGCAATAAACACACACAGAGCTCAGTTTGTGAGTTGACTGGGTTATATTGTGTATATTTTATAGCTGTATTCTGTATATCTATAGACTGCACTGATACCTCTGGAGTCTTTCTGTGGTTATGGGCAAGAGCAAATCTGACCCTTATGTCTGTTATTACCTCTAATACAAATACAGTTATTTTTTACTTTACTGTATTCTTTAGGATAATAATTTTGTGTTTGTTTGAAGTGTGGTTCAGTTTGGACTGCCCTTGCTCTGATGACTCTCCAGTATTTAGGCCTCTTAGGGCAGTCAGATGAATCTTGGCAGATTCTGCACGTGAGTTTAAAAGAAGCCCTGGGAGCAGGGAGCACACAGGACCACAGAGCAAAATCATGGCAGAGCTGGGATGAGGATACAGATCCCCAGCTCCTAATGGCTCCACTAAACAGGCACCCATGGGGCAGCCTTACATGTGCTGCAGCTGCCAAATTAGAGGTTTAACTAACAGCAGTGGGTTTTGTCATCCCATATTTTCCCATTTTCATGTGAAGAATCACAGGAACTGCATTTTAGGAAGCACAAGTGCAAGCAATTTTGAAGGAGTTGGCTGTGCCTGCTCACCCCATCTAGCCCATAGGGCTGGTAAGAGCAGCAGAGTTGTGAGTCTGCTCCCAGAAGAGCCCTGAACTCTAATAATGTGTCTTTCCATCTCATGCACTCCAATACTAGAAAAGTCTGGATTCCCTGGCCTTTGGGTACTGCTTTCCTGCTTCCCTGGGGGCTTCCCTTTCCACTTGTTTATTCCCTTCGTGGTGGTTCAGGCTTTGTGTGCTCAAGTCCACACAAACACATTTCAAGTGACCTGTAAAACCATCACAAATGGCAGCGCCATAGTGAAGTGACTGAATTTGTCCATCAGATAAAATTCTGAACTTATTGAGTGGGAATCCCTCTCCTTTGTCACATGTTCAGGAGCCTCTGACTTGCACAGCAGACATTTAATTACCAAGTTCCCACTTGACTTGGTCTAGGGTTTGTATGTTGTGACTCTGTGTCTTCGTCTCCTTTACTGAGGCGCAGGTTGTGCAAACTTTTCACGTCCTCATTCTGTGGGAAGGTGACACATAGATGCTGGATCTTTTGTTCCAGCTGATAGGCAAGCTGGAAAGCAACCTGTGTCCTAACATTGGTATGGAGTGAGCAAAAGTTGGCTTCAAAATGTCCAGCACAGTCCTGGGTAAAATGCAAAGCACAGCTGGAGCAAACAAACCCCATTTGGTCTCATAAAGCCCTGACTGGGCTGAGTTCCACCGGGACCAGGGTCAGTTGTACCACAGAGAATCAGTGGGGTTTCAGGAGGAGCTTCACCCAGAGCTCATTCCATGGTGCCATGAAGAGGGAAATCCTGAGTTTCTCAGAGCAGCAAGCCTGCAGTGAGTGCCACGGAGTGCTTAAGTAAAGAGTGAATAATGCATAGGAATATATATGTACGTATGTGTGTGTGCATGCAAAGGTCTTCAGGATTTAGCTGAGTGTTCACACATTCCCTAAGCCAATAACATCCGTTGTTATGGGAAATGAGGTAAGTGACAGAATTACTGTCCTTATGGCGGGCGACAGGCGAGGCCAGCGTTCCCATGCTGTAATTCCCCGTTCCAGTCACTGCCTCAACAATAGCATGAGAGGGGGAGAACACGAACAAAGAGTGTTCTTTTCATTTGAAGATTTCATCTAAAAACCAGTTGGACTCAGATGAAACTCAAGTCGGAAAACTTGAGCGAAATAAAAAAAATCCCTGTGTCCTTAGCCTAGAATTTGCTGCCGAGCCGGCGCGCCTGGGGTGCGCTCATTGTGCGGGGAGCTCGGGGGGCTGCCGGGGGGTCCCGTCCGCGCTGCCCCGCGGTGCTGCCCCCGCTCCGCGCTGCCCCGCGGTGCTGACCCCGCTCCGCGCTGCCCCGCGGTGCTGCCCCCGCTCCTGCCCCGCGGTGCTGCCCCCGCTCCGCGCTGTCCCGCGGTGCTGACCCCGCTCCTGCCCCGCGGTGCTGCCCCCGCTCCTGCCCCGCGGTGCTGACCCCGCTCCGCGCTGTCCCGCGGTGCTGACCCCGCTCCGCGCTGTCCCGCGGTGCTGACCCCGCTCCGCCCCTGCCCCGCGGTGCTGACCCCGCTCCGCCCCTGCCCCGCGGTGCTGACCCCGCTCCCCTGCCCCCGTGCTGCCCCGCTCCGCGTGCCCGCGGTGCTGACCCCGCTCCGCCCCGCGGTGCTGCCCCGCTCCTGCCCGCGGTGCTGCCCCGCTCCGCGCTGTCCCGCGGTGCTGACCCCGCTCCTGCCCCGCGGTGCTGCCCCGCTCCTGCCCCGCGGTGCTGACCCCGCTCCGCTGTCCCGCGGTGCTGACCCCGCTCCTGCCCGCGGGCTGACCCCGCTCCTGCCCCGCGGTGCTGGTGCCCTGCCCCGCGGTGCTGACCCCGCTCCGCCCTGTCCCTCAGCCTGCGCGGCCGCGGAGCCGCGGTGCCGCCAGCAGCTCCGCCACCTGCAGGACAGCGCCGGGATCGCCGCGCCGCTGCCGCCCCGCCTGGAGGGGCGCTGGGTCTCCACCGGGTAAGGCTAAGACACCCCCCAGCCCCGGGGACGCGCATCCATCCCTGGGAAAGCGCCCCTAATGCCCCGGGAAAGGAGCCCCGTTCTGCTGGGAAGGGACCCCCATCCACCGGGAACGCGCCCCCAGACCCCTAGGGAACCTCCTGCCCCAGCCCCTCAGCGCGGCTCCTGCCCACCCTCGGTGCTGCCCGGGCACAGCAAACGGCCGAGCGATAAATGTGCTCCCTTCTCCCTCTCCGCAAGCCCCCATTCCCGGCTGGGGGAGGGATGGGACCCCCGGGTGTCCCTAGAGCCTCCCGCTTCTTCCCCATGGCGGCACAGCTCGAACGCGCAGAGCAGTCCTGATTCCCGCTGCCCTCCGCACTCCTCCCTCTGCGGACGTGCATGAAGTTTAAGACCCTCTGTCCATCACTCTCACGTTTTAGTAGCAGATGCCCAGACTATAAAAACACCCAAGGGTGGCCACCACGCGTGGGAGGCTCTTGCCCGGGAAGTCGCTCCCGCTCCTGCTCGCTCTCTGCTCCCGCATCCCGGCTGTCCCGGGAGGGATTTCTGCCCGTCCCGCGGCGGCTCAGCGCTGCCTTCCCCGCAGGTGCGAGGTGCGGCCGGGACCCGAGTTTCTGATCCGATCCTACCTCTTCTACGCCAACCGGCTCTTCAAGGCTCTCCAGTTCTACTACTGGGACCCCTCCTGCCGCGACCCCTCCTACTCGCTGGTCATCAAGGGCAAGCTCCGGCTGCGCCAGGCCTCCTGGATCACCCGCGGGGCCACCGAGGCCGACTACCACCTGCACAAAGTGGGCATCGTGTTCCACAGCCAGAAGGCCATGCGGGAGGTGGCCTCCTGGATCAACCAGACCTCCGGCGAGGGCTGCGGCGGGTTCCTGCCCCCGGGGCGCTCCTGGGCTCCCGGAGCCCTGTACGAGGTGCTGAGCGCCAAGACGGAGCGCGACTGCACCGCGGCCCTGGGCTTCGCCATGCACGAGCTGAGCCTGGTGCGAGTGGAGAGGCGCTACCAGCCCCTGCTGCAGCCGCAGCACAGCGGCAGCCGGCTGGTGGAGGAGCTGTACCTGGGGGACATCCACACGGACTGGGGCGAGAGGCTGCACTACCGCCCCACCGGCTACCAGCGCCCCATGCAGAGCGCCCTGGTAAGGATGAGTCCCCCCCCTCACGGCATCGGGGCTTTGCCAGCGCCTTCATTGCTGCTAAAGTGGCACCGGCAGCCCCTGACCCCCCCAGTCCTCAGGACATGCGGGTGAGGGCTGCAGGGGTGGGACCCCGGGTGAATGTGGGGTTCATCCTCTGCCCTCCCGAGAGAACGGGACCAGGGTGAAAGCTCAGCAAAACCAACACGGGAAACAAGCCTGCACTGACAGGGGCCTGGAGTTACCAGCTTTTGTTTGGCTGTGTTTTCCTAGGAGATGCATTTTCCTTGTTTCCCGCAACCAAAGTCAGTGAAGGCTTCAGGCTGCCCATTGTTAGAGCCTGTCTGCTCTGCCCTTCATCTGCTCTGCCCTTCATCTGCCTGCCCTTCATCTGCCTGCCCTTCATCTCCCTGCCCTCTCTCCGCTCTTTGGGGTGTGCTCCAGGCTGAGGGGAACAAGGCATCTCTTCAGTCCTTGGTGTAATGCCAGTAGCACAAGAACTTGCCCCCAGTACAATAAATGTTATTACACAGAAATCAAACTTCCATTTTGACACACATAAAACTGAGCAGCAGACTTGGTTGCCTTTTACTCTGTTTTATTTTATGTTATATAACAGCTTAGTTTATTCCCAGGAAAGCACCTTTCCATCCAAACCAAAGCTGATCAAATCAGAAATGGTGGAGCAGTGAGAAGGGGTGAAAAAAACCTTTCTGAACTTTGCCAGATAGAAAGGAAATAAATGAAAAAAAAATATTTTGGGGCAACATTTCCCCACACCTCAAACTGAACTCTGAAAAACACAGAGCAACAACCCTCTCCCTCTCGAAAGTAACATTCTCAAATTGGTTAAACTTGTGTTATCTTGGGCCAAAACCATATATATGAGCAAAACCAGATGGTAAACATAAACACTTTTAAAAGTTAATTTAAAACCAAACCTAAAGATACTGAAATTCACTCTCTGAATGCAGCCCTGTAATTAATCAGCCAACAGCTCTCCAATGGACCCGCACATGATGTCACCACTTGGCGATAATTAGAAGCTGCCATACATTAGAAATAACTTCACACGACTGGTTTAAGCAAGTAAGAGTTCTGGCTCCATGTCCATAGTGATAATTTTATTGGGCACAGGGTTTTTATTTTTTTTTTCTTTTCTTTTTTTGAAAAAAAAATATTTTCTGTGAACTGACATCCATTTGCCTGTGCTGGTGAGTTACACAGCTATGTCAGGAATTATTTTTTAACTCTCTTTGTGAAAATATCACTATTTTCCCCTAAATTTATATCTGTTTTAAAGAAACCCATTCTTCCCAAATTACCTTTCATTATCAAAGAATTTCCTGCCTAAGGAGAGCATATATATTTGCCAACTTCTGGGATTATTTAGCCATAATGTACTGTGTACTGTCAGCACTCATTACTGTGACAGTAGCAGTAAAGCAAGCTGAAAATGACTAAATTACAGTAGACTCCAATCAACTTGCATGTAAATTACCCACCCTACAGTTAACTACTGAGTTATTTAACCTTCTTGCCTATGACAGTTCAGTAAAGATTAGCTCGTGTTCTAGAAAATTATATAATGTTCCAACCCTGCTTATTTAAAAATAAATCAGTTGTGATATATGAAGTAAAAGAAAAAATTTCCAAGCTACACAAAACCCCTGCTGGCACCGGATCAGGGGCAGGACTGGTTTGACTCAGAGCTCTGCACCGGCAGGGAAGCGAAGGTCAGGGCCTCTTTCTGCAGAGGGTCCTTTTCTTCTCCCGTTCTGGCTGCTGGGAAAACCCCAGGGCCCCCTCCCTCCCCTCCCCGCTCATCCCGGTCCTCCCCCGCATCCCTGGATGCGGGAACACGGGCGGGAACGGGGCCGGGGGGAGGCAGAACACCTTGGGCTGTCCTGGAGAGGCTGCAGCCCCAGGAGCTCCCCCGGCCAGGAGTCACAGCCTCCTTCCCTCCCAAAACTGCGGCGTTGTTCCGTTCTGACACCGCCCTCATCCTCACCCAGCTCTCCATGGAAAGCTGACGGGGGAGCAGGCGGGATGTGCAGAGGGAACAAACGGGATGTGCCAGGGGAACAAACGGGATGTGCCAGGGGAACAGGCGGGATGTGCCAGGGGAACAAACGGGATGTGCCAGGGGAACAGGCGGGATGTGCAGAGGGAACAGGCGGGATGTGCCAGGGGAGCAGGCGGGATGTGCAGAGGGAACAGGCGGGATGTGCCAGGGGAGCAGGCGGGATGTGCCAGGGGAACAAACGGGATGTGCCAGGGGAGCAAATGGGATGTGCCAGGGGAGCAGGCGGGATGTGCCAGGGGAACAGGCGGGATGTGCCAGGGGAACAAACGGGATGTGCCAGGGGAGCAGGCGGGATGTGCCAGGGGAACAAACGGGATGTGCCGCGGGAGCGCTCCCTGCCCTGGCAGCGCTCTGCCCTTGCCCCGGCCTCCTCCCTCGGCCTGTCCTCAGCAGCCCCAGCCCGGGCCAGCCGCAGGGCACAGCCCTGTGTCCTTCAGCTACCAGAATAGCAAAGAGCAGGGCAGCGCTTTATCTCCCTTAATCTGCTCGGCTGCCGCTGCCAAGCTCCCCGCAGTTCCGCACCCTGCTGTGGACGAGGGGAGTCGCAGCTTTTGAAATATTCTGGCAGGGTTTGTTTGTTTTTTTCTTTTTTCCCCGCTTCCCAGTTTGCAGAACTGTTACTTTCTGTCTCCTGCAGCACCACGTGCACCCTTGCCCGGCGTGCGGGATAATTTCCAGGGCTGATGAGCATCACCCGCCGATCCTGCCCGCCCGAGCCGCGCTGCCGATGCAGCTCAGCGGGAGCTGGGTCAGCACCCACTGCGAGGTCCGGCCGGCCGTGCTCTTCCTCACCAGGTACTTCACATTCCACGGCAACAACCACACCTGGGAAGGGCATTACTACCACTACTCCGACCCGCTCTGCAGGCAGCCCACGTTCACCATCTACGCCTCCGGGCACTACACGCAGGGCATCCCCTCCTCCAAGGTGCGCGGTGGCACCGAGCTGGCTTTTAAAGTCACCCAGGCTCGGGTGACGCCCATGGACCAGGTGACGGTGGTGATGCTCAACTCCTCGGAACCGGGAAGCTGCGGGCTGGCAGGCTCCTGGAGCGCCGGGGTGGAGCAGGATATAACACCCACGAACGGATGTTTGGCTCTGGGCATCAAGCTGCCCCACACCGAGTACGAACTGTTCAAAACGGAGCAGGACACGCAGGAGCGCAGCCTCCTCTACATCGGGGAGCGGCCCACGGACGGCTCCAGCCCCGACAGCCCCGACAAGAGACCCACGTCCTACCAGGCCCCTCTGATCCAGTGTGCTGCAGCCTCACAGGAATTCTCCAACTACATTAGTCTAAAATACGTGGGAAGAAAGGATGCTAATGGGAACGAAGCACTAAAACCTTTGCCTGTGGCCTTTTTATTGTTTATAGCACTTCTGTTTTTAAGATGGGACTAGTTATCTCTTCGGGTATAGTGCAGAATTCAGATAAATCTTGGTGCTAGCGTGATTTTTATATCCTTCAAATGAGCACATCTGGAATCAGTTTTACTCAGATTTGGAAACACTTTTTAAAAACACCCAATAGTGAACGAAGCCAAGGAGATATGCCTGACTCCACACTGTTTGTCCTGTGGCTTTATTGCCTAATCTCTCCTCTTTGCGTGCAAATTTAATGTAGTGACACGGATGCGCTGCACATTGCAACAGATAATTTAGCAACATGAGGGGGGAAAAAAGTGACATCAATTAAAATTGCTGCTTTGAGCTTTTGACATTGCTAAGATTTAATCAAGAGCTTGATTCAGATGTAATTCAAACATCCGAAGTGTTGGCTGCTGAGTTTCTTTGAGGTTAAGTTCCCTCCCATCACACTCCTTTTTGCTGTTCATGCAAATTTAATCTGCAGAGTCAGTCAGCAATAAACAGTCAGCAAGCGTTCTTGAGAAGGGCACGGTTCACATGCCTCTTGCAGCTTACAGATATTTTCTGCACTTTGCCTGTGTATGTCACACACAGGGATCCACAAACAGTCTTTGCACTTGGACATGCCTGGAACAGCCCTCACAGAGGGCTCGATTCTTCCACCTGACCCTGGGCATAGATTTCAGTAGATGGAAAACACTTCCGTGCACAACAGCTCCAAGCCCCAGCATTCCCTGGCTGCAGCACTGCATCCCTGCTGTGTTATCCCAGCTCTCCAGGGCAGTGCTGGCCTGGCTGTGGGACATCAGCAGTGTCCCTGTGTCACTGCTGCTGTGCCCAGCACAGGCACTGTCACCATGGGCTGTGTGAGGGAAAGATCCCTCACCAGCCTTCCCAGGCCATTTATTTTCACTGCCTCCTTTTCAGTTACTGGCACAGCAGTTGTTAATCCAGCTCTCCTCTCGAAGTGTCACTTCCAGCCTCATTCCTGTACAGATGTTTTATAAATCTGCCTCTGGTGAACAATGAGCTGAAGAGATTCTCAGATCAGACAGCACAGTCAGGTCAAACTGATTCCTACTGACAAGAAGGACAAACTAAGAAATTATATTCCCTGTCTGCTGCAGCTAAGCATCATGTAACTTCCTTGAGAAGCCCTTCTCCAGCAGCTAAATCCTCTCCAAATAAGCCTATGTATCTTACCCACAAAGGATATTTTGTTAAAGCAGCTATGCAATAGCCACCTTCTTAATGCTGTATTTACGAACTTGCAGCTTGTACTTAGATAAATTATGGGGTTTATAACATAAAAATACTTTGGGGGGATCTGTACATTAATAATTCAAATCAGATGCTTATTAAATGCATTACAGTTGTGACATAAACGTTGTCAGCATGTTCACATGTTCCAGGCATGACCCAATACTAGTCATGCACATGAACAGTTCTACTCTGAAAGTGATACACAAAGGGGCTGGGCTTGGCTGCCTCGCCTTGGGCTCCCTTCCCAATCCATGGAGGAGACTTCAGCAGGCAAATCTTATTTCCAATTGTGTTGGTTGTGCTTTTTTCCCTGCTGCTGCACAGAGATCCATGGGCAACTGGAAGTGATCTCGGAGAAGACGGAGTCTCCTTGGGGATGTTCCCATTAGGATGCAAGTCCTGGGCAGCAGAGCTGCACCTCCTGTCAGCCTCACACTGGCAGGACTTTTCCTTTCCCATCACTGTGCTCGAGTGGCCCTGACTCCCATCAGCACAGGTACCTGTTCTGCCAGACACACATGCCTGTGGCAGGAATAGGGAACAGCCTTGTGATGCCTTTGGAGAGTGGGTGGAGGTGGAGGAAGGCAATTCCTGTCCCACATTTATCCCCATGAATCAGATTTGTGTGCAGATATTTTGTTTTCATTTACATGGCATGGAAATGGATTAAACTTAACAAGTGTTCAGGTCCTGCACGGTGTAAAAGCTCTTACAAGGCCACAGATCCCTTCCAGGTGGGGATGGGATTAACATGATGTGAAACACCATCACACACTTATGCAACGTTAGCAACAAGCCCTTGGGAAAGCTCTGCCCTGCAGCAGCTCAGGCACCACTGGCTCCAGCAGCACCAGAGCCCCACTGCTCTGCTGGCTGAACTTCCCTGTGAAACCTCATCAGGAGCCTCCTTGTCCTCTTCCCCCCTCTAAGGATACCTCTGAGAGGAAAAAAAGCCATGAAAGAGCTATTTGCATAAATATCATAACTTTTATTGTTCTGTTCACAGTTTTTGAAGACACATTCCTAAATTACACAGTTATTCCCTCTTAAGAATTTGTGCCTTTTCCCAATTTGAATTTGCCTGGCTTTGACTGCCAGTTGGTGATTCTTGTGTTGCTTTTTAAGATCAGAGAGCTGCAGTGTGCAGTATTTTCTGCCTGTGAAGGTACTTGTGCACTGTAATCAAGACAGTCTCAATTCTGGTAGAAAAACTCAGCCAACTGAGTTTTCTCTCACCCTCTCTAAGGCATTTTCACACTCCACCAGTAATTTCTGAGTAATTTTTTTTTTCATCCATTCCAATTACTCAGCTTCTCTTGTAGAATGTAAATATCCAAATTGCATCCAAAATTCCCAACTCTCCCAGCTGAGACATACAGAAGGATAATCACTTACAGCTAACAGTAATTAAAAACAAGAACACATTCGTATTCATTAGGCTTTTACCCTGGGACTGCACTGGGAATGTACATGGAGCTGTTACTCATTCTGGTCCTGGCTATGGATATTTTTGTTATGCTTTGTCAGTAGTGATTTTGTATCTGTTTTCCTCAGTGATCTGGAACCACTGAATCTGTCAGGTCCCTGCAGAACCCTTCTCTGGGCATCCCCGTTTCATTGTGGTTCTCTTTGAACTCTTCAGCAGCGTGTGATTGTCAGGGAACATGGAGCTTTGCAGGGCCCTGACAGACCCAGTTCACTGATCACAAAGAGAACTGAAACCCAAAAGACAGAATGAAAGGACTTACATCAAGCTCCATCAAGAACATCCATCTCCTTTTCCATCCCTTTCTGGGGTGTCCCATTGTCCTGACCCACTGACCACCCCCAGCAGCAGCTCAGACACAGCCCCAGGCTCCTCCCTTGCCAAAACTGATCAAAGTTTCTGGGCCTACCAAACTAAAAACTGTTAATTTTTAATCCCAAGCATTGCTAAGGAATGACATCACCTTTCCAGTTCTCTTACATCATCACTAGGTTTTACCTCCTGCATCTATTCATTAACAGTTCTTATCCTCTGCAGATTTCCTCTGAACTTTGGCTCCTCACCACCCTCTCTGAGCACTCCAACCCACGTTTTTCTTTGGCGTGTGCTTTCCTTATTTTCTATACTTCCTAACTCACATTTTGAATGGATATCTCTCTGGTCCCCTTTTTCTTATTTGCTTTATATTACTTTCCATCTAATTTTTCCCTTCATTTCATCACTGAAGCAGGATGGGCAGTTAGCCAAAGTTGTCCCCCTTCTCAATTGCAAAATTATTGTTTTTTTGGCCATTTAATACCTTTCACTTAGAAAACTGTCAATTCTACTTCAGTTTTTCATCTAATTTCCTCCCCACTCCCAGATTTGATATGAAATTTGCTCAGCTATGCCCTTTTGAAGCACCAATTAAATTTATTAGCAGCTCACATGGCTGTATGCTGAGCTCCACTGCAGTCAAGATCCCAACCTCAGTTCTGCCATTCATTTATCTTTATCTGACATAAACAAGACAGACCCAAATAACTTCATCTTTCACGTCTAACACTGCATCTGAAAAAACAGGTCTAGGACATAGACCAGGAGCTTTAATCCTGACTACTGGGTTGCTTTCTACTACAAAACAAATAAATGCCTTTTTACTGTCCCTGTGAAGAAAACCCAAGTCAATGTGTGCTGGAAGTTGATGGTAACAGGCACGTGTGTGTTACTAAACTCTTCCACATTAACTTCTCTTAGAATACTTTTTTAAAATAATTTTTGAATAACTCCAAAAAGCAAAAATAAAATAACTTCAGAAGTCTCAAATAATTTTCTGGCTTCCTGCACTGAGTCTGAGCCTTCAGTACCTTTAATATCAGGAGCTTCTCAGACAAGCTGCCTTTCCAATTTTCTGCTTCTTTAGCAGGTGCAGAAGTTTAAAGCTTGAGCCAAGTCTGCCAGACAAACACATTCCTGGGTCTGACACAAGACTCAATTAACAGTAACTTATTTTTCCAATTAACCACCTTCATGCCTCCCTGTTTAAAATAGATTTCCCAAATAAAATGAAACAAAAAAAGTCTGAAGCACTTTTGGATACATTACCAGCATTGTGCTACTGCTTTGTTTGAGAAACAATCCCCATGGAACATAAAAGCCTATCCCACACTATAAATAAATCCACTGCACTGAAACAGCAGGAGGAAGCTGGAGACAGAAAGGAGATGGGTGACAAGAGTTGCTGCTCCAAACTCCACAGAGTGAGAAGAGGAAGCAGAAGGTGAGTGGCTGCGTGGGATGGGAAAAGGCATCCAGGAGCAGTCAGAGGTCCATGCCAAGGGAGAGCTGTGCCAGGCAGCCAGGGGCAGCCAGGGCTCCCTGGGCCAAAGGCTGGGACAGGCAAGCAGGGAAGAGCAAGCCTGGAAGGGTGATGGGAAGAAAGAGACCCAGATGGAAAACAGGCAGCAGGGAAGAAAAGCCATTCAAAGACGCTCGGCTGAACATGGGTCTGTTTGCCAAGGAGCAGTGAAGGAACAAGGATGACTTGGCCTGGACCAAAGCGCTGAGGGAGGGAACGGAGCGAGATTTGACAGCTCAGGCAGATCAGAGCAGGAGGGAGGTGGGGCAGCAGAGCCTCCAGCCCCCACAGGAACGCTCCTCTGGGCTCAGCACTGAGGCAGAGATTCCTGGCTCCAGTCACACTTGTGTGTGGCCTCCCAGTGAAATGTGGAAACAGAAATTGCTGCTTCAGCTCCGAGTTCCTCCCCACCACGTCGGGAGCTCAGGTCAAGAACGGGGATCCACACATGGAACACTAAGAATTCCCCCCTGACACACACATGGGTTACACCCGACACCACGCTGCCACATTTTAAGTTGAACTTTAAAAACCTATTGATACGTAACTTAAGATTCTCCAAGTCCAGGCATACAAAGCTGGGCAGTTTTGGACAATTTCTGAGCAGATTCAGCTCACTTTTGATCACTGAAATGATCAGACACTGCACTGCACTCCCCAAACTCACAGTGCACAAACCTGGTTCTGCCATTTCCTAACTCCTGAGTGCTTGACTCTGTACAGCCTTAATAAAGTTCTTTTAAAAGTAGCTCTCTGTGGGTAATTGTGTGTGGGACATTTGCCAACCCAAACATGAGGGAGTTCAAGAGGCTTTTCTAATCTTGTGAGTTTATCCACTAAAGAAAAAGATTTGATTAAAAAAGTGAAGTACAGCTAAACTGGGAACAATACTTTACTACAGGCTGTTCTTCATAGGCACTTCGAAATCCTGAAAAGAACCCCCACAAAATTAGGAACTTATTAAATCAGAATGAAATGTACCAATGAAGAAACATAAACAGAAATGCCAGATGTATAATGTCAACTTGTAATACACAGCTTCAATTAATTCTTCTTAATTCATTTGTTTTCTTAACTTCTTTTGTTTTGCCCTCTGGAAAAGGCCATTTTCTAATGACAGATCACAGGAGGAAATATCCAAAGTTCAAGTTTACTCCAAGGAAATGCAGCCTCGTTTCTGTGCTCACAGACCCCACATCCCTTTTGCACTTTTCACTCTCGCAGAGGCTTCAGGACAAACTCAGGCCTGCATTGGGAGGCAAAGAGATCTGCGTGGAAGTTTAGTAAAGGTTTCAAAAAGTTTTACTCTTCAAGTAGGAATGTGAAATGGCAGAGTGAATGACAGGCACACAGTCACTTTGCAAGTGTGCAGGTGTGTGCTCATTAGAACATCACGTGCAAGATTCCTGGCTGACTCTCACTTGAGTTAATTTAAAAATAATCTTCACTTATCCAGTAAAAAAACCCCAACCCATTAATAAAACAAACGAATTTTATAATTAAGCAGATTTGAGCAGTGGAAACACAACTACTTTGTTCTCTGAAGCTCATCTTCTGTATTACTGTTTCTGACTCAAAAAGCAAAATCCCAAACGCTTCCATGAAATTCACTCACCGCCTGTCACCTCTGAGCTTGCTCACTCGAGGACTTGGGCCCCGGATGCTCCTCCATTCCCAACCCCTGGCCCAGTGGCTCTCCAGGCCCTGGTCAGCACCAGTGAAGCTGGGACTCAGCCACAACAAACAGGAGCTTCCCAGTGTTGTTTTCCACGGGCTTTAATTTCAAACAGAGGGATTTTTGGTGGTGCTTTTTCCCTCACTTACTTTATATAGAAAACAGAACTGAGGATGTGGAATTTCAGGACGTCACATAGGGCAAGAGAAATATAGTTTCAAACTTAAGAGCACAGCAGTGAAGCCACTATTAAGCCTGAAAATTAAGGCTATGCCACTGAAGAGACAGGAAGTGCCATTTTCTGAAGAAAAGGGACGACAGTTTTCTTCCACTGGGCAATGCAACATCAAGTATTTTAAGACATAAATGATCCATTCCTTGTGCACACCACGATGTAAAATTGCTGACAAGAATTGCAAGTTCACATGTGCAGCAGATACAAACCCTTCATAGTTTATTGATGAAAAGAAATTCTAGTGAATTGCAAAGTGAAGTTCCAACTTTATCCCACTAACAGCATTTCAGGAGGAAAAAGTAACACCACCATCGAGCTTTACAATCCTGTATTTTTAGAAAATGACATCATGGTACATCAATGCCCCTCAACATAACAACATGACATGATCTTGCTCTTCAGCCCCCAGGCTACTCCCCAGTAACCTGAGCTGGTCCTGGCTTGCACATGCAGCTGTTCCAGCTGTGCATTCCCAGCTGACAACTGCCAATGCACAGCAATAATTATGATCATTCATGCACGGAGTATTTGCTTTAAGATGTGGAGAACTACATAAAAATAGAAGAAACCGTTTTCCATTCATTTCCCAGCACTAGGCTTCAACACATTTCAGGTATCTGTTTATCCCAAATTCGCCCAAAGAGTGCACCAAGCAGCCTCTGCTGGGTGTTACAAAAATCAACAATAAATGTGCAAGTGGTCATCTTAAAGTAACAGCAAGGACAATAATTAGATTAGTAATAACTTGATTTCTACTACCATGAATCAATCACAGGTTTCTAATATCTGATGTTGTGTGAGGACCCCAGACAATAATCTTATTTAGAAACTACATTTTGTGCACAACTTCCTAAGATGTACAATGTCCTTCAGAATAATTCACTTTCTGTGGATACTGCATGAGAACATTTGCTCTTGTGTTGCCATGGAAGGAACAACTTACAAAAAGAGTCAGGTGGCTTAAGAATACCCATCCAATCTATATTTGCACTCTAGCTACAAATTGGCCTTTGAGGAGCCTTGGAAGAAAAAAAAATCCTTAAGATTTCTCTCTACTGCCTATGAAAGAAGGGTTTGGTCAAACAGGGAGTGAGGATTCCCCTGATCAGTCGCTTTATTTTAAGCTCAGCAAAGCAAAGCATTACCCAGACAACTCAGGGCTACTGTGTTCAGGCTCTCGTCAAAAATGGTGAGGGAAGACCTCAGGATTTTGTTAAACTCCAAAATACAAGCAGTTCATTTAAAAGTCTTGTTCAGGACTGGTGTGGGTCAGCCCAGCTGCAGGCTACAGATGTTACCAACACTGAAATCCTCTCCTGGTCTCCTTGATCATGTGTTTGAAGGGAATCTGGAAAAGCATGAGAGGGTTTTCTGAGACCTCTTTATGATCCTGGAGTGCAAACACCAGGAACAACTTTGCTCATGAACGATCTACAGTTCCAGGCTGGCACAGATCACCAAAGAGTGACTGCTGAGCACTGGGGGAGGACAGAGTTGCTGCTGGCTTTGCCCTGGGCCAGCAAAGGCAGCTGTGGTAGCTTACACCAGGTGTAAAATCGGCCTGGAACATCACTCCAGATATACTCACAGGAGACCAGCTTAAAGCGTCAATCCTCCCCCACCTTTACCCTGCAAAGACAGTGACTTTTTTTTTTTGTTTAAACCAACCTTTGTCAGGCTGTTTTTAAGCAGAACAAAGGACTCTAAAAAACCTTTTTTTTTTTTAAAGTGGATCAGGAATTCTGGTAGGAGAAGAAGATATTTACAGCCACTTATAAAAATCTCCTTCATATGTCAGTCTCCTTTCAGCAGAGGTTTTCTCAAATACATTCCTCAAAGCCATGAAAACTAATTTTGCAGTATCACTCACAACCTCGTCTTTCTGAAAAGAAAGCTTCATTAGAAAGTTTTCTTCAGCTTCTTCTGCCTGGGAAGTATCTTCTTGATCAATTCTGCCCAATTTGTCCCATAAACTCCTGGCTTTGTCCTTTCCAGCTCATCTCCCACCTGCCCTGCCCTTTGCAGCCAGGCTGCAGTGGCTCTGTCCCTTCCCTCTGAGCAGACAAGGCACCAGCACTTTAAAATGCTAAAAATACACCTCTCCTTTCTACTGCATCTCCTAGAAATACTTCCAGACTCGTGTTCATACGCTGAACACATCAGTTATGGGGGTTTTCCCCACCTATTTTCTTATTAAGCCTCAAATAAAATTTCACTTATTAGCACTTGCAAAGGAGGAAGCCCTTGAGACACAAGTGGGACAAACATTAAGGTTGAGGAGTGCAGCAGGCAGGCTGCAGCCCCAACAGCTTTCTCACAGAATCCCAGGATTATGGAAGGAATGACAGAAGTCATTTTTAAAAGACTCAGCTTCATCTTGTAATATGCTACAAAAAATTTTGTCACTGAAGGTTTCTGGGTCTATCATGTAAGAATAGATGTGAATTTACCTGCTCAAAAACGACTTCATCTACTGAATCCGTCATGTTAAAACACTCTGGGTTTATTTATACACCTTGTGGTAAAATGATGCCTGGAAACAAAATTACCTTCATCTTACTCTGAAGGTGCTGTCAAGTGTCTGAACTCCTGAACTAACCTGGAAAATGGGATGTTACCTTGTGCCTCAGCAGCAACACGGTTACTCTGAACAACTTGTGTGTGTCAGGCTCATGATGGGGTGGCTTGGTTTGATTTTAAAATTAGTCTGGAAAAAAAGAAATTCACCCTGAAATACGACTGCAAGTTTCCTTACGCCATGAACAAAGCTGACAAGAGAACACTGTTTCCTCCCCACCTCTAAAACTGTGAGAACAGGACAAAAGTAACAAAGGAAACATTAATTTGGGGGCTTTATTTAATTTTTCTTTTCTTTTCTTTTTTTTTTTTTTTAAGATGCTACATAGTCAAACAAGATTGGTCTTTTTACGGCATAGGACTAGTTTACTACTAATATTTTTGTTTCTCCCCTAGATAGACTTATTTACATACAAAAACAGTTTCCTGACCACTATTTCCCCAATGCTTAGATGATCAAAACTCCCAACAATTGTGTAGTGCCCAAAACACCAGGAGGCAGAAGAATCTTGCACCACTACAGCAGCAAATTTTTAGTTCTCATCACTGGCTTTGAACAGGTGCCTTTTCATACCACCAAGTATTAGTCAATTTCGTGACAATAAGGAAACATGAGAGGAAATACATTAAATAAGTCAAATATGCATTAAACATCTCTGAATAACATTTTAATTCAACTAAATGAACCAACAGCAATGTAGCTTGGTCCCTTGGTGAGAACAAGGCATTGACCTTTATTCTGAACGAGCCCCTCAGTGCTGCCCAGCTCCCTCAGCGTTGCCACAGACAAGTCTTAGCAGCTTCTCACTACTCATTTAAGTGCCAAGAAATTGGTAACTTGCACAGAGTTGAAGACACTGACAGAAACTGTTAAATTTATGAGCAGAATGGTGGATTAACGTATTTTACAGAAGTTATCAACACCTCCTGCCTAACCCAGCTCCAAACATCCCTAGGGCCAGCTCCAGCAGTGGAGGAAGAGGTTTTTCTAGTTTTCCTTTTTTTTTCCTTTTTTTTTTTTAAAAAGAGGTAATCCAGCAACATGTACCAGGGTCTAAGAATGTTTAAAATGACATATACAATATTCCATTGTAGTGTTAAATCAGGATTTTCTCCCCCCCTTCATCACTGAAGCATATTCTCTTTCATTCATTCCCTCACCATACATTTTGAACTTTCTAGATTATGTTACATAGTATTTGTGCAGGGGTAATTTAAAGGCAAGACCTGTGAGATGTCATACATTAATTTTTTTTTTAAACATTGTTATGAATAAATTTAATCCAATGATATGGCAGAACCATCAAACCAATTTACAATTTCCAGCATGCTGCCTCTACAAGGCTATTTTTCCTATAATTACACCAAAGACAAAGAACAAAACCACCAAAGCAAGTAGTCTGGAGCTGAGCCCTTCGTCCTTGACAGCAGCTGCAGAAGGAGATATTGGGTTGTTTGTCTGGGGTACCTTCCTCATCCGCAGTCCATCTTCTTCCTAAAGGAAGAGAGATTGATTATTTCTACAAAAAAAAAAGCTTTCAATATTCACCCTTATCATATTTGTTTAGTTGGGTGTTATAGAATAGGTGAAAGCGAATTTACAGCTAAGTTAGAGCTCTGTTTCCTGAATAATCCTGAGAAGGAAGGGTAGTGAGGCAGGAGAGGAATTCTGTGCCTACAGCAAAAGCCACGCTCTTGGAAGTTTTCTCCTGCTAAGGAGTGAGGAAGCAATGAGGAACCTGCAAGAACTCCTGTCTAAAGTCTAGAGACAGCTCCAGAACTCCAAAAAACGCTGCAGGGAACGGCATGAAGGTGCTTTTCTTGCTCTGTAAGCAAGTAAGGTGCTGTTGGGGAAAATGCTTCTCAACACAACTAAGATGAAGCTGCACGTTTTTCACAACCCAAGGCAATTACACTCATCATTCCCCATGTCAGACATCACAAGCAAATCTTCCCAGCCCTTGGAGGGAAATCTGCTTCCCCCTTTGTATTAATGCTGACATTTTGACATGAACCTAATGGCAATAATTAGGATATTTTATTGGTACAACTTTGGCAGCTCACCTGATTTAAAAATGAGACAACAGCTAAAACAATGCAACACCAGCAGATACTCTCATTTCAAGTGGGGTGAAGCTCCCCTCAGCTCTCCCTGAGCTGCTGTGCAGCACAGCTGTGTGTTAGCACGCTCCAGCCACACACACACACTCAGAGCACTTCAGAACAGGGGCAAAGGAGTCTTTTGTGACTGAATTTGTGTCCAGCTGAAGCAACAGTGTTAGACTTCTTAACGTGACACAGTATTATAGTGCAAAGGTATAAGGTACCAAAGCAAAAGTCTCCAGTCTATACTTAAAAAAAATATTCAAGAAATAAAATTGTAATAAAAGTTACTACAGTCTTAAAACTTGTCAGATAAATGAAGGTCAAAGAGCTCAGGGTATGTCAGTGTTTCTCACTTTCGAATTTAAAGTGGCACCTACATGATCTGAAGGTGAACTTATTTTTTATTAATTAATTAATTCATTTACTCGCTGAAAGCTTCAGGCTACCTGATACCTCACTGCTGCCCTAAGTCTGGATGGGGACAAGTGACTTCTGTAAATGATAAAACGTTGTTACATACAACAAATTTTGTATAGAAACAACAAGTTTTCATTTAAAATAATTTCCTTCTGACTGACTCCAGCCTGACACTGACAGCACCTGGTAGCAGGCAGTGATTTAGCATTGCTTTCTGATGTTTCACAGATGTTTTTAACACTCCACAAAGGGAACAAAGAGCTCACCAATCAAGGACGTTACTGTAAGACATCAGCTCAATTCTAGATAGCTCCTGTAGAGTGTTTATTCAAGACTGATTGGCAAAACAATTAAATAAAATCATATAGAACTTAAGAGTATTGAGTCGCTGGCAAAACAAGAACACAAGGAGAAGTTAGGGTCACGTCTGTTATGTACACATATTATTTCTGTGCAAAACAAAACTGTTTTCAAGAATTCCTTCATGCATCAGTGTTGGGGTTTAGGATTTCAAACCAAGACAATCAGCCAGCCAAGCAGCATCAGAGCTGAGAGAACAGAGCTCCTTTCACTGGGCTGCAAGAGTCACAACATCCACACTTTCCTTGGTGCTGATATCTATGGAAGAAGACACTTACAACAAATCAAACTACTGTAAAAAGGAATTTTTCAGCAGTGATAAAATTTTCTCAAGTACTGGATTTCCCAGCCATGTGCTGGATATGACAGGAAGCACATTTCCCATTCATCTGTCTTAATTTGGCCATTTCAGCAGCACATTACAGGTGCAATTACTGAAACACTCAGTATTTGCACAACACTGCCCTCAAGCTCCCATCGGTTTGGGGAGAACAGGGCCAAGTCCAACACTGAATACTTAATTCAGACTGAGAAATTAGGTGAGAAAAGAAAAAAAGGGGGGGAATTCACTCCTCTGGGTTGCTACCCAATCACCTTCTGTGACTGCACGACTTGTGCCTCCTTTCAAAGGGACCATTGATTTCAGCACCTTCTCAGAGTTTATAGAGAGAAACCTGAATTATCTTTTACTTTATAGACAATATTAAAATATTGTGCTAAAGTCAGATAACCAAACCTTGAAGATGGAAGCTTCATTTTCAGGAAAGGGGTAAATCTGAAAAGAAAACAACAACGATCTTTACCTTAAACTGTTTATTCTCCTCCCGTAACCTCTGAACTTCTACTTGAAGCCTCTTATAGTCTTCCATTACTTTCTTAACTTCAGTGTCATCCAAAGAAGAACTTATTGATTTAGACATTACAGAGGAATCTGTCTTTGTTGCAGTTGTGGATACAATTTTATTTATTTCTATGTCATGCTGTTAAAAAAGGATAGAGTGATTTTTGGTTAGTTATTAACACCACACCACACACCTGATATATAGGAGGAGAATCAGGTAAAATTGTCTGTGCACACCTGACACATGCCTGTATCAAAAGAAATAAACAACATTTTGCTTTCTGTAATTTTACTGCTTTCCCAGAAAACACCAAATCAGCACAGTAAGTTAAGACAGAATGACCTTGACTTTTCAGATCCTGCATACACAGAAAAGGAGATGCCCCTAAACCAGGTCCCACAATCAGTGGCCTCCTCACCCTTCCCTCCCCAGGCACAACACAAGCAGCCACTGCAGGAGCCAGGACAGAGCTGCAGCTCCCTCTCCCTTCACTCCCCACTCCCGGCTGTCCCCTCTCCCTCTTTGTGTGTTTCTGTAGGGATGGAGGAACTTGCAACCCAAGTTGCAAAACAAGGTTCAAACTTCCAAACCCTGCTCCCTCTCCTGCCTTTGGATCCTTTCCATGCTCTGCACTTTAGAAAGGGTCTCTTGTGGAAACAAACCTCCCCCCCACAATCAACTACATAATCCTAATTACACTGTTCAGTGCAAAGTAGTAGAACAACTGTGCCTTTAGTACGTGCACAACAGGAAGCATTTTTCATTTTATTCAATCCATTATCAGTTCTACATTGCACTACATACTTCCATTAGAAATTAATATGCTCATTACCCTAAAAAAGGATCCTACAATATTAGGATTGCAATATAATTCCTAACTGCTTTTGTGCCTTCCTCACCAGCTTTCTACCAATTTACTTGCCAAAATCAGCGCTGTATCAAGGAAGCAAAGGGGAGTGTTGGATGGGCAAATTATATTGCTCATGGTTATAACTGCTTCAGTATAAACTCTGAGCTTTACAATCAGCACCTTTAATTTTTTTAAGTATTCTTTATCCTGTGACCTTTCACTAAATGAAAACAGATCAACGCAAAAATTGCTTTGTGCTACTGTTGCACTGATGTTCAAACTGGCTGCTGGTTACACCAAGGATTACTGAGATTTTAAGTAGTTTATATTGTGTTTCTGAAGGGTGATGCCATCCAGGCAGTGAAACAGAGCCTTCTGCCTTGTGCTTATACAGCTGTCTGAATAAACATGCCATTTCACAGGATTTACTGTGGTATTAAGTTAAATCACTCAATATGCATCTGAAAATACTCACAGGCTTATCATTTTCTGCTGGTAGCTCAAACACACACCTAAGTTTCGAATCCATGAGTTCTTCCGGTTTTGCTTCTTTCCACTGGAATAAGTTAATATTAATTTAATATTAAACATATTAGTATAACCAGGCAGGTTGGAAATGCAGTGCATTATGTAAACAAATCACATCATTTCACTCAGGAAAAAACCCACAGGTGTTTATCACATTGCCATTAACCACATACAGAATGAAAAATGAGATCAAATACATAACTGAGTGGTATCATAAAGACAGACCAGATACTATGAAGCAAATCTTTCTAAACAGTCTGAAACTTCCACAGGTAATTTATGAGAGAACTGGGAGCTGTGTCAGAGTAATTAGCAGAGATGGGGGGAGTTATGGGCTGCTTAAAAAAAAAAAAAAAGGCAAAAAAAAAAGAAAAAGAAGGTGTGAATTCAAGGGAAGGGAAAGATAACAAGCCCCCAAATCAATCACAGTGTGAGTTCTCAGCTCTTTGCCCAGTGGAGTTCCTATTCAAACTTTTAAAATTTCACATAAGCTTTTCTTCTCGACTGGAATGAACTACAGGACTGTTCTTCCCCCTCCTTGTTTTCCACATCCCTATTTTTCAGCATCAATGTCTGAACAGCACCAGATGTGCTACATACAGAGAGATAACTTCCCCTCACACCTTCTCTCCCCCTCAGCTGGGGAGTCTGCCATAAACAAGATTCCTTGCAATCTTTTTAATAGGGAGCAGCAGTTATAAATCTTTGCTCAGTATCAGCTGTAACCCTGAAGTGAAAAGATTTATTCTCAGTGGTAATAAACAGCAAGAAGTGTCCACACTGATATCCTGGAGTTCTCACGTGCTCCTCTTCACTTTGACCATCCTCCTGGTAGCTTGGTATTCCTCAGCACATGTCAAGTAGGTGACAAATTATGGCTAAGCCCATGCAACCTGGAGTAGTATTTAACTCATCCTAAATAGCTGAATCGTAGTTCAGCTCTTCTGGGGCTGAAGTCAGTTCTATTTCGAGCTCCTTGGCTGCCTGTGAAGTGTTGAAAGCTTTATAGTACTCCCATAACTGGTCTCACCTGTTCATCCAGAATGGGAAGAGATCTGGAGAGTGGTAACAAAACTGAGAACTGATCAAAGTGTTACAGGAAAAGGAATCATATCGGTCTGGAGAGCTCTGGAAAACTGAAAGGCCCATCTAGGTACTAAAAAACATTCTTTGCCAGCAGAATAACATTTGTCATGGTATAAAGTAACTCATAAAAATTAAAGAGCTTGAAAGAAAGGCAGACTGGCTTATCTTTCTAGTGATGCAGACATTTTATTACTATTGCTGTTTCTCCCACTGGATCTTATTTTGAGCCCATTAAACAAATATAGTTCCATAAATCAGTTTCAGAAGGGAAATTATTAACCTGCAGAGTGCCCCAGCTTTAAGAAGCTATTCAGAAGAAGACACATATCGTAAGGACTACTGTAGAGTTTTTCTGGGTTGGCTTTTTTAAGTAGCACACACAAGCCACACACTTTGAGAGTAATGGTCTTTTTCCTTTTTTATATTGTGTCATCAATAGCCACTGAGTGTTCTCTCAAGCTAGCAAAAGCTAGGCTACAGAAAGCTTCCTTGTGCCTTCTTCTGGGGACAAATCTTTCTGGTAAAGGAAAGCCACCAGTTGACAAAAGGGTTTACTGCTTTCCAGCTTGTCTTACTGTAGCCTGACATCTTATTTCTATGTCTTTTGTCCTTCTCTGCTCCAGCACCTATCTATTTCTACTACTTTCATTTGTAATTCACAGGACAGAATCTGTGAGGGTCTTTCATTTACAAAGCCACAGCAGACACAGGTAGGGATAAAGGAAAATACAATACCTGTAAATCATCCTCTTGCATCTTGCAAAAGGAGCTGCTCAAGAGAAGACTCAAGACTGAGAGCAGATGCATAAAATATAAAAGATGTCACAGACTTTGAATATATTCTGTATATCCTTAGAATATATGGTTCAAGCTGGTCTTTCTAAAGGATATATTGCAAAAAACTACAACAACTTGTTTCATGGCTTGTCATCCCATTACTGACAGCAGCTTCCTAGAGAAACAACCACAGACACCAACTTTCAGTGCAAGGTTCCTGGGGCTCAAAATAACAGAAAATTCCTTGCCATGAAGAGTTGGAAAAGCTTTCAAGGACCATTCCAGCATGGTTTGACAACAGTCCTTAAACGACGCAGTAAAAGGATTTAAAAGTTATACAATTAGAAAGAAATCCATTTAAAATTGTTTCAATACTTACTACTGCTTCCATATCTGAAGTATCAGCTGGAGCAAACATAGACTGAACCATAAACTTGTGTTTACTTTTCTCATTAGGGTCATAGTCAAAAGGCTGTAGCATCACTGAAAGAAAAAAACCCAGAACACATTGCATTAACATTGCTCTGGTGCAGAGTCATGCACTGATGACACACTTACCAGATTTCAGAAAAACAAACATTAAAATGGTTTCAAGTTGTTTGTTGTTATGACCAAAGCAGCAGTTGAGATCAGGAACCTCACTTTAAACCAGAATTCTGAAAGGAGGCAAGAGAAACAGATTTCCTCAGTCTGTCTAGACTTTTGTCTGAGAATTCTGGAAATGCTGATCACTCTACAATATTCTGTACACAGCTATGGCAAGATAACAATAGTAATTTATAGGAAATAGGATAATTTATGTATCTTCTGGGACACAAGGAAAAATTTTCCAAGGCAGCATCTTTTTGTCTTGCTCCATCCTTGGGGCAGAAATAACAAGCATTTTGATGAGCTGTACACACAGTATTGTTGATGGTGACCAAGAAAAACTACAGAGGCAAAGTCAAACATTGTAAACCCTGAGGTTCAAGTCTCGGAATGGAAATTTCCTCTACAAAATTTAAGAGTCTCATGGTATTTGCTCTATCACATGCAAGTATTTTGCTTCCACAAATCAGTTACTGGAAGTTTGTTACCAATTTATAGCTGGAAGTTTATAGTTAGATGTGATGCAAACTTTGCCTGTGAAAGGTATGCAAGGAATGTATTTCTCTTCATTCAAAAAATGAAAAGCATTCCAAAATTTACTTCTGAACAAAATGACTGTGTTCAGGGGACAGAGAGGAAGGAACAGCAGGTTTAGACTGTGTGTGCTTTTATTTAATTTTTTATGCAGTATTGGAAATTTCCATGTCTTTGCTTTTGGGTTAAAGCAACCTAAAGAGGGACAGCTGGGTATTCCATTTACATGGAATATTCTTTAATCACAGTGGTCACTTGGAACCCCCACATTTGCAAGTGACACCTGGATATTCAGCTGTCGGAACATTAACAAACAGGAGTTTGGCTCCAACGTGAGACAGAACATGTGAAAATAAGCAACACAGTTTACACAAACACATTATTAGAAACTGCGAAAAGCCACCACCCCCTCAAACTGAAAATGAAGCTTGCAAATACTGCCATTACTGCTAACAGAAAAAAATGGTGTAAGGTTTAAAAATTCACATTTTATGACCAGTCTTACTTCAGCCCCTCAATTCAATCACTAGGAAGAGAAGCAGTTCAAGAATTAGGACCATTTTCAAGTACTGGTGCTATTAACATTATGTACCCAAATTCATATACACTAATTGCAGGGGTTTGTATAAAAGCAATATCCAAAGATCCCGTTTGTTGTAAATGAAGGCAAGTCAAACCAATTTGCCTCCCTTAATGAGCAGGGTATGTTATGGCTGTGCCATCTTTATTGTGCACACAATCTGTGGCCATCAACAACCACATGCCTTTTAAAGCCCAGAGAGAAGGAAGGCAATAAATTCTCTCAGATGAGGTGCTTTAAAAATTAGTATACATTTTAAACTCACCTTGTAGTACTCGGTATATTATTCCAAAATAAATGGCTGCAAATTAACAGGCTACCTTTAAAACTATTTTCTAAACAGGAGTGACTGCACTGTGAAAGCACAACTACTTCACCATTGCCTGACACATCACTGAAAAGCAGCAGCATCGTTTTTTCTCCTCTGTAGTAGACACTTAAATAATTTCAAATCTACATAATGTGTAAGATCCAACTGGATAGTCAGAACTATCCAGCATTTATGGAACTTCTACAGATTGTGGTTTTTTCAGCTTGCTTTGCTGAGTGCAACTATCATCTCATTTGAAAATCCTCATTTCCCAAGGGACAGTGCTGAATCCATCCTGGAATGCCAAACGAGCTTCTCCGAGCTCCATTCACTGAACCACAAGAGCCAGAGAGGGCTTGACAGCACAGACGTTGTTAGCACTTGTATTTTTAGATCAATACATGAAAGCCACATTGACACAAATTATTCAGCAAATGTCTTGTAAGCCAGATGGGAAGCTCAAAAACAAGTACTTTTTTCAAGAGGATACCAAACAATTTTGATATTTATCCACACACTACTGGGGTTTCTGTGAAAGATCAGTTCCATAAAACTGCCCTAATTGCTGAAGAAATTGCTACTGGGAATGTGGCTCCTTTGTTCTGAATGGAAACACAAACCTTATGCAAAACTTACGTGAAAAGAGTGTTCCTACAAAATGCCTTATCACAGCAGTTGTCCCATCTGGTCAGAAGTTTCAGCTTTCATCAGAAATTAGAGTTTTAAGAAACAAAATTATATTAATATGATCTTCAAGTTTACTGTCAGCAGCATCCATCAGGCAGAGATATCTCAACCACTTCCCAAGCTGCTCATCCTACAGTTCAAGCAGAACTGTTTTACCACAAGCAAAAACTGCAGAGTCACTGAGAGATCAATGGACATCGGTTTTCTCACACATTCCTGCAATATCCCCAGCATTTTACGCTCTGTAGAGAGCCAAGGAGAGGCACTGACCACTCAGTATGCTCCTTCTTTTGCACGGAACAGTTTACTGGCAAAGTTAGTCACAATGACAGAAACATTAAACTCCTCTGGTTTTCCTAGAATAAACCAGCTTTCTCAAGGAACAGAGGAAATCTGAAGCAGGGAACACCTTTAACACCTGCTAGGATCTAGCTGTCCTTTCCAAGAGCAGAAGGAACAGAAAAGTCTCCCAGCTCAGATAGTCAGCAACCTTCCTCTAGTTTCCATCTAAATTTATTAATGGCCTGTTTACTTGGTCCTGGACCAACACTGCCCTGATGCCGAAATACCAGAGAAGGGGAAGAGTCATTTACTTCTGGTGCCCTCTGAGACGTCAGTCACAGCAACTCTTGGCCTCCTGGTAAACTTAAGCCAGACTTGGTGGGTCCTCTCTGGGTCAGGCTCCCCATTCATCCTCTGCACCTGTTTTAGTTTGAGCTCCTCTAATTATACATGCAGGAAACTTTACTAACGCCTTGAATCACAGCATTTATGCCCTCTCACCTCTTTCCTTACCCAGATACATGATGCTACATTTGCCTTACTCACAGCCACGTTATGTCAGCATCGTGCTCACCCCAATCAGGCCCCTTCATTTAACAAGCTTGCAATTATAGCAAAAGTATTTTATTCTCCAAATATGTGATTGTGCAGCTTTTCTAATGAAACTCATCCCATTTCTCTTACTGTAGCCTTCAAGGACACCTAATTCTGCTGCATACCTTCAATCTCCCAACTTTACAACATCACCAGGGTTTTTAGTGTACTCTTTTTCCCAGAACTGCTTGTAAAAGCATTAAACAAGATTAGGACCAAGAATCACTTTTAAGAAACATCACTAGTAGCTCCCTGCTATCACATTTCCATCCACATCACTACTCATTCTTAAGCAGCTCATTCAATAGAGTATCAATCTGTATTTTCTTTTCTAGCTTTATCAATCATTTTCCCAAATGGCAATGCATGGAATTCATGGTCTAGATGGATCAAATCTACCACACTCATGTTGCATAAAATATCCTAATCAGAAACAGCGGTGAGCCTCAAGATCCTTGTGGAATTCCATCAGCTCTGCCAGAGCTGAGCAAAAGACACTCACATCTACAGAAACAAGCAGAATCCATTGCACCATTCCATCTTTGTCCATGTTTACATAAATAAACATAAAATTTATGTAAATATTTGAATAATACTAGTAAGTTTTGAATCTGTGAAGACCAAGATAGCATTTTAAAGCAAGCAGGCAAGAACAACCCAAAAATTGGTAGTTTCTGCAGAACCCTGGCAGCTCCTTGGGAACAGGGCATAGGAGTGACACTGCCAAGGAAAGTCTGGGAATGCAGCAGTGGATGGGACACAATCAGGAGGGAATGGGGCAGACCCACTGTGACTGCAAACGCAGGGCTGCAGCTCCATCCCTGCTCAAGGCAATGCCTTTTCAAAGCCAGGCAAGCTCACAAAAGACTAAAAATCCCTCCCCGGATATTCGACAGCAACCCAAGGATAACGTCAGCTCCTCCCCTTTTTCAGGGGGCACGTTCAGACTGCTCTCTTCAGTGGGACACTGTGCACAGATGGTACCATCTGCAATTCCTCTCTCCTCCTTATATACCTATTGCAGACTCACCAGCATCTGCTGGTACTCCTTCACTTTTCCTTTGTAATTCATTCATGCCTTTTATTTAGATTTCAAAGCCACAAAATCAGCTATCATTGCTGAAATCAGACGTGCTTAACAGCAGTGGAATGTGTGCAAATACTCCTTTCCCGAGGATTGCAGCCCCAATGCAATGGAATCAGATGACAGTGCACACATACGCTTCCCGACAGTTACATAAACTCAGCTGTTAAAATTACATGCCATTATATAACAGGTGAAAACACGGGCTCCAAACCTGCCATCCCAGCAGGCTGCACACGCTGACAGGGCCTCAAATGCTGGTATTTAGCAAAAGCTGTGATATGGCATAAGAAGGCATCATTTGAGACTCTGCTAGATTAAAGTGAGCTTTATTCTTCTAGCATTTTGTACGTTTTTAAATGAGCCATCATATTAGTGTGAAATAAAGTGGAACTGCTGCCTCTTAGAGCAGAATATCTTCTCATTTACTTGCAGCAAAATAGTACAGACACAGTTTCACAGGAGTGTAAGAAAGGCATCTGGTTACTACAGTGCAAGAAGGAAGAGGCTGTCCCAAATTCAGCTCCAGGCAATAATATTCCCCGAGACTAACAAATGCTTAGGCACTGATTTTTTGGAAACAAGGTGCAGCATCAGTGCAGTGCTATCAGTGGCTGTAGTAAAGCCAGTCAGCAACTGAGAAGGGGATGGATTACATATAGCAAATACAGCCCAATTAGCTTAAGTGCCCAGAAGTTACTGAATTAACTATAGTTTAATAATTTCTCATCAGTAGTATTTTCACTAGGTTTGGAGGAATTCAAGCCTTTTTTATTCAAGTCCTGTTTTTACACACTGTGCAAGACTTGAATTAAATGACTGAAAAGGTAACTGATTCAGAGGCAAAGAACCAAATTCTATTTATTTTTCACTTCATTAACTCCTAAATCAGTCCTCTGTTCTCAAGCAACATTACTCCAAAGCAAAGGTTAAATACATCTTCCCCCCACTGCCTTCTGTGAATCTGAAAACAATTCTATTCTGCAAGTTAATGGCAGTCCCCTCTTTGATCCCTTCTATCCAAAGGATCCCATCTGCTGATCAGAACCAAAGACACTGCCATCTTCAAGTCCAATATTAGGTCCCATGCATGGCTTAAAGGAGCTTAATATATACCTAGGGACAACGAAAGTGTGCTACTTGCATTTTAAAATATAATGTTAATGTAAGGACTGGCAATTCAGGATCATTATTTATTACCACTGCTATTATCAGCATGGAAATATTAGAACACACATGTGAGCTTGTGATTTAATATACCACAGCCATTTTCCACACTAACCAAATCATAAATCACTACAAATAAGGTTATCAGAAAAGGGAAAGTCTTAAAGCTATGCAGGCAAAAGCAAAGCACAGCCTAGGGTTAGCCCAGCAGTCTCATAAGGGGATACCTTAAGCCCTGGACTAGACCCACACTCTACCTGGTGTGCCTGTGGGAAGGGTCAGGCTGGAAAAGCAAGCTGCTGGGAGCATAACAAGAGATGGTTCCAGCAACACTTGCCTGCACTGTATTTGCTCAAGGTGGAGCTAAGGGGCACTTGTGAGCAGAACTTTAATAAACCACTCAACACTGAGATCAAGACAACATTTCAAAAAGCCTGGTAAGAGCCTGCAAAGGAAGCAGGCTTTTAATTTTCAAAGTTCATCTGCAAGATGAAAAGCATCCACATCTTTATAGCATGAAGATAATTTGTAGCTAGAAACCATGCTAATTTTCATTATCATTTCATTGATTTCAATGCATTTGATATGCTTGCCTGCAGCTAGTATAGATGACAGACAGCTTTACTTGGGAATTGTCCCGACTTTCAAAAATCTCCATTTCTCTCCAGAGAGCTTTTTCATTTACATATTAGTCATTTCAGAGCTCACTGGGTATTGTGCTGGCCCTCTCCTGAAGCAGAAGTGCTTTGCCTGCCCCACCTGGAGCTCCCATACTTCCCTGGTTACCTCCTCACTGTGACATTCCCCTGGGATTAACTGCAAAGGAGGCACAATCCCACAGCCTTTTGCACACTCAATTTGACACCACAGAAATCCCAAAGACAACAGATCAATGAGTGTGCAAATATGAGCATGGGTAAGAAGACTTACAGGATTAGAGTTGCTTAATTTTACAGTGCAAAGTGGGTTTGGGATCAATTTGTACTTTGTTGGAGCAAGCTCTCTCCAAGGGTGAGGTATTTAGATATTTTACATTGTATTAAGTAAGAAACTGGACTCTTGATTTTTACATGTTGATTTTTTTCAAGTAAAAAGCAGTGGTTTTAGCTTCCCAGATTTTTTATTCCAGGCTAAAAGAGGTTGGGAGGAACAAAGTGTATAACCTATCAATGTTTCTTATCATGCCAATATTTTTTCTTTTTTTTTTAGAAACTGCAAAGCAAATCTGCATGTTTAGAGAAATAATGTTCTTAACTAAAGTCTGACCTCATTCATCCAATATGCCACAACTACATGCTTTGATAGAATTCTTTACTAAGAACATGGATCAGAGACGTCATTGAGAAAATATATCATCAGAAAGTTAATAATACACAGACATTCTGTTTGGGAGAATACTCAGCTCTTTATGCTTTCAAAGTAAGCCACTCCTTTGCTTTTCCATTACCAAATTTAGGGAAGTCAAGAGCTACTGACTCATTAGAGAAAATAATTAACTTTTCCTATGCAACAGCAAAGATTTAGTCATTTGACATTTTTAACACCAAAGGATATTGAATCTTTAAGGCACACAAAACAAGCACTGTTTGAAAGTAAATGTTTTCATTGTTGGTTAAATCAAAGGCAGTTTGGCATCAGCCCACACCGGTCTAAACCAGGGGTTTAGTCCACCCAGTTTTATTCTTCCCTCAATGTGCTCATCCAAGCACTTGTTTGACCCTGTGGTGAGCTGGTTCAGGAAGTTAAGCTGGCAAAAAACGAACTGTACAAAAATAATCCCACAGGGAGGGCAGGGCTGCAGCAAGGCTGGTTTGGATACGTTGGCTGAGGCTGTTAATGAACCTTATCAATCATTTATGTATTTCTGCCTTTTTCCTCTCCAAAACAAGATGTAACACCCAACCTATTACTGCTAGACCAGGAGTAAGGGAAGTAAGGATACATGAAATGGCTGCTCCTCCAGGAAAACACAACCTCTTGGATTCACCAAAATACTTTCAGGCTGCAAGGCATTCCAAGAAATAACTGATTATAAGAAGCAATTTTCAATCACCAAAGAACTGCTTGAATGGCTTACCAGAAACATTAATTGATGTTCCTGCATCGATAATTCCACTGTTGGGCCTTACACAGTATCTACGTGGTGCTGTGGTCTTAACTTTGAAGCACACATTTCTGTCCGTGGGGTTGCCGAGCTTCAGGTTTGTAGTGACCACATCTGTGAAAGGACCTGAGGAGGAGAGCAAAAGCAGACTTGAAATCACACAGAAAGCACTTTTCAAGCAGAGGCTAAGCAGGTTCTAAATCTCTGTTCACAAATCTTATAAAGTAATTAGATGTTCAATTTCCATCTGCAGCACGTACAGATAATCATGCACGCAAAGCTGAGGCTGCCGCCAGGCCCCAGCCCAAGAGCTCATCATTAACAGCAAAACAAAAAGGGGAAATCATTCACACATTGTGCCAACACCACAACATGGCATTCAAAGGATGCCAAATTCCCTGCTGTGTCACAGTTGCTCCATTCTAGTCACTGAAACCCAGGCTAGCAGAGATACCAACAAATATCCATGTTGTGGATGGTAAGTAGTGAGTACAGTACAGTTTGTTAACCAGGCAAGGAATGGGAACCAAGGACTACCACAGATCCATCTGCACACGAGGCTGGACCTCCAGAGAACCAGCATTCCACCAGGTATTCAGGAATGTCATACCAAAACCAGCAAGACAAGCATTTAGGGTACATCTCCTTTCGCCAAGTTTTTTTTTTGTTGGATTTTTTGGTGGTTTTTTTTTTTTTTTATAAACTCTCTTGCCAGCTAGAAATTATAAGCCAGAAGAAATAAAATAGCCTACCTCACCCAGGACAGGAAATAACCATGCGGAAATAGGAAAATTTTTACACACTGAGAGCACTGGCAAAGATTTCTGTATTAGCAAAGCCAAAAGCAAACCATTGTCAAGATCTGCAACACCAAGTGCAGGCAAATCCATTCCTCTCAGGCTCACTACCTAATTGAAACTCCCAAATCCCTCAGGTAGAAGAAAGGCTGATTTCCTACAAGACACTGATAAATCAGACAGGTAGCACACAACTAACAGTGCTTTACAGATGGTAAAGAAGTAATATTAAAAGAAATATAACCACACTTTGATCAACTGTCTTCTCCACAGAAGTGATTAATTTGATGCCTGAAAAAATACCTTCATTTGTCCTCAGGAGTAAAAACAAATTGGCCAAAAAAAAGCATCAAACTTTTCCTTGCAGAAATGGCAGCCCTAAAATTGAAAAAGGGTGAATGACGACGATAATAAAAATATTGGCAGGTAGCATTCCACCACCCTCCTCTCACAGCATGGATGGCTTGATGTAATTTAAGTTTGCTTCTTATTCTAGGCAAATTTGTCTCCTAAGACAATATTTAATCCAGCTCTAACAGTACGACAGTCCTGCAACCTCTATCCTTGATCCAATTACTCTAAAGTAATTAGAAGGGAAAAAGCCTCAAAACAATCACACACATAATAACCCCAACCAGACAACAAGGCAGCACCATTTTTGTCTGCACTCTGAGCAAACCAGCTTTGCAATCCAACACGGGAGCAAAAAAACCCAGAAGCAATAAAATTTTCAGATCCCATGGCAAAGGTTTCACTACAACTGTGCCTGGCGAAACACTGAGATGTGAAAGAGAATGAAACACAACTGTCAAGTTTTCCTCTGTGTTCTGCATGCAGGGAGAGACTTTAAGCTAATGGAAAATAACTGGCCAGAAACAGCCATGAGTTGTTAAAGAAGTTAAACAAGCCAAACAACCATAAAAACCCAGCAAACGTTAGGTGTATAAGGACAGTAGCAGATCTTCAAAACAGCTTGCACTGGGAGAAATCTAACATTTCAAAGAAATTATAGGATGCCTAAGCAATAAGGATGTGTCTTTACTAAAAAATTACAGCTTGAGCTGCTCCAGCACAGAGGGAGGGTTGGCTGTACAAAGCCCTACATAAGCAGCTGCATCCTCAGTAGTGCTTTACTGGTCTGCACGCTGGGATAGATTTCCTGGGGGAAATACCATGTTTTTACTTGGCTGATCCATGAATGTGTGCGGGATTTGTGTGCCCCAGCACAGAGCTCCTGTTTGAAATAGTAATACGACAACAAATTTGTGTGGAAAATAATTTCCAAATGGAGTTACTTATTGCTAACACAGATCATACCAAAATATTTGGCAGCAAAACCTTTCGGCAGACGGAACTCATTTCTTCTTGTCTGCTTGTTCCTCTTCTGTTCTGTCCACTAAACCTTAAACAGTTTCTTTAGCTACATTTCCCCCAAATTACAGGTTTTACAGCCACCACAACTGTACTAGAAGGTTGACATCTGCTTCCAGCAAACCTGTGTGCAGGCACACTCCTTATGGCACTGCTGTTCAAACAAAGCAAAACACAGCCGACAAACGCAGCATTAACGTGCCATTAAGGTGTCCTGAAGTGTGTAAAAAAATAAACAGACCACAGGGTGTTACTCAGGGGTAAGTGGGGCATGGCAGTGAAATATTATCACTTGGCTGGCCTGCCTTTTAAGAGCAAGGCCCATGGACTGCCAGCTCGGGCTGAAATGAAACCTTGGTAGCCTGTTGTTGGATTACTGTAGCCAAGGTTACAGGGTTTTTGGAGAGGTTGGGCTGCGTGGGAGAACTTATCTCAGGACAGACACAAGCTAATTCTGCACTGGAGATACACCTCTGCTTTCCAACATCTGGATCTGAGCACTGCAGATAAGCCTGGTGTGGGTATTAACAGCCATGTGAAATGCACATTAACTCTGGAGCTTCATTTTCCAATGCAAGGCACTGGGACTTCTGGATTCATACCTACACACAGTAAGAGAAAACACTCTTCACTTCTTTCTGGTAACTTTGGCCTCAGTACAAGTGGATGGACTATTTATACAAGTTTATGCAACACCTGGACAATGGCTGTACTCCCAAGGTGGGCTGAGAGCACAGTTAAGCCAGACTGGTGCATCTGGATGGTACTAGGATAAAAGCAACAAGTGAAGACTGACTCTTAAAACCCACAACCCTTACTTAATCACATTATTTTGTTTTGAATGTTTTTTTGATTGCTCATAATATTTCTAGATAAGTTGAACTCATACTAAGGCAGGCTGCTGTCTAAATGACAATTTGCACTTTAAAATCATCCCAAATGTTTTTCTCACGTGTTTTTTAAAGATCATGAGAAAAATGCCACGGGTGTCATCCCAAGGACAAAGTTATGGGAAACAGGGTTTGTACATGCATCATCTGACATGGGAGCAAGCTGTCTAAAAGGAAGAATGTAGTAAATTGAATTTGGTGCTGAAAGTCTGAAATATTCCACAAGGGCTTGGTGACTTTCTCCTGCCAAAATAAAGTCAACTTGTGTTAATGCAAAGTGGGCATCTAGTGATACACAAACGAGCAGTATTACTGGAAGGAAACATTACCTCCTATACTCATGAAACAACAAGCAGTAAGAGGTATCCTGGTTTTTCATAGGACTACTTTTCAGCAGGGTTATTTCCAAACTGTGGCTTTTCACCCAGGCACCACACATCCAACCCTTCACGTTGAAGATCACAGCGTTATCCCAGAATTTTCCACACTCCATTTCCTATTCCAACACCAGTGCTGTATCAATCTTTCCTAAGACAGACATTCTGCAGCGTATGGCATTGTAATATCCCACACCATTTTCGTAATAATACAAAAGTCTGGGAATCAGGTCAAAAGAACATGATGTCAACTCTATTTAAATTTTAAATAACTCTCACTGCAATAGAAATTGCCCATAGTTGTACCAGCAAATCCAGGCTGATAACTTTTTGATGAGCACAGTACTCACTGTGAGCTCCTTGCCACTCGCTCCTCAAAGAAACCACGTTACACAGCCACATCATTTGTACTACATCTTAATACAACCATCCCCACCTTAACCAAAATTCCATGCTTTGGCATGGCAAATAATCAGCCCTCATGCTGTTTGGCACCTGAAAGAATTTAGCATAAGTACCAGCAGAGGGAAAGCTTTGACGGCCCAGGCTTGGGCAGGAACATTCAAACTCAGCAGGGACAGTCCTCTGCAGATCTGTACCTGCAATTATCACTGCATCTTTATAATTAACTACACACATCAGGTGGGCCACAGGGTTGCTTAATTCCTGCACGAGTCCATCTCACTGCTGAAAGGGGAGGTGGTCTGGCCTCTCATCTCCACCAGCTGCCTGTGCAAGCTGCACTGTGTTCCTCTGCATGGGCCAAGAGCAGAGCCAGGGAGCTGCTGGGGCTGGAAATTAATCCACTTACCAGGCAGGGAGAGAGGGAGGGGGCAGTGGGGAAGAGAAAAAGGAGAATCAGTTTTGAGCCAGAACAAGCAGCACTCAGACCTGGCATCAGGGAAACTGCATCTTCCTGCACAGCATTCTGCCAATTTAAGGTCTCACAGCTGTAGGTTAAAGCTTGCAAGCACATCTGGGCATACGTGCTGCAGTCACGCTTGTGGTGTTGGCATAGCTGCTGAAAGTAATTAAGGCACATGCATCATTTTTTCTGTATTTTTATTTAATGCAAACTCTCATCTGCTAAATGCTAGATATCCCTAAAAATGTAGTGAACTTTTTAAAGAAAAGCACTTCAAGAATACTTGATACAATCATAGTCATGTTCAACTGGCAGCCATTGATCCACAAGACTAAGAATAAATTCTCATCAAGATGCCCATGTTATTCCCAGAGTGTCTTAGATGCACTTTCAGCATCTTCCCCTAAACAACTTTTGCAACTCAAGCTCACCACAGACATGCATCCAACAGCAAGGTAATTGGAAACAGCCAGAAATACAGGCAGAGCTTCTCGTGAGATAACCTCTCTTGTACTTCCTTTGTGGAAAGCAGTGGAATGCAATAACAGGAGGGGAAGGATGTATTTCACCATGGTTTAATCCCACTGATGTGTCAGACGAAAGTCATTAATCACCTGACACACTAATCAGCCATAGAAAGGTAACTGAAGAATCTTTAATAAGGGAGATGGTGGAAAGCAGTAGAGGGAAAACTGAAATTGCTTTGTGACTATTCTCAAGAGCCCAAATCCTACATGTGACGAGTAGATGTTCACATGGAGCAGTAATTAATCCACTGAAAGAGCCACACTGACCCTGTGTGAGTGGAGAGGATGGGGGCTGAATGGGATACTCATCCCTTCCCCATCCCACACTCCATGCTGGCCCCTCTCCCAGGGCATTAAGTGTCACCCCCCAGCTCTACCATCCCTTCAAACTGGGGATGCCCCTTGCCCTGCTCTAGAGAGAGGTGTCAGCATCATCAAAAAGCCACCACACCCATCTCTCCATCTGATCAGTTCAGTCTTTCTACCTGCAGCTCTTCCCATCTTCACATCTGAGTGGTTTCTCAGTTCCTTTACTGCCTCTGACAACACCAAGTGATTTCATTTTATTTCCATGGGCTCTCCCATTTTATTTTTGTGGATGTCTATCAGCATTAGAGAGACAGGCAAAATAAAACCAGTAGTGATGTGCAAGAAGGCTCAATAACAGGTGAAGAACTTGACTTACTGCATGCTCCTTTTTAAAGTCATATATAAAGCTGATGACCTTTGAAGATAAACACTAAAATGAAAAGAGCTGAAATGTCAAGCAAGACATCTTCAGCTATCAGCCAGGTGCCTGAGAATCGAGAACACCCAAGATCCACTCAAACTCTCCCACCACCTTACTTGTCTTTAGACAAATCACTCAAGGGCTTGATCTTCTGCTATTAAGAGCCTTAAGAGTTGACAGCAACTCCAAAACAGAAGCAGGTTTGGACCCTTATAGTTTCACTCTCCGTCAAGTAAGGAGAATACTTACCTAATTACACAGAATCTTGTGAAGATTAGTGTTTTTAAAAGTACCGTGTGCCAAGGTTTAATCATCATCATCATCTGGCTCTGGAGACTTTCATAATTAAGTGAGCATCCGCAATTTTTGAAATCAAAGAAGTCAAAAAATCAGAAACAAGAAGAGCCTGTGTTGCATAAATATCTGATTTCACAAGTAACTCACTAAGAGAACCCAAATCCCCCAAATTAGCTAATTATTAAAAAAAACCCAAAATCCTTGTGTAAACCACTTGCCAACCTTTTGACCTCAGCCCAGATTTTAAAAGGAATTAGCTACAAACCCCCACCCTGTGGAATCAGTATCTTTACGCCCAGCACCCACCTCCTCACCCAAAAGAGCCCTTGAAGCCAAGTGACAGGAGGGGAGTGGTCCCTTCCACTTGTGCTGTGTCAAACAGTGGATGCCTGGATGAAAAAATATTACAAAAATAGAAGCAATATCCACATCACTCCCTATGCAATAGCTGATGCAGTGGAGCAATTTTTTTAAGAAGAATGCAATCAATAAAGTGACCTAAGAGAGAGGAAAAAAAAAAGGTGCAGAAACCCAACAAAATTACGTGATCCAGACGCCAAAGTTGGAGCAAGGTTGGCAGTTAAGTTATTCCATTTAGATGGATTAATCAGTGTCCTTCCCAGGCCTATTCTGGCATAAACTATTTTTCTCAGAGCATGCCTCAAGCTTAGTTGGGAAAAAACCCCAAACTCCAAACAAATAGGAGACTGAAGACTATTTTCAGGGTATCTATTAGTACGTAATTTTTGTCACCTTTTATCCCTCAGAGGATCATTAACAGTCTGACTTCACAGTTGTAGGAACTGAGAGGCCACACATAAGCTTGCCAAGAGAAACAGAAGAACATGTCCTTCGTATAATTTTGGTACCAGTGTCATTTGTTTTTTCCCAACTGATCTCTTCAGAGTTTTCTTACACCCAAACATTACCTACAGCAAACTTCAGCAACAAAATCACACAACATGAACTATTTTCTCTGCATCATAAAGTTAGAACAGATTTCTGCACACACTTGCATAAACAAGAGACTGAGAGCAGCCTTGGTGAGCTTTCAGAGGTGTATCTCTGTTTCAGCTGTGCTTTCAGATCCTTTTAGACCTGAATGCCAAACATATTGTATTACTTCGCTCGTTCTGCACACAAATATCACATGAACCAACTCTGTCCAGGTATGAAAACAGCTCAGGAAACAGTGGCACAGCAGCTGCATCTCTTTCAATAACCATGATGCAGCCAGATCCACTTAGACTAAGGCACCTCCTTACTCTACACAGCCTGGAGCCCCATCCATGGGCTATGGGAAGGACACAAACAAAGCCCAGGCTCCCAGGAGAAGTGGGGATGCAGCAACAGAGCCATGAAGCCCTGATATGCAAACCTCCCTGACAAAAACACTGCCAAAGACTGAAGTCAGTGTAAAATGTTTCCCTGGAAGAACCACCCTGATTCAATCATCAATCCAAGCTACACTGTTTCTTCTCAAGTGATTTTTTTCCTGGTCTAATTTCATCACTAATCTCCATTTCAAATGCACATTAAAATGTTGGGGAAGGAGCAACTTAACCACTCCAATTTTATGCTCATATATACTCCTCAAATAGAGAAATTTGATGTGCAACTTAAATAGCAAATAAGCAAATATTTTAAGTGCAAAACTATGCATAAAATTGAAAATACCAGAAGAAACAAACCAAATGAGATATTCTGGGGATGCACAAAGAATAGCTGCTTTTCTAATAAGCTTAAAAAAACCCCAAGCCACATAAAATAGGCAGTGGGATACTATTTATGGCTACAAATAAGGAAGGAATCCTGAGTTCAGCAAGATATATTTCAGGGGAGCCACTTGAAAACCAGCCTATTAACTGTACTTTCAGAACCAAAGGGAAAAAAAAAGCAAAACAAAATCAGAAATTTAGCCAGCAGCAGTGAGAAAACTTGATCGAAAAAAAAAAGCTGACAGTTTATATGTGTGGCATAGAACAAGAAACAAATGTCAAGTTGTGTTCTTCAAGCCTAAATTTGTCTTTTCCAATCTAAACAATTCCATGATTCTATGATCATCTGCATCACTGTATGACATCAGCAAGCACAGTGTAATGCTGGCTATACAAAAATTAAGGGGAAAAATATGCTAGTGCCCTTAGATCTTTGCTCCTAGTCTGGTAAAAATATAGGAAGGCCAGAAGAAGAGACATCACAAACCAGAGGAAATGCAAATATTTTGAGAAAACACAAAATAAATTGCTAATTCACATATCACAAGAATCACTAATTGCAAATATCAACAGGCAACAAACATGAAATTGCACAAGGGAGAGGGTGAACTGCTGGGAGAAGCATCAGAAGCATCAGTGAGGATGAAGAAACTGGTGTGATGAAAAAAGGAGCAGTCTTGAGAAAAACAAGAAAGTGCTATTTTCTTGAAAGAATTACATAGTCATTTGACATGCCTTCTACAAGCACAACTAATTTGTCTTTTAAACTGCTTGCAAAAACATAAGATTTGGCTCCATAGTGATCCCCACACCTACATGATTTTATAATCTGCATCCTAAGTAACTGGATCACCAGGCAAACCTCCCCCTTCTCTATTTTTCCACCTCTCATGGAAACCAACCAAGAAAACAGGATTAAATTTAGAATGATAAAATCTTTAATCCGTGCACCATGGTATAAGGGACTTCGTTTACAGCTCAGAGAACTAGACACTAAAGTAGTTTAGTAAAGAGATTATTTTCATAAAGTATTTATAATAATGTGGGGTAAGTACTGCAGGCAGCAGCAGTACCCAATCTGTACAAACGTTTTTGAGGCCAGGAGAATTACAGTTGAATTGAGCAATTTTCAGAGCAGCTCTAATAGAGAAAGGACAGATTCAGCCCTCAGTCTGGGCTGTGTTGCTGGTGTGAACACACAATCACTTCGATCCATGTGCACCTCTACCCTGCCCTGAATTAAACAGGGCAATGGTGATTTGCTTTGCATACATTTCCAATGACAGCAAGACTGTGACAGCTGTTCCAGACCCACGGCACAAATCCCTCTTTACAAAAGGTTGCCTAGCAGGCCAAATTTTAAACTCAACAACATCCCAGGCATCTCAGAAAATATCCTATATGGCTCTACGGACATCTTGGTTTACAAAGCACTGAAAGGGTTTATATATTGAAAAAATTCTGGGTCAAATGCCAGAGGAAGAGACTTAGCATGAATCTAACCCCTAGCTTGGACAAATGGGTACTTAAATATTCATATATGTATGTAAAATAGGCTTCCTTTCTGCCTCTGGTCATCACATAGGAAGACAAAGGACCTTCAGTGTTACTTGTGGTAGGAACTGTCACACCAGTGCCAGCCCCTCACCCAGAGGGGAGAGGGCTCTAACTGGGAAGAGTTCCTGACCTAATCAGTGAGGATTTACTTGCAGAAAAAACCCCAACAAAACAACAATTGCAGCAGCAAGATGATAATGTTAAGGATCACGTTTCTTACAAATACAAAGATGAAATTTAAGTCTGAAACAACAGCTGTCACCACAAACAGAACTGTTGCAAACACCATCAATAAGGCTTTCAAAGCCAAGCAGCCACACTGACAGGGGAAGTAAAGAGGCTGTTATTGTACCAACTATGAAATGCATTCAGTAGTTATTAGCTGTTCCCAGCAGGCAGCAAATATAAGACCAATATGGTAACAAGATAGTAGAAAATGAGTGTGACTGCAAGATGTGGGCAGAATTAGCAAGGGTCATTTGATTCCTGCACCGCCTCAGCTGGGCAGAAAGCAGAGGCACTCAGAAACAAGACAAACCCTCACTGGCCCAGTTTCCTACAAAAATTGCATTATAACATATGTAGAAGTTGTTCATTTGATCCAAAACTCATTTGATGCAATCAATACCTTCCAAAGCTGGCTGCATAGAACAAATTAAGCTGCTTTTAAAATTGGGTATTTGTTCATAGATGTAAGCTGACCTGAGCTCATGAAGTTGGATCATTTGCTATGGCAATGATGCCTTTTTTCCAGTTGAGTTTCAAAACAGATCTGACAACCTATTTAAAGGTTTGTACTTGAATTTTTACAATCCTAATTCTGAATTAGAGAGCAATTAAACAGAATTCATCCTTCTATTTAATGGTAGCTAAGCTATTTTAGAAGAAACAAAGCATTACATGACTACTGATAAGTTTCTAATTTATAAAACCTGTGCAGTGAGGAAAAATAGGTAATAATTTATTTTCCAATGAGAAGGCACTATCAGGAACTGCTGTATAAATTTCTACTCCATATTCCTTTCACGGGTGATAGGACACTGCACATGGCATGCAGGGCAGCAGCTGGTAAATACAATTTACTGCTAAGTACCAGTGTGAACCTGCATCCACTCTGACACATTAACTGTGTCTTTATTTTGCCATGATAGCCATGCTCCTAGGGCTTGAGAGAGCCACCCCTTCCATCTGTATTTTCAATATAATCTGTTATCAGATATATCTTCTGAAGTGATGAATAGAGGTCACATCGCAGCAACCAAATCAGACTGGCAGGCTGCCATCCTGATGAGCTTTAAATAACAAACTTGAAAAACTTTTTCACGTATCATTACAATAGCTCCATAGCTCAAAGTGAGCTGAAAATCCATGGATAAACATGGGATTCCCAAGGAACACGAAACTGAGAATGTACGTGTCTCATTCTGTACAGTAAAGGCAAGGAGTTGATCACATTTAAAACAAAATCCCACAAAACTAAGAGAAGCAATGGCCAAGTAAGAAATTTTATCACTGCATTAGGACTTTCCCTGAAATAGTAATACTTTGATCCTATTAATGCTCGTAACTTCAACTGGAATTCTTAAAATCTGTGCAGTACAAAATTATTCAAAAGTCCTTAACCCATAAATCACATTGACCAAAGCCTTCAAGGAGATTGTGGTATTTTTGGAAATAGTCTTGGGAGACCTAAATACATTAATTAAATTTAACAGAAGATGCAGTTAAACCTCCTTGAGTGCTTCACACATCTCAATTGTTCTTTGGTGTTCCAACCATCCTATTCAGAGTTTCAAATTTCTGTTAGTCCCACATGTATAATTCCTCTCTCCTTTCCCAGTGGAGCTGTTAGTGTTGTGTCTCTAGTGTACAGGACACCAGCAGATTAAGGAAGCTCAAGAGAAGTACAATCTTCAATTTATCCACCTTTCAAAAAAATGAGATGTGTTTTAAGACACTTACAGTGCACCGCTACCCTGTTTTACCTCCAGTTTTTTCCCTCCTAACACCTCTCTTTTAAAGTGAAGAGACTATGCAAAGTCATGAATTAATTATAAAACCAATGGAGCACGTAAAATTAGAATAATTCAGTGAGACGGAGCAGGTCTGTACAACTAAACAAACATTTAATAGAATAAGTTATTGATTTTAGCTAAGCTGCAAGAAAAGTGAGCGTTAACATGAATTGCACCAGAAAAGGACTGATTTTGTTTGATAATTGGGATATATTTTAGGATAAACATGTTTAGACTTAGGAAGCCTGCCTGTTACTTAAATACTATGTCCTCTTTTGAAGACTATAATTTGATAATTAAATTCAAATACACAGAGAGATGTACAGGTTTACTCGTATTTAATGCAGTAACAATGACTTGACTTGGAATCAGGCCAGACAAAGAGAAGCAAGGGCTGGTACATTTTTCAGCAGAAAAGCAGACAGCCATTGGCACAGCAGCCTTCAAAGAGTAAAGAAATCCTAGTACTGGCTGCCATTCTGCTGTGAATACCAGGAGGGCTCTAAGAGTTTAATGAAAAGAGCACACAAATGTTTAGCTTAAAAGATGCATATTAATTATCCCAAACAGGCAACTTCTCACAATACTGTCACTATTTTACATGGCCTGTGATTAGAAATTCCTATTTATCCAATACAGAAGAGAAGGAGCACAAAGTCAAATTCCTCCCAATACCTTCAGTGCAGGAGTGATTCAGCCATTACCCACGGATCAGGACAGGGACAGAGATGTAAGGGAATAGTCCACATGCCCTTAACCTCTCTTCTGAGGCTTGGCAACTGCAGCTTCAGCAAACACTAATTTCACATTCCAAATGTTACTGGACTGCTGGACTGAAGAGCCTTAGCCTGGTATCTGGTAGGAAGGGGATATTCCTGTCACACATAGGAGGCTTTGCACACCCTCACTGCAATGAACAGATCTGGCTGGAGTTTACTCAGGCTGACCCGGGGAGCTCAAATTGTCTCAGCAGGGAGTGGCAGCCACCCAACAACAGAAGTGCAGGTCACACAAACTGCACAGCATCGTGGCTAAACACTAAATACTGAACATTTCCAGTGCTGCATATGCACTGTTGGACTGAGCACATGGCTACAGGCCGAGGCCACACCTTTGGGCTGCAGCTCTGATGTACCCAGGGCTTGCACCTCAGCCAGTGACAGGGGACAGCCCCAGGCCAGGGCTGAATCCGCTCTGTTAAGACTGGAGAGGATCGGCTGTTCTGGCTTATTGTTGTACCCTTTGCAGAAGGCAAAGCCACACAGTGACACATTGCACAGGTACGAAATCACATACTGGGGGCAGGAACCTGCATTTCTAACTGGCACGACTTGCAGAGTTTAGCAAGGCACTAATCCCTGTTTGGCAGTACTGCCGGGAGCCACTTGGGGAGCACGGACAGAGTGCTGAGTCATAAGTCCAGCCTAACCTGGAGCAAACCTCCAGAAACACAACCAAAATGTCCCTCAGCCTCCGCCACCTCCCATCTGTGCCACCCCTCCCGAGCAGCACTGCCCCAGCCAGCACCCTACGCCTGCAAATATGCAGCAACATCTCCAACACTACAGACCCCGGGGAGTTTGATAATATGCTGTATTTCAACAAAATTTTACTTGCTGACATTAAACAGCCGATCTCTACTCCTGGTGGGCACATATGGTGAAAAGACAGATTGGCCTCGGTGGGCAGTGATCCTGCGAGGTGCAGGAGACATCCTGCAGCACAATTCCACATCCCTGTCCAGGTTTAAATCTAGCAATTCTTAAAGTCAGAGCCTTGAACATTGTAATAAATTCTCGGCAGATTGATGTAATCTCTTAGATTGAAAAAAAGAAGAAAGAAAAGGAAACATAAATGTAAATGTCACGTACACCAACAACAGCGTTCTTTTTCACCATTTGTTACCAATAAAGGCTGAGCTGTAAACCTTTAGCTGGATAATTTTTTTGCAAGCCTACAGCAACCAAAAAGTGGAAGAAGTCACTGGCAAGACAGTGAAGCTCCTATTTCACATGGCATCAAAGAGCAGGGCAAGGAAATGGGCACCTTCAGCCACCTAATGGTGTCCAGCCTCCCACGACTCACAGCTGCATTTCAGCACAGCACACGCCGATGCTATTTTGGAGCATGTGTGCTCTGCTGTAGGAGATGCGAGGCGGGAGGAAAGACAACCCCTGCTCATGTTCACATGCTGTGAAAAAAAATTCCAGCATGAAAAACTCCTTTGATATTTTTTTCAAACGAGACACAAGCACAGTATTTTGAAACAGAGCACCAAACGAATTTATGAGATTCGCTATAAAACCAAGGGGCTGCAAAAGCTTCTTTAAAATGGTCTTCAGCCCCTCAGAAGTGAAAGTGCAGGCCATGGCTGCAGCCCCAAAGTGACTGAGACACATCACACAAAAAATCCTCATTCACTATATTATTCCCAACATCTTACCTCCCTCTAAATTTTATACTGAAGAGCTACACAGAGCCTTTAAAAAGCATCAGAGTGAACAATTTCCTGCTTTTTCTAACTGTCTGCATTTGGATTCAGCCCTTCACCATTTCCAGTGTTTGGTTTACAGTCCAATCTCATTTTCCTACATTAATCACCATGTCTTTCAGCACACACCATGAGGATGCCTGTACCAGTCAGCAGCTCCATGACCTCTGTCAGTCTGGATCTACTTGTACGGGGCCAAGGAACTCTCTGGAAATAAATGCATTTACAAAGGTGACAATATCATTTCAGTCCTATCACCAGGCAGTATGTCATCATAGATGACATCAAGATCAGTAGGGCAAGAAATGCTTAGAGCAGAATTTACCATGAATACTTCAACCAGGTGTTTCCTGAATGAAGGGCAGCGGTCAGCACTGCTTGCTAGAAAGGACTGTAAGGCAGAGGTACTGCCAAAGCATATGAATGCTGCCCGCAGCATTAAGTCTGTTTGAACATTAATATTTAAGTGTACTTTGAAACTAAGCCATTTAATAGCTGCAGTTAGTCAAGTAGCATTTTATGTTATAAGGAGTATGCACTGCTGGCTAAAGATCTGGCAACCAAAAGTGCTATGGTTAGCTGGTTTAACTTCAATGGCTATTGGTTGTTTAGCCTAGAACCTCATCTGAAAGAAAGACAGCCTGACAAATCATCATTACTTCAAGAAAAAACAGTCTGGCAAGGTTTCTATCTACCTGTGATGAAGTGAAGAAAGAAAAACAAATCCTGAACCACAATTACATCTCATTAGCAAGTCAGTGCCAATTAAGGCCCCACTTTTTGCCCACCTGAGCTTGGATTTGCTTGTTTGTTGAAAGCAATTTTATCCAGAACAAGAGCTGATCTTCATCTAATCATACTTAACACAAAGAATGTCAAAACAACAATAGTTTCCTCCTTAAGCATGTTTGATACTGCTGCCATAACAACTTCAGCTTACAACAAAGATATATGCATTCCCCCCAGTGTTTATTAACAGGCTGTTTGATAAAACCCACTTCATATTATTAGTTCAAATATACTTACTAACAAAAACTGGTAAAGACCTCCCCTATATTTAAAAATGCACATGAAAGCTTTTTTTAAAGGAGTATTATTTATACCAGAGGCCAATAAATGAGTCCCTATTTTTTTTTTTTAAGCGTATTTGTCAGAAAAATCAAGCAAAGCTATAAAACACCTCTGCCTCTGGTCGCATAAATAAACTTGCTGATTGCTTATTTGTAATCCCAGAATATTGTATTACAGCTGTGCTGTCAGGCTGCAAGACAGGAGTTTCAGCGCCAGTGGAAGCCCAAACCCATTCAAGACTTTTATTTAAAGGATGGATTTTCACACATGCAGACTATTCGTGACTTATTTAACCAAATGGCTCGCTAAATTATAATAATAATAAGCAGGAAAAGCCAGGAAGCGCTGCCCAGCACCTGGCCAGAGGCCTCGTGTTTTTGGCCAGAGACATGATTGCAACCCCACAGTGCCTGGGACACGTTACAGAAGAAACCCTTATTCCTTATCTTATTCCCAACATCCTTCCTCCCTCTAGATTTTACACCGAAGAGCCACGCAGAGCACTTAAACAGCATCATCGCCAGCAATTTCCTGATTTTGTCTTTTGATCAAGCCCTTTATCCGTTCCTGGGGTTTGTGACACCTGGGCTCCCAGTCCTATCTCAGGGACATCGCCGTCCTACATTACAGCCCCAGATCTTTCGGCCGGGGCCGGGCACACACCCCCGCCGGGGCCCGGGGGAACGCAGCCCTGCTCCCGCCGCTGCCCCGCGGGGTCCCCCCGCTCCCGGGCCGCCGCCCCCGGGAAGGTCAGGCGGGCAGAGCCCGGTGTTCCCGCTGCCGCCCGGGGAAGGCGGCGGCCGGGACCCCCCCGCACCGTCCCCGCCAGCCGCCCCCACCCGCGCCGCGGCTGCGGCAGCGCTGAGGGCGGCCCGGGGGGACCCCCGGGGCTGGGGGCGGCTCCGCGGCGGGCGGGGGGGCCCCGGCGGGGCGGCGGGCGCGGCGCTGAAGGACATTTTATCTGCCGGCGGTGCCCGGCCCCCGGAAAATGGCTGCCGGAGAGCGGGGCCCGAACGCGGCCGCGCCGCCCGCCCGGCGCGGGGAGCGGCGGCGAGGGATGGCGGCGGCCGCCTCGTACCTTTGAATTTGAGCTCGTGCTGCGGTTCGAGGCTGAGGACCTGCTCCGCTTTCGCCATGTTCCTCCTCCTCCTCCTCGGCGGTGGCGGCACCAGGCGGAGAGAGGAAGGGACGGGGAGGGAGGGGAAGGAAGAGGGGAGGGAGGGAAGAAGGGAGGGAGGAGGGAAGGCGGGCGGGGGGCGCGCCCGGTGGCGGCTTCACCCCTCGCCCGGGCGCTGGTTCACCCTGTCCCGGCTGCTCGTTCGCTGGTCGCTCGGGTGCTGTTTCACCCTCTCCCGGGTGGTTGTTCACACTGTCCCGGCGGCCCCGGAGCGGGCACAGGCGCGGGCGGCGGTCGGGCGGCGGCTGGCGGCGCACACGCTGCCGGGCAGGGCGGGCTGGAGGCGGGATGATGCAGCACGGAGGGGCCCGCGGAGAGGCTGCGGCGGCGCCTGACGTGAGCCCGGCCCCGCCGTGAGGGGCCGTGGGGGGAGGCCCCTGCGCTGCCGCTCCTCGGGCGCTGCTCTGGCCGGAGCTGCCTCCCCGGAGCCGTACGGGAAGAGGGCTAATAAATAACGTTAAATCGCCACTGGAAAGCGTGATTTGTAATAAACGCCGTGTTATCCTGAAGCAGCGCGTTATTTCAGGCCTCTGCTCCGTGTGGCCTCAGGGCTGCAGGGGAAGCCCTCGGGCCCCTCGCAGCCCCTTGGCGGCTTCCAGCGCCGCCGGGGTGTCCGGGCAGGCCCGGGGACGGGCAGGGAAGCGCTGCCGGGAAAAGGAGTAGCTCCCGGCGCCGCAGGGCTCGGGGCGCAGCGTTACAGCGCCGGGGCAACCCTGGGAACGGGCATCGAGCTGCAGGAAATACCCGCTTTTTTTATTAATAAAACCAGAACTTCAGGTCACCTCGGATTTTAAGACATCCCCCCCTCCTCCCCTTTCTTAACAGTAACCAAAGTTTTGGGTTGCTCGTTGCGGTTTTTGTGTTCGTTTGTTTTGGGGTGGTTTGTGGTTGGTTGTGTTTTGGGGATTTTCTTGTTTGTGTTTAGTTTTGGTCGGTTGGGTTTTACTCCAATGGTTTAAAACATTTTTTAAATGTACAGCATGGTTTAATATAAAGTGCTGCTTTATTGATGGCCCTAGGCCAGGGTAATTACAGCAACACTACGCTTTTTGCTCCACTCTTTCCTCAGGTTGTTTTAAAATTTTGAAAAGTTCCTAAGAATTTATAAAGCATTTTTGTAACCTGTCAAAGGCAGGAGTTTGGGATGCCCCTGTTACCAGCAGAAACATGCTGGTCTTAAAAACTGGTAATTTATGTACATTCACTGGACTTTATACATACTGGACTTTATACATACAGGACTTCAGGAGGAGATGCCATTTGCAGAAATAAAAAGCTTCCAAAGAACAGCAACTCAAAGCACATGGGTATGTTTGGTCCTAGGCAGGGCTGATGAGCAAACAGGTGAGAGGTGAATAAAAATGTTAAAATGTTGTGAAAATTCATTTTCTCACACCAGTACAATCTACATGATGCAGTGCACCTCCCCCTCACACAAATTCTTTGTATCATGTTTGACTTGATAAATGCCAAAAATGCATAAGGTACTTAAAAAGAACTAGAATTATAAGAAGAATGTTGTTCTCCTTTCTGGCACTAAGAGCAATGTCAAATGAGTGATGTATATGTTAAAATTAACACCCCCAAGCAGGACAGTGGCATTCACTGCTCTGAGCACATCTGCAGTGTTTATACCACACCTTCAGCTGCTCCTGTCCACCACAATCCCTGTGTTTCTGCTCATGTGCTTTACCACCTCCAATCCCATTTCATCCTTTTTGTTCTGAGACATCTTTCATTCCATGCCAAAACAAACCAAACCCATAGTTGCATTTAGTACAAAACTTAGTTTTCATAATACAAGTGAAACCTGCCAACTCCTTCCAGCCAGGACAGTGGGGCTGATTTTTTTCAGTGTCAGCACTGCAGGGCAATACACTCAAATACTGCTCTTCTTCCTTAAATTCCTTCTCTTTTGGAGAAAGAATGGTCACATATCATAAAGGGATGGTGCACTTTCTTTTCCAGAAAACTAGATTCGGATGGTCTTATTATTTTTGCTCCAGGGGTGGGGGGCGGGGGATAATTTTTAGCCTAAACTACAGGTTATGTCATAACATTTTAGATCTCAAGTCAGGACAGAATTGAGTTCACTCATACTTTGCAGCTTTCTTGGCTGGTACTGTGGGAAGGTTACCTTCTTTTACCCAATTTCTGAGGTTTTATTTTATAAACAGATTCTCTCTGTAAGCCAGGCATTCTTGGACCCGTAATTAGTAGAAAAGACAAGCTTTATACATATCTGTAAGTTAATTGCAAATTAACAGCGAGGAGTAAGAGAGAAAACTTTACACAGCATACAGTCATACATAATAAAAAACCCTAAAGTAAACAACCATTAAATGTTGCTGCCCAGACCTTTCTGAGTTCTACTTTTCCTGAAAGAAGTACAAAGAACCCCCCTGAAGTGTTTGATGATCCTTCTCTTAAAGGATTTGCCAAGATGTTTCACCTTGCCCTAATTGGCAGCTCTGAACTTACCTGTTTGTATTTGAAGGACTCGCCCACGTTTTCATCCAGGCTGCAGGTTTTATAAAGCACAGCATTGTTTAAGTTGAAAGTTTATGGAGTCTAATGGATGTAGGTTGTCAGGTTTTTGTTGCATGTAAATAATGTGTATACATTTAATGCTGTGTAGGTCAGATTCACTGAAATGGGTGTGCGTGGAGGCCACCTGCAATACCACATCCCTGTTCCACAGACAGCCCTCTTTGGGGACAATTCAGCCACAAGACTAAAAGGCAACTTATTGCCCACGTGGTGTTTTTGATTAACAGGAGAAAACTGGGATGAACGCTACAAGGAAACGCTGGAGAGCACCTAAAAACCTTGTACTGAAACAATTTTAAAAAGAACAAGTTCATCTGTTGCAAAACTTCTACCTTAGAAGCTATGAAAGGCTTGATCCAAGTGAAACATTCTCATTGTGTGTGTGCAAATCCAGTGGTTTGCATTTAGTTACCCAGATCCCCTATGCAAACATGTGCAAATATCTTTTTCTCTCTATTCCAGCATATTCCTTGTGCCCACCCTTCTTATGCTCTCCCCAATGCACGTTCATGCCATCTTAGACAAACCCACCTGATGCTCTTCAGAAGCAGTTTTCTTACATCTAATAGGGTAACTTCAAAATAGCAGGTAATGATAAATTTAACTCATTCCAGCTCTCTGTTAAACAAAAGATGACACAGTATGTGTTTCCTGCATAGGAACTGCAGCCACTTGCTTAGTTAAAGCTTGTATCCAACCTTTTCAGGTGAAACAGCAGTTCAGAAACAGGAATTTTTTGTTTATTTAGCTTTTGAGGGCTGCTATTAAGTCAACATGTTAGATGTGCAGCCCAGATTGAAACAACAAAGCCATATCTTTTAAACATCATGTAAGACAAGCGAGTTAACTGCAGCCAACTCTGTATTTTTGGGTACTACATAAGCAGCAGAGCAGTGGTTTAAAAAAAGCAAGCTACCAACCAGCTGGCTGTACTAACAAACAAGAGAAGATCCCTTCCCAGCACAACAGGCCCCACAACACTATGCAGATATTAAAAGCACTTGATAGTTTTGATTGACAGAAACCTGGCCTAAGCAGTTGAGAACTGTGCATTTCATGCAGTCTAAGGTAAAAGCAATGTATTAAATAACTTGGCCCTGCTAGAATTTGTCAGGCCTTGCCCTGCTTGACAAGACTGTGTGTGGCCTGCAGTTTCTCAGACATGGTGCTGCAGAGAAAGGAAGTGTTACACAAAAGCTGCATTCTCTCTGCTGTTTCCCCCCACCCCTCCTTTGCACAAGATCTTCTGCCTTTGCCTGTGTGTACATAAACCAGGGAAAAGCTCCAGTTTCTGAACACCAGTAGTTAGGACCCCTTGGAAAACAGCTATTCCAGTCATTTGTACATATAAGCTATTGCTTACATTCCTCTCCTCTAATTAAATTGCTATAGAGACTGTTTTTTAAGATGTGGTGAATTCTGGAAGCATTTATAAACAAGCCAGCATATTTATAAACAAAGCTTTTTATTAATAAAATGTTTACACCTTTTTTTTTTTTTGCACAATACATCAGACTGGTAGTGATCTAGCATGTTATTACACTATAAAAGTTTATTATGAATGCTGAGGCTGAAAAGGCTGTTTACATTATGTCAAATCAACATTTCTTTATTTGCATTCTATGCACGATATGGGAGTGTAACAATTCAAACAAAAAGGAGAGAACAAAAGCCTGGTTTTCCTCATTAGCATCTACAAACCAACAATACAGACAAACCTGTACACGCTCTCAGGACCAGCCCAAGAGAAGACTAAAAAAAGTCTCAAAACATTCATAAGCTTGGGAATTCATCACTACAGTATTTCATCACTAGTAATCTGACTACACTTCATGCAGTGAAGCAATGGTTGGAAGTTTGTGCAGTTTACAGTGCTGCAAATGCTCTGTAACTTTGAGCGGCTTAAGTTTGTTTTAGTAAGAGATAATATAGTAAGAAGGCACAGACCTTTCAACCCTTGTAACAGGTTAACCCCATCCTAGGATGAAAAGGCAGAATGTTGTTTTGACTGACAAGAATTGCTGATACAAAGGTTAACCTTCACACCTAGTTTTACAGGCAAACATTTACTACACTGCAAGAGCTCTATGCATATCAGGTTATTTTTGTGTCCTGAACACACAAATGCAGTTTCTCGTTTAGAAAAAACCCTTTTTTTCTTCATTGTCCTCAGTGTGGGGGGGTACAAGTGGGAAAATTGCCAGGAAGTCTTAAGTGTCTCAGCTACAGAAACGCAATCCATTTCTGTGCTTTAAATCAATTAATTCACTGTCACAGTGTCAGTGTTGGAAACACAATATTCAGAAAGAGGAAGCACAAGGAAAAAAGTTAAAATACAGAAGAGTTGACTAGAGGCTTAGAATAACTTGCTTTCTGGGTGAATGTGCTTTTAGCCTTCATTATGTGGTAAAATACAGTCATGGCACAGGTCTCAGCTGCTGTAAGAGTTTCATAAGGCTGTGCTAATGAATTACTATTTTGCTTACAAATATTTGCTGCTGTGACAGATACTTCTAGAACTTTGTGGTAAAAGAGACACTCACCACCTACTGTTGTCTAAATCCCGTAAGGAAACAAAGAACAAATTGCCAAGAAAACATAATGGATTTAATAGGAAATACATACTGTAACACGAGTGAAAATGAGGCAATATAGTAGCGGTGAATCTATCAAGGTGTCAGAGTTACAGAATATTCAAGTGCAACAACTGGATGGAGTATCACACCCCCAGTGATGAAGAGCATGACAGAAGAGTGGCCTGTGTCCTTCAACATTTGAAAAAGGAGTAGCAGTTGGTTTGTTCAATAATATGTATGTAAAAACATCAACAGAAACCAAGCAAAGCAAAGCCCAACCTTCCTAAAAGAAGACTTTACAAAGGTAATTAGTGCCTTAAATAGAATTTATAGTTAGTGTTAAAGCAAAAATTTAAGAACGTCAATTTGCAGGTTGATGTAACAGGAAGAGCAAAATTGATTCTTCTATGAAGTCTTTATTCTTAGACCAAGAAAAATCATCCTACTGCCTTGATTCTCCATGTAAAACAGGGAGCACCAAGTCACTCTCAGCCATTAGAACTTTGTATAAGTATTTCTGAATAGCTCTTTATAGCATGTACACTCTGACAACACTATGTTAAAAATTCAGGCTTGGGTGGGGTGGAAGGAAATGGAGGGGGGGAAGGAGGAAAAAGCTGATCCTAGGAACATTTTGACATATCAGAGGCTAAGCTCATAGGTATTCTTGGATTTCAGGATAGTCTTATATCCCTTGAAAGATTTGTTATCTGTGACACTTCAGGGATAAAATCTGGTAATGATTGTTTGATTTTTTCCAAGTCGTGCATTTTTGACTGTAGCTGAGCAGGAGGTGGTTTGCATTCAGACTTTTGAGACCTCCAGAATATCAGAAGGGATTTTTCAGAAACATTGGTATCAGAAGGCCTAAATTATTTTAGGGAATTACATTTTGGCACCTGATTTTTTGCATGATATACAAATATGTATTTTCAAGCATATTCCTTTTGACAAGCTGGAGCCATATGACTCAAAGGAAAGCTAACTTTTTTTTTATACTAGAACCTATTATTCCATCTTACATTGGTAATTCACACCATCATAATATTTCTGTAAATCTTCTGCCACCTACCATCGCTAGGCTGTGATCTATTACTAGAGATAGGATCTGAGCATAAAACATCAACAGTTTTCTTTAGGGAATTCTTTATAGATTTTTAGAGGCTTAATTCCAAGTACACAATTCTCCTGCTTTGAGTAACTGACTTGTTATGTACAAACCATCTCAGGTGGCTGTAAAATGACTTCCTGCTGGAAAAGTTAAGAAAGTTTCTCCTTCTCTCTGAACTATGAACCAAAAAGCCTTTTTTAGAGGCTGCAAGTATTCAGGAGAGATACGTGAAGCCTTTTTACAAAATGAGTAGGCAGTGTAGAAGTTGAAGCCAGTGAATTATGCAGGTTATCCTCATATTGGAGATGATTTTGCCCTGCTTGTCTGTAGCTATTGCTGCTGAGTGAGATTCACTCCAGGCTGAGCAGCTCCACTCTTCTGACAGCTTCTGTCCTGTAAATCATCCATTCCCAAGATAGTCTTTGCAGATTGCTGACACAGCACACCACAAATAGCCTACACCATCCTTAATACACACTAAAGACTGTTTCACAAGCAAGTCATTCAAACATCACTGCTAAAGCTTCCTTTTCCAACTAATAATGTGTTACACTGGAATTTAACACTAATGTTAAGGAATAATTTCAGCTTAACAATGTAACAAAAAAATCTTGCTGAGGCCAACTTTTAAACAAGTCAAGATTTTCACCATGAATTACTTTTTGATAACTAAAACGAAGCTTTAACCAGGAATGTAGTTCTCCCTCAACCAGGTTAAAGGATTAGACATCCAAATCAATAAGTAGGTCCTGTCTCCTTCTCCTCTTACTCTCTTCCCAAGCAAGTGAATAATCCTTCTTGAGCAGGCTGGTAGCATTAAATGTAAAGCAACACATCAAAGACTCCAGTCTGCATAAAACATCCCTCTAAACCATTAACTGTCTGATCCTGCAGCACTTAAAGGAAGGATCTCTCTGATGTCAGCAGGGATCTGAAGTGCAGTGATTTGCTGGACCTAACAACAAAGCCTTTAGCTTCATGGCAACAGCAAAAGTTTTTAGAATTGTTTTAGAACATTTCAAAGCACCTATAGCAATTTTCAGTAGTATGATTACTCGATGCTCCTGTTATTAAATGTAAGCTTCCAAATTTCACCTACTTGGGCACTTAACATGCCAGTTTTCTGCATGTACATAAAATACCCTACAAAACTACCTACAGCATAGATTAGGAGCCTGGCAAGTCACCTAAGTGACTGTTGCAACAGAGGGTCAGATGAAGACACCTTCCAAAACCTGGAGAGCACATTCAAGTTGCTCCAAAGCTTAAGAATGAAATATTTATCAAATTATATTTTTGTTCAATTCTATAACTTTCATGAGAAGGAACTGATGGTATTTAGAAGTTGCAATAGTCATTTTTATTTTCAGCTAAAAAATGCTCTGGATCAATGATATAACATACACCTCGTTACATTTTTACGTACATGACACTTTGCCCTTTCAAACTTGTTCTGCAGAAATTAATCTGTGCAATGTCCTCTGGGATGACCCTGCTTGAGCAGGGAGGTTGAACCAGATAACCCACTGTGGTCCCTTCCAACCTGAACCATTCTGAGATTGTGTAATTCCCTTTGACAGTATCTGTTTAGTCTCTCTGATGAGCTCCACTCATTAGGCAGAAAGACATGGTGCAATAAAACTTTAATCCTGAGCTTTTTAAACAACTTCTTACCAGGAAAAAAGTTATTAAAAATTTAGCTGGAATGGTTGATAATCAGCACTCCAAACACTCCAATACCAATGTATCTCCAAATAGAGAAGCTGTGTTAGGACAGAATATAATCAATTTCAGCAAGCCTAGTGCAAGATGAAAGCAGCTGACCTAACAAATTATTAATACAAAAGAAACCATTTTTCTCCACCAAAAATGAAACAATGAGCATGTGCATCTCATGCAGGGAGGATTGCATTCCAGCTTTCAGCAGGGCCAGTGATCAATAAACACTTATCTTGACTCAGGAGAACTTACATCAACCATCTGTCTTTTTAAATAGGCAAGTGGTAAAAATCAGCCTCAGTCCAGGGTTTGTAGTTTGGACAATCTGAAACATTGGCTGTTTCCATGTGTTCATTACCTGCAGTAATTCAAGATCAGAACTGCAGAAAGAGTAAGATGTGTGCCCATGAAGTTGGATTTCTTGGGCTCTCTAGGAGCATGGAGCCTGTAGGACTGTGGCAAAGAAGGCAGAATTGGCAATGCAGGCAGGGTAAGGAAAAGGCATGACAAAAATGTAGTCACCAAATATCATTAAATTCACTGACCTGCCCAGAAACCTCACTGTACCAGTTTGCCTGTTTTGCTCCAGCTCTCCAAGAATTTTCACTAACAAAAATGAATCCTAAATACGGGTCCTTTTCATTTCTTACAAATTTTCATACATTTCCTTCAGAGAAAATACTTGAGATGATAGAAAACCAGATAAAAAAAAAAAAGCATCATTATGACCTCAGTTTGATACTAAAGCTAAACAGCATATTTTAGTATATACTCAAGTCTATTAAGCTCTTTTTCTTCAAAAAGTATAAAAGTTTCTCACTAGTGCTGGTAAGAAACAAAAAGTAAAAATAAATAAAATAGCACAAACAGGTGTGGTCAACCTATAGTTTAATTGAAAGCCTACTAAACCCAATACAGAATAAGCTAAACACTGATTTGCTAAAAGCCCTCACAGATGAAAAACCCCAGGAACCAAGAGGTAACGATCTACATTACCACATGTCTTAAGGTTGCTTCCTATGTGTATTTTTGTGCCCAAAATAGGAAGGACTGGGTGCACCCCAGATGAAAGCTTGTTCAACAGACAGGCCTCGTGCTGCCCCAACAGGATTCTCTATTGGCCCTTTCAAATGTCATTGAAAGGGAAAGAATTTCATCTGCCTCTGGATGAACTCACAGTGACAATACCTAAAATGCAGGAAAAAACCCCTGATGGAGATTCCCCAAGAGTTTATCCCTAGGTGTGGAATGGAAGGAGTGTAGAAAATTGTATTATTTTTTACTGTTTTTACATAATTTATAACACTTTAAACACTGGTCTCATAAATATAATATGAACATTTTACACATGCCAAGCAATTAAAAGCTTTCCCCAAAAAACTTGTAGGTCTTATCAGAACCACTGGCAGCATCTGTTTACAGCATCTCTTTTTAGTCAGTAACCACTTAATTTACTCAGATCTACAAGTAATTTTCTTCAACCAACATCTCAATATTGAAAAAAATTTGTAACAACAGAAAGATGCCTATAAGCATATCAGTTTGTCTTAAAGTGATTACAGTCAGCATGAAAAAGAAGATTGTCTGTGGTTTAAGATCTGTTGCTTGTGTCCCCACCCCCAGAGCAGATCATCTTTAAATAAAAAGTGCAAATGGGATTTGGGGACTGGATGGACTGATTTGCCTACTGTTTGTCTTCAGTTCCTTATTCTGTAGCCATCTCACATCAACTGTCCCATCATACTTTGGATTAGCTACACCAAAATTTAAAATGAGGCTCACTGAAGAAAAGGAAGAAATGACATCTAACTTCCAGACTCCTCCTAACGCAATCTCCCACAAAAGTGCTCATTTCCCTTTTTACCAAAAAACCTCCCAAAACCTTGATTACAAAACTATGAAAACATTTCAGTTCTACCATCCATGTAGTCACCTTCCAATCAAGCAAGGCCAAAAAAGTGATGATGGATTCCCTTTGAATGCAAGAGACACTGCACGCTGTGGAAGCCAGCAGGCTGCCCTGACGACTGCAGTCTTTTCTGCGTGCGTACGGGTGTCAGATGAGCCAGTCCCTTTTTTGGGGACCTCGGGTGTACGAACACCAGCAGATAAAGATCTAAGACTGATAATATAAACCCAACGTGAACTATTAACTTCCAAGACCACCTACTGTATGGACAAGTTTGATTTTCTAAGGGGTCAGTCAACAGCAGCTGCGCTTTGTCACCGATGGCTGTCGTCGAAGTTTGAAGCCCTTCCCACTGGATGGGGGGTTGGTGTCAGTGGATGGAATTCTGCGACCTACAAGGAGGCAGGAAAAAGAAATTTATAGGAAATGTTATACTTGAAACTAATTCTAAGCATCCAGTGTGTGCTCTGTATACAAAAATGTGTCTTCAATTAGCTGTAGGTCACTAGGGATGACATTCCTGCCCAGCATGATGGCAGCAACAGTCTGTGTTATGTCTGTAAGAGGGACGGCTGCACAAAAGGACAGCAGAGGCAGTTTGAAGTCAATTTAGCACCAGTTACACTTCAGGCTCATCTAGACCTGGACAGCTGAGCTGTAAAAGCACTTGGAGAATACTTTGCAAGATGCAATACCATCTGGAATAGCTTGAGAACAACCATCTTGACCTGTATTTGTACAGATCACCTGCATCGGGCTTAGTGAAGGAGTGCTTGTAGAGAGAGCTGCTTTAGTCATCTCATCAGTCTTTAAAATGGACTGTTTCTGGTTGAGCATTCTCTTCTGAGGAGGATTTATGATTTTTTTCCCCCCCATAGTTTATCCAAGATCAATTTTAGAGAGCAACTATTAAGTCAGTAAATCAGGAAGCTGATCTACAGCACATTTTTTACAACAGCTTCAATACATTCACCTGATTCTGTAAGACCCAATTTTTTTTCTTAAGTCTGATGTTTCTGTAGTTAGTCCTCTTTCCACTAACAGGATGACATACCTGCACATTGGTGCTGCTACTTGACACATATCCTCCAAATTATATTGCGTAGAATTCACTTTGGAATACTGTCTGCTTTTTATTAACACACATAAAAAGCATCATTGTTGTCCTCACCACAAATGGGACAGAAAAGATTTGTAATTTAATATAAAAAACCCCAAGGTACCACAAACATACTTGTGGAAAATCTACATGCAGTAGTTGCTATTCCCCATGCAGTAATCTGGCATTTATGAATTCTTGTATTTTTAAAAACACACTTTTTAGCCTAAGTACAAGCACTATGAGTGAGAGCTTAACTCCTTTTCTCAGATGTATAAAGTCTGGATCTTCCTCATGCCGTTTCCTTTCCCTTCCACAACTTAGAAGTACAAGTGAAACATTCAATAACAGACATGGTAAGATGACACTGACTTCTGACATGAGTACCCTACTTGCTATTTATCCAGCAGCATCACAGTAGGCTGAGAATCTCTAGAAGGAATATTTAGAGGTCATTAGATGACCAGAAAATCATTCAGCTCATTTTGCAGTTTGTAGTCATGTCATATTGTACCAAATTTAAGTCAGTATATTCTCACCCAAACAGCACAAAAAGTAACACAGAAATCAAATTTCTACTTGAACTTCTTGCAGAAGAAAGTACATTAACTGTTTAAATACTTACTAATTTCTATAAAGAGTTCATTAATGTTTATTGCATTTTTTGCACTTGTCTCTACAAATATTGCATGAATGGAATCTGCATAGTCTTTAGCATCTTTTTCCATGACTTCTCTGAAAAAAAAAAAAAAAGCAGAGAAAAATTCATGAATGCAAAAGAACCCCATTACTCAAAACCCTAAGGGACAGATTAAGTTTTTAAGTGTCTCCTATAATGAATATTTTACCTGTTTGGCATCACAGTGCTCCCTCATGCTGAAGCTGATGCTCATTCTTTACTCTGTGCTGTCTCCCTGCCTTGAGGTACGAGCACAGTCATGAACTACCCAAGGCCTTAATCCATCTGACAACATTGCAGTGGTTTTGTCTTGAGTGCTCTGAGCTTAGGTCTACAATCAATCCTTCTGAGGTGTGTTATTCACCAGCCCACCCAGCTTTAGATGTCCTGAGAAGATCCTAAAGCATTATTTCCTGTGATCCTGTGCATTTCCTATGACTGTTTACAAAACCAAAGCATCTCCCAACACTGCACAAATCATCAGCACAGCATTTACTTTGCATGAAGACGTAGCTATAAAAGAGGAATATTTTTATACTGAGCATACAGAAGTGTAAAAGTTATTCTGCACCCTAAAGAAGGCAAGTTGATGATTTTGTATCTTTCCTTAAACAAAATGAAAAATACAAACCCCAGCAGCTGTAGGGAGGTCTGGACTTTATGTTGGGTCACTTTACGTACAATTTCTACAATACTACTTTCAGTAAGGAGGGACTTCAGGATATCAGGAGCAGGGACTTTGATCAGTGACTCAAATATTGCCTCTGACTAAAGTACAAGGAATCTTCCTCATTAGCTTGAATAGAAATGTTTACACTTATGATGCCAGCTGAGCAGGTGAGACTGAATTCTGTTCTAAGTAATTTTACACTGTACTTCCTTCAAAAGACCTGCTACTTCTAATGAGAGTTATTAGGGTTCACTAGATAACTTCTAGGTATTAACAATTTGTAAAACCATACTCAGAACCACCTTTGCAGTGGTTCTTTAAACATGTAACCAGCTGCCTCCTTTGAGACACCAGCTGTGGTGCCTTTTGCAGTGAAACCTAAACCCAAGAAGTTTACACACACCTTTCTGAATTTTGGCTTATTTAACCAGGACATCAATAAAAAAGGCCTTTTTTTGTTTTTAGTACATGCCTTCCTGAAAGTTTGGCTGTTCATAAAGTTTCTCAAGAGCTTTTCCCGCTCCCTGCAACTATTTTGGCTGCAGCCAATTCCACCCCAATATTTAAGCAGGGAAGGAAGGCACCTGAACAAGCAAGTCAGAAAAACCTACACAATGCTTTCCAACAGGCTTGGTGTTTTTCCTAACAAAATGAGGTGCTACAGACTGACAGGGGCACTTCTTGTAAAGTGAGGTAAACAGCTTCTATTACACTATAGTTTCACAGGCAGTTTAGGTTTGTGTAACTTGGCACTGCCACCAGAAAAGGTAATCCTGTCTCCCTGTAAACTGCTCATTCCTAACCCTGCTATCCCCACACCGTTATGCCAGCAAGTGTTCATGGTGTGAGAAAGATAAATATACTTGGATCAGTTTTCTTTTTTTTTTTAAAGAGTTAGTTTTAATCTGGATCCATTTTACAGCCCAGTTTACTGCCCAATCACACGTACACTCACATCAGCACAGGGGAGGATGTGGGTGACACCATCCAAGGGCAGACTAACCACATCTTCTGACAGCAGAAACAGCACAAACCCCATGTCCTCTGACAGTAGAAACAGCTCAAACCCCTTATGAAACTACAACACTAGAGCAGAACAGCTTAAATTGTTCTGTACCTTTCAGCTGCTCTAAAATCTTGAAATATGTAACACTAGGGCTTAAGGAAAACCCTCCAAACTGACAAGAGTTATTTACCTGACATCATTAAGATCACACTTATTTCCTGCAATAGCTACAACAATGTTGGGAGGTCCATGCTGGCGAAGCTCTTTAACCCAGTTCTTCAACGTTGAGAAAGTTTCCTAATGTGGAAAAAAAAAAAAAAAAAGAAGACGGAAGGAATTAAGAAATTAAGAGTCAGAACTGGCCCATGACACAAATAGAAAACCCCAGAAATTGTAATGCTGGGTCAAGATCAAGTTTCTTACCTCTTTTGTGATGTCATACACTATAATGGCTGCTGCTGACCCTCGGTAATACATCGGGGCTAAAGCACGAAACTGGAAGAAAGACACCAGACAACATAAACCTGATCTTCCCCCAAACTCCAGAATCTCACTGTCATTATTATTACTATTGAAAAAAGTGAAAATCAAGATCACAGCAGTGGAAAACTTTCCTTTACAGTCACAACTGGTCTGTGCAGTAGAGCACAAAATCTCCCAGGAAGGCATTGTTCTCCAAAGGCCAGGCAGTAAATCGTGTGGGGCTCAGCAGCTCACCTACTGCAAACAGCACAGAGGCAAATCTGATCTTATTGTGCCTAGATTAGAACCTCTCACTTACACAAACACACATGTGCTCAACTTTAAACACCAAACAAGGGCAAAAATGCAGGAAGAAGCAAGGTCAACTTTGACTAAGACTGAAATGTTAAGAAAACTAACATATATTAGTTGATCTGAAATGTTCAGAAGCTGCTGTCAACCTCCTGCCCCATGGATCAGTCATTAGTCTTAAATGCTAGAAATGCTGATTTCTTCATGATTTAACTTATGGCTTTAAGGATTTTGCTTCAGTTTTCCCCTCAAATTTAGAAGCATGTTTAAAACTAAAAAATGCAGAAGCCCACAACTATGTGCCCTGTTGCAAGCAGAGCTTTAAGGAACACACTAGATAAAAGGCTGCAGTAATTTTCCTGTGATTTTCAGAATTAAATCTACAGCAGGTCTGTTTGCTTGGTAGGGCCTGTACCTTTGTGCAGACAGAGCCTTATGAATCCAGAGCTAAAAAAAGTGATAAAGTACACGATCAAGATGCATCAAAAATATCAATGAAGCATTCTTAAGAACAGTGGGATATTCTGCCAATTTTAAAAAAAGCCAAGACAACTAATCTAGCAACTAGAACTCTCCATCAAAGTGTAGAGTGAACTGCCTGTATTGTTTGCATGTAAGCATATATGATTTAGACCTTTTGGGCATCTTATTACTCAGATTGAAAATAATGAATTAGATACAGTTTTTCATAAAGGCTTATTCATTTCTAATAAAATACCAATTTCCTTTTGCTTAGTACAGTTCAACTGAGAGCAATATAATAAATCATAAAAATCTTGCTATAAAGCAGAATTCCAGACCATTTACATTTGGCTCTCAAATTCTATTTTGAAAATAGGATTTTGAACACAAAGTTCAGAATGTAAAAATATTTAATAGTGGGAAAGGGAAACATGGGCAGGCACTCAGTTCACATTGGGACATAATCCCTCTCTTCCGTCTAAGTACTAAAATATAAAGGGAAATGTATTTGGTAAACCACCACTTGGACTGGTTGCAACCTGGATTTTTGATTATTTCACTATTTATATTGGGAATAAACCAACTTTCACTTGCTGATTTTGTATTACTCTCATTTCCTGTCTGCTAACACTTAGATACTTTTTTCCACCTAAGAGCAGTCGGCAGATAAAATGTATTAATGAAACAGATGTTACCAGAAACACTGGATTTTCCTTTTCCAATTTTTCCAAAGACTTCAGCTTGCCCCCCAGCATCTAATTTTTGTTTTGACAGAATTATTAAGACAACATATTGTAATTATGCAGGGAAACTCAAAACTGTTAGGTAAGAAGGCAAAAATCCTCATTACTGTACGTGACCCCCTATGAATTTAACTCAGTGGAGAAGAAATGAGAGAAGAAATAAGGTGTGTGTGTGTAAATGAGGTGTGTGAAGTGACTTGGTGCACGTTTCCACCTCTGGAACAAAGCTATCCAGCCACCCTGAAGCCACAGAGAGCAAGGGGGTACCCAGAGCAGTGCAGCACTGTTTGCATCTGGGCCTTTGAAATGGGAAACAGCAAACTCTCCTCAAGAAGCCAAGACTATGAATTCCATGCATTCCACATCATAGCTCAGCAGAGACATTTCAGTTCCAAGAATGGTGTGGATATTTTTGGTATTCCAGATCTATTCCATGGAGGGAATCCCTTCCATAATTCATTGTCAGATATGTTGCATGACCAGAAAACTGTGCTACAGATTTCAGGGCCAGGCAGGTATAGAGCTCATTAGTGACAGCAGTGATAGTGCTGCCCTGCTCTGGAGAAAGAAACCTCTGTGAAGATACCAAATCATTTCAAAAGTAAACATCCTTGCTCACATTTCACTGATTTCCTTGGTTATACTGGGGTCTCCAGTGACTTTTCTCAGATATGGAACATAAACTCCACAGGTATCACAGCTCCTGAGTCAGAGCCCTGGTAAGACACCTTTCCTTTTTTGATTTCAATAAAGATATCATGCAGCTTGTATGGAAGAAAATTAAAGAGGTATCACTGAGAGTCTAAAAATAGATCAGGAACATGCTGGTCATGTACAGAGATGCTTCCTCAGATTAGATGTGCTGAATCCAAATTACAGGGTCCTCCCATTGCTTACACACGTAAAGTGAACAGGATGGAATGCTAAAATGTAATGGATGTTTCCTGCCAGATAGTGGCAGGCATGTTTATAAAGCTTTCCATTTAAGAGTACCAACCTCTAAAAATTCATACTCTACCTCTCAGAATATCACTTTGCAGCATTAACATTCCAGAATGGGCTACGATGTTCACTTAAGACAAACTATTTACAGCAAATGCTGACTGGCTGCTAGGAATGGAAAGGCTCAGGATATTTTTGATAACACAGATACTATTGGACATATTCCTGGGAAACATCCCTGACAACTTAAGTTTGCTTTACATGGTGCTGTTGGAAGGAAATAAATTGTCATTCAAAATCTACAGCACTAAATCACAATACAAATATACTTGAGTTACTTCCTAGCCATCAAGGCTGTAACCAAGCCAAAAAGCTGGCAACTCAGTTCCACCAGGAATCCTAAAGGTCAAGTGCCTGTGGACAGGGATGACTGAGGCTTTACAAGGTGTTTGTTTTGTTGGTTTGTTTTATTTGGGCTGTTTCTCAAGCCAATCCTGAAAAGTAGTACAGCTGTATTTGCCAGTTGTTATCCTAAAGTAATAACCCAGCTTTTGTCACAGTTACTTCACATCCTAAATAAACTCATCATGAGTAATTGGCAGTTGCCAGTAGTTCACTTGCAGTCAAGAAACAGCAAGAGGAAGCACTGCTAATACAACTACTATAATTTCTACCACTGTCAGTAGTAATATGTAAGCAAGCAAGTTCTCTAGCAAACTTTTCCTTCTAAATTCCAAGTAAAAACTATGCAAATTAATTAGCTGAGATTTCATCTGACTAGTCATTTTCTTCAAAGCTTTTGTTGCCTCCCCTCAGAACTATGCATGCTGCAGAGATCAAAACCCCAAACTACCAGATTAAAATTTAAATTTCAAAGTAGATTCCTTGACATGCTTCTAACACCATCAGATTTGATTAGTAAAACTTTACAAAAGAATAAAAGAACAGTTATCACCTGTAACACTGCTTGAAACTCTGCTTTGGAAAGCTTAAATCTACATCCTACTCATATTTATAACCCTAAGAGTGAAGCTAACAGAATGTGTTAGCAGTTGTGTATTTTTCCAAAATCAAGGCCTTACTTGTACTATGAAACATGGTAATTCATTTCACTTTCATTCTTGTGGTGCTGCACTGACTGCAAATATTGCAGTTCAAAGTTTAAAACTCAACTAAAAATGGTACTAGAGACAGCTGCTGGCTTCCCCCCCACACCAGCCTTGTTTTCTTGGGAAAGACCACTCCCTTTCAGTGAATCTAAACACAGTCTATTGTTTCATCAACTCCTAAGTATAAGAGTTGATGAAACAATAGCTAAGGTAATCTTCCTTACCTTTATACTGCAATCATGACAACAATGAAAAATAAAAGCATATCTACAGCACCCACATCTAAAAGGAACCTGCATAGAAACAAGTGTTCTAACATGTTTGTAAAACCAGATCACTTTGTGACTTTCACGGGCAGAGTTAAAAAGCAACCCAAGCTCTGGCCCAAGCTTTCCCCACAGATATTGACTTTACTTACCCGCTCCTGTCCGGCTGTATCCCAAATCAGGAATTTATGCAGTTCATTTTGATACTGTACAGTCTTGGTCATAAACGAGGCTCTGAAAACAAATGCACAGTTCATGCTTTTTGAGAATATAAATACCTGCTTAGAACATTCATTACCACCATGAGCTTGCAAAAAGGTTCACATTCCAATAAAAGTGCTTTCCCCACACATAAACTGATGAAGAGTTTAAGATATAAAGGCCGAAATTGACATTTCCTTTCAGCCATTGGAATTCAACTAACAAAATGCATCATAAATGATAAGTTTTAATTGTTTATAAGCTTTAGATAAAAAAATATAGGATACATGACCACAAAACCCAAAAGGTCAGCCTTTTAACAACATCCTTCCTCACAGCAATCACTGCAATGCACACTGGAAACTTCTGGGGGAAAGAGGTCAAATCCCTCCCTTTGTATCAGCTTTTTCTATCTCTGTATTAACATTCAGGTAAGTGCTGGTAAATCCATACTTGGGAATAAAACAGGAGATGGATATCACTGTTGGTAGGTGTTAACAGGACAAAGAAATCAATAGGGTAACTGCTTGTTGTCTGCACCCTGTACAGCTTCCAGAGCCTGTCTGGCATTACATATTTTAGTTTGCAGAGGCTTTTGGACTTCCAGAAGACCAAAAAAAAATTTAAAAATCTCTCCTATGCTTCTCCCCTTGCCCAAATTCTAGATGTTTTACAATTAAATATTGCAAAGTACTTTTGTGGTTTATTTAATGTGCTTTAGCTGAATGAGTGTATTTCCCACAAGACCATGAATTCAGCGACCTACTCTTTTACAAGAGGGAGTTCTCTGCTGTACCTCTTACCTGTAGGCACATTTTTTGCTAGAAAAAACACACACTGAATTCAAATCCTTGTACAGCTGGAACTATAGGTGACATAATTGTTTTAAGCACAGGAGATCCTACACTGTGAACTTGTTGTGTGATTAACTCCTGTCACTTGAAAATATTGCAGAGTTTCAAGTTTGTTTCTTCTGTCAGTTTTGACAGGATTCTGAAGGCACCAGAGCTTCTTACAGTACCCCAAACTTGCTGTACAGTCAAACTCAGACAGCAAGAGTCTTTCAGCATGATCAACAACATTAAATACCTGAGCCCAGGACTCTGAACTTTAGATTATCTTGAGGCTTAAGGACCACTTAATGATGTCCCTGACACTTTTGTAGCAAATGTAACTGCAGTCTTCGGACATGTTTCAATGCTATAAGAAGACAATTAGCTAGCTACATTAAAGGAAAGGAAAGGGAGGGGTTACACAAGGTTTCAACTGTTAAGAGGTAACCTTCGCCCCGTTCCTTAAGCCCAGATCGTTTGCCAAAGAGTGTGCCCAGCTCCGAAGTTAATTGGTCTTTCAAGAAGCCAGATATAAAGTTGCAACACCCCTAAAAAGGAAGAGCCTAGTTGTAATGCATTTCAACACCATTTACTAGCTGATGTATCTCTGCAATGAGAAAAGAGAAACAAAGTGATAGGAGTATCTCTTATAAAGCACAGCAGAGACTTTCACTTCCTTAAGACTGCTGCAATTTATGCATCAAATCTGAATTCTCTGGTCAATATGGAAACAGTTTCCTAAACATAGATTCTCACTGAATTTATCTTACTTGGTTCTATAAACCAAAACATCCCTACACAGTCAATTTGAACTGTTTTTCTGTAATTCACATCACAGCTAAACCACCCCAAGTAGTACGTGACAAGAGGCTAAATGCTTCTCAAAATTCTTTGACAATTGGGTCAACAAAACCTTTCAAACTGGAGTTATCCTTGATGACTTTTAGTAGGAATAAAGTCTTTGTTAATAGGAATAATGTTTTGTTACTAAATTTCCCAGCTGCTTCTCAGTGTCAGTATTTATACTCAAAAAAAGAAGGGGGTGTAAGGGAAAAGAGAGAGATCATGGGGACCCCAGTTTTTCAGAAGGACAGGATGAGACATAGCTGATCTTTATCGGGAGGATCTTTTTTGACTGAAGCTGTAGCAGAGCCCGTGTGACACCTGAGACAGGAAATTGTACTGACACCCCCACACACCTCTTGGCATCAAGCAAACTCTGTCCTCCCACAAGCCAAAAATTGCTTCTGATCAAAGCAGCCCAAAAGACACTTGCTAAGCAAAAAAAAGACAGCAAAAGAAATAAAAAGATCCAACCACTCCTGATGCTTGCCCTTCCTTCTATCCATTCAAAGATTTGATATCAATAATGTTGCTGCTCTGAGGCTCAGCTTTCAAATATCCCCCTTACCTATGAGACCAACTGCAAAAAGAGTTTCATCAGTTAGATTAGTACGTGCATTGCATACAGATGTGTAACACTTTAACTAATTAATGGTGAGACCTAGCTGAATTACTATGTTAACCACCCTCAAGAACCTAGGAGACTTATTGTACTTGAGTCTTAAAAATAAAAAAAAAACCAAACCGTGGAGTTGTATAATAGTTTGATGTTGAAATTTGATGGTTGTGCATGGTGTCCCTTTATCAGAAGCATCTGTAGAGTAATTTATTCACTGTTAGCTTAGATTAACAATACAAAATGGGTCCAGACCTTGCACATGAGAATGGAAGCTGCAGGAGTGCTGAGAACACTCCTACGTGTCCTGAGGTAGCTCAGGAGCTTCATTAAGGCACCAGTCATGTTTATTACCACATTCAGCTGCCACACACGAAGAATTCCCAAGTGATCGATTCAGGTAATTTCATTTTATTCTTGCATAAATCACGTTCACTTCTTTTAGTTTCTTACCCTATTGTTGGGTTGATGTTGGGATCAAAGCTATCTTCAACAAATCTCCACACGATACTTGATTTGCCCACACCAGTGTCCTAAAAAAACCCAGAAACAGTTGAAAGTGGTATTAGTACCTATAAACAGATGATTCTTTTTGTCTTCAAATTCTGCACTGCACTGTAGTGAATAACAAATTCCTGCAGAGAATCTCAGAGAAATTGTTAAATACTTCAGGTATTATACTAATTTAGTAGAAAAATGAAAGGCCTGTGACAAGTTACAGTTTTCTAAACAAAATTGTTAAGATTTTTTTTTGAAGGACCACAAAAATCTGCATTCACACTTATTATTACTCAAACTTTGGGGTTTTTTACAAAGCTATGCACACCTTGCAACAGAACAGGGTGGGAAAAGACCACGTTTGGTGAAATATACAGCAATTGAGTACGGCTTGCCAGGATGAAGGACCAGAGGAGCACATAGAATTACACAAGTGTGACACATGCATTCAACCTCTGACTAATGCTGTCCCACCCTGCTTAATGAAAGACTTGAAATTTCTTCTGTGACACACCTGAAACGTGTTACTAATGCAACTCTACAGTGCTAAAAATTGTGAAAGAGGAAACATAACATGAAAATACTGGATTGTGTATATTTTTGCACCCCTGACTCCACAGTTAAAAAGTAAAAGATATATAGAAGTCACATTTAGAAGTGAAATAAACTCTTAGAAGTAAAACACTTCTCAGTAGAAGCTGGACATTTGAAATTGTATTTTAGTTAAGACATGCAAAGACAAACTTTTTGCTTTACATTTCCTGAGTCATTAAAATTTTAAGGAATAAACTGAGGAATTGCTTCACTGAAAACGAAGTTTTATGTCATTAATGCTTTTTTTTTAAAACTCCTGAATATTGCAGTAATGACTGTGTTCATCCTGCCAAGCTGTTTTCCTCTCGAGGAAAAGCACATTATCATAGCTCTGTATTTTATACTGTTTGCAGTCTCATTAATCAGAGCAAATCTCAAAAAGAGAAACACTGATGTGGTTCCTGGCTCAGAGAGTTCAAGGACAAGTTTTCCTGGGTGCTTATTCTCCTTTTCTTCCCGACAAAAGGTTTCTCAGGCCAGGTGAACACAAACAGTAGTTACCCCAAATACCTTTATAACACGAAGGACACATAAACACATAATCTTCCCCTCTGAAGGGCAATGTGGCCATTTAGAAGCAGAAAACAACTCTGAACAACAGAGGGTTTCGATGCAGGTGGTGACACCTCAACCTGTTCAACGTGGGGTTCAGGTCAAACCAAGCCAACGCGCACCTTCATACCCTTCAATTTTTAAACTTCTGCTTCGCTTCACTCCATATCTCCTCCTTCCAACACCTGCAAGACTTTCAAGCCTACATATATTCTTACAATACAAGTTCAGGCCCCTCCCTCTCTCCCACCAGCTTGCTTTCAGGTGCTTCTATTTATTTTGTGAACTCCAAGCCCGAAACAGTCTGGGAGGAAGAGGGAGTACACATCGGCATTCGTGCTTCCTCTCTTATTTTTTTTTTTTAAAGGAGAACAGGGCAAAAAAGGAGCGATATTGACCCTGGGCAGACGCCTCCCTCGCAGAGGGAAAGGCGCGTCCGCCCGGTCCCCTGAGAGGGACGGGGCTAGGGCCACCCGCGCCCGGGGAGAGCTCCCGGCGCCTCTCCGGCCTCCGACAGAGGCTCTCCAGGCTCTGCTAGAAGCTTTCCGCCATCACCACAGAGCCTCTCCAGGCTCTGACAGAGGCTCTCCGCCATCACCACAGAGGCTTCCCGGAGCTCTGACAAGAGGCTCCCCGCCACCACAGAGCCTGTCCAGCCGGCCCCTCATTCCGCTCCCACTCTCCCTTCCCGCTGCCCGACACTTACCCCTAGAAGGCAAACTTTCAGCTCCCTCAGAGCCATGGCCGGGCGGGCAGCGCCTTCAGCGAGCGCCTGAGACGCGGCCCAGCACGATCATCGCCGTCCCCGCGGCGGCCGCCCCCCGCCCGCCCCGGTTACCCGCACACCGCGCTCCTCCTCAGGCTGCGCGGACGCGCCGCCATCTTGGGCGGCCGCCGGAATCCCCGCCCGCGCCCCCCGCTCGCTGCTGTCCCCCTCGGGCGCTGAGGGGCCGCTCGACCCCCGGCAGCCGCTGCTCCTTCACCCGGTGGCGTTTCGGGGCTGACCCGGCGGCAGGAAGCACCCGCGGCTCCTCCCTGTACCCTCCCGCTCCTCCTCCTCGCCCATGTCCATTCCAAGATGGCCGGTAAGTGGGGCCGGCGGGCGGGCGGCTCAGCTGGGGCTGCCGCCGTCCCTCTGAAACCAACCCCCTGGTATCTCTCTTCTGTTTTTTGTTTGTAGGGATCCCATTGTATTTTGTGGATTTGCAGGATGACTTAGATGATTGTGAGTAACTGTTTTTTGTTTTTCCGCTCCCTGTTCAGGCCCGCGCTCCCACCCCGGGGTCCTCCTGTTGCCCTCTTTCCCTCTCCGCATTTTCACCCCGGTGAGGGCGAGGGGAGAATTTCGAGGCAGTTCTGGCAGGTGAAGGCTCCCAGGGTGTTGGGACCATCCCCGGTGGTTCCAGTGGCCGCTGGGCTCGGTGTAAACAGCAGCTCCTGCAGCGCCCGAGCCTAGAAAAGGCGCACGGGGGGCCGAGGGGATCAGCCCCGCTCCTCTTGTCGGTGGTGGGAATTAGGATTAATTAGCCCAGGGATTGCTCAGTTGCGGTGAGACTTTCCAAAGCTGTAGGGGCTGTGAGGAGGTGTTCCGCCGCTCCTGTATCCCGGAGATATGCTGCGAGTGCATGTCCCGGGATAAAGGGAAAATCGCCTTGTGTGCCCCGGTTGGATCGCACAAACCATTGGGTTTGGGTTGAGTGCCTTGCCCTGGGTCCCGGAGCAGGGAACAGCTCCATCACACGCCGCTGTAGTCCAGGGCTGTGCTCCAGAAGAGCTGGACCCTGTCAGACCTGAACCAGCCTGGTGAGCGCTGTGACTTCAGGAGATAAAGCTTTGAGTAACGGCGGTACAAACTTCTTATGGTCTTAGAAAGCCGCTCTCGCTGTGGGCTGCTTTCATTAGCACGTTGGATGCTGGATTGACTTTTCTATTAAAAAAAGAAAAATTATACTTGTATTCGTTTCTTGTGAGAAACTTTGTTTCTCACAAGACCGTTATTGTTGAATAGAGCTGGGAAATGTGAAGCAGGTGGACCCACCCCACCCACCTTCCCAGCTGAGCATGAGAAAAATGATTTAGGAGAAAGGTGGTCTTCAGGAGCACCAGGGGAAATGTTGGAATACAAGTGGGATCTAAAGTCGTCTGTTGGGAAGATGTGCAGGGATATTGCTTCTGTGGGAGGAGCTGGTTCTGTTGAATTCCATTAGTTGTTGCTCTCAGACTTTGAGGTTTCTGCTTTTCCCTAGTAGGTAGCAGCATGTAAAGTGTGAGAAGCAGAAATAAATGAGAATTTTGTACTAGTTTTCTTACGGGTTTTGGCCTTGACCAGGGGTTGACTCTCCCTGGAAATGTTTGTTTTCCATTAGTGTTCACTCCTTGGCTGTTCTGTTTAGACTGTGACAGGTTTGTCTGCTAAGTTGGTTAAGAAGTTTGATGCTTGTAAGGGAAAACTACTAAGTAAAAAAATGTCCAGCTAAAGACAGTTCTGCCATAAGCAGTAGTTCATAAAAGAAATTATCAGTTTTAGGATGAGCATGTAAATAAATGTACCTTTTGGAGCTTTATTAAAACCTAGTTCTGTGATTTTAAAGTATTCTTTGATTATGGCCATTAATTGGATGATACCTTTAGAATTATGGTGTCAAAAGCTCTCTGTTGTAGCAGAGTTCAGGTGTCCTATGACTGAGATACTGTTGTGCTAATCCAGTTACTAGGCTAGCAAAGAGTTCAGGATGTATTTTAGGAAAGCCTCAGTGAAATAAATCACTGGAACTGGATTCTTTCTTGCTGAATTAAATTGGTGAAATAGTGTCATGCACACTGAAGATTAATTGTGTTGAAACAGGGAGTCTAGGGGCTTATTCTGAATGTGGGAGAAAGTTGTAGTAAAATCTATCTAAATTCAAATGAAGCTTAAAACTTGTTTTTCATAAGATGAGATAATGGGTGATCTGGAAGAAATAATTAGCTTATTTACGCCCTTTGTGTAATTAATAAGAAAGTATTTAAAGAATTTGTTTTTCATGGTGCAAACACCAGGAGGGAAAATGACCTCCTTGAGCTCATTAAATCGTTGTGCTCGGTGCTGGTATTTACTGGTCTGCACTGCAAAATGTGGATGGTGACACTGGGTGATGACATTGAATTGCTCTGTTAGGTCCTGTGACCCTGAGTTTTTTACACCTCTGAGCAGCTTTTGTGCACAGTGAACTCGAGTTCAGCTGTGAATACAGTCACATTTATTTCTCTTCATAGGTGAACAGATTTCAAGCTTCCTTGTTTTATCCAGTTAGAGGGTAAAATACTGAATATTGGATGTAGTTGTGAAAGATCATTAGATAAGAAATACTAGTTTAGTATTTGGGATTTACTTCATAGTACTTGCTGTTTTCTGAAACTTGTGAGTACCAATGGTGACTTATTTTATGGAAAAAGAAAACTAAAATTCTTGAGAGAAGACAAAATGGATTCTGCCATGATTATTCCTTACTTATGCACAGTGAGAGTGTGTGGAAAAAATTTCAGGTATTTAACTCTCAATCCTGAGCATAAGTAGTAGTGCTCTGTTTCCTTTCTGCTCTTGGAAGCACTGGCATGTGCTTAAGTACTTTAAATGAATAATAGAGCTACTCCATGTAGTAAAATTAAACATGTACATCATGTTTACAAAATTAGTCCCATGTGTGGTATTGTGGTCAAAGTCAGAATTGGGATTTATTTTGTTGTCATTTGAATTGGTAGGAATTCTGGAATATTTGAAGAAAACTAATTGCTTTTATGGTTAAACTGTTTCTAATTGGGGACAGGTGGGAACTAGGTAAAGCTAATGACAAGTATATTGATTCTAATCAGTCTTTTTTTGTGTAAAAGGTGACTAGCCTCAAAAATCAGCTAGTGAGTGTCTGGTCTGTGTGGAATTTCAAATATAGATACTATAATTGCATAGCTATAAGGATGGCCAGAGTTTGGGTATGGAGAGTTCGTTGCAACCTCAGAAAGGAAATCTGCAATCCCACAGACCCTGTGTAACTTCCCCTGAGCCATCAGGGATACAGCAAGTTTCTTCTGAAGCAGCAAATCTGGATGTTTTCTCTTCAGATGCTTTGACTGGGGGAAAGTCCTTGAGCAGATCGATCCCAGACAGACCTGGGCACTGTAAATTGTTTACATTTGTGCAGATAAATGTTTTGAACCCAACAGACCCTTCTGTTGGGAGCAGCCATGAGAAATAATAATGACCAGTGGAGTGGAAACGAGGGTGTCAGTGCAATATGTCATCATTCAAAAAAGCCAGGAATAATTAGCATCTGTTTCCTATTGTGTAACTGCGAGCTCACTTCTAGTATCTGTGTACATTTGTAATGTCAACATTTAATCTAATCCCACAGTTCTATTTTGTTTGAAATCTATTGAGCTTGTTGAGCACATTGCCTGCAAGAACAGCAGAATTTGGAATTGCTGTAGTATTTTAACTCACCTAGGTCTCTTGGAGACCTTAAACCAATCTGCTTTTTTGCTTTTTTTTAAATTTTTTTTTTCCTTTTTTTGCCTTTTTTTTTTTTTCCCCTGAAGACCCAGGTATAGCATTTTTCTCCAAGTATGTAGATGATTTCCTCTTTTACTAAGCTGTATTTCTGGGAGTGTTTTTACTTGTGCTGAATAACTGGAAAGCAGAGTTTTACATAGGAAATGTTGGGAAAAACCTGAGGCTTGGTACTTCTCATTAACAAAGGGGGTTTTTTAACATATAAAGTGATTTATAACTGGTGTTAATGCAGTTTAGGCCAAAGAAGTGGCTTGTTGTCTTCAGTGGTTGTCACTGTCAGCACATGTGCTGGTTTGTGAGATGCATCATGCATGTGAGAAGCTGTGTTGGCAGAATTTGCATTTTACTTAAGTATGACCCCAGTTGCTCTATTTGTGTGAAAGAAGTGTGCCTGGCTCTAGGAGTGCTTGGGACAGTTGTAAACCCAGAGCAGCAATATTAACTACTCCAGTGCAACTATTTCTGTGGAGTTCCTATATTCAGTGCTTAAATAAGAGTGTTTATGTGAAAGATTTATGTGTTGCAGGCACATTATTTCAATTGGTTGTAAGAATGAAGGATTAAAATAAGCTGACAACAAAGTTATCCCATTCCCTTTCCTTTTCACAGTCATACCTCCTGCCTGTGGTCTGTAATGGTGACTGTTAGACTTGGTGAGGCAAATTATAACAGTTGGTGTGGTAATATTTGGGTAAAAATCTGAAGCTGTAAATACAAAAAAGATTCAGAGAAGAGTAGGTTCACACAGAAAAGTCCATAGTTGATAGGTGTGCAGTGGGGAGCTCCCAGCATGTTCACAAGTGCAGTGAAGTTGAAGTTTTTCCCAAAGTTACCTGTTTGATTTAGGCATGTGGGACCCAGTAACTACAGTGAGAAAAATGTACCTTGGCAACTCTGAAACAGACATAAGAATTTGCTGGTTTAAAGCAATACAGTTTGAAATTTGCTATGATTGTTAAAATTCCAGTTTCTTCTAATGGAACTTATTTTCCTTTGGAATGTGTGGGTCTGTTTGTGATGTGCAGTTGTGTCAGCTGAGCCCTCATAACTTAGTGAGTGCATGTGGATCCTCCACTGAAAGGGCAAAGTAAAGCCACAGATTTTGACAGCTGAGTTAAATTTTAAAGCTTGAATTTACAAGTCTATATGAAGTGTACTCAGCTTCATTAGATACAATTTAAGATGATTTTGTAAGCTGTTTTCAGTGAAGTGCAATTACATTTCTTTTAAAGAAATAGTTACTGCTTTCTTGTATTTTACATTGTAACATCTCTTGCTGACTCTTGGATTTTTTTTTTTTTGGTTACTTTTCATGTCTTTCAAGTTGGCATTGAAGATTATGGACAAGACTGTGGTAGCATGAGGATAACAGCATTCTTGGTTATTCCTGGGCAGGATAATTTAACTCCACTGGCTCGTCTAGAGAAATATGCCTTCAGTGATAATGTATATAACAGGTAAGGGCACAACTGGCACCTGGTGGTACCTGAGTGCACTGTGGATGTTAAGATGTCACTGTGTTTTTCATTATTCTCCCAAACACGTGCCTGATGTTATTTCTAGTTGAATAACTTGTAAAACACTTCCATGAAAAGAGATTCTCATTCTTGTTTATCTAAATAAGATCTCTCGATTCCATCTTTGTTCTGTTGGTATGTAGAATGTTCAGAGAAGAACTTGATGTTTTTTATGGTGCCATTTACATTTGATAAGTTCCCCTTGCATCCCGTCTCTGTCATTGGCTGGATATTAAAGAAATTAATGTGTTCACTCCACAGGCAAATTATTGCCAGGGGTCTTCTGGACGTCTTTCGAGATTTCAGTAACAATGAAGAAGACTTTCTGACTGTAATGGAAATAGTGGTCAGGCTCTCTGAAGATGCAGGTTTGAAAGTTTCCTTTTGTTTTTTAATTTGTGTAAGTTATTTTATATAAATTGCAACATAGGAACTACTGACTTCCGATTTTGAGAAGGCAATGAGTGAACTAAGGAAGCTGAATCACAGCAGGAACATCTGTCAATGAAAACAGATTCATTTTTGTCTCTGTTTTTGAAGTATTTTGTATGGTAAATGTTAAATGAAAGGCCCTTTCTTAGTATAGGGCCTGAAGCAATATTCTTCAAGAAATTTGTTAAATTTGATTTGATATATCTGGTGTAAGTGGCACAGAGCAGTTGTGTGTTTTAATAGTTCCTGTGCATACACTCATGGTGACTGAATTTTCAAGCTTGTGATCTCATTTTATAGAACTGATTTGGGAACTGATCCCAAGTCTCTGAACTGTGACAATGCATGTAAGGCTATTCTGTTTTATTCAGCTTTACTTGAAGAACAGGCAATCTCAGTGATGCTATTTCTATGTTTTGATTATTTAAAGTTTCCTGTGTTGTGAAAACATTTAAGAAAAATGTTGCTTTTTTTCTTAAGGTACCTGATCTTCGTTTCATGTTTACTAATGTAGTTTTGACTTTTATTTCCAGAGCCAACTGTTCGAACAGAGTTGATGGAACAGATACCTTCTATTGCCATTTTTCTACAAGAAAGTCGACCAAAATTCCCAACAGCATTTTTTGAATACCTTATGCCCATAGTTGTGAGGTACCTCACAGATATTAACAATCAGGTAGGAAAAACAGACAACAGGAGTTGAATCCTTGGAAAATTCTGTGTGGTTCAGTGAACTTAAGGCATGAGGAAGAAAGAAGAGGAAATTCCATGTTGGTTGATACCTGGCTTTTACATAGTGCTCTGTGTTTATTGGTTTCAGCACATTGCACTAGGGAGGCCTGATTTTTTTTTTTTTTTTTTTTTTAATACTTCCCTTAACAGAAACTGGAAAACTTCAGCATTTGCCTAACAGCACATGGACAGAGTCTGTTACAGGAGTCATGACTTGCAAATCCTGTCTTCATCTTTTGTCTTATTCTCAGAATGTGATGAAATGCCATCTAATGAGTATGTTAAACTTTAGTGTTTATTACTAATTCCTTATGATAATAAAACTAAGACTTTTTTTCTGGGTTTGTTATTTTTTAGCTTGTTCCTGTGTGTCCATTCAAAGAATAGGGTTTTTTTTGTGCTTCTCATATCTGTAAATGTTGTTTTCATAGTGACAAACTGGTTTTGTGTTTGTTTATAGGTCAGAAAGGCAAGTCAGGAAGCACTGCTGATACTGCTGGAACAAGACCTTGTGGCTCAGAGTGACATTGAAAATAAGGTGTGTCCAATTCTGCTGGACCTCTCTGCCCCTGACAGTGATGATGAGTACAAGGTGGAAGCTGTGAATGTAAGTTGATAACACTGATTTATAGTGGTGATTAAGATGAGGTCCAGGAAGAGTGCTGACATTAAAGTAAGCAATCAAACTTTTCATGTTTATTCATTAAGATATTTGGATTTTTTCCAAAACAAGTCTTTAATTTTTACTCTGAATTTTTGAAAATATCAGATTTAAGAAGAGACTATCTTTATACTTCAGGATGCTAAATCATGTCAAAAAAGTAGCTGAATAGCTTTAAAATACAATTGGTCCTGGGCAGCCTTTTTTAAAATTCTTGTTAGGATTGTTACATTCCCCAGAGTGTTCTTACCAGGTTTCACAGTAATGTTGTAGAAATATGACCTGATCTCAGTTCTGAAGTGTTTTGAAAAAAACATTGCCTGGTGACTTTCAAGAAACCAGTTGACTCCACAGAAAAGTGCTGGTGTGTAATTACATTTCAGCATGGATATCTGACACTTGACCTGTAAAATATTTTACCGGCTAGATTTTCCTCTTCCTTGTTTGGGAGTTGGGAATTGCTTAGGCAATTTTCCAGGATGACATCTGAGCACCAGATGCCTTTTAGGAGTTTGAAAATTTGTAGGAAAGTCCTTGAATGGTCTCTTCCTTAGTTCTTATTAAGCATTCTATTACAAAGGCAAGCATTTATTCCTAGAAAGGAATAAAGCTTATTTTTTGTGAAGGTAGAGAGCTCCAATATTTTTTGAAAAATAAAAATGGAAAGATGGGGACTGTTAATCTGGTGATGTTTGTGTAAGCATTAAACCCCTGGTGCTGCAGGCAGAGCAGTTGAGGAGAAAGGTGCATGAGAACCCCTTGCTCCCTACTCTGGCAAATACAAGAATTACAGCAACTTCTCCCAGAAAGTGGGAGCTGAAAGGAAACACACAACCCAAAGCACATGATTTTCACAGCAGAAACATGGTTAGTGTTGGTAGTGGAAATTGATGGTTCCTCAGAGAAAGCTGAATTAATGAGCGTGTTACTAACTTCCTTTAATTATACACTGTTAAATCCTGGAATTCCAGGGCATCATTCCTGTGAAGTGTATGTTGGCTCACATAAATAACTAGTTTCTCTTGCACTCCCTTTTTTTGTCTCCTGTTGTGTAGCAAACTTCTATTTTATTCTGGTATTTGAGCCTACAAAGAGCTGGGACTGTGCATGTTTTTAAGTACCTGAACTGTTAAAGCCCAATTACTTGTGTGCTGAAGCTTGGGATATTTCTAATATGCTTAAAGAGTGTGATTTTTATAAGATGCTTAGTGCAATGGAGCTTTTGTCTTCTCCATACAAAATACCAGTGTTCGCCACATTGCAAACACCTTGAAAACAAATCTATTAATAAAATTCTATTCAACTAGATAAAAAAGACCAGGAATTAAATGCAGAAATGTTCTTTATGCTTCACATAAACCAGATGTATGAAAATATAAATAATATGTAGTAGTTAAATCTATTTGATTGTAATGACTGTCTTGCTCTCTGAGGTAATTTTTAGGAGGAATATTTGGCTGTGCTTACAAGCTTTATCATTTTCTTCTCCTTACACATATTCCTTTCCTGAATTTCAGATAATCTGTAAAATGGCTTCTATGTTGAGCAGAACAACAGTTGAGCACATGCTGCTTCCTCGTTTCTGTGAACTGTGCAGTGATGGGAAATTGTTTCAAGTCCGAAAGGTCGGTGTGTGTCTAACCCTAACCCCTCTAAAAATGAATTTGTACATTGCTGTTCAAATGCCTTACTGTATAATTTAGTCATAACTTTAGCTGATGAACTTTCAAAGCATCTGGAAGAAAAGTTTTGATTTATTGACATGATTCTGGTTTCTGTGGTTCAGTAAAGAAACAGATAATAGACCTTGGCCAGTAGGTTGGGTCCAGTTAAACTGGTCTTGCACATTTAATAGTTTTGCACAACCTTTTTTTAAGCTGCTGTGCTTGGTTATGTGATGGAATCAGCTTGCATAATTTCAAGCATCTGATTTCAAAATTCAAAAGTAATAGGCATTTGAGACATCCTTTCTTTAAAAAAAAAATCTGTTATTATTGAAAGGAGAAATCCCTGAAGTGTAAGACTTATTGAGTACAAAAGGAAACTTGTAGCAGAAGTATTAAAATATTTGAATAGACTTAAGGGTCATGCAGAGCTTTGGCTTGGTCTGCCACAGAAGCTGCACTTGCTGGAAGTTGAGCTGCTTTATTGCCTTCTAAATAAGCACAGAGAGTGACTAAAACGTGTATTAATGCAGTTCTATCTTAAATGATTTCAGATTTTGCCAATGTCTTTTTCCAGCATGAGGGGATGTCCCTTTTGCTTTAATTAGAGCTTCTGTAACAGTCTGTAAATGGCATGAACTTGAGACCTTGATTAAACTTTGCTTCAGCAAAGCACTTAAGCCACCTTGAGCCAGGGTAGTACTGTCAGTACACCTAAGTCCTGACTCTGGTATCATGTTCTGGCCTGCTTTGGGTTTGACAGCTGCTGCTCAAAGTGATTTAAACTTTCATGTGGGCTTATTGTCCCTTCTGGTGGTTACTGGAGCAGATGATGCTCCTCATGCAGAAACCTTTATTACTATTGATTCCAGAGGCATGTGGTGGATGGACACTTGCTCCAATGAGTCTTTGTTTGGATGAGTTAATATTACATGATGCAGTTACAAGGCTGAAATTGGAAGAGTCAAAACATGTGCAGTTGTTTCATGGGATAAATAATGTATGGTGGAGTTGATAATCAAACTAATGCCCTTGAAAGAGACACAATGTTATTAATGCCTTTTTATTTCTTAGATTTGTGCAGCTAATTTTGGTGACATTTGTAATGCAGTTGGGCAAGAAGCCACAGAAAGACTGCTGGTATGTAAAAACCAAATCAATTTGCAAGGCTTGTATTTCTCAGTTCAGAAAGTTTAATAATGAGGTCCTTTATTGTCCTCTCTATAAATTAATCAGTGTGTATGAATTTTTTTAATTGATTTGGCTAAGGCCTTGGTTGCAATTACACAGCAAAACTGGGAATTAAGAGAAATGCAAAGTTCTTGTTTTGCAAAACACGTTTAAAAATGTAATTGACAGCAGATATATATATTCACATATATTTATATATATATAAACACACATGCTTTAGAATTACCACTTTTATTTTTCCCTGAACTAGATCAGCATTCAATGATCATCAATTCAATTATGATTTTGTAGGCCATTAATAATGCTTTCTATTCTTTCTTATTGCATGTAGTTGTACACACATTCCTAATGGACTAAGTGAGAGACAGATGGGTTTTTTTCCAATTCCTTTAATTAGTGTGTGCATTTAACCTGTCCCTGTTTCTTCTGTTCTTCACTTATTTTATTCTCTCTTGAGTTGTCATTGTCTCCAGTTTTCAAACAAATACTTTGATATTGCTGCAGTCTTTGTTTAGTCTTTAATTAGTTTTGGATTGGCTTATTTTTGGCAGATTCCCAAGTTCTTTGAGCTCTGTTCTGATAGTGTGTGGGGAATGAGGAAGGCCTGTGCTGAATGCTTTATGGCAGTGTCTTACACCACGTCCCCGGAAGTTCGCAGGAGCAAACTGTCCCCACTGTTCATCAGCCTGATCAGTGACACCTGCAGATGGGTGAGTAACTCACTCTGGAATTGATGCATCCTCCCGGGCAGATCCTAAACAAGTTTAGTAGTGCTCTGAATTACATTTGCTGAGATCAGAGCCTAATGTGCTAAAAAACTAATCTCCTCTAATAACTTAGTGTCTTATTTTTCCTCTCTCTCAACAGTTTATAAGTGTAAATACTCTTCTGAGAAAAAAGTTGCTTGTGTTAAATAGAGGAGTTGAAGTAGACAGAGATGTCCTTCAAATTTGTAACTTCCAAAAGATTTCTGTACAATGGTTGTAGATACATGCTTAGGTGTTTCACCCTCTGTTTAAGTGGCACTTACTTGGTAATTGGTTATATTTGGTATTAAATGAAGCTGTTGTGGTAAGAACTAATTGGTTCTTAATAAAAAATGGCACCAAATTTTTATTTTTCAGCTCTGTGAGAGTTGCACAAAGCCTGACTTTTGCTCTTACTCCTCCACAGGTTCGTCAGGCTGCTTTTCAGTCTCTTGGCCCATTTATTTCTACCTTTGCAAACCCTTCAAGTGCTGGTCTTTACATTCGAGAAGATGGGACACTGAGTATCCGACCATCAGCACAAGATGTGCATTCTAATTCCTGTCAGCCAAGCAACAATATCACTTTGATGTCTTCCAGTGCAAATCCTGCATTGTCCAGGTAAATCCTGGGAAAGGTGTGGTGTAGTGGAAAGGGTTAAAAAAAGGTAATTGGTTTTTGTTGCTTGTCAAGGCTAAAACTCCCAGCTTGAGAATGCAGTTCTAGAAAAGGTCTGAAGAGTGAGATCACACATTGGAGTGTAACCACATTATTGTGGTTACTCACTTTGGTTTCACAAGAGGGTAAAGGGAAAACTTCGAAGCTTTGAAGGGAAGCTTTTGAAGTAAAGCATAGTAGTAACACAAATTCTGTTTTTCTGGAGAGAAAAGCTTCTCTTGTTGCTGCTGTCTTTTATGAAGTATTTCACTGAAAACCTCTTGTTACAGAGTACTTAAAGTTTACTTTCAATAACTGTGTTTCCAGCTCAGAACAACCAATGGAAATCAAACCAGAATCATCGACTGAGGGGACTTCAGCAGAAATTCATACAAAGCTCTCTGAGGACTTAAATAAAGATCTACAGGAAGAAAGTTCAGATTGCTGTGCCAGCCCTGGAGAAGAAGTGTCTCACTTGTGTCAGGGCGACAAAGCTGCTGCCGGTGCCACTGAAGCTGCAAAGGAGAGCAGTTTTCCGGGGATGAGCTCGAGGCTGCCGTCTGCCGAGGACGTATTTAACACATTCCTGTACTGGCGCCCTCCTCTGCCTGACATAAGTCAGGACCTGGAGTTGCTGCAGTTCAAGGCTGAGAAGCACAACGACGCTTGCTCTGTGCCATGCAATAACTGTGTTGCTAGCAGTGAAATAAAAAAGGTTCTTGAAAGCTTACAGGAGCACATAGATGATCCAGATGTTCAAGGTGAGGCTCTGTGACAGTAAAATCATATTTTCTCTGGGCTGGTTTTCTGGCCTTTACAAAGCGCTTGACTGCATTTTAATTGGCTTGGTGTTCATAGGGCAGCGAGCCTACCTTCAGTAAATTATAGTAGAAGGTTATGCAACTGCTTTTTTCATAAGACCTGAGTTATTTCTAGAGCAGCTGGGGAACAGAGCATGCTTCTGTTTGCATGAAAAATAAATTCATCTAACTACGAAAGGGAAAACAGCTTGTTGAAGTCAGTTTTAACAGGTTTCGAGTATTGTAGGTACTGGGGGTTTAGTGACAGTTCTACCTGTTACCAGCTGAATTAATCTAATATTTGGCTGAGCGAGAATGGCTCTAATTTCAAGTTCTCCCTCCTTAGCCAGCTGAAACAGGCCCTTTGTTGAAAGTATTGGAAGGATATTGGCCTGATGGTGGCATCTGTGTTTCATGGACTAAATCCTTCTTGTCATCCATAGTCAGCTCAGTTTCTTGTTTCTCCAAGTCTCTTGAGTGCTCTGGGGTAAAAGGCCTTTTCTTTCCAAGAGCAGATGTTTGCTAATACACCATTTCTGTGCAGCTCACATTGGGCTACCTTTTATCTTTCCAGATGAGTTAATTACAAGTTTAATGCTTTTAAATGCAGCTGGGAGATAATAACCATCTTTTGCTTTATACAGCCCAGGTCCAAGTGTTGTCTGCTGCTCTCAGAGCTGCTCAGTTTGATTCTGTTGGTGACTGTGAGACCAAAAAAATGGAAGAAAGTGGTGACAATCTTCAGAACAAAATGATTTTGGATGAAACAGCTGTTTCAGATGCTGCCTGCAACCAGGTGCAGGGGGACACTCTTTCATCCCCTGCCTCCCAGGATGACATCAGTGACCAGTCAACTGTGCTGAAAAGCACAGTAAGTACACATTGTGCTCTGTGTCTGAACTGTGTGGGGTTGTGTAGTTCCTGGGATAACTGGCCCACTTTTGGTCCAAAGCCTTTGAACATTACTAGACCACAGCTATGATATTCTACTTAGTCTAATCAAAAAAAGAAAAGCCATTAAGGGTTATCATTTCTGTTTGCACCCAAATGACCCAGGAGTTAAAGTTTTGCAGTAGTCTTGTAGGTTTTTTTTTTTTTCTGATGAAATTATTCTGTTGAATAATTTATTTCTTTTGAATAATTTAAGTTGATTTCAAGAATAAAAACTATTTAAAAGTAACCATCCAGAATGTGTATGAATGTTGGGTTTGTGGTGGTAAATTAGGTTGCTTTCTTTAGAAGTAAATCTTAACTACTGCTGCCCTTGGTGCTGCTACAGTCTCTGCTGTTTGTCTCAGTGTACAACTGTTGTCTTTTTGTACTTGCATAAACACACGAACAAGGCTCTGCCTGTGCAGGGCTGTTCTGAATCTGAGCTCCATTGTTCTGCACTGTGATGCTTTGAAATATCCCAAACAGCACCAAGTCTCACTCATTTCACTACCTGGTACCTCCTTTTACAGGACTCAGAGGAACAACACAGAGGAACCAGCGTATTTTTGAGGAAAGAGCAAGAAAATAATCCACCATTTGAAGATGACAAGTCAAAATTACAGGTGATTAAAATGGCATCAAATGGATTTAGTGGAGTACTGGCTACAGTTCATCTTACCCTTAATGCAGTGGATCGGTTGTGGAATGTGAGGGAATGCTCCAGAATTCAAGGAGATCCCTGTTTTAAATGAGAAAATTAGAAACATTCTGTTGCCTTTTTGGTGCCTTAGAGGCAACCTGTGCAACCAAGGTAGGCACTGACTGTACTGTTCTGTCACTGATTTACTGTTTGGCATCAGCAAAGAAGGGATTTTCAGCTTGATTGATGGAAGGTGTTGATTAAACCATAATGACTTTTCATTGCTGACTGCTCTGTCCTAATGAGAGGACAAATAACCATTGGGGTCATGTACCCTTGGTGAGGGTAACACACACAAGGGGTGTGTTTTGGTGCTGGCTGGTTGGTAGAGCTGTAGCACAGCAAGTGTATTTTCTTTCTGATTTTAAATGTGAATGTGTTTCTGTCTGTAGGACATCATCCCTCAGCCTTTACTGGACCAGTACCTGTCCATGACTGACCCTGCTCGGGCCCAGACAGTTGACACTGAGATTGCCAAGCACTGTGCTTACAGCCTGCCTGGGGTGGCCCTGACCCTGGGCAGGCAGAACTGGCACTGCCTCAAGGACACCTATGAGACACTGGCTTCAGATGTACAGGTAAGGAAAAAAAAAAGGGTTTTGTAACCATAAATCAGAATTGTGAGGGTTGTTTGCTCAGTTTGTTGCACTCAAGTTATAAGATCATGTAATTTCTTACAAGGGAAAAAATATGCACTAAAAATATAAAATTACAGATTTAAATCAAACTTAGGATTAATATGATTAACACTTTCTACTAGTCCTGTTGTCTCAATCCTCACACAGGGGGTTGTTCAAAAGCCTGTTTGTTTTAGTTGTGGTGCCTCTTGTAGTTCCCTTGTTGGCCTGTTTGCAGTGGAAGGTGCGGCGCACTCTGGCTTTCTCCATCCACGAGCTGGCTGTGATCCTGGGGGATCAGTTAACAGCTGCTGATCTGGTGCCAATTTTCAATGGGTTCCTGAAAGACCTGGATGAAGTGCGTATTGGTGTCCTCAAACATCTCTATGACTTCCTGAAGGTAGGGAAGTGTAATGAGTTTCTCAGCATAAAATGTTTTCTGACTCCATTATATGAAGTGTTTTTGAATGAGCTGTGCATATATCAGTGTCTAATTAATGCTTAGTTTTCTACAATGCTGCTGCTTCTTGTGTGTGCGCCTCTATTCCTTCTTTTAATGTGCCTTGCCTCTCTTTTCTCTCATATCCCAACAAAATACCAAAGCTGAAAACCCTTTGTAAATGTGGTTCTAAATGCTGCTGGCTGTTGTAAACTGGGAAAGTTGGCCCATTAGCAATTTGTGTCTGGAGCTGGGAGAGAAGAGAGCAGATCCTGGTGGGCTGCTGTGGAATACACACAGATCCTTAGCTTTTGGTTGCTCACTCTTATGCCCGGAGATGGTGCTTGGGGTGTTGCTGAAGGGATGACTTCTTGTCCTTTGGATGTCACCTGTGTGTGTCCAGGCACTCAGATGATTGTGCACAGTTTTTAGGAAGCACCTTGTCAATGATCACTTGCTTTCAAGTAGGAAAATGCACGGAGTGTGAATAGAGTAACACACCAGAGAACTGCAAGTTTGAAGTTTTATCAGTTTTATACTAGTAATGTTTTTCCTTTAGCTACTTCATGCAGACAAAAGGCGAGAGTATCTTTACCAGCTGCAAGAATTTGTGGTGACTGATAACAGCAGGAACTGGAGGTTTCGTTATGAGCTGGCAGAGTATGTAATTTTGTTAACTTCTGATTTTTAACCTGTGTAACTAACTTGGAAATGTGCTAACTTCTGAATGTAATTACTTATCTCGATTAGGAGCTAAAGGTTTACAACCCTTCTTTAGGAAGGAAAAAGCCTCTGGCTGTTAGGGTTGTTTGGGGGCAATTGAGGGTTTTTGGGTTTTTTATTTTTCACAAGTTGCATTATAATGTGTGACTGAAACTTAAATATCTGTGATTTTACTAAAGTGGAGATCTGGTTCAGTTGCAGCTAATGAAACATGACAATCTGATAGATACTATTCAGTGAGAATTTATTAGTTCAAGACTCCCTTGCAAAAGTCAGTGAAACACAAGTAAAAAGCAATTTTTTTAATGTGTAGGAAAGAAAAACCAGCTCTTAAAAAGTAAGTTTATTCTTTGATACCTCTGTAAGAATGGCTAGATAACGAAGGTAGATTAGCATCCCACAGTTCCTTTTCTACAAGCCCTGTTGATATTTGAAGCACCTTTGTTGCCATAGTTTGCAGCTCATATCTGACCTGTGTGTTTATTGTGTTGCTGTGTTTGTGCTGTTGAAAACTTGCTCTCCTTTGTAGTGTGGCACAACAAACTCACAGTGATACAGAAGTTACCCAGCAGCTCCCTGAGCCCTGGTGGGGAGCTGCCACTGGCTGGGTTCTGTGTGGCTGCTGGTTCTGTGGCTGGAGTGAGTTCTGTGTGGTTCTGAGATAGGAATTGTTTTCTGAAATATAGATTTCTACACTGAGGTAAATATTCAGTTTTTGCTTTGCAAGAATGTACAGGGTATTGTTTTGAAGTTGAAAAAAGCTTCTTGTGCTTCTCTTTGTAGCTTTTGCTTATTCTTTTGGGTAATATTGATACACTGGTACATGTAGTTTGGATCACATGTAGTTTCTCTTGGCCTCCCTGATGGATTAAAGCTGTACCTCTAACAAGTGAAGAGAAGAACAAAGTGCTCAAGGGCTCTGTAGTAACCCTGGTGCTTTGGTGCTCCTTCCCCACCTGTAAGAGCTGGTGAATGGCAGCAGGCTGATGCTGCACTTGGTACAGTTAATGATTTCCTTTGTGTTCCAGGCAGCTGATCCTGATCCTGGAGCTCTACAATCCCAATGATGTCTATGACTACTTAAGGCACATTGCACTAACTCTGTGCTCCGATAAAGTTTCAGAAGTTCGGTGGATCTCCTTCAAACTGGTAGGGGATTTAGTTCACTTCCTGGATGGAGAGCAGGAAAATGGTCCTGGAGAGGGTACCTGAAATCACTGCTTTTTCACACAAGTAGGGTGAACAGGGATGTTTTGATAAACACAAGAATCAATATGGAAAAAAGTGAAATGGAAAGTTTATAAAATATTTTGAGTTGGCAGACTGCTACAGATATTGAGATCTTTCTCTGTGGTTGTATGTGAATGAGAAATCTTTTGAAGTGAGTGAAAGCCAGTATATGTGATTTGGAAAACCTTCCCCCAGTTCTGGGGAAAAAAACCCACAATCAAACACAGAACAACCAACTACTGATCTTTCCTCAAAGCTGATTTAATTTGTTATGAAGCACAGCTGACTACACTGAATACAGAGTCCCTTGTAGAATTCAAATGAAATGATGTCTTTTTAAGTCTAAGGGCTGCAGCTGAAATTCCATTTCTTCTTTTTGTTCCCTTCCTTTTCCCATTCCTTTGGCTCACAGGTTGTAGCAATACTACAGAAGTTCTATGCTAACAGTGCAAATGCCCTGGGATTAAATTTCATCAATGAGCTCGTAGTGCGGTTTCGCCACTGCTCCAAGTGGGTTGGGAGACAAGCCTTTGCCTTCATTTGTCAGGTTGGAATGTTCTCTCTCTGTTTCTATGTGTACTTTAAATTTGGGGCTTTACAGGAATGTGGGCAAAACTGAAATTTGGACTCAGAATTTTTTTGGTTTGGTCAGAGTCAGTGTGGTCTCGGTGCTGGCATCCATCTGTCCTGCTCCAGGCTGGGTCTGTGCTTCCAGATGCCATAGCTGATCCTTGGACTTTCTGGTATCCCAGTGGCAAAGCCAAGAATTAAGTCCCAAATGGAGATGCATTTGTTTACTCCTTGGCTGTTCTAGGATAAAGGATCACAAGAGCTTTTCAAACCACCAATGAGTGCTGAATGCCAGGAACTATTTCCCTCTTTAGTGCCACCACTCACCCCCTCCAAACCAAAAATGCTTACTTGGCTAGCAGTGAGGAGCAGGGGTTGAACATTAAAAGGGAAAAGGGTGATGACAGGGAAGGGAGCAGCATTTCCTAAAATATTCTTGAAAGAAATTAATCTGCTCTTCCTGGTCCATCTTTGGCTGAACTTCAGAATGGTGAGACACAGGGCGGGGTGTTCTTGTTCAGAGCTTTTTCAACAGGCCAAGTAAAGGATAAGGTGGAAAGAAATGAAAGAAATGGCAATGGGTATATTTTTAACATAAATCTTGCTTTCTCCTGTTGTGTATTTGTCTCTCAGGCTGTAGTAGAAGAGGAGTGCATGCCTGTGGACCAGTTTGTTGAACACTTACTCCCCAGCCTTCTAAGCCTTGCATCAGATCCTGTGCCAAACGTCAGGGTCCTGCTCGCCAAGGCTCTCAGGCAGACGTTGCTGGAGAAAGGTGTGGCCCTTCATTTCCTGGGAAAGATCCAACATCTCGGGAGCTCTGGCTCTCCTCTGCCAGCACAGCTCTTGTAGCTCGGTCAGCGCAAGGCTGTGAAACAGAATCATACACTGCAATCTAGGATTTAAATTCAGATTTGAGAGTACTCAGTGGCTTTGCAGCCTTGGAACGTGGGATGCTAATCCCTAAAGGGCTGGAGCTGCCTCGGTCGGTCCTGCAGGTGCCGAGCGGCCCCACTTGGGGGCAGTGCGGCCCCGCGAACCGCGTTCGGGATCCAACGTTCCTCCTAAACACCACCGTGGGTTATTTTGGTGTATCTCAAATGGGATTTGTGTGCTGCTCGCTGATTATTCAGAGGAAAAAGGACAGAAATCGTCCATCTTCTTTTCGGAATAAAATCTGGAGAAGGTTTTGGAATGCATTGTACAGTGGTAGCTTCCTGGGCTTCCTGTTGCTCGTTGGTACATCTCTATTTAGGGCTCAGCAAAAAGTTTATCTTAGAAGTATTTCAGTACCTAATAAGATGAATCAGAAGCAGCATATTTCCCTTTCTTTGTCAGCTTCCTTAGTTTCCTGTAGTTTCTATAAGGAGACTATAAGCTGAATAAGCTGCCCCAGATGGTTTTGGCATTCTCTGTATTTCTGCACTATTTATGCCCTAGGGTTTATTCTTTTGGATTTGATTAAAATTGTCCTTTTTCTCCCCTTATTCCAGCTTATTTTAAAAGTGTTGGCAATCCTCATCTAGAAGCTGCAGAAGAGACCATTCTAGCCCTGCAATCTGACAGAGATCAAGATGTGTCTTTCTTTGCCACCATAAAACTGAAACAGGGTACCATGGACAATATCACCATTGAAAAACAAAACTAAGGGGTTGTTCTGCAGTGAAGGCTGAACAGCAGGACAGTTTTTCACCTTGTGTTTCTGTTAGTGTGAGTAATGAGAACAGATAAGGGGTTTTATTACCTATTTGAGCAGGAAAGGTGGTGTTGAAAAATGTGACGGTCTTCATTTCATGACTTTATTTCATCTACCGTGGTGTGTTTGATTCCTGTGAGTAATTCCTTCCTTTTGCTTTTCCCTTTGTAAATGAGGTGATAACTCTGACCTCACCTGCACTTCAGTATTGTCTGTAAAGTCTTACACCACACTCAATGTTTCAGCATAATTGCAATTTACATTTCATTTTTTTAACAAAACATTTCCATTAGTACAAGTCTGCTATAAGCTTAAAAAGGTTGCTAAATCTTAAAAACTGATTATAGCAAACTTCCCTGAAGCTATTCTAGACTCACTTTTCTTATAATCTTTGTACTGTTTCAGCTATTGCATTTATTTGAAAAAAAAGTGTATATATGTGAATAGTTTAGAATTGTAACAAAATATTATGAAGAACTTGATTCTGTATCAGTGGGAAAAGCTCAAAAATCATTTCCGTTTTTAAAGTAGTTTCACTACTAGAATTAAGCATGGATCATTTTTGTGTCATGTTTCTCAAAGCACAGAGAGCTCAAGATTCTTTGTAATTGTGAGGTTTCTATTGATTTGTTATTCTGAGCTATACCCTTACAATGTTAACAGGCCATAATGGGGCTGGGACTGCCCTTACAGGTGTTCACAGGTCGGTTTTTGTTAATGCTGCCTCTCCCAGGACCAGGTAGACTGAAGATTTCGTAAGCGGAAAATTCCTCATTCTGCCCCAGCAAAGGTCACTTGAGTTGAGAGATTCAGTTCTGCAGCAGGAGCTGTGGCTGTACGAGGGTATTACAGAGAGTTACAGGCTTAAGCCTTTGTTTGTTTTACATGCACACCTCATTTAACAAACACCTTTTAACCTGCCCGGTGTTTAAACCCCAAACAGCTTTTCCTAAGAAACAAAGGACCTCTAAATTCTGCAAAACCCCAATTCAGAAGTGTTCCGGGGAAAGGTGGTGCCACAGTTTGCTCTGCAACCTCTGTGGGTTGTAGGGCAAGGTCTGGAGCAAACACTAGATGAGACATGTAAGGTGAAGTGGGATGTCTCCTGTCTGTTGGAAGAGGGGCTTGGAAGAAAGAGCAGAATTGTATTAGTCAAATTGAGTAGCCTCAGAAAAATTATAAAGCTTATACTTCTCCTGGACCCTGTCTTCTCTTGGAACCCAAATCTGCAATAATGTAGGTCCTGGGAAAAAAAAAGTCTTTTTTTTTTTTTAATTGTGGGTTGAAACTTCATCCTGCTCAAACACTAATGCTTAAATACTAAAGAAATGGTTTCGTGTGATAACAGTTACTTTCTTTCTGAGAGCAGAGTCCTTTGTCCTGAGCAGACCTGTGTAAATACTTGCCCTTATTTCATGTTCCACAGTAAGTAGCTCACATGGGGGAAGGTTTTCACAGAAATAACTGTTTCAGTTTTGTTTGAATGTGGCTTGTCTGCAATAGTGAGGTTCCTCAGCTGGGTTCTGTATTTTGGGAGGGCTCACTTTTGTATAAGTTAACCAGTCATGTATTATAATATGTACAGTATTTGTAACAAATTGTTTTCATGTAAGATCACAAAATGCTCTTTGGAAGTTGCGGGCAGAAATATACCACTGCTATTGCAGCAAATGGTGTAAACTCTGCAACATTCTACATTTAATTTTTTTACAGTTTTTTTTATAATTTAAAACAAATGCTTCTTCACTACAGACTTTTTATGATTGCAATTTCTTAACAAAAAGACCCCTCAAGTTATTTTTTTCTAGTTCTAATATCTTTTTCTAATGCTGGCATTATACTGATATTTTCTAACAGTTCAGATTTTCTAAGGCTTTTCTGACAAGGTTTCACTTCTGTTTTTTATTATAAGTTCATTAAATTTCTCAGCACTGAACAGATTTTTTCAAGTGTGTGTGTATATGTAAGTATGTTTGAAATATACTGTATATAAATTAAATACCTTGAACGTTAACCCAACCCAGGTTGCTGTTTGTCAGATCACCTTAAATAGTTACCTTGACTTGCAATAATCCACTGGAAAACACAAGCTTCCATAGGTTGTAGCGTGTTTGGTTGGTGTTCAGTAGTTTTTAGCTAGGATGTGTGTAAAGGGTAAGCCACCAGCTATGAAAGTTCACTAAAAGGCTGAACCAAGTTCTTTGTTTTTAACAATATTTTGGTACCTCTCTGGCTCCCAAATTCAGGTTGGTTTTGAACGAGGCAATTTCAGTCGAGTGTTTAAAACCTCCTGTTACAACTCCACAGTTGCATGTCCTAATGGGGGTCAGCACAGTTCTGGGGTGGGTTTTTTGTAGACAATGTGCAGGTCTCTTACACAGATTTACCCTCTGCAAGTTTGTCTTTTTGGTTTAGTTTTAAACTAGAAATGATATCAGCATGACTAAAGGCCGCACTTTACGTCTTGTCCTAGACAAATGTATGCAATGAGTGTGTTCACGTGCAGTTCTCTGGGTTGTTTAAATTATGCAAAAATATGTATTTAAAAAGCCAGGTGGAGCTAAGTTAGGTAGTCCATCCACTCTCACAGCAGCAGTAAGAATATCACTTTTCAGCATTTCTAGCTAAGGAACATGACAACAGCAGTCGTTGGTGCAATATTGCTGGGGTGCTGTAGGGAATGATCCAGCACTTGTAATCCAAAGCATGTTGGTCATGTTGCTTAGGTCTGAGCCTCACTGGTGTCCCTGGTGGGATGAGCTCGTGGCAGCAGTCAGGTGCTGCCCCAGGGGCAGCTGTGTCTGTGCACGGTGGTGTTTAGAGCCCAGTTAAGTGGGGACACTCTGGAAGTGTCATTCATTTGTCAGAATAAAGAATCTATGTAACTTTCTATTTGTATTTATCTCAATAAATCCGGTGACTGTTTTATAAACCAACTTGTCGTAACTGGTTTTTGTCATGGGTGAGGTGTGAGTGTATTCCTTGGTTAATGAAAGGTGTCCCAGGTGTAAATACTGTTGGCTGTCAGACCAGGGCTGAATGTGGACTTCTTCATGCTGTGTAGTAAAAGAATCTTTAAAATGTGCCATCTATTGCTGGAACTTCCCCTGTGTGTGGGGATATGGGTCCTTTCAGGCTCAGGCAGCACCTGAGCAGAGTTTTGTGTTTGTGGCAGCCTCACACCACTGTTGGTCTTGTCTTACTTGTGAAATCCAGTCTGCTGCACATCTCCCTATGGAAGCTGAGTGTTGGAACTTGGGAGCAGAGACCTGGCCTTGGTTTGGCACTGCACAGACAACTTGTTAGCTCAGGGAATTTTTAAGGAGAAAGAAAGAGAAGCTGTTGTTACACCTGTTCCATTATTTATCAATAGACGCCAGAGGCTCAGAATACTGTGGCAATTGTTACATTCCCTTCTTAAAGTGAACCAAATGAACAGAAATTGTTAAATGCCAGAGCATAATACAGCTTATAAAGCCCAACAGACATCAGGAAACTGGTGCTGATTGGGCTCTTACATGTTTTCCTCTTGCTTAGGAAAGAGAATTGTAGTCAGCTTGCAATCTCCCTGACATTGTTCCTGATGGAAGCAGACAAAAAGTACCAATGAAACAGAAGGGCTGCAATTTAGTTAATTTATGCAAAACACAATCAGCATTCAAACTGGGACTTACCGAGCAGAAATGTATTGATAGAAAAGCCAAAATACTCTGTGCATAAATTGTGAAATATTAAAACAGGATTTCAAAGAGACTCCTGGAATTCACATAACTCTAGGCCAGAGAGAATTCAGGAGGGAATTTTGTCACTGTCAAATTCATGAGGAGGGCAGAGGAGCTGTGATTTAGTCCCCAGCACTCAGGCCATGCCTCCCTGTGCTACAAGCCAGGGCAGCTCTGCTGTGACACAAGAGCTTGGAGCAGGAAGGAAAAACAGAAACAGCTTTTTCAGAAGAGTGATTAGGAGAGGGAGGGTGATTGCTTATGAGGGATGGCTGCAAAGGATCCATGCTTAGGGAGAGGATGGAGAGGGAAGAGCCGTGAGGAACTGGCAAAGGACTGAGAGAAATGGAACTGCAGATGAGCTGGGGCACACAATTCCAAAGGTAGCCTGTCTGTAGCAGAAACCATGTCCACACACTTTCTCTGCCTTAATTTTCTGAATTTTCAGTGTTGTTGGGTTGTAACCACCAACTGTGTTCAAAGGCAAGCAGAAGCCAGCAGTGAGCTGTGCCTGAGCATCTGCTGACCAGTAACATTTAGGGAGGGTGGTGGTTTGCAGAGGGGAGCCAAAAGCTATTAATTTCCTACTCTGCTTCCAGCAGCCCGTTTAGGTTGGTTTGATGCCTAAGCCAGGCTGCAATTGAGGTTTGTGCTTTGGTTTCCCTTTAAGTTCCAGTTCCCTGTACACTGTTCTGTTTGCAGCATTTGCTTGACGTGACTGTCTGGTGTGGGTTGCTGGTGTTTTTTTGGAATTCCTCTGTGTACAGGAGCTAATAAAGGAACTGTCAGCTCAGAAAGCCAATAAATATGGTTCTAGTGGCTTGGGATAAGAAATGCAGAGATCCCTTGCCCAAGCCTCTTCCGTGGAATTTCTGACGCTATTTCAATTCATTCGGTTTCCAGTAGCCAAACAACCACTGGGGTCAAGCAAAAGTCAAGGTATAAAAATTCATGGCTGTGAGCCTCCTTACCTATGAGCTGCCATATGTTAGAGGAATGATCTAGACCATAGCAATTGTCTTCTCTCCCCTGATGAGTGTTTGTATGCATAATTCAAACGTGTGCATGTGTTTGAATTCCAGCTTTTATTGATTGAATTGGGCTCTGATAATAAACAGTATAAATAAATCAGAAGGGACTTAAAGCACTGATGTGCTGGGGGGGTTGGAATTAAAATGAGTGCAGTGACCTCAAGCAGAATGTAATTTCAAAAGTGCCTGAAATATGCTGATGACATAAAATAAGGCTGAGGAAGTTGGAGGGGCAGAGGAACAAAACAAACTCATTCAAAATGATTCGGATTTATCAGGATTACAGGCAGGTAAGTGGCTTAGGCAGTTTATTGTAGGGAAGTGTGAGGTAATGAGGCCAGGGACCAAAAGTAATCAGAGTGCAGTCGGAGTGAGAGTGGTGTGGAATGTGGATCAGAGCTTGTGGAGGGGCAGGTGCAGCACTTGTCATTGGTGTCAAACACGCAGGAATCCTCTCACGCTGCTTTGGTAAAGCACAAACCTTTCAGAGGCTGAGATGTGTTTGGTAGTTGTACGTGCAGAGAGGAGAATCCAGCTTTTGGTGTTGCAGGAAACATAATCTGTAACTGAGCTGCCTAATAGTTCATCACAATGATTGCAGACTAGAAAAATAAAAAATGCATTGTTTTGGACTCATGAGTGCCCTGACAGCCACAGGAAAGCAAAGAGAAATTGGTGAATCCTTCCAGTTGGCTAATCTAGAGGTAGATTCTGTGGTTTTGAAAGTACTTGTTTTCTTCTGGTTTTCTTCCCCTCTTTTTAGTCCTAATGTCTATTTTCATTTTTTAAATGTTTCATTTATCCCCTAAATTGTAAGCTTTGGATTTTTCTCAGTTGTGGCCAAGCAGCTTTTGAAACCAAATCAAAGGCAGAAACAATAAAAGGAGGGCTCTCTGTGTTGAATTCTGTTGATGTCCTTGCAGCTTTTATTGTTCTGACAGAATCCATATTAATTGTCCCTATTTAAAAGGGCTTTCTCTAACTTGACCGGTATCTCTAAATGTCATTTTTACACTTATTTTTCACAGAAGAAATTAGATATTTGAAAACATAATCTTCTCGTCTTACCTTTTAGTGGCCAGTTTTATATATGTCCTGAAAGATTCCCAATAGTCAATAATTTTCCAGTATCTTAATACCTAGGGCATATCAGTAACACAAAGACTTCTCTTTTCCTTTGAGCCCTCCCTGCTTGGTGCTGCAGCCCATGAAATCCTTTTCTGTCTGGAAGACACAGCTTCAGTTTGCCACAGCTGAGTAAGACTGAGGAGCTACAGGGAAAACTGAACTAGGAAGGACAGAAGCTAAGGCAAGTCACAAATAATAAATTAATCTCCTACCCTAATCCTTGTGTCACATCAGAATTAAAGCAGGAGTTGTGAAAGAATCCTCAGGGAAGTAAGAGATGCACTTGGGATTTTTTCTTTTTGGAATATCTTCAGGGGTTTGTGGCTTCTGATTGACATGGTGTCCCTGCCTGGGACACTGGGAACTTGCTGGATGCCCTTTGAGATGAGCTCTCCCCCCACCCAGATGTGGATCTTGCTGTGATTTTTATGTTACAGTAATAAGGACAGAAGAATGCCCTCCATGTTCTGCTGTCCATTGGTTCTCCATGGCAAAGGATTGGTGTTGGCTACAATCTGCAGCCTCGGAGTTCTGTTGTCAGCTTGGGCTGTTGTCACACACTCAGCTAATACCCTCCAGTAATTTTATTTCTTATTCACATGCACACTTAATGTCCTTAGTCATTAGACTGAAAAATGTTAACCTTGTCATAGTTAGTGACTGGAAGCAGAAAAGTCCATTTAATTCTCAGGGGAATGAATTCTAATTTTCTGCTTGTCAGAAAGTGACATTTTACATATTTTTCTCTTTTTTTGCCCACCAGTTTAGTGCTAAATTTAAATGTGTGTGTCATAGGAATAGACCTTTAGTGCCAAACACCCCAAAAGCCTTGGCAGGGGTCCAGTGTATGAGAGTCTTGACCAAGAGCTGCTGCTAAAGCTCATTCCAGGCACTGCAGAGAACGGGGTGGTGAGAATGAAAAGTTAAGAGATAAGAGGTCAGCACAGAGGGCACATTAACATTGCATGTCAGGATGCATTTTTTTCCCCCAGCAAATATGGATGGATGAAAAGCAGCTCATCTGGAATAAAATGTCCAATGAAGAAATGAATTATGTTAATCAAGCAGACTAGTACTAATAATTGTCATTAAGATGTGACATCTTCTAACTAATGTCACAAACTACTGGGAGCCTTTAAAAACCATACTGGTGGGAAGGGAAGTTGTCTGCAGACACTGAGTTCCCTGTTCTGTGAAAGGGAAGAGCTTGTCTTCAAAATTAGATGGCATTTATGGCAAAGAGAAATAATCCTCCCACAGATTACAGCTGTTCACTGCATTGTTGTGCTGGTGGTCTTATCTCATCAGTGGCTGTTTTATATGTGGTGTTTTTTGCTGTTTTTTTTTTGATACATTTCCATCAGGCTGTTCTGAGGAGGACATTGTGTACTGGGAGCTGGATGTATTTTGAGAGAGACACCACTACAAAGAACTCTGAGTCTAAATTGCAAAGATGGATGAAGTAAAAATGAGGGATGGTTATTTTGCTTTTTACAGATGGGAGCTGGAGCAGGGGAGGTGACTGTTGTGGCCAAAGTCACCCTGGGAGTCTGTGGAACTGCATCCTGATCTTTGAAGTGCAGTTCCAGTATTTTACCATATATTGTCTCCCTGTTCCCTTGTTGCTGAATGTGGATTTGATATGCACATGTGTAATGAGCCAAGCATGTTCTGCATATGTTTAGCCAAATTGTGACCTCAGGGACACGAGGGGACTGCTCCCTGGTCTAGTTAGGAGAGCTTCCATGGCTGGGCTCATCCAAGGACTGCAAAGCAGTGTTGGCATTCACTCTGTGAAATTTAAGCCCCTCAGGTGAAAAAAACAACCTTTTGGCACCAGAGGTACAGGATAAACTCTGCATTCTGGCTGTCACCTGCCCTTATGGGGACTGTTCATGAGGCTTACAAGGCAATGCACAAATACACATTTATCTACTTTTCCACGGTAAAAATGTATAAATAATCATTATAGAGCCCTTCTTCAAAAGAGAAAGAGATTTGGCTTACTAGGTTTGAAGAACCATTCTCATATTTGGATGCTTTTACACATCCATGACCACTCTCTGCATGTGCTTTATTCAGCTCCAAAACAACTCCAGCAACACTGCCAAACACACACATGAAATGAATGTAAAATACATTCCAAATAATTACAGTGCTTATGTAATTTGATGTTTTCTGTGTTCCAGAAACCCTCAACAGCTGGTTAACCCCAGCAGGACCAGTGAGCTGAGAGGGGCACAGAGTACTGGGGTCTGGCTGCCCAGCAGAACCAGCCTGGTCCTGCCTGTCACTGCTGGCAGGTAAGGATAGATCAGCAGGGACTCCAACAGTGCAAATGAAAGGAAAATGGGAAGCAGATTTAGTCAGTCCTTTCTCCTTCTTGAGTCCTTTAAGTGTGGAATGCTGCATATATGCATGCAGGACATTTTAATTGAGATTTGTTGAGTATGAAGAAGGTTGTTCCCTCTCAAACAGCTCTGGCCCGAGGTGAAGGATTAAGGCTTGAGCTGTCCATTGCTTGTGGTTATCCCAGCAAAATACTGATTAGCTTAGCACTCCTACCAAAAAAACCCCAACAAAACCAGAAAGGCAAACAAACATGGTGAAAAATCTGCTTTGGTCAAATCTATGGTGAGAGCTGGTAAAACTTTCCTCATCTGCACAAGTAACTCAAATTATTGTGGACACAACTTCTGGGAGAACAAAAGCACCAGCAGTGCTCTCTGGGAACCAGGCTATTGTCCAGTTTGCACTGCAGTGTTCCCTTTACCGGGTACTGTGCCCTGGCCAGAGCTAGCTCAAGACTCCCAAAAATTGTAGGTTAAAGTGAATTTTCTTACCTTAAATATGCAGGGCCCATCTCCTGGAGCAGAGTTCTCTGACCCAGCAGCACCACTGCCCCTACATGCTGTTGACCTGTACAGAAGCAGCACAGCCAGCCTGACTTCTCAGGCCTTGGGCTTAACCATGCTTGGCTGTTTTGTTGCCACAGAGAACTCCCAACTTTGCCTGTGACTACAGCCAAGAAGGAAATGAGGTGGGGGACAAGATCTCCATGTCCAAGTGAACCCATCAACCTTGTCCCTCCATGCTTCCTTGCCAGACTGTCAGTTGGATCTCGGCTTCTCCTGAGAGACTGTAAATATGTGGGGTTTGCTCATTAACCAGTGTGCTGCCAAGATGGAAGCTGTAATGCACGTGATGGGAGCAGAGAAATCACACAGCTTTCCCTGAAACAAAGGACATCGATGGGCTCTGGCAATAAGAACATGATAGCTGTTTAATTTTTCCAGACAGGGACTGGAGCTCACTGGGGTTTTTTGGGCTCTTGCTTTGTTTTTGTTTTGCTCCAGCTTTTAGGGATGAGAATGTTGTGTCTGACGCGTGTCAGCGAGCAGAGGAGATTCACGAGCAGAGCCGGGCTCGTCTTGCTCCCCGGTGAGGAATAAAAGCATTGCCCGTCTCTCACTTCGGGAGGAGAAGGAGGGGCTGCTGGGCGGCTGCGGGAAGTGAGAAGGCATTGGCAGGTTCGGGTCAGGCGGGAGCAGCACGGATTAGCCGGGTGTCACTCGGCAGCCTGGAGGCAGCGCTGGGAGAGCCGGAGACAGAGATGTGTCTGCAGGGCTGGGGGGTGAGGGCTGCCACGGCTTGTTTGGGTGCAGGGCTGCTCTCCTCAGTTGTGATCTTTTGGGAAAGCAGACAGGAAAATGGACTGAATAAAGAGCCTTTAGCAAGGAAGCAATGGCCACTTCTACACGCCCTGTATGGGAACTCTAAATAATGGTGTTATTAGAGCTGTTAAAAACTTTGCTTAACAAGTGTCCACATTTAATCCCAATCTGGTACCTGCCAGGCTGATCTTGCACCCAGGGAAGCTGCTGGGTCAGTGGAGCCACCAAACTGAAAGCATGGTTCTGGTGGGGAGTGAAGATTCTTTGTTCTGTTTATTTCTTCATTGTTGTATCTGTTTTTGTGCTTTGAAGTCCACAGGTATATTTCAATATTTAGTCAATTTTTTAGTTTATTTTGCTTCTTTAGTAAAGCAGATAAAGCAGGGAGGGGGAAAGGGCCAAATTCAAAGTTGGGTCACTTGGGCCACATACCCAACCTGTGACCACAAGGTATAAAGGTGTAATTTCCATTAATAAAAGCAAATTGTACTGACCAATCCCTTCCAAATTTCAGCCTGATCTCATATGTAACTGCAGAGTGCAGCTCACCTAAAACAGGACTCATGAGGTTAACAGAATTATTGTTTTAATATTTTTTCTCAGTACCATTAGTCTTTTCCATGTGTGACTGAGGAACGATGTTTTGTTCACTTCCAACCCAATCAGTTTCACAGCACAACAGTATCAATTTCCAGTACAGTTAAATTTATTCCAGTATGGTCCTGTGAAATGGTGTGACATGCTTTCAGCTAAATGACAATTTGATGGGATGTGAAAACCACAGGAGTCAGGAAGAAGGTAATAGTCTGTGAGCAGGCCTTATCTGTCTCGCTACAAGGGCAGGGTTTCAAGGGGAACAAAACACAACACATTGAGGAACCTAAAGCAAGGAGGGCCTGGGCTGGGCTTCACAGGGGAGCAGAGGTTTCTGGTCTGGTTGCCAGTGACTCTGTTAGATTAATGTTTGTCACTTTGCTACTTTGTACAATGTGGAAGGAACGAAAAAGAATCCTTCCCTAAAGGAGAAAATTACATCTGTGAATGGGAAGCCTTATGTGTCTGAAAATTAAATAATAAAATCTATATCCTCTGCTTTGTAAGGAAACAATCTCAGAACCAAAGTTACCTCAGGCTGACAGAGCAGCCAAAAGGAAGAACTGGAAACAGGAGTTTGTGCCCAGGCTTAGGACTGCAGTGGTGTCACTGGGATGTCACAGTGTGTCACTAGAGATGTCTCATGCAGAGCACTGAGTAGGTTTATTCTCCAAGCACCCTTTTAGGCACTGGATCACTTGTCTGTGCACAGGCTGTGGTTGCTTTTCACTTTGGTTCTTCCCAAATGGACAGCAACACTTGTATGGTGACTGCAACCTTAGTGCTCTTTACTCAGAATCACCAGCAACTACGACCTAATCAAAAAATCTTCATTCTCTGTAAAATGCATTTTAAATAAAGAGCAATCTTTTGTCTCTGAGCTCCCGGTAAAGTATCTTATATTAATGGAATTATAGATAGCAAGTGCCAGTTCTGTGCCAGTTCTAACAGCACAGAAAAGAACACATTGTGAAGCAAAACACCAGGTTTTTGTCCCCCAATTTTGTTGTTTGTAAAGTAAGTGCTTTTGAAAAAGATAATTCTGCTTTCATAGTTCTTCAACTTAAATACAGCTGCCATTTAAGCCTCTGCTGTTATTTCATCACACACCGGCAGGAATACGTCCTTGGTGGCAGATGTGGGGCTGACTTGTTTCCACCTCTGGCTCTGGTGACTGCTATCAGATCCAGTAACATTTCTATGTGTGCAGCTCTGAAAGACCATCCACAGCTCTTCTGTAAAATGAGTCTGTTAGCAAAGTTTGCCTGAAAACAAAGGCAAGATGGCTTCAGCTTTCTGAAAGATTTTAGTCAACCAAGGAGCAATCCCCTGTGGTCACCAGGAGCTTTGCAAAAGACCAAATGAAATTTTGGTTGAAGCATCGAAGACATCTAAATACACTTACATCTTGTTCTCATATTTTGGTTCTGCTCTGACTTGCACTGAAACACAGGTCTAACGCTTTTATGTAGAATTAAAATTGTTTAGACTTTTGCTGCATTTTTAAAGTGATTTAATTTTGTTTTCAAGCACTTTCTGGTGTGTGCAGACTGTCCTGACCTTGGAGATGTGGGATATTTTACAGTGTGCAGTGGCATTTATGTACCCAACCTGGTTCCAATAAATAAATTAATTTCCACAAATTAAAGACCAGATTTCAAACATTCCAAGGTGATACAATAATTCTAATTTAGGATTCACAACTAGGGCAGATGACCAGGCAGTCCTTTGTCAGCTGCAAACCCACAACTTCTACACAATTTTTTTTTCATATAAAATGGTAGAAGTGTTTGGAAAAGAAAGTCAGGTTTATAGTTTCACATAACACCGAAACCCTGAATACAAGGGACAAATAACAACTGACAGATTTATGATACAGAAATAACTTAAAATTTTAGATTATACTCCTTGCACATCCCACATTAGTCTCCATCAAAGTATCTCCTGAAGTAAAGGTACCTTTAGTGACAGAATGTACAACACAAACTCCTTACTGTTAGTACAGAGTTAATATTCAGACATTGGAATAGGATTCAGGAATGTGCAACTGTAGATGCTGGACAAAGAATTTATTTTGGTTTTCAAAATCAAACCATGGCTCATCTGGATTTGGATTTCACTTCATACAAACATCCACTAGGTATTTGGTGCCAGCTTTGGTTCTTTAATATAACTCTTTAAAAGCCAGTGGTCTTGAAGTTTGGCCTGGTTCCTTTCATTTGGCCTGAATGAATGTAATTTAATTGCTACTAAATTACATATCCATCATTATTATACCTGTTTATATAAATCAGACAAGAATAAGATCTTATGACCTTAAAATAAACTGAAGAACCACATACAACTTGATTAAAATAAGCAAGAGATACAAACCTGGCAATGACAAGAAAGCACACTGATTTTAAATATTGTTCTAACAATTATCTTGGTTGTTCAAAGAACAGTGTGCACAGGTTATGGTTAGTAGCTAGACTAAAATTTAACTTAAGTTTCCAGAGGCTAATTTCAAGTTATTCTTTATTCTGGTTTTCAAGTGAAGCATCTGAAGTTACTTCTATTATGCGTTCTCATTTCTTGGGTAATCTTTCCAAGGGATGTGACTCACTTCTCCATTATTTGTAAAGAATATGGAAAAAAGTAAAATACTATTATTTTGTGGGCATGTGGAAATGGATGTAAAAAAAAAAAAGATGGGATGTTGATCATTGTGAGTCATTTCTTGGGAAGAAGGGAAGAACAAACACTAGCTGCTGCCTTACTGCTGTGAAAGCCAAGGACTTAGTGCTGACTCAAGCAGTAGATATTGATGGCTGCAGAACACAAAGGAGATCTTGCAGCAGGGTTAAAGAGGAAAACCTTTCCTCTTTAAGTGATAAGGAGTTAGAGGGAGCTGTCTGTGTTGATTTCTGGGAAGGTCTTTTTTGTTTAAACAACCTTCCAGTTTAAACACCTTGGCCAGTTAGAATTACATTGTGCAACTAAATGAGTCTCCTTCTGTATTTCCAAAAATCCTGGCAAAGCTTCAGGTACATAATGAAGTGCAAGACTGAATTCCATGGCACTGATGGAGCTCCCCCAGTAACTCACGGTGCAATCCCCTGCTGGCTCTGAGCATCTCTTCCTGGTTGGTGCAAATATTGCTATAAACAAAACTCAAGTGATCCTTTGTAACCTGTTAGCATACTGATCAACTAAAGGAAAAAACCCCTCTTTTGATACCAAAACTGATTTTTTAAAGTGACTTTGTGTCACTGTGGCCTTTGTGTACTTTATTTCTTTACTGGGAACTACTCAATTACTTATGTGTGTAACTACACCAAACACCTGCAAAGCACACCCAACACAAAAAACAGTGTATTTTATGAGTAGAGGGTCTCATATAAATTATAATTTGCATTGTTATTCCAACTTCCAATGAATATTTTTAAATTATAGTCTTATTAATGCTAATAAAAATAGTACCTGCTCTGTGATCTTTATCTGAGTTTATTTATTGTTATTTCTAAGTTACAAGTAGAAGCTCTGAAGCAGAGCTGAACAACTTGGATGCCATAGATTCAATTAAGTAAAATGAAAATGTTCACACTTTACCAGAATGATTGTGGATTTTTTCATAAATAGCATAAATGATCAACAGACCAACAGTCCACTACAGGATGTTTCCTTAGGAATGCAGATGCATCTATGTGCCTAACTCTTTATTTCATGATGTCACTCAGAGGGCTCACATGGTCACTTCATTTTACAGACAGCTCCTTTGCAGCTTTGGATTTGATAATCATGTTCAAGTGCCAGCTCTGGAACACCTGATCTCCATCCAATAAATCCCTGGGTAGTTTTAGGTACTGGAGGAGATGGAAGCACCTAAAATCAAAGTAACATGTAAAATTGAATGATGAAGAGGTTTTTGACTGCAGTTTCTGTCATGCAACATTGTCTTTTGTGCTGTAGTGTTCTAAAACCAAAAACGAATCATTGTCTAGTAGTGTATGGTGGAATTATTATTTTTTTTAAGTTTGGTGTAATACTAAGAGCTTTAATTGCTTTATGTTATTAGGAGAAGAATTTTAACATTATTATGTATGGAAAAAAGACTAAAGCCGAAGATTATCATCATAATCATCTTTAAAACTAATTAACTTCTGTAAACAGGAGAAATAGTGTTTTCTCCTTGCTGTAATAATCTGGTAGCAGTGCAGCTATGGAATAATAATTTTAAGTCCAAATGCCAAAGATATTACCGACCAAGCTGGCTTTTGCATGAAGAATTACTTATTCGTCCTACCTTCTCCCTACTTTAAAAGATGGGTGAGTTAATCTGCAACTAATCTAGCTAAAAAGGAAACAAAACAAAAGCCAACAGACTCTGTTCAGTGACTGCTGTGCTTCCTTTGGCTGAATCATCTCAATTGGGCACGTTCTATCATTTCAGCATCTGGGGACTTAGCAGAGAAATACACAGCAAGAGAACAATGTTTCAGTTCTCTTGCCAGAGTTGCTTCACTTTGTTCCTTGGCCAAGATTAGAAAATGTTTATGATATTTAGGTGGAGCAGTTCCTCAGAAAAGATAATTTTTATGGCCAAAAGTGCCACCCACTGAGCAGGATAATGAAGGAAATCATGTCCCACTTTCGGTCTGGGGGAGGGGACGATGCAGAAGCTTTTATTAGTCTAACCTAGAGAGAACAGATTTGACTGTTACCACAGGGTAAATGTGCAGAAAGACACACAGTTCTGAAAAGGATGTATGAAACTTCACTCTGAATATGTAAAGGGTGACCTAAATCACAGCTAACCCTTCTCTTCCTCTCAGTTCTGAGGTGAAATGGAAACTGTTCCAATGTGCACCAGGCTCTGCACACTTGTGGAGCAGCTGGTAACTGCAGGGTTTGTTAATGCACCAACACCCTCACTGGGCTGAGACTCGACTGAAACTGCAACTTGACTGAGACTGGAGGTTTTGGACAGAAGAACAAGTAGCACTAATGGCAGAAATGATGCCATTTCATTTCTTTGCCACACTGAGCACTAGCTCTTAATTTTAATTTAATCTCAGTAAAAGCTTTTACTACTTCCTTACTTTATCTCCTCACCCTTGGAATCCTTTGAAAGAAAGCTAGTTCAGCAAGTAAGATTTCCAATCTCCTTTATTTCCCTAATCTTCTCTAAGTGGACTAACCTTCCTTTTCATTAGCATATTCTGCTTCCCCTTTTGTGAGTACGTTCCTCTCCCAATGTCACTGCTTTAGCTGCATGTGGAGTTACCCTATTCATTGGTGATCCTGACACACCATATTTATAAATTAAACCATCAGTCACATTCTACTCTCCAGCTGTTTGACAGCTTTAAGACTCTGAATGTACATATAAATCAAATAAAACAAAATAATTATGACTTGGCTTATAAGAACTGGCTTCTTATTAATTTGTGCTACTGAAGAGGACAGTGGCATTGTCTCTGCCAAAAAGCAGACCCTTAAACAAAGGTAGAAAAATTGCAACCATATCCAAAGGGTTCCTTGTCTTAAACAAATGCTTTTAAAGCATAGCTTGGGTTGCAAATTCTTTGACCTTTAGTAAAAGACCACCCTCTATAAGAAAACTGGGTTTTAGGGCTTGTGTGGTTTCTTAAGACAGATGTTGCTGTATTGCAACTTTAAAATCTAATTTTCTAACCTTAATGTATTTTTCCACAGGTGTCACAGGTCGAACCTGCAGGTGATCTGGAAGCTGTATCTTGGGCTTTGCATCTTCTTTCTTTTCATCTCCAATCAACTAAAACCCAAACATAATTAAAAACTGGACTCTTCATCTTTTGAAATATACTGTAATATGAGATATCCACATGATTCCCTTCATCGTTGCAGCTGAACTTCCCGTTCCTTCCACCTCAAGCAGGACTACTTATTTCAGTGCTTTGGAAATTACTGGATTTTTTTTGGTTTCAGAAGACATGCAAAGTACATTTATAACTATGCAGGGGCTGCATCAATCCAGTTCTTTAGCAATGAAATACTGTGATTCCAAATGTAACATCAGCTGCTACTGTATTCTAATATCTAAACATCACTGAGAAGAGACATCACTCCAAATATTTTCATTGGTTGTAGATTCCCCCACTGACAATTTAATTAGCTGGAACCTTTTCCCCATGATTTTTAAAATACCATATGGAGAGACAAAGGGGAAATATTTGCCTGTCAGTATGCATCTAGTACTTGTTAGCACTATTAGGAGTCATGCTTCTCAAGAGAAATATATCAGAATATGCACAGCATATAAATTACCACTTGATGTATTTTATTCAGAAGAAAACAGAACATTTGAACCATCTCAAAAGTAGTGCAGTTGCTACCTCGGATGCCAGCTTAGTAAGGCATACTCAGTACACTTCTAGTCTTCTGTGCTCTCATAATTTTTGGTCCTGATAAATTTGTGCACAAGCAGATTTCATGTGTTGCTTATATGCCATTCAATTTTACCTCCTCAAGAGGCGTTTTCAAAAATCCCCATTTGTCAGCCCATCTTTTTGCAGCATCTCCTTCACTTTCAACACGTTTTTTCCTGAAACCAAGAGACAAATATTTAAGACAAACTTTAATTAAAAAAAACCCCAACACACCAACCCAACTACTGATGTCAAAAAGCACAGCACTTTAGCAGGAATCTTTAACTTCCTCCTCAAAACAGCAAGTTTATGTACAAATTATCATTGTCTGACTCAGAATTAATGGGAAAATACTTTCCAAAGGTTTGAAACAGCGCGTGTGAACGCACTGCCTTTAAATTATGTTTGTTAAGAAGCGGAGGAGGTTGAAAAGTAAGCACCACTGTGCTTTCAAACATACTTTCATTTACTTCGTTGACTGACGAGATGCCCCGTCCCCACACCCGGTGGGGAAGGAGGGGAACGCTGGAGCCAGCTCTCAAAGCCCTGACTTTTTAACCAAGGCACGCTTTATCCAGCACACGTTCTTTAAACACACGAGAACTCTTTCAGCGCGGAGCTGCGGGGCAGCCCCAGGGCGGGAGGGGAAGGCGGAGGGGAGCAGCAGCAGAGCAGCAGCGGCTGCCGGAGCCGGACGGGGCAGCGGTTACCAGTTGTCGTCCTGCGCTATGAAGTTGCAGGCCTCCATCGGGCCGCAGCCGGGGCGCCTCAGCCCCGCAGGGAGCGGGGAATCGCCGCGGCCGCTCGGGCGTTGCGGGGCAACGGCGGCGGGAGGGGCGGGAACGCGTGTGGGCGGCACAAGATGGTGGGGGGGCGGGAACTCCCGTGGGAGGGGCGGGAACTAATGTGGGTGAGGCACAAGATGGTGGGAGGGGATGAGAACTCGTGTGGGCGAGCAAAGGATGGTGGAAAGTGCGGGAACATGTGTGGGCGGGGCACATTATGCTGGGAGGGGCGGGAATTTGTGTGGGTGAGGCACAAGATGGTGGGGGGGGGCGGGAAGGTGTGTGGGAGGGCACAAGATGGCGGGAGGGGATGGGAACTAATGAGGCTGGGGCACAAGATGGTGGGAGGGCTCAGAAACTCGTGTGGGTGGGGCACAACATGGTGGGAGGGGTGGGAACGCGTGTGGGCAGGGCACATTATGCTGGGAGTCGGGAACTTGTGTGGGCAGACACAAGATGGTGGAAGGGGCGGGACCTAATGAGGGCAGGGCACAAGATGGTGGAAGGGGCGGGAACTCATGTGGGTGGGGCACAAGATGGTGGGAGGAGATGAGAACTCGTGTGGGAGGGCACAAGATGGAGGGAGGGGCGGGAACTAATGAGGGCGGGGCACAAGATGGTGGGAAGGGCAGGAATATGTGTGGGCAGGCACAAGATGGTGGAAGGGGTGGGAACTTTTGTGGGTGGGGCACAAGATGGCAGGAAGGGGTGGGAATTTGTGTGGGTGGGCACAGGGGGGCAGGAGGAGGCGGGAACTTGTGTGGGCAGGCACAAGATGGAGGGAGGGGATGGAAACTAAAGAGGGCAGGGCACAAGATGGTGGAAGGAGTGGGAACTAATGTGGGTGGGGCACAAGATGGTGGAAGGGGCGGGAATTCGTGTGCGTGGGCACAGGTAGGCAGGAGGAAGTGGGAACTTGTGTGGGCAGGCACAAGATGGTGGAAGGGGCGGGAACGCCCATGGGCGAGGCACATTATGCTGGGAGGGGCAGGGATTTGTGTGGGCGGGCACAAGATGGTGGTGTGACAGACAAACAGGCATTTGTGGGCGTTACCTGCCGCTGTTGGTGTTGAATCGGGGCGCGGCAGATTGATGGGTTGATGTTGAGGCTGTACGTGTGTAGTGCTGCGATGTGAACGCTAGATGGGGCTGTAAATGCAGTGGGTTTGGAAAAGGGGGTGAACATTCTAGAAGGTGACTCCATGCAGGTGCTGTCAGCATTTTGAACTGTGGTTGGCTAAAGAGCTGGCCGATCCCATGGTGTTCCAAAGAAATGATTGGACAGGCATTCTCCTCACTAAGGACTAACCAGAGCCCTGGAAACGAGCCGGTCATAAGGAGGATTTAAAGCACACCGATCATAAGCTGACAGGCAGCATAAAAACTGTTCTGGGGCCCTGCTGGGGCTGGTGAGGTGTTCTGGTGTGTCACAGGACGTTTGGGTTTTACTCCGGCTTGTCACGTTGTTGTCAACACTCTCAGTTGTTAATAAATAAAGAGAGTTGCTTCTTGTTAAAAAGTCCAAGCATTGTTTTTAACAGTGGGAGGGGTGGGAATTTGTGTGGGCGGGGCACAAGATGGCGGGAGGGGCCGGGAACTCCTGTGGGTGGGGACATTATGCATAAAGGGGCGGGGTCTTGTGTGGGCGGAGCACATTATGCATAAAGGGGCGTGGTCTTGTGTGGGCAGGGCATATTATGCATAAAGGGGCGGGGTCTTGTGTGGGCAGAGCACATTATGCATAAAGGGGCGGGGTCTTGTGTGGGCGGAGCATATTATGCATAAAGGGGCGGGGTCTTGTGTGGGCAGAGCGTATTATGCATAAATGGGCGTGGTCTTGTGTGGGCGTGGCACATTATGCATAAAGGGGCAGGGTCTTGTGTGGGCGTGGCACTTTATGCATAAAGGGGTGGGGTCTTGTGTGGGTGGAGCACATTATGCATAAAGGGGTGGGGTCTTGTGTGGGCAGAGCACATTATGCATAAAGAGGCGGGGTCTTGTGTGGGCAGAGCATAAAGGGGCGGGGTCTTGTGTGGGCGGAGCACATTATGCATAAAGAGGCGGGGTCTTGTGTGGGCAGAGTGTATTATGCATAAATGGGCGTGGTCTTGTGTGGGCGTGGTACATTATGCATAAATGGGTGTGGTCTTGTGTGGGCGTGGCACTTTATGCATAAAGGGGTGGGGTCTTGTGTGGGCGTGGCACCTTATGCATAAAGGGGCGTGGTCTTGTGTGGGCAGGGCACATTATGCATAAAGGGGTGGGGTCTTGTGTGGGCAGAGCATAAAGGGGCGTGGTCTTGTGTGGGCGGGCACATTATGCAAAAGGGCGGGGTCTTGTGTGGGCAGGGATTATGCATAAAGGGGGTGGTCTTGTGTGGCGGGACATTATGATAAAGGGTGTGGTCTTGTGTGGGCGGGCACTTATGCATAAAGGGGTGGTCTTGTGTGGGCAGGGCACATTATGCATAAAGGGGTGGGGTCTTGTGTGGGCAGGGCATATTATGCATAAAGAGGCGGGAACTTGTGAATAAAAGGTCGGGAAGTGTCCCCATATTTTTTTGGGATCCTGTTTTGTCATTCTGTGGATGTTCTCTGCTGGTTCTGTAGCTGCTTCTCTGGGAATAAAGCAGAAAATTCCCAATCCATGCTTTCTTTAGATCCCTCAGGAAGCCAGACGTGCTTGGTAATTTTTTTTTTGTGTGTCTTTAAATGTAGAAAAACATGTTTGGGTTAAAGTGGTGGAAAGCTGCTTTTTAACCTGCTGTCCTGTTACTGGTTCCTCTTTCTTCCCACGAAAATTGTCTTTTGATAATATCATTGGGAAACACCCCCAGTCCTGTGATATTGTGTCTGCCTGATCTCTTTTTCTGATAAATGTTCTTTACAAGCTATGTGCCTATGACCGAAGTTCTGAGAAAGACCTCAACGTACTTTTTGGCTTCTTTGTAAAACCCAGAATATATTTACAGCTTGTAAAGGGTTCTTTTTGTTCCAATATATTAATATTTTTGGCTCGACGTGAGTTTTTTGGTCATTTTATTTTCTTGCACTTGCTGGATAAAATATTTCAACAATGAGTGGAGCCAGGTGGCTCTTTGCCCTCTTGGGTTGAAACGGTTCCCTGACCTCTTTGGATTTGTCTGGAAATGGACTTGTGTAAACACCCTGGAAATAGTTAATGGGACTCTCACACCACTGGGCACTTATTATCCTTATTAGAAAATAAATGTAGAAAGCTTTTGACTTCAGCTGAGTGGTATATAGGCAATGTGTTTGAGTGTTTAATTACTAGACTTTTTAAAAAAAATCCAAAGGACCTACAGCCCTTAAATATTTGAGTATGAGAAGACTATATGCATTTATTAGTCATTTTAGAAGTACTATGAACCTCTGTTTGAGTAAGAGGAGAATAAAAACTCCTTCTGTAGTTCTAAAATAGCAATTAATACTGCTCTTCTGGGTCTCTGAAAATCATTAAAGTATCAACAAATGGAATATTTCACTTACATGCCATTTCTTGATTCTCTAATTGGTAATTAGGGTAGCAATTAAATCAGCTGGGTCTCCTATCACCCCCATAAATGCTTACTCATTGTCCTACTTAATTAACTCCTGCTGCTTAGTCACATTTATCTCAGGAGCCTTCTTATTGCTTTGATGCGTTCTGTGAAAAAGATAATTTGTTAATGAAACAATCAAAACCATAGTTTGCCATGTCAGGGCTTAAACTGCACTAGCATTTGTCAAGAGAGATGAAACTTACACCGACACTGTGAAAATGGAACTTTATAATGTTCAACTCTTCTGCACTTATTTCTCAGCTGAGGGAATGTAGTAAATGAGTAGTTAGTCTTAGGTCTTATTAGGCTCTTATGAGCACAGGGCAATATTAGAATTGTGCAATGAGAAAGAAGTGAAATAGGATTTTAATGAGCTAATAATGATACTGACTGACAGGAATACAGGTCTATTGAGAATCCAGAGTCTTTTGTGGAAAGTCTGGCTCTTGTAGCTACATACAACAGCATTTGTCATCATGTGACAAATGCTGAAGTAGATCCTACATCACTCAGTGTATCCTCTTTAAACAGAATCAAGTCTCAATATTTGGTACCTTTGAGATGGGTGAATTCTATCTGGATGTGGCCATAAATGCTGGAATTCCAATTCTTCTTGTCAACTTCTAATTAGGAATTATCCAGTTATTCAGCTGTTCAGTATTGCTGCTGTTGAACAAGAACTCACAACTGTTCTTCAAGAACTTACAACCTATCCATAACATGAGAGTTGTGGATTAATATCTGGGGTTTGAGATGCCTTTCACCTGTGTCAGGCATCGCCCTGCCCCTGGGGAAGCAGCTTGGGGTTTTTCCAGCCCTTGTACTCCCTTTTCTCAGCCAAAAGGAGTGCTTGTGGTGCTGTGTTCTGATGTAGGCTGGGTACTGATAGGGATGAAAACTAACCAAGGGGAAAATGAGATGCATTAACACACATGCAGTTTTCTGTGTAGCTGTACAAGTGCTTCCACCAGCACATGATGGGGCAATGCACCAGGGCTTGGAGGAGGGCAGTGCTGGATGCTAGGTCCAGGGTTTTCCACAGTTTTAGGATGTTGCATTGACACAAACACAGGTGGTACTGCTCTGTGAAATAAGGCAGGGAACCAAATAGGCTTAAATAGGCTCTGCAGAAAGTCAGCTCACTGTTTTAATCTCTTCCACAGAACAGCTCCACAAGCACTTGTGCTTCTGCATGGAGGCATCAGACAGAATGGAGACAGGAATAGGTGATGTGAGCTGGAATGAGCAACACAGGGTAGGCAAATATCTTAATCCTCTACTGCTGCTGAAGACTCTGTATAATGCAATTTTGACTTTGTTAATGTTTGCATTCTTCAAAATCCAAGTTAATCTTTGGTTTTCTGGAAATCTCGTGTGTGTACCCTGATAAAAGAATGTTAAGGCTTTGTATATTGCTTGTTTATGGAGAAAAGTATCCAGATGAGTACACACAAGCTTTCTGCGTCCTAGCCTGAAATGTCTTGAAGGAAACAAACCTGTTCTCTTTTGAGTTCTATCTAAGGATTTGTGAGTGTTGTTTATGGACATCTCCACTCCCTCAGAATGTGCTGAGATTTGAGTATGTGTGATACTTGGATTCAAGTGCTAAAGAATTGTTGCTAAATCAGCCTTTGAATTGTGTACCTGTTTTCTGAACACCTGGGAAGCAAACTAACAAAAGTCTGGTATAATGGAAACTGGTTTTCCTGTGGAGATGATGGTTACACAGAGTAATTATTTCTTGATGGGAGCAGCTCTGGCACGGAGGGGTGCTGGGTGTTTATATATCCATTTGTGTATTTGTGCTTAGGCTTTTGCATTGAAAGTGTTTACCAAAAAAATATTAGTTAGTACTGGCAGTTTTGTGTTTGCTGCTCCACAGTTTGCAATGTGAGGTGTGGAAATCTAAAAGAGGAGTATTTGAGCATAACTTCAGTGTCTTTTTGTAATGTTTTTGCATAATATTTCAGATGTAGGCAGTCTGAGACTGCCTTGTTATGATTACTGTGATTTAAGTAATGAAGTCCCATTGACACAGACTCTGGTTTCATTTAAAAAAAAACCCTGCTAAAGTCTATCACATCAAGAATATGTTAATTGGAGTTCCTGAATTTCCATTTATGAACACAACCCAACAGCCTGGTTAGAATCATTATATGTTGTGGCAAAATTTAGAACTCTCATCTTATTGTGGCTGTAATTATCCAGTGGCTTTTGAAACAGTGAGGGCATGTTTGTTTTCCCAATGATAATACGTTCCTTTTTTATCCATAAAATGGCACTTTCAGCTACAGCTTTATGCAGATTTCTGTGCTTGAAAAATTCAATAATTCCTGGCATTTTATTTGGTTTTGAGCAGATTCATTCCTTTTTGTTCAAACTAAAGATTTACATGAGGGCCTGCTTTACACTAAACCCGATGGATACACTTCCATTTCTGTTGGACTTGCTGGAAGAAGTATACGTGCCCTCCAAACAAAATTATTTGTTCTGTGGATATGGAGACCTCTGTCACTTTCAAATTAGAGAAGGTGTTTGCTATAAAATCCTTGAGTAGCAGGCATTGTCTCAGAGCACAGCTCCCCAGTTCAGCAGAGAGCTTGCAGGATGCTGCCATGATGCAGTTTCAAAAGATTATGGCCACCACTTGTAGCCACTGGAAAATTCCTTGTAAATGCCAATGTGCAACCCTTAACAGAACTCTCCTGCTGATAGAAGTACCTAGGCACCATATGAATTAAAGATGGAGAAAGAAACAATTTTGAATTTTGTTGCATTGTATAAATTGAAAAAAACTCTTCGTGGTCTTTGAAAGTATTTTTTGTTTCAGTGTAGCTCATGTTTCAAATCAGAAAGCATCTCCTTTTTTCCTTTTGCCTGAGAGGCAGGGGGTCTGGGACATTTTAATCGCTTTCGTATCCTACTCTGCAAATATATTATTTCTGCACAATAGTTTCTTTGCATGAGAATTGCTTAAATGATTCAAAAAGGATTGGAAAATATATTTCAAGTTTTAATTTTATGCACAAAACATTAATGAGCAGTGCCCCTTAGAGACTTGCTGTCAGTTTAACATATTCACAATAATCTCAACACAGATGTTATTCCATCTAAATCCTTTTAGAGTGAAGAAACCAGTAATTTCTCCTTAGAGAATGTCAGAAAATATGTTATTGTTGAAAATTACATTTTGATCCCAGAATGCTATGTAAAAAATCACTGCTAGGAAGAATAAGTAGCACATTTTTTCTGAGGTAAAATGCATGTGAAACTTTCTTGAGCCTCCTGTAAATTTCAGAACAAGTGAATGTTCCCTTAGTCTCGTGCAATTTTGCTTCCCTTGAGGGTGATTGCAGGCAGTGATGGGATATCAGGATCTAATTGTATTCTGATTTAAGAGAGCATTTGTCATAAGTTCAGATTTCTCTATTTGTCACCATCACATGAACTTATTGTCTCTCTTGGATACACTTTCCTCTGCATTCTCTGAGCATACAAATTAAAATACTTGCTAGAAAGCACATACTTGGAACAACAGTTTTTGTTGGAAATGCTTTAAGTACTCTTTCTGTTTTGAGTTCTGTGATATGCCTGTGTTTTCTTTTTTCTCTTTGGTGTACTCATGTTGTATTCTGCTTGCTTGGTCTCGCTTGAGAACAGTTCTGACAGTGAAATCATAAAAATGATAAGGCTGTAAATATTATGTTGCTCAATATTGAGGGAATATTTTCTGTTCCACTTAAATCTTAACTGAGGTTGATCTCCAGTGGAGAAGCTGTAGCCAGTTCCCTGGATAGACCCCAGCCATATGGGAGTGGTGCGTAGGTAATGTGAAAGAGGACATTTGGCAAAGTGTTGGATGACTCAAAGCAATGGTTCTGCAATTTTCCCAGGTTCTAAGAACGCTTCTAGGACTGCATAAGTAAAAGAATCATAGCTGGGAGCGAGTGGAGTTCACAGTGCCCTGGCAGTTCTGTGCAGAGGTAGCTGGTTGGAATAAGTCCCATCAGGTTTTTCAGAAGCTGTTTGGAAGAGGAGGAGGGTGAAACATGAGGCTGCAGTTCACCCATGACCAAAAGCAGGAGAATTGCCAGTTCCAGTCAGGGAAATGTTTCAACCCCTTCTTGGGAAAGGAACAGCTCCTACAGCCACTTTGTGGGTACTTTGACAGAGGTAAAGGTTGCAGTTATGTAAGATACAAAGTGGGATCTTGGTTTCAAGTCTGTTTTATGAGCCCTGATGCACAGAGTGGCAGGGACGATGACTTGGTGAAACTTCACGATACTGCAGTGGAATATCCTTTATGAAAATGTATTTATTTTGCAAAAGCAGATATCTTGATCTCAAACAGCTTTTAATTTCTCTGCTTTGCCATTAAGAACAGTACAGAGGAAATCTCTGTTTAGATGATGATAGAAAATAGCTGCAAAACTGTAAGCAAACACAAAAGAGACGATTTCCAAACATTTGCTTTAAATAGATATATTTTACTTGAAGTAACAAGCCTGGAGAATGAAATTCTATTCTGTTGTAGGATACAAAGGGAAAGAAATGCATTCAGCAGCAATTTGTTGTTTTAATAGCAGCTATGGGATGTCTTGGGATTTAAATTATTCACACTGTCATACTCGTGTCTAGGTTCATCCTATTTTATACTTAGTTGCACTCAAAACGCTCAGTTTTTAGATGTCTGCACTATAGGTAATGTTGCCATAGTGGAAAATGGTTGTACAGTGCTGTAGTAGGAAAAAAACATAAATCTGTTTTCCCAATATCAGTAGTATTGATACTGGGAAAATATGGGATGTTGGTATTAAATTTAGGTTAGGATTTTGTTGCTTTTGTTTATCCTGAAAGTAGAAAATATTTTTTTGTTCATTAGAGATTTGGAAAAAAAGGTTTATTGTTATTAATTACTTTATTCAAGGTTTGGTAGCTTTCTTTGATCAGATTTTCTGCTCCTTATGTAAACTGCACCTTTAAAATTAACCTGAACAAGTTCATTCCTGTAAGGAAACTCAGTGTTTAAATAAGTGGTGTAACATGATATATGCAATGAAAAGGCAAATGATGAAGCACCTTAATGTATCTATAGACTTTGGTTTAATAGTTCTTTGACTAACCTGGATTATGACACATAATTTGACATGTACACATCCCAGTTCAATCAAAAGCTCCTTCAGTAGCATCATAAATAGTACCCACTCATGCAGACTTTCACATTAAAGTAATTATGGGGGAGGGGGGAGTTGTAAGAACAGAAAGAAAGTTTACTCTTCCTCTTTATAGTGAAAACAAATGTGTTTTTCTCCAGAATCTGCCAAGCCTGTGTTTTAATGATTTAACAGATGGAGTTGGCACATGTGAACCTGGAAGATGCATCTGTCTGATTTTTCCAGTCTGAGGATTTTTTAACTGCATTAATGGCACAGACAATGGTAAAATATCACCTCCCCAGGCTGCTTTGCTCTCCTAACACATAATGTCTTTTAAGGAAAAAAAAAAGTGATAGGAGACTGGGGTGAGCAAAAGGCCAGAGAAATGAGGATTTGAAAAGTTTAATATTTTCTGCCTTCACTGCATTAAGCTTTTAAGCCTTTCACTTTGAATTTCATGTGTATATGGTGTGGAAACAGAAATTCTACCCAGGCAACATTATGTGTGATCTCAGGGTTCTGTTAATTAATGGCTTTAAATAAACACCATGTAAATAAGGAGACCAATAGCCATCAGTGCTTTGTCCTTTGTAATTGAAATTGAGTGTTGCTTTTCCAATTTGATAATTTTAATTTTTTGGGTTGTTCTCATGTGAGCAAAGGTTCTGCTCATATATAACATTTTATTTAGCAATCTCATTTAGTCACTTGTAATGTGCATTCAAGCAGGCAAAGCAGATGCTTAACTGTTTGGAATGAGGGCCTTAATTTGAATTTCTTTTGGTCTGGAATCCTTAGCACTCACCTGGATTTTCTGCTGAAAACAATGCAATACCTCTCTGTGCTAAAATCCTGAAGTCTCTCGGTTAAATGCAATGGTTATTTGCACTGAGCTCTGGGATGACACTGCTTAAGCAGGACCAGACGACCCAGTGTGGTCCTTTCCATTCTGTGAGTCTGAAATGCCTCAGCAGTTCACAGGAGGGGACTGAATTCCAGGCTCTGTCCTTCTGCAGGTGTCTGTAGGAAAGTTCCCCTCCTGAGGAAAGCATTGTCCAAGGGCCAGATCAGTGCTTCTGTGAGCTGCCACCTGGTTGCACTAACTCTACAGATAAGTGCTCTTGCTGGTGGGAGGCTCCTTCATTCTGTTTGTCAACAAAAGTGTAGGGATAAAATGAAAATAATCTGCTCTGGGCTATGAACTGTTCCGTACTTGCTTGAACTGCGCCGTGCTTTGTGGTTCACTTCAGTTTTACTTTCCTGCTGCTGAGAAAAAAGACTTCAAGAGGAACATATTTCATTGTTAATGAAATTAGCACAGCTTTTCTGTCTGGCATTGAAAAAATTTAAAATGACAGTGAAAAGGGCAGAAAACTATTGCAAATGCTCCAGAGTTTTGGTTTTAGTTTTTGCTGAAGGAAAAGTGTAGGGATAGAGCTGGGCATCAGAAATGACTGCAGTGATGTGCTTCACTTATATCTATCTTTGATTCCACACATGACACACTAGGATTTACTAACTGGTCTAATGAGGGATGGTACCTCTATGAAATTTGCCTGGCCAATGTTATTAGATTATGAGTTTTCAGAAAAATCTATTCAGTCTATGCAGATGCCCCCCCCCCATACTTCCTTGTAAAATGGAGATGGAGGTGGAGCTTGTGGTTCTACAGCTGTGTTGTCTTCTTTATTCCATCTCCTTACATCCCTGTAGTACTCCACTCTTGATGTCATGGACCTCTTTGAGACTCTTAAATGATTGAAACACATTAGGTAAACTTATTAATTGAGGCTGCTTCTCCATTTCCTGGCATTTTGTATAGCTTACATTGCCTTTTTTATGTATCTAATAATGAGATACTTTCTCTGAGTAATCAACAATCACAGGATTCACGCTTTGGAGGTGCCTCTTTCATTTGATGACAGTTTAGGCTGCTGGCTTCAAATAAATTCATAGCTTCAGGTTGTAGTTAGGTGAGCTTAACATTTGCTGGCTGTCAGGTAAGTACATAAATAGGAGGGTTTCAAAATTCACATAGTTTTAGAAAAAGACTTGAGCCAGTGCAGAATCAGACACATTTATTTCAATAGTCTTATCCCTGCTTCATGTTAGGTAGAAACAAAATAAATCTCTTCATTTTTAGTGGATCAGAGAAGAATGCTAAGAAACTCCTGCATTCAGAAGCACTTGAGCCCCAGAAAGGAGGTGCCAATTTTCTGCAAGCCTGGGATACTGAAAATATCACTGCATTAGCCATAGCAGATATTGCTGTTTGTTTTCTTAATGCCCTTTTGTATTTTAACAAATGGCTGTAATAATTTTCATTCTTGTTTTAAGGTTTGATTAATTGGTTCATTGTGTTCCTTCTTCAGAAGGAAATGTGTTACTGATATCCCTTGCTATGAGTGACATATGGGTTCTAGCTGAAATGATAGAACATCCTTTCATTTAGCAAAACAAAAATATGCTTGGCACTCTGTTCTTCTTTGCTGCTCTTCCAGCCAAATTTAACTTGTGAGAGTGATGTGGCTTCTTTGTCACTGGCTGTGGTGACAGAACTTCATCTGGGTGAGATTCTTCATGCTTGTGAGGTGAGGTCTGTGGGGTGGCAGCAATAATGAGAGGTGGTGTTTACTTTTGCACTGCTCTCTTCTGCCAAAGTGTTTAATGTTGCACCTCAAATCGGCCAACAAATAGAAAAGGATGGAAATATCTGAAAACATGAAAATGTCCTACTCTGTATGAGTTCTTTCCTTCCTTTCAAATCTTCTGGTAGGTATTTTTCTTTTTAAAAATTCTGGATTTTATTTTAAGATAATCCTACAAAACGCTACAAGGTGAAATTTGTGCTAGGGGAAACTGCCTTGAAATGCAGCAATGGAAATGACTTGTATTCTCCAGGATTCAAGCCAGTTAAGAAACTGGATGATTCCAGAGTTTTTGTACCTGCTTTGCTGTATGTGAGAATACATCCACTATGAGCCTTCATTTCAACCCCAAACCTTCTCTCAACACACTGAACCCTGTTATGAATGAACGTGGTGCTGTTTGTACCCTACTGACTGTTTCTTTGTGTACTTGTCACAGCACTGTTAATTATGGGTGATTACTTTAGGAATCTTTTGAATGTCATGTACATTTTGCCTCTCCAACAAATTCCAAATTGCAAGACTGTTGCCAGTTCAGGAATTTTTATTAGCTTTTAATTCCTTATTATTTTATTTTTGACATTGATAGGTAGGGTACTTTATTCATTCAACTGTAGCTTTCTACGGTGTAACTGAGATGAATTCCATCTTTCAGAGAAAAGACTTTCTCCATTATTGAAGGATGTTCTCATGTAAAATTATTAACCACATCGTGCAAGCTGAGTATAGATCATATAAATTTAGTATCTGGTCTAAAAACTGCTTAGAACACAGGTGCTGCCTCCCAACTCTGAGTGGTCTGGTTTGGAATTCATAAGTGTGTCCTGGATAAGGAGAGGCTGTGTTGCCAATTTTAAGAAACTTTTGGGAGATCACAATTTTGTATCAGTGTATGTGCACATATGTTGGTGGCGGTTGTTGTGAAGAAACTGTTTGTACTCAAGCATGGATTTAGGTTTTTTTTTTTCAGTAATCTGTTGATTAATTTTTTCCAAGGAATAGAACAATTTGTGTGCAAAAAGAAAAGGTTAGTCAGTATGCAAATGTAACTGCCAGCTCCCATGATCTTATAAACCTCTTTTTTTCACAAACCAGTTAGAATGATGGCTTTATTTTAAATAGCATGGTAGTTATAGTAGAAAACTATTGTTGGGAATAACTTTGACAGTTAAAACCAATGCAAGCTAAACGGAGTTTTGCATCAAATTTGTAAAAAATATATCAAAACACAGGTACTGTGGCTGGAAACGCCCTAAGGCAGTTTAGACAAGATGCCAGTGGAAGATAAGAGGGTCAGACTGACACAGTCCATGAAGTCTTTCCTGAGTAATTTGATTAAAATTTGTCTTTCACTGTGACCATGTAGCAAAAGAAGAGAATCAGCCAATAGAAGCTGTCAGTACTGAAGTGTAACTGATGTAAGAGAAATGAACAACTCTTCCATCACCACACTGCTGCTTGCCCTCTCTGTAGTGGTAAACACAGAGAAGACAAATACTCTCTGCAGCACAAAGTGTGACTGAATGCCTTTAAGGGCTAGAAAGTGCTAAATGACCTTTCATCACTTTAATCACTTGACTGGGTAGGAAATTTTTTAATGAAGGTCATAGGACTGGAAAAATATCATAGATGATAGTCGGGGTGGCAGGTTCTGCTCCTCCTGATTTGGGTTTTTTCCAAAAATTCTCTCTGCAACCAGTATCTTTTTCCTTGGAAGAAAATACTTCAGCACAGTAATAGTAACAGAATCTTAATGTACTATGTGGTATCAGATAGTGAAGAGTGGTGGCTTTTTAAAGCAGTGTTTGGTGTAAAAAATCAGAATCTAAAGACTTTCTCTGTGTCAGTTGTTTTTGTAATTTTGTTTGAATGCCTTTAATCCTGTTCCCACTGTGTAAAATAAATCACTGGTATAATTACTGGTGTTCCTAAAGACTGGTTGTGGCCTTTAGAAACTGGGCCAGAGAAAATAGTCAGTTTGACTGTACACTGCTTTTTGAAAATGCAGTCTTTGTTGTATTTTCTTGTGAAGTAGTCAGGAACTGCAGTCCAGTTCCATCCAGACCCTACACACTGGTTGCTTATCCCTGTAATGACAATAAGAAGCCTCTTGGGTGAGTTTTTGTGGGTGTGAATCAAGTGATTTTCTTGTCCTTGTTTGAAACAGGAAAAACTGTGAGTGGGGGGGAAAAGCCGAGCAGCTCAGTTAAGAGTTTAAGCTTTCATAAGAGGCTGGGATGAAGCCATATAATAAATTTTAGGCTGATGGCCTTTCAAAGAGAGGCTTGGAAGGAGAGCAGAGATCAGAGGTTTGGCTTCATATCCACGTAGAGTTGCTTGTTGTAATCCTATAGGGAGTGAGGGATTGCTTGCAATGGTACTGTGGGCTGAAGGAAGAATATGATATATTGAAATTTTGTTAATATTTTTAGTTTGGAAGTTTAGCTGGACTCAAAGAAGCTTGTCCTGTCATCTGTAACTATAGAAGCTGGAAGAAAGTTTTTCAGCTGAAACATTGTTGTTTTTCAGTTCTGTTTATTTTTTTGTCGAAGAGCAGGGAGTTGTCCACTGCTGTCAAGAAGATGATAATCAAGAGTAAGGGATAAATCACAACTTAAGTATTTAAGAGTGACAGATCTGAGGCAAGATGACATTTAGTTTTCAGAGATGGCTGAGCTCTTTTTGTGCAACTTGAAATACTGGAGGTTGTAGTGCTGAGACCAGGCTGATTACACACCCTTCCAGCTCTGCTTCCCCTGGGCACACTGGCATGGGACCATGCTGGTAATTCCTGTAATTGTCTCCAGTTCCATGTACTCTCCTTTTGGTCTGCTGTTTTCTGCTATTCCAAGGACTCAGTTTACATTTACACTGGCTCATTACACAAGACTACCTTTAACATACATTAAGACTCCTTATACTGTAATTTGAGAGATGCTTTGTTGTTCCTTTCCTAATTGATGCATGAGAGCAGTCTGCAGAGACATCAATATTAAACATCAGAAAAGAGTTTTTGAAGTAGAGCTTGCATCTGATGAGCCGTGTGAGAGTGTTGCAGGGAAAGAGGTCTATGCTGGCATTGATAAATGAAAACAGCCCGCCTTGTTTGAACAGAGAGACAAATGAAACATTTGTATCCTTGGTGATCTGGATGCTGGCAGAGAAGTTTTGTTTGTCAGTCCTTTGACTTCAGACACTGTCTTATAATTTTCATTCGGAATATGTATGAAAGAAAAAGGAAGGCAAAGTCTGTTTTTTATTTCTTTACATCTTCAGCAGGAAGACAGCGATTTGTATTCAGACACATCACGTTGTTACATTACAGAGTAATCCCATGAAGTGTGATAGGTCTTGAAAGATAAAAATGTCTCTGCGGGACAGTCACTCTTGGGGAATTAATTTATCAGTTTGTATCATGGCTTTCCAAGTCAAATCAGAGCTGCAGAAATTCCAACATCTGTGGTGCATGCTCTTACTTTTTAAAAATCAAATATAGGCAGTAGGAGTCCTGTTCCTGAGATGAAATGCATGAGCTTTGTCATAGTGTCATTAATATTTTGTGTTTCTCAGCACATGCTGGCTGTTGCTCTGTGGCCTTTGGGATTTGGGCTTCACAGGGGCTCGTGCAAATGTTGCCTTCAGTTTCTGTGTTATGTAAATTCATTCCTTTTGTATCAGTTTTTCTCGGCAAATTTTGCTATCATTTGTAGCTTCCAGTGGACCCAGGCTCAGAGTAAAGTGCAAGTGGAGAAGTGAAGTTTTCATCTGATTCTGCACAAAAGGCTTGCATGCATGAATTCTAGACTCAGCACAAAACCACAAGGCCTTGAAATTTGCTTAAGTCACATACCTGCACAAAGCTCTGTAGAATTCAGTGAAGTGTTTTTACTCTGAGTTTGTCACGTAATTTGGAGGTTTAATTACACTCATGAAACTGCTGAGGTTATTATAATTCACCATATTTCCTTAGCTGCAGGTGAGGCAAGGGAAGACTGCAGAAAGAGTTGTGGTAAGACTTTTACTTAATATGCTGAGATTTTGTATGTTTTTCCCATGGCAGCTTCTCTGCCAGGTTACATTCCTGAGCTTCAAATATCACTGCAAGCTAGACATCTCTTGAAACCTGACCCATTTATTCTATTCCTACTCATCATATTTTCTGAGGAGGCTCACATCTAGCTCTTCTGCACAGGAAAAAGTTAGAGGAAAATGCATTTTACATTAATTTTCACTGAGGGGGGCAGAAAAGCTGTTCTGCAAAGTGGAAATTTTCTGATGGAGCACAATTTGTTCAAATCTCAGGGTGCTGCAAATAATAAGCAGGAGAACAATGGAAGAGAAAACAGTAAGAACAAACTTCTCACTTTTATGAAATCTGCTTCATGGTAATGAAGTGAAGCAAATTCAATTTGCAAATTCAAATCAGGTCCTAAAACTGTATTAAGTAAAATAAACAAATGTTGCTTTATTGAAACATTTTAGTAAAACCTGAGCATCTTAAGCATCATGACTTCTGCACTCTTGGAAGACCTTAAGAAAATTTCACTGTTTTGTTTAAGGTTTTCAGATTCAGAAAGAGCTTAAATGAAATTTAGCCTGGAGCAGAATGTATCTGTGTCTGTGTGCACTTGAATGAGTGTGTAACTGGAGTGGAGGCTCTCTCCACATGGGTGAATTTTACATGGACTGTCTCATCCCAGAAGGCAGCAACAGCTGGTGGTGTTATGTCAGAAAATGGAAGGTAACTTCAGAGACTCAAAGTCACTCTCCAACTTCAAAGCTAGACATGTAAGACAAGTGAGGGAATGGCAGATTGCAACAAATCAGTCTTTGATTAGTCTCCACTGGGCTGTTCAAACAAATTTGCAATTTTTACTAAGTACAAGCTCGGTGTGCTTTATTGATGAGAACAGCATGTATCTTATTTTTATGCCCAGATCTCACTGCAAGCCAGTGCCACCTGGCATCAGTGCTGTCTTGAAGCTTCTCTTCAGTTCATTCAAGACTTGATTTTGCAGCTGCTGATGCTTTTTGAATGCCCCTTCCTCAACTGATTCTGTAAATATGAACTGCAGAAGGCAATGCTCCCAAAAGGAATAGGATGGCATTTCATGTGTGATGAGTCCTCAGTTGGCTTTTGGAAGGAGCTGAACTTAGAGGTTTCTCTTTGACTCTTCACATCTTGTTCTGTAGCTTCAAAACCAGCGATGGTGAGAGATTGATTTTAAATACCCCTCAGACTTCCCAGGGAGAAGCTGATGTAGTTCTGGAAAGAACTGTGCTGTGTTCCTATGAGCCCTTTTCCTGTGTGGCTGCTTCCTTGGCTGGGCTGGGCTGCCAGGTTCAGCAGGGCCACCTTTTTCCATTATTCTGTGTAGCAGCTGTGCTGCTGGAATCAGCTGTGGTGGGGTTTTGTTAACACTGTGCTCTTCCATGTCTCACCTCAAGGCTGGACAAATAAAATGGCATTAGTGATGTTATCTGATGCAACAGTTCCATGCCAAGTGGAATATCTCTTGAATTATCAGTTTGTCCAGCTGTGGTGCAGCTATTATGGAAGATCCCCAAGGATTTTCTGTAGGCATTTGTGAACAAGGATGGCTCTTAAATTTTACATTCAGGCATAGTCCAACTGCCACTAAGAAATAAAGGTCAGTATAGAAACTGGAGTGAAATGTGAAGGCTAAATTAAGAAGAGAAGGGTCCACAGGCAAGTTAACAGCACTGTTCTGACCATCTGATGAAGACAGACATAAGCATGTCTACATGCACACATTTGCTTTTCTGATCTGTGCAGTGTTTTTAAGTGGATCTTCAGTTCTCCTAGGTAACCATCATTAGGCTAATTGAAATGCTACCTTTAAAAGCAACAAATGACGTGATACATCTTTAAAGGCTTTCAAAGAATTGAATGATATTCATGCTAGGAAATAAGGTACAGTCGATATAAACATTTCAAGCAGTGTGAAATAAACTATAAATGCTTCCAAAGCCAGTAGACTTTCCTTGTATTTTAAACTATTTAAATTATTTTAGAGTGTTTCCCAGCAAGGTGGGGGAATAAGTAGGACTCAGTCCCAGAGAAGTGAACTTTTTTCTAGGGAATATTTAGCAATGGGAATTCTTTGATTCCCCTTAGAGAGCAAATGGCTCACAGAATAGTTACTACCACTATTTGTATCTTGTCAATTGAGATAATATTCATCTTCTCATTAAATAAGAACATGGAACTAGAAGCCTGTTACATCTTTATGGAGCTCCTTGTCTTGTTGAATGTTTTACTCATTCACACCAGGCAGCCAAATTCCCTAGTACATATGTGTGCTTTAAGATAAAAGATGCATATGCTAGAAAGAGATTTGGCCAACGGTCAGGGAACTTTACTGAAAAGGCTGATTCTTTTTCCCTGTCAATAACTAAAAAGTTCTGACAGTAGCCTGATATAACTTTGCTGTCTTGGTGGTATTTGGGGAAGAACTTAGGGTTTGTAGGCTATCAGTGACTGCCCTTGTGAACTGTATTAGAGGGGATTAGAGTAGCAAACTTTTTGTCATAGCACCTTCTTTCTTATCATGGGATTGTCCTTCCTTCATGAGACCAGCAAAAGTCCATTTGGCTTCCTCTGAGGATAAAATGTGGGCCCACTTTGTAAAATAATGTATTGATTCTTAGAAAGTACTAACTTTTGCTTAATGGCTTGAAAATAGGTGCACATTTTAATCAAATTTGGTCATTTTCCTACAGATGGTGCTATTTTCCCATGAAAAATCTTAAAAGTTTGAAAAATCAAATTACTTAATGCCAATTCATTTTTAGCCCAAAGGAAAAGCCAGGATGTTGCAAGGGCTGTTAGACTATGAGGCTGTGTTGCTCCTGGTTGTGGATGGAAAGCAAATGGAAGCTCCCCAGTTCCAAAGCTGTCCCTCTCCATTTTGCCCAAGCAGCCTCTCAGTCTGAGCTCTGAGGTGCTGTCACGTACTGGAATAGGTTCCTACAGTGCTGGGATTTATTTCTGTGAAACTAAGTTTTGTTATTAAGTGCTCATGTATGCAAACAAGTGGTGAATATGGCTTCCAGAACTTTCTGGGGTTTTGTATTTCTGAATCTATTTTATCCCTCATTCTTTATAATGACTCACTCTTTTATTGCTTTTGAAATATCTTACAGTCCAAGCAGGGGAGGTGAGTGTTCATTCACCAACCCAGGAACTAAACAAATCTGACTGTTCTCTTGAGGTACAAGTTTTATGTATTAAATGCAGTAGACAGACACTGAACACTGACAGGAGCCTTGTGCTGCTCAGTCCTTCTCACTCTCCTCTTACAAACTCACAGGACTTGGGTGATGGTCAGCCTGATAATCTGTTCTGAATGATGCATTCTCACTCTACCTTTTTCTTTTCCTGCTGACAGACCATTGATTCAGTGTGCTTCTCTTAGAAAAGTATCTGCAGCTATTTCTAACACATAACACAATGTGACTGATCCAGCTCATTTCATGAAATGTGACTGCTGTTAGGCAGGTATAAAATTATCCATGAGGACACTCCTTGTAATAACAGCCTGTTGCCCCACTTGTGCCACTCAGTACTTTTTCATTTCTGGCTTGTCTTGAATATAAGTGGAGCTTGCAGTCTCCTGGATTGCTTCTCATACAGAGAGCTATTATGTGGGGGGGGGGGAAAGGAATTCGATGCCTGTATTAAAAAGTCCCCCCAAAATTTTTTACATTTAAAGTCAAAGTAAATTCTAAAAAGGCAGCAACAGGCCATATTGTGTTTTCTGTCACTTTCTGAAAATCCCATTCCTGGTGTGTGCTGTGAACAGGTCTTGCTGCTGCTGATTCAGGCTCAGTCTGAATCAGAAATTTGTCAGGAGAAATTTCCGATGCAGAACCTGAAATTTCAACAAGGCAGCGCTGATATTGGGAAGAGTTGCCCTTCTCTGGAATCACACAGTGGGACAGCAGAAAGCAAATCTCATTTCTCCTCATTTCAGACCAATGAGGGTTTTGTTTGGCGTTTTTGTTGTTTTTTTTAACTCAATGTGTGTCGTGGGCTGGCGAAGGCTGAATGTGTCCCTCTGTGGAGACAGTCGCTGCTGGAAACAGGCTGTCACCAGCAGAGTGTGTGACCAAAACAATACAGCTTTCTTTCTTTCCCATTCTTCTCCTCTCAGAACAACTCCTAGATGTTCTGTATACTGGCAGGCAGGAGGAAAAGACAGATGGTGTGACAGTGGGAGAACAGTCTATTTTAGCACTAATAAAAATGGGTCTGGAGATTCATGTATGGCAGAAAAATTATAAACTGGGCATACCAGGGATAAAGCGAGATAAGCAGTGACCTTTCAGTGTTAGAGCTGTACAGAGATGGTTTTTTTCTTTTGCACTTGAAGTTCTGAGTTTTAGTTTCTCCTACTGCAAAATATCTATTAAAATGATGGTAGTCCTGGTGTACAGTTTAAGTCCTATTTCAAATATTATTGAGCAAAATAGAATTTAGTTACAGGAAGTAAAATATTCTCCTGTTCAAAAAGGGTATTTTCCACCTGCATCAGTCCTAAAACTGCTTGCTCTGCGCAATTTGTATGTGTATCAAAAAAGGAATAAAAATGGATGTTGCCCCCATTCTGTGAACTTCAGTGAGTTCAATTCACCTGTCCTGCCTTGTGCAGCTCTGAGGAGTCCATAATAGCTGGGAAGGAGAGTGTCCCTTGCCATTCCTGTGGGAATTCTCCCTGTGGAGCAATGTGCTCCATTTGAGGTTTTCCTCCTTGAGCATTAGGGCACGTTTCACTGTGAGGGGATGAGGCACGCTGTAGCATAGCTCTTGTGGAAGGAAAATAATGGGATTTCTTGTTTAGTCAGTCATTAAGTCTCACCTTTTCCTTTGTATTGAGGTTCCTGTAGCCCTGGGGAGTTTATATCTGTCTGCAGAGCTGGTAGCTGTAACTGCTGGAGGGGATAAAGGTTGTCAAAATGAAATTATGCTTCCTCTTGAGAGACCTTTTACAGGTCAGCATAGCTAGGCCTGTCTTAACTATTTTCTTTGAAGGAATTCACTTTAAACTTCCCTGAAATTAGCACATCTGCCAGGAGGGAAGGGGGTTCATGAGCAAGAGGAGATGAATTGCAAAGAAGTTACCACTTCTGTTGCCTGATGCCAACAGTGTGTCTATCTTCTCATATTTCCTCTTTTAAAATAAAGACGCAGCTAATTCCCTGTAGCTATCACTTGACATCTCACAGATTTGACATCTGCAAACTGATTTAATTAATATTTGGGCTACCTTTCACAAGTGTATAGCACTTCCAACGTGTAGAAGTGCCAAGGCTTTAGTTGGTAACATAAGTTGTTTCCAGAGTTTCTAAAGATAAATTTGTCTAATTAAGTCACCTTTTGTGTTTGCTTCTGATTTAGTTCTCAAACTAACACCTACAAAAGTCTGAGAAAAAAACCCCACTATCACTTTTCTCGTAAGTGTCATTACTTAAAAAGAAATGTCTGACTTTCATGGACAGTGCCATCATGGTTAGCAGAATCTGAGGTGTTGGCAGAGTCAGTGTGGATATTCCTGGGAGGATGCTCCCTGCCAGGCTCTGCCTGCTGAGATCCTGCAGCCAACATTGCTGCACTTGGAGAAGTTTGGTGCAGGGCTCTGGTTATTCCCTGAGCTGTAAGAACAGCTGTGTGTTCTATACCACTGCTCCCAAACTGCCCTCAAGGATGGAAGAGGGGGATAAAAGAAACTGCGTGGAAGGAAGGAAGGAACAGAAGCCCAATTCAACTCTCATGGAAGTTTTCCGACGACTTCATGGGAACTGAATTAAGTTGTTGGTGAGAAGCCATGTTCACAAATCTCCAGACCTCCTCTTCTAGTCTACATCTGCACTGGATCTGTTGCATTTACTAGGAATAAAAGTCTAGTTTACAACATGTGGAAAATAGAGGGGGTGAAGGTTATGAGAAAACCCCAACTTATTGATGTGGGAGTGGAGACCTCTTGCAAAATGAATTGTTTCAAATATACTGAAAACATGTCCCCCCCTCAGCCTTCCTGCATTCACAGTCCCTGACTTCATCAGTTTCACAGCATTACTTTTCAATCAGCAAACATCATAAACACAGGAAGGCAGATTTATGGCTGTTTATTAGCCAGCACCATTACTGTATTTACTGTAGTGTGAAAAAGGAAATCGGGGAAAAGTGCTATAAATCTCAGTGGCTGCAACCCAGATGCATTTATTTACTTACTGGATACTTCCCTAGTAGCTTAGCAGATGCCTGCTAGTTTACACTTATATTTTGAGCATATCAGCAGAATGCTCTAGAGGGATGGGTGTTAAAATCCTGCTGGGGTCTGTTGTGGGCACTGCTAGGAAGGAGCTACTGAAATGTGTTCAGTTTAAGCAGCTAAAATAGTTATTGAAGAAACACCAAGGTGTTAACCAATCACTCTGTGTTTACAGGGAGTATATTTATAAATTTCTAAGTACATAAATATACCATCTTGCAATAACAACAGGAAGATAAAGATCTGGCTATTAAAATAATAGGAATGAAAGCAAAACTCCTGGCTTGTTAACATGACGATAGTCTCTGTTCAAAGAGGAACAACAATCCCCAAATCTTATCCAAAGTCCTGGAGCTGTAATATCCCACTTGTGCTGTGTAGGGGGGTGGTATCAGATGGGGAGTTCTGTTTCCTGCAGGCCAAACCCAAAGGTGGTACTTTACCATTGGATATATAATTGTAATTTATTCCAAGGCAGTAAGTCATCTGCCCCTGGATGACCTATTTCTGTCTGCACTCAAGGAAAAAAAGTTATTGTGGACATGGCTGTTTTGTAATGCTGAAAAATGCACAAATACTTCCTTACAGAACACTTCTGCATCGCTCTCAGTAAGCATGTCTTCTTTAAAGTAAAGAACATGTTTTCAGCAAATGTTGCATTATCTAGGCCTGTTCTTTGCACCTTCATTGTCTAGAGAAATCGAATTAATGATTGGAAGTTAAATTGAATGTGTTTAGGCCTCAAATGTCTGAAAGATCTATTTAATTTATCAACTTTCCAATCGAAGTACAGTTTATTTTATTCAGTTCAGATTTGTGGTCAGATGCAAAAGCTGGATCTACATGTGTGGTTAAAGTCCAAATGTGTTTTTCCTAAAGGGAAATCATGGATCCATTCAAGTCAATTGAAATATTTTCACCGATATTCAGTGAACCAGGAATTAAGTTTACCCCAAAACCTAAAGGGTTTTAATTTTTACTATTTTTTTCTATTTACTATTGGCTCTTATTGTTAATGCTGTTTTTAAAATGAACAGTAAAATGCAAAGAGTATAAATTATAGATGAACAGTTTCAATGAGGCTGTTGATTGCAATGACTGAAATCTAATTAAGCAGTTTAAGATCTAAGTGATATTATTATTAAAGAATTATGTTAACAGAGCATTTGATCAGCCTCGTAATTTGTTTTATGTGAATTGTACTTAGGAGATAATGTGATTCCAAGTGACAAAAAGCTCAGTTCTGTTTCCTTCCTCTTTTTTAGAGAAAACTAATATGCTGTATTTAAATTGAAATAAATTGACAGAGAGGTCTCAGGGAAACAAAAGCACTGTTTTGGCAACTTACTTTAGCTGACTTCATACAAGTACTAATACTGACTACTGGGTTTGAGATGATGTTATGGGAAGTACTTTTAAAACAGGAGCAGAAATATGTGTGCAGATGAATGTATGCAAACACGTATATTTTTACACAGATATGCTAATTTGTTATGGTGACAACTTATTCGCCAGCAAAGTGGTAGTGCCACAGTACCTTTTTCAATGTGAAATCTGTAAACATCCAATTTTTTTTCTTTAAAATAATTCAGTGCATTTTCTAAACCAATGGGAATCTATTGGGAGGACATTTATTATTTAATTTACCAGTACAGCTCATACAAATGTATGAACAGATTGGATTGCTTCCTGTGTGATGCAGCTAAGTAGCAATCATGGGGACAACGTGCTAGATAAATATACCCCTTATTTTTGGAAATTGGGTCTGTGCTTGGTGACTCTGGGAGTCAGCCTTGGTCTGGTTGTATTTAATGTTTGTGCTCCTTCTCGCTCTCGGGATTCCATCAGTCCCATCCTCCTGTCAGGTCCCAGCAGAGACTCTCCTACAGAATCAGGAGATTCAGCATATCCGGGCTAATCACACATTACACTTTCTTGTTGCTTGTACACAGATGTTGTTTAGTGTAGATGTCCCCAATTTCACTGCAAATGTGAATTTCTGTGAACATCCCTTCCACACCTCAGTGCCTGCTCCCCTTGCCTTGGATGCTGAAGTGCTCCTTTAAAGTTTAACCCTGTTTGTGTCCACAGAATGTGAATCTTGTCCCACCTGCCACAGACAGCTCAGAGCATCTTGGTCAGCCCACAAAGAGAATAAACAATTGACAGAACGGAAAAAGACCAAAGAGGGATCATTTTGGATACGACTGGACACCAAGAATTAGCAAAATGCTATATTTTTGTATTGGTTTCCTTTGATTTTTACTGTGTAGCTCTTTAAGTTTGTTCCTTGGTTACTGTGAAAGCAAACCAGGCGGGATTTCAGTCTTAAAATTTCAGTGTCATATAACTGTGGGTTTGTTTGGAACCAACTGTTATATTTCAGTGCACAGCCTGACGAGTACCCTGGGGAAATGGGGACAATTCCAGGGAGACAATAATCCTGTTTCCAGGTTAGATACGTTGTTCTGTGGTAGCTGCTGCCTTGACCCTGCTTTGGATGCAAGGAGCATGTCCCAGCATTGCCATTTCCCTGTCCACCCCTCACTGCCTCATAGACATGCCTTGGATTCTTGAATCAGCCCCTGGAATACTCGTGATAAAAACAGCTCCAGTTCTGCTGCTGCCTTGTGCCCTCCCAGTTTTTGGACATCCAGTCATTTTGATTTAATTGAAATACTGTTTTAAGGATTTATTTTTAATAGGTGGTCTCTGGCACATATTTATTTTTTAAGCTTTCAAACCAAACAGGGCAGGGGATGTGGGAGAAAATCATGGGGAATGATGTGGGCTTCAACAGAGAAGGACTGAGGGTGACAAACACTGCAGAGGAAAAAGTCTTGAAACAGAAAAGGAGACAAAGCAAGCTTGACTGGATGATTCACTCTTTGCTGGGCTATTGCTCTGTGTGTGTCAGGACTCACAGCAATAACCAAACCTTTATTCCCAGCTCTGCCCCCTGAAATTTGTTGTGCCTTTTCTCATATGGTTCATTCTGTATCATTCTTTGAAGACAATCTCTAATGAGCCAAAATGTGCAGTATTGTTTTGAATCCATTCTTGGTTTTCTTTTCATGTCTGGAAGGATGGAAAATTAATTTTGCTCTTGATCAGGTTCAAAATCTTCCTCCCACACTGTGGAGCCTGGATGTGGTGTTGGAAGATAGTGTGTTCTGGCTACAAGCATCAAAGTGGGATCCAAAGGGCAAGCAGCTTTAAACATTTAACTAGTAATAATCTGGTTCATAAAACTGACTGGGTGTTTATGGATGACAGCATTGATACTTTATGCTATTGATCTAACAGATGCAGTTAATCCTGTATTTTTAGAATATAAAAATATGCAAAAGTCATTCTTGATGGATAAAAAGAAATAACTCAGCCAAGTGCTTTTAAATGTTGGTGTGTCAGCAGCCTTGCTATCTGTCATTAGCATTTTTTCCTTATATCTTAAATTTAATCAATACTTTTCTGAGGTTATGATCAAGTAGCATAAAACATTTTACAAATTCTGTTTGCATGTGATACATTTTGTGTTCTAGGAAGGCTCTGATCTAATAGGTGATACAGCAGCATTTGTAACTATTGAGAGACTATGGCTTTAATTAAAGGTGAATGGCCACTTCTGTTGTTTCAAGTTTTAAGCAGTAAAGTAAATATGCTTTTAAGGAGATTGCCTGATTTCTGGAAAGAACTCTGTTTGGACCAATGAAAATTCAATCTCTGAGGTCCCAAGCCAACCTTTTTCACTGGGAATCATAAGAATCCCATAAGAATTTTCAGGCTTCCAAAACACCTTGATATTCTTAAGCTCAGGTACAATGGAAGAAGAATTGTTTTGTTGGCATGTGAAGTGACATGTTGATAGATAGGTACCTCCTGAGTGGTGGTTTCAAATATTAAATGATGATTATCCAGAGCTCCAAGGCACTGATTCTCTGAAAGGGCTTTCAATTTTGTGGGAGTAGAATGATGGGGCTGATTGCAGCTGATTAATACTGAGCTACTAATCTGTACATTCTTTGTTCTTGACAAATAGTATAAATTAAGTTCTGGGGAAGAAGGGGCCATCCTTAAATCTGAGAGCCTGGTTGAGAGGAACTTGCCCTACACACTCCCTGGATTTCCTTCCTTGAGCATCTCCCAGTTTCAGGGATGCAATCCACCACTCTTCAATCCACCACTCCCTGTGGCAGAAAACTGTTGGGAATGCATTGTGGATGGAAATTGGAGGAGAAATCCATGTCAGAAAAAGCACAGGATGTAATTAAACAACGTGTGAGCAAGAACTGGAATTACCTTTGTTTATTGTTTATACAAACAGTGTATGATGCACCCACTCATTAAAAAAAATGGGAGAATAATGAAATGCTTATACTTGCAGAGTCCTGGGGGAAAAACTAACTCTTTCCACTGGTTCTGTACCTCTTACTTCAGGTAATGTTATCTTGGAGGTCATGGGGAGAGCAGTAATTTGTACAAGAAAAAGAACAAGCCCCAGTATGACTGTAGTACAGCTTGAACTTTTAACTTTTGTTTTTGCAGAAGTACCAGTCAGCTGCACAGCCCCTCTCCATTTTTCTCCCCTCTAAAGGTCAGATACCACTTCTCCATTATGTTCTCTGGCTTTTATGCAAGCAGCTTCTGCTTGAAAATTTTCGTGTGTCACTCATACATCTGTAGGGTGAGGCATCTATCACTCACTTGCAGCTGACACCTGGTCATAAAGGTGACCTATTTCATATTAACAATCCATTTCCTTTCATTGTCACCATGAGGATATGTTCTGTCTTTTCCCTTTCCTTGTCAGAAGTGTAGACTTAGGGGTTAGATTGAAGATTCTTTGAAGGTAAAAGGATGATTTTTTTGGTTCCTTGCATCACTGTATTCTGTCAATTTTATTTTAATTCTGAGGAAAAATCCCCAAACAAACATTGCTTTCTGACAGAGAACCCCAGAGCACTGTCATACTGAAGGATCACACTTTGTATGCAGCCTTGGTAAAATTGTTTCCATAGTGCAAAGAGTGTCATATGAATCTCATAAATTATGAGGTATCATAGCATGTTACTGGAGTTCCTTGTGGGATTTCAGTGCCTTGTGTCTTTTACATGACTTGGAATGTGGTGCTGAATTGTGGAAAAAAAAAATTAAAAAATTAATTTTAAGATGAGAAATCTCCTGTGTGTTACAGAAGTCTGTGTTATGCAAAAGAAAACAGTATGCATAACCTACCATGTTCCTGACATCTCTTTGAATTGTTGAGCAAAACAGTCTGTGTTCACATTTTAGGAGACACAATAATTCTCCAAAAGTTGCAATCTGTCTTTGGAGAACCCACAGGTTTGTCACTGAATTTCATTATCAATCAAGGCATTTTTGTGTGAAAAAAAGGTGCCTTGGAGAGAACTATATGTAAGAAGAGGAGGATAATCTCCAGGATAAAGATGCTGCTTCTGTTATAAAGTCCTCAGCAGCCGATCAGATTTAGCTGTAGTGTGTATTGGATTGGAATTTATTTTTATTTTGGGGTTTGGTTTTAAATTCTTTTTTCTCTCCTCTACTTCCCACTATCATTTCCTCTCAAAGTAGTTGAGAATAATATTTACTACTTATTCATTACATAAGTGACGCAGAAAATCAGTTCATCATAATGTTTGCCTGATTTTGAACTACTTAGTTTGCTTTTGCTTTATTTGAAATAGATAAACACGCACAAGGTAATTTGGATACATCTTTGTCATGGCAAAATCTGTACTGATTTAATGTGGTTTTCTGGGATGTGATCTGTCAGGTCACTGGCATAATGAATATAGTATTTTTTTTCCCAAAGAACTGGAAACTGAGAAAGTCCTGTTGCTACAAGAGGAAAAAAAATTACCTGAGAAAATCATAGAGAGAAATTCCAGGCTTTGGGAAATGCAGTTCCCATTCTTTACCTCTCCTCGTGTAACACTGATCCAGTGTAACATCATTACTCATCTGTGCGCTGCCTTTGGGATTTGTTCCACCACATTCCACTGGACTTCTCGAGGGCTAATGAGCCATTCACACTGACTTACCACACCAGAAACCAGGCCTAAGCAGAAATTTATTTTTTTTTTTACGCTTGGCAGTCTTTTTGCTGGAAAATCCGAATTGGGAAATTGTGAAGTAACCTTCAGTACTGTTGGGAAGTATAAAAATTCCCATTGCTCCCTGCCTCTGACAGTACTGAGACACTCACTGCCCTGTCAGTCCTGAAGGATCATACTCTGTCTATGATTCCTTTTAGCTTCGACCTTGAGGAGATCTTATGAATCACTTTAAGTTTCATGAATTTATCTTAAAATTACAAAACAATGATGGCTGTGGCAAAGGACAGTACATTTGAGAGACAAAACAAAAGAAGAAAAAGGCTGACAGTGCTGGAAGCTTTATCAGTAATGAGAATGTGAATTCTAGCACTGAGATCCTACCTCTGTCTGAAACAAGAACTATGAACTGTCTGGACACAAAATTCTGATGAATTTGTGCTCTTGCCTCAGAGATACTTCATGTTTTCATGGGACAGTCTGGAGAAATAAACAGAGCTCTGGCCTTATGGGGAAAGATATCCTTTGTGGTGTAAGCCAACAGCATTCCACAGAGGATGGGAGAGCAGGTTAATGGGACATGGGGATGAAAAGAAAAGTTCATCTAATGGTAAACGTGGCACATCTTTGCCATTGCTAGTTCATGTACACTAGAATATTTTACATTCACTGTAGGCTACAGCCCTTTCTTCTAAAGCTGAGACTACTGTTAATGTTTCTGAAAACTAAAATGTTACTGATCAATTCATGTTTTGCATTTCAGTGTTTTTCCAGCTGTGAGAGCAGTGTAACTGCAATGGTTGGCTGAAATTCTTTTTCTTTTAGAAGGCAGATTAAATAATGAGCATTCTTTTAATATATTAATTGAAGAATTAGCACAACTCTAACAAAAAGTTGTCATCAGTCATATACCTTTTTCTAGTGATTTGCTTTTAGGCAAACACTGTTTACTTCTGCTTAGGCTGATTTGGTTATTAAGAAACCAAAGGGAGCAAGGAGCAGTTTCCCACTTGTTGTCCTGTTTGATGTTGCTTGGACTGTGTCTCCCTGCATTGCAGGGGAACTGAGCCTCTGACAGAATGTTTTGTGTCCTGATTCTGAAGCATTATTGGAGATCACTATATTATCTGAGGCTCATCACTTCAAAGACAGTAAATGCTGAGATGGTGTGCAATCATCTGTCATATCTATCAGGTGGGCAATGGATTCATACTACAAAGTCTTTTAAATTTTGTAGTGATCTTTGAGAACCCTGTCTGAGTTCATATGTGACATGAAGGCACCTTCAGACTCAAACTGGCTCATACCTTGAAATGCTTCACCTTACCCCAGCCGAGCTCTCCCTGAGGTCAGAAGCAGGTGAGCAGTCAGTAGGTGCCTCTGTTTTCTCATTATTGTTTCTAGGTGCATCAATACCAAGTTTAAACACAGCAAACATTTCAGTCTGAAAGTTTATATAGCTGCTAAAGCAAAATTTGTGAATCTTTAAGGAGCTGCTTTCAGTGTGTGTTCAAATACAAACAGATGTCTACTGTATTTTTGATGTGGAGAAGCTTAGGGATATGTTGCTCTTCTAATTGTTCCATTCACAATATTTATTTATACTTACATAATTCTAACTGGATTTCCATATTCTAGCAGTGTTTGTAATGAAATGTGATTTGTACTATTCTGTATCATCTCAGAATGAGACTGGGATATCTGACTAAATAATGTGTGATAAACATTATTACATAAACTTGGTTGTACTTTCAGTTTGGGGCATTCAGCTGCTGTGAACAGCTAACATGGGATTCTTCAGCGTGAATTCCTCGTTTAAGTGAAGATGTATCTCAGTGCTTCATTATTAGGATTCAAACAAACCATTTTTGTAATTTCATTCATTATCTTTTTCTCCTTTGTTCTGTCTTATTCTCTCTTTTACCTTCAGGAAAATCTCCAAAATGTTCAGATTGAGAATTTGCTGTCTCAGCTGTCTTTGCCTTTCCTGGTGCTTTGTGCTCTGAACTGGGTCACATGCAATTTTGCAGTGATACAATCGTCCTTTTTTGTGAGAACCATTCCTCCTCAACTTGCTTCCTCTGCATCTTCAATCTGAGCGCTGTGAAAGATGCACTAAAAGTAAGGCAGAGTTCCTTTATTTAGCTAGAATTTCAGGCTGGAACATTCATAGTACTTTTCCAGAAATCTGCAAAACTATTGCTTCAAGTTCCTTAGTTCTGAAGAATTTAAGCAGAAACTCAATCTTCAAACCCCAGCTATGACTCAGCCATTGTGCAATTGTTTTCTGTGGTAGTAGAGAAACTGATGTTAAGTGATGTCCAACTTTAGTTACTGGACAAATACTGTTGCTGACTGTGGAGCACAACTTCTCTTGTAGCAGCTAAAAGTTTTGAAGTTTATTATAATGTGAGGGGACAGCATATCAGACAAAACTAACAATTAATTATAATGCTAAGACAGGAAATGTACCATTATATTGTCATGGCTTTGGCCATCTAGTCCAATACATACCTCTGGCAGTGGCCAGTCCCACATGAAAAAGTTGCAAGAAAACCTTGCTGGAATTTTATGCTCAAAAAGGGCCGTGTCCTAACCTCAGGCATGTAGAGGCTAACTTGTACCCTCAAGCAGGAAATTTTTAACTGTGATTTTTTCCCTCTGTAGAAAGATTTACGTACAAGCTTTTCAACTCTGCTCTATCTCACTCACTCAGTTTTTCTAAGGTACTGAAGAGGTGTGAACACAGTGTGTGATCTGCAGAGAGTGTCAGTGGGAAATGAGAAATGGTAAAAACTACTGAAAACAGCAGTGTGTGTTTGAAGTTTGATTCCTGTCTTACTTGCTTGTTGCAAAGAGCAGACTGAAGAACCAGATGATACATGTCAGGAAAACTAAGACCCTCATCACTTTACCACAAGAAATATTGCTGATTTCCCTCTGAATGTTTAAGAAGCTATTGCAAAATATGTCCAACATTGGCTGTTCCTCTAAAAGTCTGGGCACTATCCAGGAGCAGACTCAGCAGTGTTAGCATGGTAAGAGACAGGCTTATCTCCAGGAAGTTTAGAAATGAGGAATCCTGGAAATCTCATGAGGTAAGCCAATCTCTGAGAAACTCAGATACACTAGGAAAAATGAAGATGTTCAGACAAGTTGTACAAGCTTTTAGTCAATTGCTAAATTCTGATTATTCATTTCCAAACCTTTGGAGAATCATATAAACCTGTGCCTTTTGCTAAAAGTGTGACCACTGTCATGCCTGTAAGACAAGAGAAAATAGCTGATACGCCATGAGGGCAAAAAGGCATAAACACAAGAAAGTCTCTAAACCACGGCAGTGATCATAAGGGCTTTTACTGACACAGATCATCGGCTCTCTTACAACTCCTAGACTCATCTTGCTTTCCAATTTCTCCTTGCAGCTGGTGGGAATTTGGGCAGCTGAGGATCTAGGCAGGGACTGGGGCAGAAAATCTGTGCAGCCCTTCAGCACTGTGGGTTTGTTCTGCAGCCCAGCACTGCCCGGTGATCGCAGCCTGCAGTGCTCAGGGATGTGGCTGTACACGTAACATCAAACACAAGCGTTTGTGTGGCCTTTGGGTGGAAGGCATTCAACCCTCCTTTATGAGCTGTGTCTTTAAAAAGGTATCTTTTGAGGCATCTTTGAGTAAAGGATAATTTGGTTCTCTCACTCACCTTCAAAAATTAGCTTTAAACGATACCTCAGAAATGGGGGAAGCTCCCTACCTTCCTGCTCATAGACAGGGAATGTTTTCTTGAGGGATCAGATGTCTAGAAGCTTTCACAATGTGCACGAAACAACTTATGACAGAATAACAAGCTGCCCTGTGCCATCACGGCAGCTGGCAGTGAGTCATTGCTTCTGGCCCTGTAATGCAGACCTTGCGTGTCTGGGAAATAATGCCCAGCCAAGTGTGATTGCAGCCTATTATTAAGGCTTTATTTGTGAAATCGGTATAGCTGAGGTCAAACATCTTTCTCTCTATTTTCACATAGTGCTTTTAGACAGCTTTCGATAATGATTTCATTATACCCCTACTACGAAGATATTTTATCTCTTATACAAATTGCTGGTTAATTACTGAGTTGTTTTTCACATCTGATTCGGCTTTTGAGTAAGACAGTATGACATGGAGCCAGAGGCAACACTGACTACAGAAAAAATGGTGTTGCAGCTTTAAAGTGAGTACTAGAATTTCTGAAACAGATGGATGCAGCCTAAGAGTTACTGTAGGTAGTGAAATGCATTGTCTAGAAAGTGAAGTTATTTAGAAACAGTGGTTTACCTGCAGGTCTTCAGGTGATGTGTTGTGTTGGCTTCCTTAGAATGTTCTAGATCCGCTTTGTGTGATAAGGAGGTAGAAAATTACTTTAATTGTAATGTTAACCAGTTCAGAATCGTTCTTTGATTTATGGACTGCATAATCCCATATCCCATATATCTTGCCATGAATGGGAAACCTCAAACCTGGGAGCTGGCTCTGAACAGAGGAGGATGAGGTGGTGTCCTTACTTTCAGAGTGGTTTCCTAAGGTCAAGGACAGAGAACTGGGCACAGGGATATTTTAAAGTATCCTGGGATTACTGTCAGAGATACCTTATCTCTGCTGACTTTCTCCAGATGTTCTTATTTTTGTTGACTGTAGAAGGAATCTGCACAGTGGGCACTGAGGTTTAAGTGGGACTAGTGAAGAGAAATTCCCTTATTTTCTGTTGAAAGACCACAGTACCTTGTGTAGCTGTATTTCAGTCACAGAGAAAATCCAGTCAGCCAATAAGAATATTAATGTGAGTCAAATCTGTAGGATTAAGTTCTGAATTTCTGTTGAGTTTGAATTCTTACTCTTACGAAAATGTTGATATGGCTTTTTCCGTAAAGGAACTGGACAGTTGTAGCAAACATTTGAGCAAAGCATGCTGTGATAGTAACCTTGTACAGAAATACAACTTCCAGCCTTTACCAGTATCACCTGCCAGAGAAAACTTGGCAAGTTGTCTCATTTGGTCAGTGAATGTTGCTAAGGGGAAAATTAATTTGAGATATTCATAGCTCAGCAGAAAGCACTCTTGGTCCCTCAGCTGCGTACTCTGGAAGGGAAATATTCAAATAAATAAAATAAACTCAACATTTTGTATTTACAACAAAAGGAGAGGAACTCAGAAGGTCTCTTATAGGTTGGTAATTCTCAGATTTACTTTTTCACTTATCATTGCTTAAGTAATACTTTTTGTAAAAGTACCAAGATGACTTTTACATCACTGAAACTCTTGTCTTTATCTCTGTTTTATATTGTTATGAATTATGAAAGAATCAAGTTCTCAGTATTTGCCAGGGGAAGTTGTCACTGGTGTCAGTTCATGTAGCCCCTTGATAATCTGTGAAGAAAGGTTTGCTATTTTGTTGGGGAAATTAGCGAAGGAGGCAATCTAAATTCTTACCTCTGCATAAACAAAAAACCCCCCCAAAGAAACCAACCAACCTAAAAACAACAAACAAACAAACAAAAAAAAATTAAATCCCAGTGTCTAAGTTATGCCTCTTATGCAGAGAGGGATGATTTGCCATAAACAGTGACCTTGTGATGTCCTAAAACCCTTTGCCAGTTGCAATTAAATAAAATAAACCTCAAACAGAGGGAAAAAACCCTTAAAGCCTAAACCCCAGAACACATTGTTCGAGGAAGAGGTATTTCCTTCCATACTGAATGTTTCAGCCACCACCGTGCTCAAGAATTTAAGTTTTCAATGTCTTTGCACACATAGAATTATCTTGCACTAATGCAACAATATGTAAGTTGTTGTTCCAAAAATCCTGGGCCCAACTCCAGATTCATCATGTGAACTTGAAAAAGCCAACATGCTTTGGAGTTACAAAAATAGTACTGGATTATTTATTTATATAGCACCCATAAATTTACAGGTTGCTTTACACTCCAGAAATAAATTCTAGTCCCTGGAAGGGTAGTGCCACAGTGAATTCTGGCTGCTAGGTTTAAATAAAAAAAGAAGAAACTCTAATAAATTCTGAGAATTAAAAGAAAAAAAAAAATTAAAAAATCTCATTACTAATCTCTGGTATCCTCTGTATTGTAACTATTTCTGCAGTGAATTAATTTAATTTCTAGTCTAAATGAAAGGCAGAGAAGAATTGCCCCAATATCTCCTAAAAAAAGCATTAAACTCGCACCCTGGAAGCAGAGAACTGAACCATCTGTTGCTGGGTTGTTGAATCCATGTCAAACTCGGCAGCATGTGAGAGTGACGTACAGTGCAGCGTACAGAACAGGGCAGATATTTTTGGTGACATCTGGATGCTTTTTATCTGCTACAAAAACAAGGATTTTGGGGACAACAAACTCTTCACCATATGCACGTACCGCTACAAAACCAGCAAAACCACCGTGGTGTTTGCTCCTCTGGTTTCATATTTCTCTTCAAAAGCCCCACTCTGATGAGGGAGAAAGTTCTAACAGGATATAGAATTTCTTTACTTCCTTGATTTTTATTTCTCTTGCTCATTTTCCTAACGAGTTGGATAAGGTGGCCAGCCTCACCCATCTCTTCCTTGTGTGACTAATTCACTTTGGGCTCAGCAGTTTGTCCTTGATATCCATGATCAGTGTTCCTGCTGCCTGACATGGAACTTGTTTACACTTTATGGTTAGAGCTCAAATACAAGGAAAAAAACAGAAAAAAGAAGCCCAGTTGGATGAAATTTGGAGACTTGCTACTGCAGCATACCTTGGTCATATTTAATCTTCTTACAGCTGACACTTGCTAAAAATTTACTGTTCCGGAAGGATTGGTGGTAGTTCTGTGCTGACTTTATTGGTGTGACAGTGACAAAATCCCAGGGATTTCACTGGAGAAATCTGTAATAAAAGTTTCTCTTAGCTTTAAAATTGTACTTTGAGGTGGCTGAGGGTTTTGTGCTTTTGTTCTTTCTTTTCACAGTGGCATAATTACTGGTCATAGTCCATGTGAGAAATCAATGCAAGCACCTGCAGGCAGAGGAAGTGGTTTCCATTTGCTGTATGGGAGATCTCAGAATAGCTCCTTTACTGTTATTCAGCTGTCACTTCACTTAGGTTTGAATTTAAAGAAAAGTAAGAGACATCTGGTTCTTACTTTGAATTCTCCATGGGAAACACAATAGCAATAATTTCACTGAAGGAGGCTGTCTAGCATCATCTAGTAATGATGGGACTATTTTGGGTTTACTTAACTGTGCAGTGGGTGCTTTTCTTCTGCAGGTAGTGCAGTGTCTCAGATTTTGGTGTACATTTCTTATCCTGTCCAGACTTGTACGTCTTGAATGAAGAATTAAACCAAAAAGCTCAAAGTACTGTGGGATTTTTACACTTCAGTCAGGTCGTTTATGGACCTCAGTTAAGGACAGTAAAGGTACAAGTCAAATGGATTTTCATTCGTAACTATTAGGACCTGATTCTAGTTGTGGTCTCATGTGATTCTGCCGAAATGAGACAGGAATTCTCTTTGTGAAGGAGTGAGTTGAAACCCATTCTTTAGTCTCAGTCTGATATTTATGCCAGAAACACAGTTTTTACCCCCTCATAGGACTTTGGTTTTGCTTGAATAAAAAAAAGAGTCAGCAACCTTGGGACCTGGTCCAGTGGAATGACTGTGACTGACATTTAATGGTCAGTCTGACCTTTACCAGTTCTTCGTGTCATTGCCTTTAAGTGGTTGCTCACAAGGCTCTGAACAGGGCCAGTCTCAAATTCCCTCCACTCTGAATGATTCTTTATTCTCTTCTTGGAAACATTCCTTCTTTGCTTTGTTGATATCTGGTGTTTTGTTTTTAAATGAAAACAATGATGATAAAAATCGTACAATTCAGGGTTAAAACATTGTGTCAGACAAATTAGGTTCTGAATGGTTAGTAGGAAGAATTAGTACTTCTTTGTGGTGCTGTTCTGGGCTATTAAATACTGAGAGAATGATGGACTTTGGATGGTTGATCTGTGTTGTCTTATTCTGCATTCTCTGGACAGCAGAAATCATAATGAAGAAATTCAATTTTCAATACTTGTTTTAAAGAGGCATTGGCATCAATAATGAATCCTGTTGCTCGTGTGCTTACTGTTTGTATTTAGGAACTCATTAACTTAGATTGTATGGGGTTTTAGGAGTGGCAAGGTGTTAGATTTAAAATCCACTGGACTTTACATACAGATGGCTCTTTGATCAAACTGGTCAGGTATATAAATCCTGGAAGCACATCACTACATTAAAACAGGTTTGGTTTAGGAGCTCTATGCTGTTAGTGCTTCTGCTATAGAAGATGTGGACACCCTAAGGTCTGTTGAGGACAAAGAAATAAGGAGAAAAAGATAGCAAGAAGGGTTTAATATGCACAAGATGTAGGCTCATTGCACTTCATAGCAGAAATGCCAGGGTCTGGCTCGTCATTCCTGGTCACTCATTCTGTGTGTTCCTGAGCAGTGTGATGATGTGTATGTGAACACTGAACATTATCTACATACCTACTCTCTATTCAGTGGGAGGTCTCATATTGGCACTATTTTTTATTGAGCTTGTTGGGACTAATGGTAATTCCTCCAGCAATGTGTAAAAATAAGTGAAATTATATTTCAGTATGGAGCTGACATCTCTGGATGCCAAAACAGTTATTGTTTTGTGTGAGGAGTCAGAATGTGCCAAAAATTCTTTCTCTTCTCTTTTCTTCTCTGTTATTAAAGCTTGTTGAAAGCTAAAAAAAGTAGAATGTCATGTCAAGAAGAATAATTGTTAATCTTGGATTTAAAAACTTCAACAGATCAGTGTCACATTGCAAAAGGAACAGCTATCTCTTCATCAAAATATCTGTTGGGAAGAACACTTTGCTGAGGAACTCCTCTAAATATATGGAACTGAATCTTGCTCCTCAGAACTGTCCAGTCTCGTTTGCACTTTGCATTCACTCATCCAAAGAAACCCAGAGGCAGAACGAAATGCTGGGATTGGGATACCCACTGGTAGGTACTGTGCAGTAAGCAGCTCTGTCTCACAACATTTGCAACCTCAAAAACAAGGAGAAGAGCAGACTGAGAAGACAGAACTGTGTGTTTCACCACCAAAAGGGCCCTCGTGAGTCATGAAGTCAGGCCTGAGTCACACACTCTCTGTAGTGCAGGGTTGGGGTTCCAGTGCTTTGCCCATTGAGCTCCAGGGGATTTATCTGTGCTGCTGCCTTCACACCACCAAAGTGCCCTTTGCATTCATGGACCTGCCAGTCTGGCTCCAGGGGTGTTGCTGTGGGGTCTGTGCCTGACTCTCCAGGAGGGACAAGAGGATGGAGGCTCCCTGGCCAACGAGGAAAGAGCCCTGACAAAAAGCACCTGATCCTCAGGAGCAGCTGAGTTCTCAACAGTGTTTGAGGTGTGAATGTAAAGAAAGCATTTAATACAGAGCAGTGGGAGGTGTATTAGAGTTTTTAAAGGATTTCCTTTAGAACATGAACACTGTTCTGAGCAAATTATTCCGAGCCATCGCTACTCCCAGTTCTTCCTGCATTTCATTTCTCCAACTCCTACTCTTTATTTTGTTAGAAAAGTAGAAGTTAACTGTTAGGCCATTGTGTTCTTCAAAATGAGTCAATTCTGCCATCTCCAACAGAGTTCAGTTTGAGTTTAGCTTCTGACTAAGATGAAGTACAATTAAAATGGGGAAAGTGGCACAGTGCTTAGTACTGTGTCTGCTAATTGCTGCTGTACTTTCATTTCTTGTGACAGCTCTCCATGATGCATTATCACTCTGGTGGGTTCCCCCCACCTTTAGCAGCTTTTCCTTAGATTAATTTCTGAGTGTTGCTGCACATTGGTGTGCTGAGCACTTGGAACAATTTGCAACTATTAAGTCTGGTCCCGAGTTTGCTACTATTAAAGTTCATATTTGATCTTCTGCCTCTTGTAATCACAGGAGGAGATGTGGCTTTGTTGCTGCTTTCATGTTCTCCATTTCCCCCTCTCCTCTCTCTCCTCGTGCCCTTCAAACAGATTGTTCCAGTCTGAGTGAATTGCAGTGCTGCAGAGTATGAGGTAGGAGGGATGCCATGGAGGTAAAACACAGGGAGCAAAGCTGAATATTACTTACTTCCACTGTGATTGCAATAATTTGTTTCAGTCACTCTTGCATTTCTTGTCTGCTCTTCTAAGAAAATTTTGCAACCCTGAAGTTGTCTCCAGACTTTCAATATTTAAAATCCGTGTTGGAATTCCAAAATGTAAATCCAAAATTAAAACATGCAAAAGTTCAGAATATTCAAAGATGTGAAGACAATGTGATCTGATTTTATATCTTTATTATGATCTTTATTTCGTTGATATTAGAGCAAGGAATGCCTACAAGTGTTCTGTGCTCCTATGGAGTAAAACCCATTCTTGCCTTTGGGATTTCAGAAATAAAACAGACAAAATAGTGGGGAGATTGTAGATTATGAAGATAATCATGATTAATTTAATTCTTTAGGTCAGCTAGGGAATCTGAAACTAGATCTTTTGAATCTCATTCTAGTATCTTAGTCATTTTTTTCTCTCCTATTTACATCTCAGGTTTTGTGTCAACCTTCCCTACTTCTCCTCTCTTCTGGGCTAAAGAATCAAATAATCAGATGACATTCTTGAAAATTTATCCTCCTTGAAATTTATGGCCAAACCTGTATTAGCTCCAGGAATTAACTCTGCTTTTTTATGGGAAGAGCAGTAATCTCAGGATTTGATTAGGAGAAAAATGTTACTGAATGAAGCCATTAGCTGCAAGATCCCCTCATCCCATGGGCGAGACCAGCTGTAGAGCCAAAGGGTCTATCCTTCGTTTTAGGAAGAAATACCAGACCAAATTCTGGTGTGTCTCTGCTGATTTTTGTGCTTCAATTTCATTCTCCACTAATGATTCATTTGGTGAAGCCGTCTGCCCACGGAAGTGCCTGAATCAAACAGTTATTCCTACACAGATCACAAATTGGAAATGGGAGAAGCAGGCATTCTGTCAATGGTTAAATGACTAATTTGACAGTAGGCCATTCTTCCAAGAGTAAAATGCTCCCAGAGAAATGAGTGGGCTCAAAGGGAGGCTGAGGCCATCCACGATGGCTACACACGGTTCTCACATAAATATGTCCTTAATAGTTACTCTTAATACTTCATTGATTGATAGGTCATAAACTTCTGACACTAAAAGTGCAGAGATAAGGAAACAAAAGGAGTTTCAGAAGTGGAATGAAAGCCAGGGGAGTTTTCCAGTTGTACAGATCTATATTTTTCTTTGTTTGTAGTTCAAATTCTTGAGCTTGCCAGATTAGTGAATAAGAATCTTTTGTCCTTTTCCAGTAAATATCTTGATAATCTGTAGGAAGAGCGGGCATGGAAAGCTGCTGCAGCTCCATGTTCATGTCTGTCTGCTGATAACAGACAAAGGGCTGGGCTAACACAAACACATGGTGCTAGGAGTTCCAGTGACATGATCCTTTTCCAAAAGGAAATTCAAGACAGTCGAATTCCATCTATTTTAATACATATCTGAGATATCAATCATGCACTGCTTGTAGGCAAGGATTACAAATGCAGAAGTGAGTAGCTGTGCTGCTCCCACTGTATCTGAAACACGGAAATATGGGACTTCCAGGGCCAAAATTCAGATAAAGAACTTGTGTGCCATTTAGGAACCCACATAAATGTCCAGATTTTTAAAAGAATACATGTCAGTAGATGCTGGCTTTACCAGATAACACGAAGCATTTTTGGAAATTTGGCTCTCCCCCAGGTGTTTGAAAAGGAGCTAATTCCTTTTGAACGATGTGTGCATAGAAATTCCTCGGAAAAAGCCTTTGGCACTCACGACTGATCAGATACACAATAACACTGAGGTTTGTTTGACGCTTTATTTTTGTTTGCAGCCTCGGGAAGGGATCGGCTCCATCCGCACCTCGCTGCCCACGCGGCGGCGCCCGCGGCAGCGCCCGAGCCCTGTTCCCAAAATCCCGGCCGTTCCCAAATCCCGGCCGTTCCCAAAATCCCGGCTGCTCCCAAATCCCGGCCGTTCCCAAATCCCGGCCGTTCCCAAAATCCCGGCCGTTCCCAAAATCCCGGCCGTTCCCAAATCCCGGCCGTTCCCAAATCCCGGCCGTTCCCAAAATCCCGGCCGTTCCCAAATCCCGGCCGTTCCCAAACCCCGGCTGCTCCCAAAATCCCGGCCGTTCCCAAAATCCCGGCTGTTCCAAACCCCGGCCGTTCCCAAATCCCGGCCGTTCCCAAAATCCCGGCCGTTCCCAAAATCCCGGCCGTTCCCAAATCCCGGCCGTTCCCAAAATCCCGGCTGCTCCCAAATCCCGGCCGTTCCCAAACCCCGGCTGCTCCCAAATCCCGGCTGCTCTCAAATCCCGGCCGTTCCCAAAATCCCGGCCGTTCCCCAAACCCTGGCTGTTCCCAAATCCCGGTTGTTCCCAAATCCCGGTTGTTCCCAAAATCCCGGCTCCGGGAGGGCTCCGCGGTGTGCGAGGCTCCGGCTGGAGCAGGGACCTTTGGCCTGGGTGTCAGCGTCCTCCCCTATCCGAGCTCCATCAGGATTTCGAGGTCTTTAACTCAGCTGTATTTTCTCCCTCCGTGAGCCGGCAGTTTTAAAAATACTTTGTGAATATCAAATCTTTGCCGAGATACATTAATCTTTGATATCCAAGCAGCCTGAATCCTCATCTGTTTTTTCATCCCTGCGTCTCTTTATTATGCCTTCTTGTATTTGCTAGTTGTAGGATTGTTTTCTTCCCCTTTTTGCATCTCTTTTGGGTCACCAAACACCTTTCAGCAGAATCACAGCGTTTTTGCCTGTTTTGCACTCAGAAACTCCTATCTGCTCTCAAAAACTCTTATTCAGAAAGATTTATCTCTCCCATGCTTCCTCCGTCCTCTGTGGTGAGAGTATCCCTTTGTTTTACTGATGCCAATGGATGTACAGGTAGTGCCATGGAATTTATCGGGGCATTTCACACAAAGGGGAAAACAAAAGGGCAGGGCCAGGGGTAGCTGATGGGTATAAGCTGGATTTGCAGGTGTATTGCTCAGGCAAACCCACAAACTATAAATACAACCAAGCTTCCTAGAACTTTGTGTTGGTTAAAAAGTGCTCCGAATTCTTCATGTTGTGATGTAGGCTGTTGGGTTTCAATTTTTTTTCTTTTTTTCCAGAGTCCTTCTTTTCAGATCTTAATTCTCCCTTCATGAAAGCACAAGGCTTGGCTCTTAGTTCCATATGTCTTTATAAGCCCACACCCTGAACACAAAATAGTGTTGAAGATCACTCCCTTGTCTTATCCTGCCAAATACAAACTTTAAAGGGGTTTGGGATATGGATGTTCTTTTGTCCTGCTCAACAGACCCCTGACTGAGATAATATCCTTAGGGTTATGAAGTATTATTGAAAGGAAGCACAAGAACACTGTGCTCTAGTTCTGCATGTGGCTTTAATTATAGATTCTCCTGAATCCTTTTCATACCTGCTCTTAAATTTTTTCTTCTTGAAATTTCTTCCACTCTGTAATGATTCTTTTCAAATGAGTTTTAAAAATGCTATATAGGACCTAACTATACAGAATTAAGAGATCCCGATATTACTTTTCATCTTCTTGTTTCTAATTCAGCCTGACAAGCTGTGCAGAATAGCTTGAAGAACTGGGGCCTCTTCCTCATGAAAGCACCTATAAATTAAAAGCAAAGGAGTTTGAGCTGCTTTTCATTATCTTACATCCAATGGCTGAATTTACACACCAAACAAAACAGTATCATCATCTTACAAAGTAATGTTTGGGGAAAACACGTGTTTCAGAATTTTTTTTTTTTTTTGATGCTCAGTAATAGCAGCACTTCATTTCTTCTAGATAAATATTTATACAAGCGTGCACTGTAAACCAAGAAAGCCCAGGGTCTGAGGCCCTTCAGCAAAGAATCTCTCATTTTCTATGATGATTTTTTTTTTTCCTGAGCTGTTTTATAAGTATTAACCACTGAGGGAGTTAAGAACCTAAAAAGAAAATATTTTTGAATACTGGAAGGAGATCAGTTTCCTTTCCCTAGACATGATGTTACTCAGTGCAAACTACAGCCTTAAGTAAAAACAAAGTGTGCATTGAGAAACATTTTGCAGAACAGCTGCATTTCTGAGATGTTGTAGGCAGGGAAAGTTCTACCCCTGGATTCCCTTCAGGTGTCTCAGAATTTTCTGGTGCCCTGGTGCTAAAAGGATATGAGAAAAATTCTGTTTAAAAATTGGCCGCCAGAAAAGTCTTACTTTTAGGAAAACACACCCTCCCCACACCCCTTTAAATTCTTAAGTACTCTTTAGAATCAAGGAATGAACCTGAAGATGAGGTGGGAACTCTCCTGTCCTAGAAACTGGGCTGTGTCAGGAAAAAATCATTGTGCTGATTTGGTTTTATGTCTTTTTAATGATGGGACTTCATTAAGAGACCAATTAATTCATTGTTCATAACAGTGACTACTGCTGTATTCCAGTCTACATTTTCCCAAACAACCCCTGTGCCTTCAGTACCTGCCTTTAGAGATGTTTATTATGTTGAGTGCAGGGGCCAGATATTTCAGGACAAAGAGGGGTAGTTTCAAAGGAGTCAGAAGAAGTTATGCCTCCAGCTGAAACTGGAATGGATGGCACAGTAAACTGGGATTTTCCGTGTCAGTTTTGGGCAAGATAACTTGCCCAAAATGATAAAGGAAACTGAGGCTAGAAACTAAGAAATAATTTGTTGGCTTTAATGCTCTTGTACCAGTTTTTATCAACCCCCTGAAGTCTCTACCATTACAGTTCCTCACCTGACTATTTCAGCATTATTGAGGAGCTTCTTCCTAGTCCTTTTCCTGGAATTGAACTTGTTTGCAGAGGTAAAATGGCTTGCTAAATAAAGCAAATTCAAGAGTGTTCCTATCCCAAACCAATTCAGATGTAGTACAGGAAAAATAAAATGAAGTTCTAAAAAGTTATTTTGCACTCATTAATGGAATGTTCATTTGATACAAAGTCATTGCACAGTCCTGTGGCAGACTAAGGGAGAAATGAGTACATGCAAAGTGGCCTAAAACATCCACTGTAAAACTGTTAAACTAAGGGAATTGTGTAAAATTTGGTTGTTGTACTTGGCTGGCTTTACATGTACTTTTTTCAGTTTTGATTTGAGTTGTGGTTTTAACTCTGTTTAGAACTGGGCCAGAACCACAACCGTGGATCCAAATACCCACAAATCCTGGCCCAGATCTGAATTTTTCATGTAGAATTCATTTCTGATTCAAAAGAACCCCCAAATTTGGGCAAAATTCTATCAAAACCACTAAACTGCACTGGCTGGAGTGCCAAGCCACAGTTCAGCCCAGGTTTGTTTGAAAATGACTAAAAACTGGTCACAGATTCTGTTGAATGTGATCCAAAATGGAATCATAGTATTTAGAAACTTCAGCAAACTGAGGCAGAACTCAGTAGTTGCAATAAAACCAAAATTGTGAGGTCTTAATTTCTTTTTGTGGACATTTCTTGCAGTTCAGCAAACCCATCCTGAGAACTGCACTGGTTCAGGGCAACTGGTAGTTCAGAGACCTTGTGTGCTTCAGAGTAATTCTTAAAGGGCTGAAAGCAATGATGGAAATGTATCAGTTTCCTCTCTTATGCTTTTTCCATTTTTAGTGGAGTTGCTCTTGTTCTGTTCTGCCTTCTGCACAATTAAAATAAAAGCCTTTGAAGTGTCTGAATTTGCATATTTTATTTTTTTCCAGAGACTTTGTCACAGCCTCTTATGGAAGTGATAGCATTAAATTGGAGCAGCACAATGAATTCCAGGAAGCGAGTAATCTTCATTAAGCTTGTTTATTTGCAGGAGCTCCATTAAATTAAGAATGCTTATCAGGCTATGTCTGCACTGATGAAACCAATTCTGCTGTTTGCCTTGAGGGATTGGTTCCCTACCTGACACCTCGGGGTCCTGGATTTTAATCGTGTCTTTGGCAAACCCAGTAGATCATCAGGTCAAAACTGACATCTAACCTCTAGTACAAGATCAGTCTTTATAGTGACTTTTACATATTCTGCATTTTACAGATTAAGAAATAGGTTTACAACCCAGTGCATGACTTAAAACAGGTGAAAGAAACTTGGTTTTGAGATATTTCTGTTGTGTAAGGGCAGGTGTAGTTTTGGGCTGATCCAGTCTGAGGTGTGAGTGCTGGTGCATTCTCTTAAAATCAGAAGCAAAAGAGAGACTAATCAATTCTGAATTAAACAAATGGCAGAATTCCAGTCTAATACCTTGAAAAGAAAGTCATAAAGCATGAAAGAAATTTTAATTTCCCCCTATGTGTATTTAATGATGACTGTAAGTCAGTGGTGAGGTTCTTCTCCAAATAACTTAGGTAGAAATTTACACTTTTTTGAAATGCCAGTGAAAGTAATTTTGATGTGTTTGAATTCTCCTGCACTGCAACACAAATATTTGGAAACATTCACCCCTCTGAAAGAGTAATTGTTGTGGTGAGTTGGATACATTATTAGCTACAGATAGGAGGCCTCCAAAAAAGGGCTCCCCATAAAGACATTTGTGCTCTCACTTAATTAACCCAATGGCATTTGGTTCCAGCAAAGCCCTTCTGCTACATAATGACAAGAAAAAGAAGATATTAGTGAAGATCTGGGTAGAGATGAATACACATCTGCTTGTATTTGCTTTCCTGGCATGACCTGTTAGGTTGCTCTTTAGGACTGAAATTAAAAATGTAGGGAATTGAAGATTTTAATGAAAAAAAACCCAAACAAACCAACACTCGTCTCTTCTCCTAATTGAAAATGTAGAATGACATAATGGAGAGAAGCTGAACTTGTGAATGCTTTGGGTTTGTATTTCTATTGCAGGAGCTGTGTGTGTGCTCTTGTGTGTATGTATCAATTATAAATATATATCTGCTTTTGCAGTGACAGACTATTTTAAGGTGGCTCAAACAGTTATTGGTACCAAACTGCTTGATAATGAATGTCTGGGAAACTGTGATGACAGATCAAAGGATCAGCATTTTAGGTTTCCATTCCTGGTGTATCTAGTTTAGATTGACTGTAAATAAAGTTCTAGTCAAGTTCCAAATGAGCAAGGCAGGGTCTTACAGGGTAGGGTAGCATTATCTTGGGAGTATTGCTGAAACATCCTTCTGGAGGGGGCTGATCTGTGAGAGTTGTGCAGAGATTTGTAAGCCTTGATTTTTAGCGAAGATTGCCTAAAGCAATATTAATTGAATATGCATCTTTCTGATAAACATACTGTACTTCTGAAACTGTTGTCATCAACATGACAACAAATGAGTGTGGAAAAATAAAATCCTTGAGCAAAAGGCAGATTTGCTGATGAGAAACTCCACTGGGAAGTCTGGTGCTTGCCATTCCCTTTGTAAACAACTGGACCCATGTGGCTGTGTCAGACGGACTCTGTTTGTGTGCAGGGGTGGTTGGGCTCTGCCTTTGTGTCAGAGGAAGAGGGAAGGAGATGAAAAGTGATGGCAACAAAATGAATATGCAAAAAAGGAGGAATCTGATCCAGGGACAGGAGCTGTAGGCTGGGGTTTAATGTTATGGATTAGTCTGTTACAGTTTGTTTCCTCTTTAGGATGTTTTTTTCCAGTTGCTTTTCTGGTGTGTGTGGTCTTCACTCAGCAGAGCTTGTGTCATCTTTTTCATCTGGTTGTAAAGAAGTTTTTTGGCTACACATACCTTTGCTACAAGGATCTTGAATGATATTTCTTCGGGGTTTCTGAACTACATGGAATATGGAGCTGAGAAGAATGCACTTACAAAGGTTTAGGTTTCATTTAAATTTGCAGGGACTTGGTTGCACTGGTCTTCCATGTAACCTAAAAAAATCTATAATGATTTGGAAATAAGGATAGAGAAATCCAAGCCTCTACACTGCACTTGAATGAGGACTGTACTTACACCATAACTAGAGTGAATTTGAAAGATCTACTTCTCCCTGTTCCTTCTGCCTTTGTACAGATGTGTATGCTGTAAAAGTTATTTATAGGATTCATTTAAATTCCACATTTTCCCCAGTACATTTTCCACCTTCTTTTTCACAGTACTTACTTGTAAAATCAATAGTCTCAAACAGCTTTACTTTTTAAACTCCCCCTACCTTCCTTTAAAGCTTAGAGGGTTCTATGTGTTTCCATGGAGCCACTTCTAAGCAGACAGAAACAAACTCCAGCACAAAAGTTCATTTTTAAGGAAATCCAGTGCTGGTTTATATTATGAAGAGCCTAATCACACTTGGCTTCTGCAGGTGCAGAGTTTAAAATGAAATTGTCAATATTCAAAACACCTGGTGCATATTTTTGTTGCAGATAGGAGGTTCTACACTGTAACTGGGTAAAATACCCTGGGAAAAGGACTTCATAGTCTACTACAGATTTATTTTTAATACCTCTCTCCTTTAATAAGGTGTTTCACAGCATCCACATATCAGGATTATTGTTACTTTGACCTATGAGGAAAAAATACCCAAAGCTGGAAAAACGAGGTAACATCAGAGCATTCATTACAATTACATGAATATTAATTAAGAAGAATAAATGGGTTTTGGAGGTTTCTGTGCAGGGAGGTTTATTCTAAAAACAGCTATCAGGATCCTTAAGTGCTGTTCCTCTGGTGAACAACAGTAGAACTGACTTTGTTTGCACTTAAGGTTTGGCCTCCTCTGTTCAGCAATTCCCATGTAATAACAAAACAGTGACAAAGCTGAATTTGACTCATAACAGAATCAAGATTTCTCTTGATTTCAGATTTACCAAAACAGTGGCTGGACAGTTGCCTTAGTTCACTACAGATATATGAGCTCTATTCACAGTTGTTTCCTCAGTGTGATTCTGATTTCAACAGTTCTGAAATTTAGAGCTTGTCAAGCTCCTTTGTGATTGACTTAATCTTTCACTGAAGGATCTCATGGATTTATAGCTGAGATCCTGACTTCAAAATATTTTTTATTTCTCCCAGTTTCCTTTACCACTGCCCCTACCAAGAAAAGAAAGCAAATAGTGGATTTTTGACAACTGCTTATAGCACAACATAGGGAAAACTTCAAAACACAGAGAAATGAAAATGCTTGGACTTTTTGTTCTTATCATCTTTTTTTTCTTCCCCCCATTTCAAATTGTATTTATATTTGCCTCTGATTCTCATGTTACTTTCTTCTTCAAGCTGCCAAAAGTCTTCAACTGTGGTGCTGGAGATTAAATGGCAAATTTCTGGCAAACATCACAGAGCTTTGTTTTCAATGAAGAATCAAATCTATCCTCTGATTAACAGGAGAATCACTTTACTTGCACTATCATTTATGTTCATAGTTCTTGGATTTGTTGTCATTTGCACATAGAAACATGACATTTGCATATGCAAATGGTGCATTTATGTGTCTTGTGCTTTGAAAACAGTACACAAGGTACAATACCCACAGTGGTCTGAAGAACAAACACACAGAATCAAACTGGTAGCTGCTGAAGAGAAGAATGACAGAATAATTATGGCAAATGTGCAAATACTCTGAGAGAATCAAGAACATTATGTTAAATACCTGTTGTCAGTGGGGTCAGCCATAAAATCCTCATCTGCTGTTCCACAGGACCCAGTCCACCCCTCACGTACTTTTATGTGGGAGGAGAGAGAACTGACACTGAACTGACGGCCTGGCCGAGCATCAAAGTGTTTTGTAAAAGCCCTGCTGTTTGTGCTGATTCAAAGAATTAATTATTTTACATTTGCAGAAATCAAAGCACGTTCTGACATTAATGAGAACAGGAAAGAGGAAAGCAGACGATAGTAGGACCAGTGGACATCAGCACTGATGTTGGCTACCCCACGCCACAGGAACTGCTCCCTTAAACTCTCTTAAAAGTGCACCCAGACTGTGCATAGGATGTCTTTGTGGAGGAGGCTTTGATCTGTCGAATGAACCTGACCTGTTTGCTGTGTTTTAGGCAGACAGTGGAAACACAAGACGTGAGACATCAGAGACAGATGATAGGAAATGGACTCTCAGGGCAGAAAACTAGGGAGAACACAGATATGCCTGAATGACCAAAATGAAAATCTGAGCTCCATGTGTTTTTCCATTGAGGAATATTGCAGGTCAGGATCTTCTTTTACTTCTTTGAGGGTTAGAACAAACTCCCCTGCTTGCTTCCCCCCTTCCCTGCCCCGATGACCTGGAGAAGAAGCCTGTTGCAGAGAGCAGAATTCCGGAGGGAAATTCATGTGGACACAGTACCAGGCTGAGAGAGGATCTTGAGTACACTGCTCTCTGGGCAGCTCAGCTTGAATCTGCATGGGCAGATGATGGTAGGATGGCGGGAACAGTTTTAAACTAAAATAGGTGAGATTTAGATTAGATGTTAGGATGAAATTCCTTACTCAGAGGGTGGTGAGACACTGGCAGAGGTTGTCCAGAGAAGCTGTGGCTGCCCCATCCCTGGAAGTGTCCAAGGCTAGGTTGGATGGGGCTTGGAGCAGCCTGGGATAGTGGAAGGTGTCCCTGGCTTTAAGGTCCCTTCCAACCCAAACGATTCCATGGTTCTGTGAATTATTCTACAAGGAACAGGTCTGGCATGGATCAGAGTGGTAAAGAATCCCAGTCAAAGATTGATAGTCCTGTTAAAGTCTTAGCAGCTTCTGGCTCTACTCAGTAAATACCCCCATGCAGATTTCCTACAGCTGTGGCTGCAGACAGGCAGCGGTCTGGGTACATCCCTTTTGGTTCTCTCAGTCTCAATGAGCCTGGAAAAGTCCTCAGACTGCCATTTCTGTGTGCACCACACCACAGGCCACAAACCCCTTCCCAACAGCCTGCGCCACACCAAAGATCAATAGTGAAACAGCAAAAGCCACAAACTGTGATGTGCCTCAGGAAGGGAGTGAGGAGATGAAGGGCATTGCCAATGTGAATGAGATCTACATGAAAGAGCCTCGTCATTGCACTGCTTTCATGGATTAAAGGAACAATTGAGCAGAAGAATGAGAAGGCGGTGCCAAGAGGAAGAGAAAATATGGAGGAGGGAAGCAGGGTTTCTCTGGTTAAACCATTCCAGTCACGTTCTTGGCGCACAAGCAGAAAAGCACAGCTGCTTTACATCTGCTGAGAGCACTGGAACTGAACAGGCACCAGCATAAGTATTCTCAGCCTGTTCAGATGAGGGGTTTTTTTGCTCTGGTATGGATACAATACTTTTTGTAATTAGTAACATGGAAAACTGTTTTCTAATGCCACTGCAATAACTGATTTGGCTTCTAAATGTTTTCTCTCAAAGGTCAGGCCTGTAGGGACTTACAAAAGGCTAATTTTGTCACTAGAGTGTCAGACCTGATGCCCACCCTGAGAGACACAATAACCACTGAATTACACAATTTAAATGTTGTGTGCTTGTATCAATGAAAAACTCTGACAATATTCTTTCATGTAGCATCTTGATTATATTTCTTGTAGTAAATTTCTCCAAGTATTTTATGGCTTTGTGCCTAAAGTGAGGCCCACATCCCTGGATATTAATGTAATACAAAGATAACAATAACAGTACCCTTTTTCTTTACCTAATTTATAGTCCTTGGTGCATATTTTGAGTATGGCTCTGAAGTCTGCTAAAACCTTCAGATGACATGAGGGAAGTGCAAATAAATGCAATATGAAGAAATCTTAAATCCTAGCTCAGCATCTCTGTTTGATCCTCTACACTACCCAGCAACAGCCAGGAGGTAACAGGAACTAATAAACATATAAATTGATGTGATTGACTTAAATTAACCCATTCACTGACACTGCTGCTAGAGGGATCATATATTTCAAACTCAGGCTCATTCTTTGTGTGCAAGTAAAGCTTCAGCTAGTATTGATAAGTATTTTGCCTGCATGAGTTATAAGAATGAAGACTTTAAAGATGAAGAGAATATCAAATCAAAGAGAGGCTCTGTTATACAAATTAAAGCCTGACACAGACCCAAAGAGCTTGAATCTGGGATTCTAAACTCACTGCTATCAGCAAGAACAGCTTTGGGTCTTCTATCCTTGGCTGCTTCTATTATTCAGTAAGGTTCTTTTAGCTTCATATTAGCTGATAATACACCTGTGTGGGTGACAAGAACTGCAACTGTGCTAATTATGGCAGAGAGCAGCAGTGTGTTCTTCAGCCTAGCTCCACACTGGGACTGTGCTTGGATGTCCCGTGGCTGTCTGCATCTCACACAAGCACTGGTGCTTTCAAACAAGCATATGAAAGAAATTGGCATTTCCCAATGGCCTTATGAATATTTAAAGGTGAAAGACCATATTGTCCGAGTTACCTGGAATAGCAGACTGGTGTTTACTTTCATGTTTTGGGGCTCTGTGTGTGTGTCTAGGTGCAGTAAATGTGCAGGTAGAACTGTAAAACAGGGAGTTCTGATCTGTGGAGCAGCTTTCTGTGTTTGTTGTAGCTTTAACTGCATCTCAGCCATATGCCTTGTGCAGCATGTTGAGCAAACACCTTTTTTTATAATTCTTGTATCTCAGGAGAAACACTGACAGGGCCATGGCAAACTGCTCATTCAACTAAATGTCGGTGAAGAGGCTGCTGAGGATCAGGCTTTTGGAAAAGATTCAATGCCACCGTCTAGACAGAGGCAAGAAACAAGGGCTCCCTTTCCCCTCATCCCCTTGGAGCCTCATCACAGAGCTGTGCAAGCCTGCTAATTAAACTGGAGTTTTGCACTTCACCCTTAGGAGTTTCTATCTTAAAAAAAAGTAGGTCATTTGATTGACATGTATTCTTCAGCATCCTAATCTCCAGTGAGGAAATGATGAAAAATGAGCTGCGCTGAATGCAGACAAAACTGAGGCTACACGGAAACTGAACGTTGGATTACATAAAAGGCTGAATAAGCCACCAATCCCACATGAGGAGGAGTGGGAATAAGGAGGAACAGTGCAGAAAGCCACACTTTTGCTGTGGTTAACAGAGATTGCTGTTATTTGCTGGATAATTTCCACTCACCCTGATGGAACACCAGATTTCAAATGGTGAGTTTGTTTCAGTGGTGGTCCGTGACACTGGGTCCAGGCAAGAAATGAAGAAAACAAGGCCAGTACTGGGACATAGAAAGGTCTTGGTTGGGAAATGGAGCTCAGAATTGGCAGCAGTGTCTTACTAAGGGCTGCATCCAGACACAGGCTGCCCAGTCATCCTGAGAAACTGAAGCAGGATGGTCAATGGAATTGGATAATAGCCAAGAACTGATTGTATTTACACATTTAGAGACAGGCCTTGTAGAACTGTGCACTAATGCACCACTGGTTTAGAGGGTGTTGATGGAGGCCTGTTTGTATCCCAGCTGCTCAGACACTCCCAAAGTTATCCAAGAGAAGGATTGGGAAAGGGTGACTCTTAAACACTGTCTGCTGCCAGAGTTCCTCATATCAGAATGAGATACCCAGATGGGATTCTCCATCACTTCCACTGAGACATTCCATGCTTATGAGCAGAGAGTTTGGAAAAAGGAACAAAATGGCTTGGCCAGGGACTAATTTCCACACAAAACTTCTGCTGGTGAACTCTTCAGTGCTTGCACCCCAGAGTGTGTTGTGCATATTTCTGTGCAGTCCAGCAGGTCCTGGGCTGAAGAGCAGCATTAGGTCTTCCCTTTACTTTTGGGAACCATGTTCCAGCAATCAGTGCGATCAGGTCTGCCACTGTATGAACTGTGCAGTGCCCAGCATGTTCAGAAGTTCCACTTGCTTTGGGATGCTTCCATTTGTGAATGCTCATTTTCCCACAGCACATCCAGGCCTGATTTTCAGAAAATAGAAGCTGAGCATTTGTGAAAAGAAGGGACCCTCGAGTCACCCCAGACTGTATACTCAGATATGAGCTGTGACTCACTTAAAAATGTAATTCAGTATTTTTATAGGAGGCTTTTTTTTTTTTTTTAAATCTAACAATATTTGTATTATTAAATTTATACCAAATGTGTATTTGGAAGTATTTCTCACTGATTAGTATAGAGACATCTTGGGTGTCACAGTAAATTCATGAGCGTCTGTTTTTCATTGTAGTGAGAAAGCTGTGAGAAAGCATCCAAGGGAGACTATTCAGCAGTAAGAATTAGGCATCGATGGTGAGGTGGAATACAGGGTTCTTTGAGCATTTCCTCCTGAATGACTCCATGCCTGGAGGTTAAATATCTAACAGATCTTTTCCTTCTCCTAATGCCAAAACGCAAAATTACTTGCAAGGTAGATGTTGTTCTGGAAATGTGTTTCTAAGGTTGGTTTCTAAGGTGGTGTAATAAGGTGCTGCAATAGCTTGTGGCCTGTTTGGAGCTATGTTTAAAATTACTAAAGAGGGTTGAAAAAAGGAAACAGGGCAGTATGGAAAAGCCTCTTTCCTCTGCATATTCTGCTGCTTCTTCACCTTTTCTTGGAAAATTTTGTCTGCGTATTTAGTGTTAATGCATAATTTTATGAGGAAGAGTTATAAAATTATTTGTATTAAAAAGTGAGCAGTGTGTCTTTTGGGAACATAGAAATCCTGGGTTTCAGCCGATGCTAATGCTGGGTTTAAAACAAATGCACCCAGGCTCCAAGCAAACCTAAAGCCTGTGTCTGTCCATGAACACTGGTTCTCTATGACCTTCCTTTACTCTTCTGTAGACCTTGTAGACCAGAAAAATGCTTCCCTGGAAGGTTTAGTCAGATAATGTTTGAGATCCTTGAGGAAAGGTCGTCACTGCAAGGAGCTGAGCTCTGGTGACATGACTGCAAAATTAAAAAAAAAGCAAAAAGGTATAACTATGGCACAGCTAAAAATAGAGACTGAAATTCCTCTTCATTCTCAAGCCATATAAGGATCTGTGCATAGCTATGTCAGGCAGGATCCTCATGCAAAAAGAGATGAAGTTTTGGCTGATTTACCATGGGAAGCATCATGTTCATATGTTTCCTTTGTAGAGCTAAATCATAATTCTGAAGTTGTCAGAAGGCCGCTCTTTAAATTAGAGTAATTTATTGCTGTGTGTGCCCAAGAACAGCTACAAATGTAAACACAGGCACTCCCTTGGCTATATCCACTGCACTTTTCCAATCATTTCCAAGTGGAAAACAAACCTAACAAAGAATGAAGCAAAATTTCTCTGCCATTCACAATCAGAAGACTAATTCTTCTTTTCTAGTGCCTATAAACAGTAGACCAGAGTCTGGTCTTTGTCTGGAATTTCCAGTGACACTGCTGGCAGTGCCAGGCACGGATGACATGCAGGGAAAATACATTGGCTTTGTGCAGAAATCTCCTTGCTATTAAACATCTCATCTACCTGTGTGTGCACACGTGCTCCTGCAATACAGGGATATGTAGAGGCTGTTTCACACTCCAAAATTAGTATTTAAGGGAAATGATATATGCAGTACCTTGATACTCACAGTGCCCTTGTGGCAGCACATTCCTGAAGCATTGCCTGTGTGATACATTGATGAGGTGGTTTATATTTTCATGTGACAGAATGGTGAATGAACTTGACCTGGTAAATCTTGTGGGACTGTGAGGTAGTGAACTGTGCAAATGTAAAATGGCACACACCCACCTCAAGGTTCCCTACAGTGATTCTAGGATTCCCATCTGGTGACACAGGGTTCCCTGCTTTTTGGCAGTGTTGGAGAGAAAAGGTGCCCCAAGATGCTGAGGAAGAGAAGGAGAAGGTCAATTAAATAAAAGCTCCTCCTGCTGTTGGCAAAGAAACATCGTAGAATCTGATTCATGAACGTGCAGGTTTTGTTTATACCCATTTTGTGGCTGATTTGTATTTGGAATGAGGTCCAAACCACAGTCACATAATCTCTTTTTGCAGCCCAATTTGTTCTCAAATGCAAAACAAATAAACAAATAAACAAGACCCCCAAACAAAACACAACTTCATTTCTACTCTATGTATCCTATTTCCTATTTCCCTGCATTTTGAATGAGTCCTCATCCCAGCACAGGCTCCATGTGATCCGTGGGTTTTCATGCAGTGCTCACATTGGTGTCTATCTTCTGTGTCATCTCTTTTCCTTGCTGCTTTAGATTAGCCCCAATGCAGAGCCATTTATGGTTGTCACATGTTATAAATCAGCCTTAATTGTTCGTCCTGCCTTTCATCATCTCTTCATATGTCCCACACCACCGATTCTTTTGAGGCACCCAGCTTGCCTTTACTGCTACTTGGCCTTACACATCCATATGATTCCATTTGGTTTTCAAAGATCTCTGTCATTTTAACACAAAGCCCCCAGAGGTATTTTGGGTGGGTTGTTTGCTGTGGTACGTGTATATTACCTATATATTAGAATTAAATATCCAAGAGTGAAAGGCAGCTGGTAGATCTGGGCCAGGTTGGTCTGGAACCCTGTATTTGTGGATTATTGACATCATTTCTGTGTGTGTCCCTTCTCTGTTTGTGCAGTGATGATGTCTTCTCCCTTGGGGAATTTTGCTGTCTTTCTCTCTCTCTTTTCTATTAAGAACATTTGGTGCCTTAATTTGAAACTGCTACACTTTGTGCTGTGTATTGTTCCAAGGCTGGGAACGATTCCCCAAACTGTGTTTTCATGGCACACTTTTGCATCTCCATTGGAATCAATGGGAAAGTGTTACAGAGACTGAGGGCAAAATTCCTTTACAAAGAATTCTTTATTCTGAGGTATTTTAGAATATGGCGACATCTTTCCCTCTTTTCTCTCTTCTGTGCATAAATCCTTTGCATTTCTCTAGTCCTTCAATCTGTCTACATTTTTATTACCATTCAGAAACATTTGCAGCAAGACAGGAGGGAATGGTAAAGATCACAACTGAGTCAAAGTGGGATCTGGATGCCAGTGGAATCTGAGCACCAGATTTTCCAGCACACCCAGCTGAAAATACAGAACAGGGGGAGGAATGTTAAAATAAACTTGGTCAGCTAAATCTGGCAATTTGGACTTCTACCTGCAGCCTCTAAACCTCTCTTCCCCTGTAATCGCCATTTGCCATACAAAGAAATGCTTTAAATTAAAGCAGGGGAGAAGGTAAATTTTCCAAGGCAATCTTGTCTGTCACTCCTTTGAGGATGCCAAACTGATGACAAGAATGTTATTATTTGTATATGTATATTTAAAGTTGATTTAATTAATGAAACCCATGGAGTCTAACCCCTAATCTTATTAATAATTCAGATGCACAGAAACAAGAAGCTGTTTTACATTTGAAGGATACAGAAATGAAAGGATTGCTTTCAAATTTATTTTTAAGTTGGTAAAATATTTGTGTGCCCATAATATCCATTTAATTTTGGAGTTTGGTGCATAAGGAATGCTGGGATAAGAGGAAAAGTAAATGTAGTAAAGATGGGGTTTCTAGTAGGTGTTTTTGCCTTCTCTGGGTCTCCTTGGGGCTGCCTATGAGTTGGCTGTAGATATTTCACCTTCTCTAATAGTGCTTTCATATTTACAGACCCTGGTTTTCTCAGGATGCTGGGAAACTTGGCCTTTGTGAAATATTTGCAAATAATCAGAGATGTGAAGGAGACTATAGGGCTTCAAATATTTCATTAATTTGTCAAGGAAGTCTGGAAAACATCTGTCTCCACTGTTTGTTCTTCTATTGCTTTGCTTTTAATTATCCCCACCTCTTGTTAATGGAACATAAACTACCATTTCACAACTTTATTTGATAGACCAATCCATAGACAAGTGCCGTGACATGCACAGACCCCTGGACTGGCCCTTCTTGTTCTTCCAGATGTCTTCTGTGCAAACATTTCCAAACTAAACACTGATTAAAAACAGTTTGAGGAGCAAACACAAACAGTCCCAGCGAACAGGCACGTTAAATACCATTGTGGAGGTCAAAACAAGACTTGTTTAATTTCTGTGTGTCTCTTCTGTTCCATGGAAGGGGAAGGATCAAGGTCCCCAGTGAGACTTGTCCTCACGTCAGCTGCTCCCCCTTGCTGCTGTGGTCTCTGCTGGCTGTGCTTTTCATAGCAGCAGGTCATACCTGGGACTCTGCACTTCCACAGCAAAACAAGGGAACAACTGGGTGGTTTTTCCATGAGCGGGAGAAAATGGATAAGCCAAAACTGTAGCTAGGCAGATGGGAAAATGTGGATCTGAAGCGAGGCTCGTTGGCACTGCAGAAGCTTCCAGCAGGTTGGAATTTGTGTGTCAGATGACTGGAAGAACAAGTTGCAGATAAGGGACGCGTGCAGACGCCTGTACCAAGGGACACGCGTGATTTCAGGGCGAGTAATGATGCAAATTGTTCTCAGAACAAAGCCAAGACTGATCCGTGCCTTGTCCTGCTTAGAGATGGGAATTTGTTCAGCAGCTCCTTCCGTAATGTCTTTATGCACGAGCAATTTCCTTCGGTGCTTTGCAAGGAGCAGGGTTTGTCTAAATTGGTAAATCTGCAAAATGCTTTTTTTCCAGTCCCTGCACACTTGCATGTATCGTTGCAAGTGCAGGAAAAAGTAAATGCACCTGCTTTCTGGAGCTGATGCAGAGATATGAGATTATTGGTGACATCTGTTGTTCTTTGAACAAAAGACTGAGCACAGTTGCCTTTTAGCACTGACAAGCCTGGCTGCAGAGAGCTGAAGACTAACATTTGCAACAGCTCAAGCTGGGAAGGGGAGTAGGGACAGTGTTGACTAATGTAGTAGGTGCTATATTTCAAATAATAATAATCACCATATCATTTCTTCATTTTGCCTTTCTCAGAAATCACTGGGACTGCATAATTTTGCCACAGAATGCCGGATGCTGTCCCAAAGGTGTCTTACCATGGGCACAAAGAGCACTCAGGTGCTTTTCTGTCCACACTAAATCCTGTCTTCTGGACACCTTAATGGCCAGAATGAAGAAGAAAATTGTTACAGAACTGATCAAAACTCAAGTCAAAGTGAAAAGATGAAAGGTGAAATGTGGAAATTAGACAAAATGGGAAAAAGGTTTATAGAAAGGAATTCCTGGTAACAAGAAATGTGGATTTCTCAAGATACTGTTGCTAGATTCCAGATTTCTCTGGAACTAAGCTGCTTGTGTACCTGTTTTCTGAATGACACCTAGAACATGCATGATCAGAACATGATTTCACTACATTTTCCTCTATTATAAATCTTTATTTTGGGAAAGAGTTACTTTCACTTGAGAGTTTCTGGAACTGGGCTGTAATTTTGGAATGTCAGTCCCAGGAATAATTCTGCATGTGCAGAGTTAAAATCATTTCCATTTGGCTTGTTCCCACAATGCAAATACCCACCTGTGCATTACTGGGAAGAACTTTTTCTGAATCATCTCTTCTTATGGGTCTCATATTGATTTAATTGTGGGTTTTGGCACTACTTAAAAGCCTGAAGTGTTTCTAATAGATAAAATATGTCGTATCCTTTATTTGTGTCAGCACTCCCTGGGGAATCTCACTATTCAGAATGTTTTCTTAGAGGCATATACATACACAAACCCTTGCAGACGTCAATTCGAGCAGTGCACCCAGGGAATAATGACTAACAGACTTCAGACAATGAAGAATCCAATTTAAAATCCAAAACTGGATTATAAAACCCTTTCTTGTTCTTTGTAGGTTTCTGTAACAAATGAAACTCTCTTTGCTATTTCTAAATATCTAATTATATTCATATTTATGTGGGTTAGTCCCCAAGACCACAAGCTAAGCAGATTGGAAAGAAAGTTGCAGAGCTCACATCTCCAATTCTTGTCTGAATTTTGAAATGGTGATGCTTTTATAGCATGAAGACAGACACTTTATAAATAATATCTCAACTAATTCAAATAACTTGTTTGAGAACTACTTGAAGTCACTAGAGATTTTCTCCTTTTAGGCTAACTGGTCTGGGCTGGGGCATTTTCCAGAATTATTTCAGAGCATTATTCAGACCATTGGTTCCTGCTGTGCTGTGGCTGTTCTGTTTTTCAATTTGCCCCATGGAAATTTAGAGGAAAGGAAAAGAGCAGTGTACTTCTGTTGTTCCATTTTCCTGGTCATCGTGAGCCCTTAGATCCAATTCTCACCAAAAGCAATATATAATTTTGATTAGATTTTTGGGGTTAATACATTTCTATTTCTGTCATGTGTCACTTCACCATGTATCGAATACAGGCAATATCTAGATTAGGTCACTTAAACATTATTACCTCAGCTTGATCATAGCTGTTTCTTCATATTAAATGCTTAAACCCTTCAGCTCAGACTTTTGTTAGATTAGGAATTCTCACAGTTGGACCTTCCTGTCCCACGAAACAGGTGCTTGCAGAAAAGGATGAGCTCAGTAACCTCATGTCTGGGATGTTCCACTCTGTGTGAATCTTTGTGCAATGTGGAGCAAGATTACTGCTTTTCATCCAGCATTAACCTTCTATTTTTACTTATGTAGATTGCATTTTTGCCTTTTATGAATGTATAAAATACATTTTAAAGGCATGGAGATTTTTCATAATCTCGTAACTTTTATTTCTTGAAAGATTTTACTGTTTTGCAGCCTGGAAATAAACTAAATAAAACTATCAGAAAGTAACAATTCTGCCATAAAACCCTTGCTGAACTATAGTTTCATGTTAAAGATATGCAAGCAATACAGATGTTAACATTAAAATACACTTCAGGATGATTACCACCATGGCCATATAATGGTTAGGCTCTGACAGGTTTAACTTTACTAAACTCCAGCTTTATGTTGATAATACAGACTCCCTTTTCTCTCTTTGATTTTACTGCAGTACCTACCACTCATGTTTGGTTTATAGCAGAGCTGGAGATGTCTTGCTCCTGCCCCAGTGCCTCTCCACCTCATCACTCTCTCATCAGCTGCCCTGGCTAATGTGTGTCATGAGTTTAGGGAAGGAATCCAGCTCAGGCATATGGAAGTTTTCAGGGCCTGATGGGGCAGCGTGCAGCTCAGCTGAGATCTGAGGGGTTCACATGCAGCTCTGAATGTCTGACTCTGCTGGAGCCCCATCTCTGCAGTGTGGGACCTGACCTGTCCCTCCCACCCCTTGTGGAATGGAAAACCAGCTGAGGGGTTTATTTACTGCAGCTGCCCATGAAAGCTGGTTTAAAATCAACATCCAGAGAACAAGCCGTGGGGTTCCAAAGCAGGACAGAATTGAGCAGAGAGGGGAGTATTGCTCTTGGACTGGGAAAACAACCTTTCTGTTTAGCAAAAGATTCTGAGGTTTTGAAGTGTATTTATTTTCTGATAGGAAATGACAGCAAGGCCTTTTAAAATTCCCTGAGACAGGTCGATGGATGCAGACCCCAGAGCAGAGAGCAGGCTGTGTGTTTTACCAGGGACAGGACAATGGGAGATTTAGTCCCATGTAGTGTTATTTCAGCTTTGGGATTGCAGCTTCTTCAGTTAACTCCATATCTGACACAAAGCATCGTTTTTGTTCAAGCTGTCTTATTTCCTCAAAATCTTCTAGTTCTTGTAAAAGGCTTCATGGGAAACCAGCTCTGCCTTGTATTCAGTGATCCAGAGAGGTTGATGTATATACACACCTTGTCAAACAAATATGGCAATACAGATGGCTTGGGACATGGAGGAGACAAACAGAAATGGTGAGAAACAGAAATCCCCAAGTCCCCCAGCCCTGGATCAGGATTTGTGAAAACAGCATCTTTGGTTTATAGAACGTTTCTCCACCAGTCCTCTAAGGAACCTTGGACCTCTGAGTGAATTTATGACCTTATCTGTTTTCCCTATATTATTTCTGTGCAACTGTTTTTTCCTCTGTAGAGGTGTGTTACTGCTTTTTGCTGGAGCTGAGTTTCCTGTTGGAACAACCTTGCTTTAGCTGTGTTCTCCTACATTCCCTTTCATTACATTTTGTTTTTTTCTCTTTAGATTCCTCCTGTCCCTTTTGACTCATCTGGTTAATTTTCAAGGCATCCTGTTTGTTTTTCCAGCTATTTGTTTTTAATATGTGTTATCTGACCTTTTCTGTCTGCTCTTTTGGGGATGTATACAAAGCTCTTCCTTTATTTGCATTTGCTTTTCCTTCTGCCCTCCACAGCACCTAATGTTCATCAGTGGAACCCAAGAACAGGAAATGGGAGTAGACATCCACAAGCCCATAGAAGTTGATATAACAAACAAGCAAAGTTCATTTGCATTGTGCAGGTGTGGAATTCTTTGAGTCACCAAGATGTGTAGAAGTGCAGGGGCTCGTGTTCTAACCCATGACACAGTTCTGGGCACAGACTGCAGCTCTGGGAAAGTTGTTTGAAAGCAGCATCCTTCCCTTTGGTTTCCTTGGGCATCACAGCCATCAACGAGGGTGGAAGCAAAGCAGGATAAGGTAATACCTTATCTGGGAGAAAGGCCTGCAGGGCCTCATTGTGAATGGAAATAAGATCATGGTGCTACTTCAGCAATGCACTTATAGAGAAACCAGGGAATGTCTCTTCCTGGGAGCATTTTTCCATGGTTGTGGAGATTACCTCTTTGGCCAGTTTCCTTCTGACATGCTCCCTTTTAAGAGAAAGCTGCTGAGAATCTGACAATGCCTCTGGCTAATTGTGGTTTGGCAGTGATGTTCATTTGAGGTGGCTGCTTCCAGAAAAATCAGTATCCAGGCTTGGCAAGAGCTGGCAGACATCTTTGTCAGGGTGAAGCATAGAGCACAAAGGCAGATTTATCACAAAAATCAATACCACGAGCTCTTAAGCTGCCACTGTTTGCTCATCATGGCTGCAAAAGCCACTCCACCTCCAGAGTTACTGTTAGGGAGCTGTACTGGCACCTGACATTATCCTAAGGGAGAAATTTTTAAAGGCTACAATTCACAATAGACCTTGCTGCTTGCAGGAACCACTGGCTTCATTTGGTGAAGATGAAGGCAAGGCACCTTTCTCTCCCAAAAAGAACAAAGAGCTGAGCTGTCAGCAGCTTTACCCTGGCCTGGTCCACCTAGAAAATGAGTTGTTAATGAGATGAGCTTGTATTTTGGCAGACAGACATGGTCACCAGGCCAGGAGCAATCTTCTGAGGAGGTTTTCTTTGCTGTCCTGATTTGCTTATTGAAATTCTTTCTCCAATACAGCTACTGCTGTGTGTGTATGTTTTTGTGCCCACTTGTGATGTGGGGAAATCTCTCCTTAGCCACTGAAATAGATCTGCTGCTCTGGGAGTGCTAATCTCATACCAGGCCTGAAGAAACCAAAGGGGAAAATGCTGTTTTCCAAAAAACTTCCTGTAGCTCCAGTCTGTTCCCAACAGACTTTCATTTTCTGCCCTTTGTTTGTTCTTTTTCTGCTCTCTTTGATGATGCACTATTCAGTTATGGAACACAATCTTTTCCTTCAAACTTTGGGCAAATCTAGAGCAGGGCTCGATGCTGAAATCTTAATCATGGGCACATGAAAATAGATTGAAACGGGGTCAGGGGAAGTTCAGGTTGGACATTAGGAAAAAGTTCTTCACTGAGCAGGTGGTTGCTCTCTGGTTTAGTTGTAGGTGGATCTGTGAGGAGCAGGGAGTTGAACACGGTGATCTTTATGGGTCCCTTCCTACTTGAAACACTCTGTTCTATATTTATGTGCTGGTATAACCATGGCACTAAAGGGGAGAGCAGGGAGTGATGTTCACTCACAGATTGACAGTATTTGCCATGTGTGTGACAATTCTCAAGGCAGAAAACTCAGAAGACTCATCTGTGTTGATTCTGGCCCAAATCCACGTGCCAAAACATTTCTGTGAAGGGAGCACACCCTTTTTAAAACATGCATGTTATGAGCAGTGTTTGCTTTTAAAAGGCAGAGCACAATGGGAGGCAGCCGGCCCTGGTGGCTTGTGCTGTGTTGAAGGTCTGGTGGAAGGGAGGTTTGGGACACTCTGAGAGTGCAGGAGAACAGATTGTGCCATTTCACAGGAGTTCACAATGTCACACTTCTCTCCCCCACCCCTTCCCTCTCATTTCTGCTATTCCTCTAGAAGGAATAAAGCACAGCCAGGCCAGGACTCCTCTCCACAAGGTGAGGTCTTCGTCTCAGCAAGAGGAAGCCTCAAAGTATTCCAATGACTGTGGCCTTGTTCTTTCCATATTGTTTCTTCTGCTGATTTGCTTTGATTGTGGGAAGGCTACAGGAAAGGAGTAATGAGAGTAGCTCGTTGTTGTTATTTCAGCTGGGGGAAGAAAATACCTAAGAAAATGATTTGGAAAGTGAAGTTCCGCAAATTCACATGGTAATCCTTTTAAGTATGTGAAATATTTTTACTAGAATGGTTTTGTTTGCATTCCCTACTTCAGCTGTTTCAATATGGAAGAGCACTGTAGAGTCTATATCAATTGTGACTGAGATTTCAAGTATCACCTTCCTGATTTCCTGCCCCTGGCCATTCTTTTTTGCTTTTATGTGATTTTATTTTTCAGGTGGTTGTATCAGGACCTCTGATTTTTGACTTCTGATCTAATATTTTTTTAAAAACTCTAATGCCCTGTGTGGTGACCTTTCACCTCCAGGTTTAAGGATCAAACCCACTGTAGCTGGAAGTGACTATGGTATTTATATAGCACTTAAAACTCAGATTAATATTGTAACACTTTTTCCATAGCTTATATTAATATTTTTCAGCCACGAAATGGAAGCATTTGTGATTTTTCTGCCATATGTCTTTTAATGAAGTCTTATTGTTTTGGGGGAAATCTGATTTTTTTTTTTTTTTTAATAGGAAAGTATCATTTGGTTCAACATGCCTTTTTGCCTGCTGAAGAGCTGTGTTACTGGAAGCTCTGTGAGCAGCCATGACCTTTCCATCCCTGCCACTGGCATCAGGCCCTCCATAAGGGAAGCCAGGAACAAATGCTCTTTGGGGGGGTGTCTGTTCATCTCTTCTGGCTCAACCACTCCAGAAGGTTGCAGTGCAGGAAGCACAACTTCTTCTAAGAGGACTCTCTGTCCTTGTCAAATCTCCTTAAGGAGGTTTTTAAGACTGGAAAAAAATATCCCACAGTGGCACCTGGATACAAATCTATATGAATGATTTATTACCATGGTGATGAGTTTGCTGTAGTTAGCGACTGGATTGTTAATTACTGGACAAATTCTTTGCTTTTGTATGCTCCTTCCTTCTCCTAATTTCCAGGGCTGGGCACTGATATGATAAGAGGATGTTGCCATTAATATGGTACTGATTTCCACCCTGGGCAAACATGTTTCCCTAGTGAACACTTCATGTCACTGAGATTTCAGACATTCCTAAGGAAATGTATGGCATGTGTGAGAAATGGGTACAGATGACTGGGAGCAATCTCCATGCTAAACTCTTCATTTTTGATTCATTTTTGCCTGGTTTCTTCTCTAAATGTCTCCCCTTGCACAGAGTAACACAGGCTGCTCACCAACATGGAGAGAGAACCAAGTGAATCCATGTCCTGAGAGTTTTTCTGCCTGCACCTCAGAGCTTGTGTTGGTTCCTTACAGAACAGAATGGCCTCAGTTAGGTTGGAAAAGTCCTTTCAGATTATTGACTCCAACCATAACTGCCAAGTTCACCACTAAACCATTTTTCTACCACATCTACACATCTTTTAAACGCCTCCAGTGAAAGTCACTTGGCCAGTTCTAGTCAAATGTGACCTCCCCAGTTAGCCAGGACTTCTGATAAATGATTGTGAGTGGCTCTGTGAACATCCCTGCCAGCTTCCACACCCCCCTTGGGTGGATCCCATCTAACCTCGGAGATCTCTGTGTGTTTAAGTAATGTAGAAGTTTGCTGACCAGCTGAGAATGGAAAGTTGCAACACAAGATTGAAGGGAACAGAGAGGAATTGCTCCACCTGAGTATCTGATCAATGTTTATTGCTGGGTTTCTCAAAAACCTAGGGAAGAAATATCAACTTCTGAGGATGAGCTGATGATCTCACATAGCAAAAATAAATTTCAACACAAGAAATCTTGCCATGCACTGCTTTTTCCTCTTGAAAAGATCGAGATTTTTTGGCAGAACGTTTTAAGATCCTTGTCAGGATTAATATTCTACACCATTTGAAGAAGCTTGACAAAACACAGCTCATGCTTGTGTGAGGGTCTGTCTGGGGCTTTTTATGGCTGGGGTTAAACCATGGCATCATCCAAAGTGTTTTTTGACAGAATATACTTTATCCATAAAGGGGCTGTAGCAGAATTGCCAGTGATGGCTCATGAGAGATGGCAATGTGGAGAGCTGTAAGAGTCTGGCTATTAAAACAAGGACCAGACAACTTAGTGCCATGACAATCCATTTGACTCTGAGTGGGTGTTGTGATCTTCTAATGGGAATTTAATCATATACCTTCTAGAAATAATGGGAATCCAGAGATGATTAAGGAAGAGATGAGAAAGAAAAGCATTTTGGAGAAATTTCCTCACAGAGAGAGTGATTCATTTTGGACTGTGCTATCAAAAGGCAGCTATGGAAACTGCAGCTGTGGATGTATTAAATAGGAGTCAGGCAGGTGCTTACTGGAAAAAATGTTATGGATGGAAACAAGCACCAGGAGGAGTGGGAGGAATCTGCAGAACCAGCTTCCGTTTTTTAGTTACAGCAGAATAAATGTGTTATTCTGCATTTGCAATGCAGATACACAACAGTTCTCAGTCTGAGCAGATGCTTGGCGGCTGTGGATTTTCATGAGCACTTGTCCAAGGGGCCATTCTCACCTTCTGCTGACATTTTTTAAAAGGAAGCAGCATATTAATGCCAGGATGAAGGGAACAGTTTCAGGATGGAAAAGGTTGAGTAATGGTGGTGTAATAGAAAGCAAAGTTTGGCTCACATTAGTTTCCTCCAAGAGGATGTTTTTTTTCCATTGGTACTCCTAGCATGGGAGAGTATCTCTGACGTGTGACAGTGCATCAAAAGTTTAGCCCTGCAGAGAAAGAGAGAGCTGGAGAAGTTTATTAAATGTTGGGGAGGAATGCAGGAAACAAAAAAAGGGATGGTTTTGAGTATTTTAGGAAGAGGAGCTTGAGAGGGTTCAAAAAGTTGCAGCCTGTTACTGGTGCCATTGTGACTTCAAAAGCAGAGTCTGATGTTCTGCAGCAAGAGACTTACTGGGATGTGAATCTGTAGTGAAACTGAAGGAGAAACTTCCAAGAATACTCTTTACCCAAACCTGCTTGTTGTCCTGAGCTCTCACACTTCCTTTTGCTTCTCTGTCCTGGCCTCTTGGATTCACATAACTGCAGATGTTGCCACTGGTTTCTGTGAAGTCACTCCTATTTATGCCAGAATCTGCAGAGAAGGAAAAGTACTGATCATAAGGAGAAACATCATAAAAGTGTAAATCTCTGGAGATACTCACTGAGGCTCTCTCTGCTTTCTTTCCTGCGTCTCAGGTGTGAGTCCATTGATTCGGGGATGGGTCTGGATGCCTCTTGGTCATAATTTGAAAATAGTTTCCAGTTTATTTCAGTGCAGTTCCATTACACCCCAGTTTCTCTGTTGTCCCACGTCCCTGCCCGAACAACACCAGCACAAAGATAGCTCCAAAATACAGCTGTAATAACAAAAGCCTCAAGGTTATTTCAGAAAAGCAGGAACCAGACCCTCAGCTGGTTCAAATCAGCACAGATCACTGCTCTGGAGAGACACCAATTTTACACTGAATGAAGATTTGTCCTGAGATTTCTTTTTGCAAATGGCACAGGGAGAAAGTTGCTAGAGAGGGCTGAGGAGAAAAACATCCTATTTTCTTTTGGGAGAGTTTAAGACTTGCTGACTCAAATGCCAACCATCAGTTCATTATCTCCTAAATCCTGAGGATACAATTTGCTAGGTAAAAACCACATCTGTTCTTCAGCTCAGTTCCACCTCTTTGAAAGCATGTCCAAACTACCTTCCTAAATGTTTCCATAAAATTAGGCTTGGTTACATATGTTTCATTGTGTGTTGCATGTTTCCATGGCACACTGATTTGCCAGATAAAGCAATCTGCAGTGTATTTAGTCTATCTTAAAGCCTTTTAAATCTGTCTCCTCTAAGCTTGAAATTCTCTCATTCAAGCATCCAGCGCTTTGAAACCCCTGTGCCAATAATTCTTAATGACGTGTGTGTCTAGCCAAAGTAATTCTCCTCATTCAATTTGCAATTTTCCAAGTCAATCCTTTCAGCATTATGACTGTAGCCATTTATTTTGCATTCTGAGACGTGCAGCTCTTAAACAAAATGATCCTGACTTTATAGGCAAAAAGGTGTCTTGTAAAGAAGGGCAACCAAACTCAAAGTTTGTTTTGGAAACCAGGCATAGCTGATATTTGCTTGCTTGCTCTCCTGGGCTCAAAGCTGACTCCAATCTATGTACACAAAGTCTTCCTTTAGTATGTGACAAAGAAAAAAGCAGAGCCATTTCTCATTTGGCAGCGTATTTCCTCCCTACTCTTGTTCAAGGAGCCTGCTGGACTGAGCCTTGTCTCTTCTGCTATTTCCCATGCTCAGGAGCTGGTATCTGCAGTGGCCAATGGAAACCGCTGCTCAAACATGGACTTCTGGTTTATAGAAGCAGCATATTTGGGATGTCCTGATGGAATGGAAGAGGCCTTGGAGTGCTTAATGGCCAACCTCAGCCATTCAGGAGATCTCGGAGATGGGCTCAGAAGGGGAATTTTGCAGCCATATGAAGGAGGATGGCAACAGCTTGGGTCTTTGGAAGGAGCTGAGGTGAAGATGACTAAGTAGGAAATGGGGGTTCTCATCAGAAGAAATGGGCACACATGTGGTTTTTATCTTCAGGAACCATTTTGACTTACATGCTCATTTTGTCCTGAAAACAAGAAGCTTTTGATCCCTGCATGAGGAAGATTTATGTGAGCTCAAGAGGTTTTACTTTGGTCACTGTGAAAAAAAGAATCTCTAAGCCTCCTTCATTTCATTCATTTATTTTTGCCTGTTCTTCAATACCCATTGAAGGAACAGATACATTTAAGGATGTTTATTTTAAGTTGGTACTCTGGATTGAAAAGCTTTTCCATCTGTTTCTGCCCTGCATTTGATATAACATTTTGCAGATGGCAGCATTTATCAGAATCCCACTGCAGACTACTTACTGGCTTTGTGCCTTCAGAAATGGGCTGTGTTCATCACCACTGTAACTTCACTGAAATGGGTGGAATGACACCATGGGTAAATCTGAGCCACCATCACAAGTGCTTCCTGAAGTATCATCATGTGCTCTGGGCTCAATGGCTCTGTCTTGGTTGACTTGTTTAATGTAAATATGTTGAGTTTATATGTAGTTTTCATGATTACTGAAGATTACTGGCTTGCTTTAAGAATCTCTTGGTTCTGATTTTTCCGGTTCGCAAATGGTTTAGGGAGCAGCTTTCAAGCATGCCATCTCAAATTGCAGCCTCAGCTTTGGATATCCAAGCTATTTAAGCAGGCAGAAATAGGGAAGGTGCCTGTTGTCTTGATTGAATGCAAGGAATGGTCAATTTGGCCATTTTTTCTTTCTTTCACACATTCCACAAAGTATAACACCTCTGCCATGTTGTTACTCCTCGCTCCTCTGTTCCTGATTTTGTCACACTCTCCCACATTTTGTGTTGTGTAAGTTCCTTGGGATGCTGATCCTAAATGCTGCCCCTTGCCCTGGTGATTTCCATGGAACTGCTTATGGAGCCTGGGCCTAAGAGTCACAACTCCATATTCAGGTTTCAGGATCAGTTCCCTTTGGAATAACTGTTTTTCATTTTGCTGTCAGGTTATTTTTTCTCTAATATTTTACCTACAGAAAGGTGCAGAGTGGACAGCTGGCAGTGACATAGGTCATGAGCCCAAATATCAGGTTCAGTTAGTGAAGGAGCATATCCATGCTTTTTTAGCTTTCTGGAAACAAAATATTTTGGGACCAAGCCTTTCATACCTACCCTCAGCCAAAATGCCACTTGCTTTGGAAAGAGTGAAGAAAATTGGTTAAGAACCCACATTAGTTAAGGGAGGCTGGAAGAAAAATGAAATTTGACTTTTTAAAGTAATTTTCCACCATGCCCTCTTATATGGCAGGAGCGGTAAGGAGTGAAGGAGAATTCCCCATTAGAAGTGTTTGCCACAGCAGAGCTCAGAGCACTGTTTGTTCAGGGCTGCTGTGGAAATCCCCGTTCCTGTCACGCTGAAGATTTACGTGAAATGACAAAATGAAGATTTAACTGTCACTTTTCCATGGCCCTGCTTTTTGTCTCCCTTCCTTCATTTTTATTATGCTTTGACGTTATTTGGGAAAGCAATTTTTCTTACGTTGGGATTTGATGCTGAGGCCCTGGATGCCTCACTGATACAAGTTCCCTCACTGTTTCAGTAAAAACTATCAGTAATCAGTCTGGCCAGCACGTCCTGGATGGCCCCCTGTGTGAATTAGAGGAGAGCCTCTATGGTTCCAGCTGTGACCCACTGTAGCAAAAAGAGAATTTCTTCTAAACAGTGCCTGTCCAGGAATTAATGCTCTGTTCTCAGAGCTGTGGGCTAGGAAAGAGCGAGACCCTGAGCAATGTCAGTGTCACGGCAGTGCCCGAGAGCCTTCTCAGTGGTTAAACACATCTGAGGCATCAAGATGGAAAAATACTTCAGAGATTTTGTAAGCTGGAGGAAAAGTTCCAACTATTTAGCGAAGTTAATGCTGAGCTCTTCTGACTCACAGCACTAAAAAGCTGCTCCAGTCTCACTGCTGAATCAATTAGCTCAGCCAGCACCTTTCCCATCAAAGTAACACCTTCCCTTCTTGCTCAGTTTTAAGACCTGATTCAATAACTTCAATAACAAAAATACCCAAAGCTGTGTTCCTTTCTGTACCCAAAGGTTGTTTGCATGTCTCACCTTGCCCTACTTGCACACCTACACATTTAAATTCCCTTCAAACAAGAATTTGGAGCCTGTGCTAGAAATCCAAGTCCTTGCAATCAAATCAGCTCTGTTAATATTTGTAGTCCTCCAGAGGAAATAGTCCAGGGGTGTTTGGCTGGGACAACTTTCAGGATCAGACAAGGGCTGCTCTGGAGGGGATCAGCTTGTTTAATGCAGCCAGGGGAACTGATCTGGTGACTGGAAGAACTGCACAACCCTGTGGTCTCATAACTGCAGCTGCAGAGGCTGGACCAAGGTACATTGGGGTCTGAACCTACAGCCATGCCTGGATTCCCTCAGGATGTGGGGAATTCACCTCTTATTCGGAAAGTAGCATTGTGCCTGTGACATTCACACCCACACTGGTTCCTAGTTTGGCCACCAAAGTTGTCTGTAGGTCTCCTGGGTATGTCCTTGATTCCAGCAGAATTTTCACTGTGTGGGTAGCTCTGTTAGCAATTTTGTTTGGCATTGTAATCATTGCATCTATCTTATTTTTATTTTTTTAAATGATTAATTAGTCAATTATGTGAAATTAGCTTTTGCAATTAAAGCATAATTTAGAAAAAAACATTGAGCAGATAATGCTCATTTGTCATTGAATTACTTATAACTCAGGCTGTTGTAAATGTGAGGTGTTTCTGGTACTGCCTTTACTGCTGGATGAAAAACACTGAATAAAAACCCACACTAATACGGTGCTTGGAGTGGCTTTGTCTTGTCCTTCAATACTTACAAGGAAATGGACTTAGATTTGCGATTTATGTAGGAAATAAAGAGAATTTGGGCTTTGGGAGGTTGATGCAGCTCAGAGCTGAACTTTTGTTATGTGGAGTTGAAAGGGCAATGGATGTAACTGGGTGTTATTTAAACTGTCACATAAAATGGAATCTAAAATATGGTACCTTAAAAGTTGTTTCTGTGGTGGAAGGGGAAGGACGAATCAGTTATTGCCTGTGTAATTGTTTGGTTATCCATCAGATTGCTGCAAACTGCATGTGTGTACTTTCCAAAGTGCTTTGGTGTAGACAGACACAGACCTTTGCTCCTGAGGAATTCAATGATTTGCCCCATGGGAATTGCTGGGCTTGCCGGAGTTCACTTAATGACACTGATGGGTCAATTCTCTGCCAGAGCCAACAACTCATCTTCATCATCTTCTCAACTTCACATCCACTAATGATCAGTCCTCATAATGAAGGCATTTTTCACCCTGCCAGGAGTCACAAGGAGAAAAATTGATTGACAGAGTTATCTGGATTGTAGTAATTAAATCAGGGCAGACAAATCCCTGCTCTCATTATATTTCAGACATGTCTGAACCATGAAAAACAGAGCTGAAGCTGACTTGCTTCCTGCAGTTGAAAATGTGGCATTAAATGCTGTATATGATCTACACAGATTGGGTGGCAATACATGAGTGTGAACAAATTAGAAAAGACACAAGTGGTCTAAATATGGGTGTTGGTTTTAACCATCTTTAATGAAATGTGTATATCCAGTGTCTGAAAAAAGCTATTAACACATTTCAGGAAATGAACCTGAAAGGATGCCGTGCTTCCAAGGGTATCCAAGCTCGTTTATGCACTGGAACAGCATTTGTGTGCTCCAGCCAGGTACCAGGGATGGCAGGTAGAGACAGAGATGCTCCACAGCGAGACAGAGCGTGTGGAATGGGCAGGGAACAGGATCAGTGCCTGCCCAGTGGAACACAACTGTCTGGGCTCTGAGCTCTCTTGTGTGTAGAGGAGAATGCAGATTTCCACTGTAGAAGCCAGAAAAGGATTTCAAATACTATTGGAATTCTTTTGTTGGTGAATTGCTTGTCGTGCAAGCACTTGCCTTGAAGGAGGATTTGTGTGCAGATGTTCTTTGGGTAATGCTGCAGTCTGGATTCAAGAGTTGTCCCTTGATTAGTTTTAAAGAATTTTTCTCCTCTCAGTTTGTTAAGCTGAGCCATTTTTCAGATACTGTAAAATATTGTACCCACTTTAAAAAGAAGATGCTGCATGAACTTGAATTAACATTACCAGGGAATTAAGCTGATTTGATCTAGTTAATATTGGGTATATAAGATGTACTTTCAGAGAGAGACAGATTAGGCTTTAAAGCAGGAAAATCAAGTAGGGAAATCTGGATTCTGTGGGACAGCTGCTCAGATAATATAAATTGGTGCAAGTTCACAGAGTTGCATTCATGGGGTATTTGGCCCATATATGATGTATTTTAAAACAAACCTTAATAATTCAGAAATGCAGATGTCAACTTGTGCTGGTTTTGGCCTAGCATTCAGACAAGAGTGAGTTAACCAGAAAATCCTTTCAGAAGGAGTGAAGACTCTGGGGATACAATGCCCATTCCCTTCACATGGCTTTTGTGGGTCCTTCCATGGGTGCTTTTAGTTTAACCTCATGAATGGTACAATTCCTTGGCTGGAATCAGATAGCAAAGTATGGGAAAGCTTTGCCTCTGGTTCTGCATTTGTTTGGATCTGTCGAAGTGCTCATGATGTTCTGGATCTCAGCAGATGCTGTCAGCATTAAAGAAAGCTTTTAGAAATACTTCATTGTAATGTTTTTCAAGACTTCAATCACTCCTGACTTCCACATTTGATAACACAGGGCTGTGTGTTGCACATGTAGGATGTTACGTAGGACATTCATATTTAAAACCAGTTACGGTTTGGGATACGATTCCACTGCTACTTCTTCCTCATACACTATTTTTCCTGTGAACTTGGATCCAAATTGACAGAAGTTGTTTTCTAAACCTTTCCAAGCAGAGTGTTAAGTTATAGGGCACTGGGCTGGGAGTCGGGAGAAAGGTTTAACTCTCGGTCACTGAAATTGAGGAAGAGCCAATGACTACAGGAGGCCAGGAGAAGAACATTTAATCCAGTTCCCTCCAATGTGACTGAGAAAATGACTTCTAAACCTCCCTTAGCCATTTTGTTTCCCATAAAGAATGATGAACTGTCAAGAAAAAAAGCCGTATGTTCAGACAGTGCCTTTGTGGTGTTTCATGTATGTGGAGAAAAACATATCCACAAGAATGGTGTGGAAGTGGGAAGTAGCATCAGAACCTTGGTTTAATCCTGTTTCTGATGCTGGCACTTGTGAGAACCTACAGCATTTCAAAGAACTTGTCTGTTTGAATGCTCTTCATATAAAACAGATATAAACATTTATTATCTGCCTGATAGTGTAGGTGTTGTGTGAGTCTGAGATTGAGGGGGGTTACGTGAGGCTGACCTGCCTGAGTGCCCAAGGGTTTGGTTACTGAGGTTCTTTCTTCTTATGCTCCCTGTCAAAATATTCCAACTTCAGTTCAAACTGAGCCAAGGGTAAATATCTGGAAAAGCTAATGCTACTGTGGAAGCTCTAATTTCCATCTTGAACAGGTTGAGCATCTTAGGAATGACAGCTGGCATGTCATGACAGTTTCTGTTGATGAGTCCGTCTTCTAAAAGCCTCATTAGAGTTTTCACTCACATCCAAAAGGATTCTGGGAAAGAATTGTTCTGACATGAGTCTAAGAGATGTGCACATTACAATACTGAATTGACTTTGACCTGTCAGTGTCTGTACAGGGCAAATTACCTGCTCTTGGCATGTTACTTGACATACTTCGTTACTGTGTGAAGATTGCTATTAAAAACCCTCTGGTTTTTGTATCAAAAGGGGCTTAGGATTATCCTTTTCAGAGATACGATGTGGCGTAGACTTGTAAATTGCCAGTGTTGAGGGCAAATTTCATGTTGGGATCAGAAAGTTTGTTCAAGTGGAAGTTACTGTGTGAACATCTGGGGCCAAAGATGGGAGCTGGTCAGTGATAACAGTGGGCACTGTAAGTCAGGGCATGGAGGGTGGATGTGGAGCTGGACTGAACTGGAGAATCATTTTATTGGACTGATCTTTAAAGGGATAATAGCCTCATGATAAACACAATGAAGGAGGAAAACAGGGAATAGTTGCTTATTTCACTGTGACTCCAAATACAATTTCTAATCATACTCATGTGCAGATATTGGGGACAGATGGGCACCAGAGGTGTTGGACCACTGAGAGCTCCCAAGCCTTTGCAAGCCCCCAACCTCTTTATTTCTAAATCATCAGAAGGTAGGTCTTGCTTAGTTTCAAAATCAAGCCTAAACCTCTTCCTGTCCAACAAAGCTCATGAGGACCCGCTTTTCCTTTTGAAGCTTTTTCCTTCTGAAGTACTGATGTGAGCATGTATCATCCTCAAAGGCCACATTTTTATCCAGTGATGAAACAAAATTCATAACATGACTTTCACAGTCAATTATCAAAATAGGACAAGAAATCTTGTACTAAAAATTCAAGAAACCTAATTTTCAAAATACTTCTATTGCAGTCAAATTCTTACAAATCCTGTGGCAAGCAAAAGTGTTGCACTTTGTTTAAGAATGGGGTAATGCTCATCATACTCAAAAAAGAAAGACTAAAACTACCACAGTTCATTTACTGACTTGGAGACTGTTGTTGGAAATCAATTAGCTAAGTGTTTTTCCTGTGAATACATTTTATTTCCATTTTTGTGATGGTGTTTGTCCCAGGTGTACACACACTTGTGAGCTGAAATAACTTGGCTTTCAAATGGCTGAGCAGACAAGCCTGAAATGGTGATCTGTCAGTGTGCCTCTTGAAAATAAGGACGAAGGGCAATTTGTTAGATACAGGATTTGTTACAAATTAGATATTTAATTCTAATACCAGGTCTGCAAAGCAGTAAAGTTTAAAAGAAATAAAAAGGAAAAGGACTTGTGTCTGTCATCGTACGGACCCACAGTTTACTTATGAAATGTGGCAAGTAAGAAGAAAGTGGGGTTAAGAAATATTCCTGTTTCCAAGCAGGCCCTTAAAAGGCCTGGGATCTGCTGCCTCCTGTTTGGTTTCCATTCAGCTGAGATGCTTGGGGTACTTGACCTTCTCCACTCAGTAGAACCTGATTCATTCTTTTTCCTCACTGGCTTTCTCTGCTTCTTCCCAGCCCAGTTCAAAAGGTCACCTACAGCTACTCCCTTTGTCACAACAACTGAAAAGTAATAAAATCATGGGATGCAGTAAAGTGAAAAGATTTTTGTTGTAAACATTGGCACTGACTTCCCTTGTGAAGCAGTACTGGGAGGGAGGGTTAGGTACAGGAGGTGTGGAGAGTAAGATGAGACTTTGAAACACTCTCCATGAATCCCATGTATTTTTCCAAACACAATGGAACAACGACCAGGTCAGGAGAAAGAACTTCCACAACCTTAGCATGGAAAGGGGGCAAATGAAATCTGGATTTCCCAAGGTCCATCCCCACAGCTCCTGCTGCTCTGTTCCCCTCTCCTGCCCCAGACCCACACAGCCTGTCTTGCTTTGTTGTTGCAGCATAAGGAGGAGGAGTAAGGGTACGGTGCTGGGAGATGAGAGGCAGCATGTGGCTTCCTCACAGCCTTCTACATTTCAGAAAGGGATCTCTCATTTGATGAAGATCCTTTTTTCTGTTTAGTCATAAACAGATGAATCCCATAATAGCCTCTGTTTCCTCTACTACAGGAGGTCTGTATGATTAATAAGATCTCCCTGTAGTGAATGCCAAGCCAAACAGATGAATGCAAGGCGCATCTGCTGTAGATTAAACATTTGGAAAAAACATTTTATAAATATTTTTTTCCACAACAACATATCCATATGGCAGTTAACTAGGGTATATATTTAAAACCTTGCATGTACAGTATATCGCCATGCATATGTATTTAATATACTTATTAAATAAGTACTTATGTTGTCACTCAACAGATAGCTTTTTGATATGACTTTTAATCTCTTCGAGATGTCAAATCAGACTGTTTGAAAGGACCACATGTGCCCTATCAAGCAAAACATGAGAAGACACTGCTTCTGAGTGGGTGGGTTAGTGGGAAGCAAATCTTTTATTTCATTATTTCTCAGGAACAAGATGTGTAAGATAATTACCTGGTTGGGATGAGGTAAGTGTAAAATAACATTCACTGAATATGGCTAGTGAGATAAGGTTGTCCTGGGTACTATGAAAACAGATCCTGAGGAAACAGGGAGGTTAAACTAACTGGAAATTTCTTAGCTGAAAATCCTAACATTTGAATTTAGCTTTACTAACTTCAAAACACTGAAATTATATCTCAATATAATTAATATTTTGGACTTCTTAATCTAACCAGAATAGGTTAAAGGACTTCATAGAAATACGATTTTTTTTCCAATCCTTATTGTATAATGGGGGGCTCCTTTTTTATTTCTATATCTCTGTGTCTACCTTAGAGGACTGGACCATAATTCTGGATTAATAAAGAATGAAGTCTGACAATTTATCCCAAACTGAAACTAAATTCAACAAGTAAACATTATCCGGAGCAGCTATTGGCACTCTCTCATAAGTCAATCTGGTTTTTTTGTATGTTGTTCTTGTAAGACTTAGCAATATTATTGTAGGCTGATTTTCTGGTAGACTGGGATTTTTTGGTTTACTTGTCATGAAACCAAAGATCCAGACATGTGATTCAGAGAACCTAATTCCTGAAATGTTTTCTACAACTTTTCTTAACTGGCCTTCCAGTCCAGCAGCCAGAAAGAGGAAAAATCAGCATTTCAAGACTCCATATGTGCTTGCTTGTTGTGTTGTCAAGGATCAAGACCTGGTTTGCGTGTGTGCCTGGAAAACTGGGGCACTTCTCTGAGGAAAGGGCTCTCTGAACCTGACGTGTGCTCTGGGAATGGCCAGTGCTTGTCAATTCATGTCTGTCTGGGCTCCGAGAATGTGGATTTCCAGACCTTGCAGCATGATACTTGCAAGCAGACATGACGTTTCCCCACATGCTTTTTCACAGATTGCAGAACAGAGGAAAATAATTGCCTGGCTTTGCTTTTATCACACACCATTAGGTGCTTTGCCGACTCAAACAAGAAAGACAAAAAGCGCCTCATGTTCAAATAACTTTTAATATTTATGTTCATTACAGCTGCAGACTTTGCTGCCAAAATGGTTTGTTTTCGGATGTTCTTGCCATAGTTTTCCATGTTTCTCTGAGTGTCCTGAGGGCAGGTGGGAACGTGGAGGTGGGAAGCTCCCTCACTTTTGAAATAGTGGTCTGATGACTCATGTCTCATTCTGCTTGAGAGGCTCATTTCTTGATGTCCTTGCTTTGCTCTTGAAGTGAAAAATGCTGCTTCACTGTTTAAAAAAAAAAAAAAATTGTTTTAATCAAAATGCCTGTGGAGTCTTGGAAAAATCACTGAATAAAATTTTCACAAACTTCGTAGAAACAGTTGGAAACTGGTGGATTTGATCTGGAAAATCTTGGAGTGGTCCTTTTTGCATCAGGGCTGAAAAAATGTGAAATGCAGAATGTGAAGCTTTTCTGAACACATCTAATTTCCAGAAGCATCTCTCTTCAGGGCCCTGCTGTGAGCCCTCAGTAGCTGTTTGTGATGTTCACAGCAGGTTTTTTCCTACATATGTCAGAACCATACCTTAAATTAGTTTTCAAGTAGATTTAGTTAAATGAGTTTAAAGAAAGCCACTCTTACTGTGCTTTAGCAAAGGATTATTTTAGACTGGCTTTGATTTGTTCCCAATGAATTGCATTTAAATTGATATCATCTAAGTTTATATTGATTTAATGGTGTCTCAAAGCTCCTTTAGGAGAACTGATTCATTTAAGTCCTCCTGAATTCTGGATTCCTGAAATGGGTAACTGAGCTTTTGCAGCGTTGCTGTGAGGCTGCAGCACCTGGAGGGCTCAGTGCTGGAGAATTCACCCGGCTGCCCAAAGCACTCCCAGCACGCCGGAGGCAGCAAATGATGCAAACACCTCCAGCTCTGGCTGAGTGTTCCGGGTATGAACCTCCCCTGCACGTGGGCACAGGGTCCATCCAAGCAGGCAGTTGGGATAATTTCCCAGATGCTCCCACAGCATCCTGTAATAATGTGGCAAGATCATTGTGCGGGGAGAAGGTGCCCAGACAGTCCCTGTGGAGGCATCAATAACATCTGACAAGGATGTGCTGTTCTTAAAAGGCAGAGATGAGTCTGCAGGGCTGGTTCGTGTGGGCAGCTTGGGATCCAGGGGGATTAGGGCTCCTTGCTCTGCTCTGCCAGCCTCCCACAGTCTGACATGATTGTAGGAGAACACAGGGTGCTCCGTATGCCAAAGGAGTGTTTCTCTGAGGAATAAAAAAAACCCCAACCTTGTTTTATTTTTTTACTGAAGAATTGCTTCTTTAAGTGAAAAAGGGAGAGTGAAATGGGTTGGCAGACTGAACCTTTATTTAAAATTTTATTTAAACCTGAATCTTATTCCGTTATTTTCAGTAGGTTTATCTCAGAGGTGATTCTCTGAGTTGGTTCTCCAATGATGCTTTCTGAGGCGTGGATTTCCTGGGCAGGGAGGCATTGCCTTATCTTTCCTATTGGCACAAACCTGTCTGAGATGTGGCTCTTTAATTGTGCAACACCCTCTTCTCTACCAGTTTGATTAAGACTGGTTTTGCCTCTTGCTCTGAGCTCTCTAGATCATCATAGGAATGCCTGGAGGTTGTGAACAGACTTCAGTCCTCCCGTGTCTTTGCCAAAACGCCAAACCACATTTACCAGCAGAGATTATAGAAAAAAACACTTTTAACAAGAAACTTCCAACCGTGAAAAGATATTTTCTAGGAAAATTCTTTCTGTTTCGCTATAAAAATGCTTGTCCTTGGAAATACAAACCCTCTTCATTAAAGGCAGTAGTTGCAGGAATCTAAACTGTTCTGCTTGTAGGACTTCTTGTAAAAATAAAATTAGTCTTTATTGACAAAAATGAAGAGGAAAAAACCACACCATGTGTTCACATGATAAACAACTGCTTTCCTGCTCATCTAGAGTTCAAACAACAGTCAGGGTACAGTTTGGCTGCCTATGACTAAGGACTTTTAACTTCTCTATTTGGCTAAGGATCCACTGCAAACACTTTGTTCTAAGGTGAGAAGTGCATTGAGTGAATAAAAAACCAGTCTGGGGCTGGGAAAGGGAATGACAAACTTTTATCTGAAAATGTCGCTTTAACTCTCTCTATAAGATACCCATGGTTCCCAGCCAGTATGTTTTTGTGATTTAGCTACATTTCCTGCCAGATCATTCAGCTAGATACAGATCCCTTGCTCCTGCAGTGTGGAAACCTGAATAATAATTTGAGCTGCAGAAAGCCCTGGTGAATCGCTGGCCTACTTTCCTGTCCCAGGGGAAGGTGCACTTCTCTAATCCAGGAGCCATTGCTTTGGCAGATGGCTCTATTTACTCAATGAGCAGGTCAGGACAAGAGGAAAAATGGAACATAATAATCCAACAGTATTCAATTAAAGGTAGCTCTGTGCAACTGTACCTAAGTCACTGCTGTTGAAGCCTCTGGGGAGTGTGTTCATTTTTCAGCCTTGTTTCCTTAGGAAATGAGGCTGTCTGCCTTTCTGTCTGTCAGCATCTGTCCTCTCTGATTAATTTATTCATCTGTTTGCCATTATCAAGGAAAAATGACCAAAGAGAAGAGTTTTCAAATATACGGAATTCCAACAAAGTTAACAGAACTTGGCAACTGGGACAGGAGGAGAACCTGAGGGTCTCTATGGAAGGGAAAGGAGATGGAACTGTATCCAGCCATTCCCAGACTGGAGAGCAGGTCAGGCCTGTTGGCCTCAACAGGCACATTCTGTCTCACCAGTCTGAACCATGATTGTCCTACTTGTCCATCCAAACATCTGGGAAATGTGGGAGCAGCCTGGGGAAACTGTCAAGGACAAGATGTTAGAGACATAACAGATAGAGTAACGTAAGACAGAAAAGCACTTAGAAAAAAAAAGGATTTGAAAAACCAACCAAGAAAAAACATCGTGGGTTCACAAAACATTGAACATTGTGTGTATTAAATTTCATCTCTGTTTTGACTGAAGCCCCAAAACTGGTTTTGGAACCAGATGTACATATCGGTATTATTATGGGTTTTTTATTGCTAGGCAAGAAAAATATAATTTGTTTCAGTTTTCCTGGAACTGAAAGAACAGTGAGAGATGGCAGAGCAGGTTCAAGTTCCAGCTGATTATTTGATTCATTAGAAATGGGCTGTCTGAAGCAAACAGTACAGGCAAACCCTGGAGGGAGCAGGGTGAGAAGGTTTGGGCTCTTTCCTTTGTATGCAGTCCATCCCCCCAGCAGATTAGATATTTGGAACTCTTTCCAGACATTTTTCATTTTGTTGGTAAATAGGCATGCACTTGTTCTGGGATTTCAGTCCCCAACTGTTCACTTTATTCAAGGGAGAAAGGCAGAAACATAAGGGAAGCTCAAACAATAAAACCTCAGAATGGGTCAGGCCAGTTATTATTACATGATTTCAGGCTTTGAAAGGTCATTTATGTTTTCCAAGTTGGATTTATTTTTTACACTTATTTGTAATATTACCTCGCTGTGTTTCATAATGTCAGGGAAAATGTCTGGTTTCAGGCCTAAAATGTCAAAGCAGCATTTTCAAAATCACTCAGCACTGAACCAAATGTTTTTCTGCTGGAGTCAGTGGTAACAGTCCCATTTGCCTTAGGAAGCTTTGGATAGGGCTGAATGTTATGGAAATCCACATTTGGTACCATTTTTCAGGCTGCACTCCTGCACGTTCCCCTTCCTTCTCATCCTCCATAGGCCTGTTCATATGTGGAATGATTCCTAGTGGGAAAGGTAAAAGCATGACAGTTAAGAGGCCTGGATTCACTTCCAATCCTTCCTAATGAGTGCAGGTTAAATCATGGAACTGTTTTGTGCCTCAGTTTACACCTATGTGACATACAAAATCCCCACCTCAGGGGCCTCACAGTTCACCAACACCTGGGAATGACAAAGCTGCTGCTTCAGCAAGAGCCAAGCGTATATTATGGAATAAACTGTTCCTTTAGTGTTGTAAGAACTAATGTTGATGAAGCTGATGCAATGTAGACATAGCTCTCCATCTGTGCCTCCATGCTAGGGAGTGTTTCTGGATGGACTCACTGCAACAACCAGAATTTCCCTAGCAAGGAAAATTGAGGTTTAAAAAATTTAATAAGAAGAATCTATCATTGATAAAACCTTCCCAGTGGCTTTGTCATGATGAAAACAAAAAAGGGTGTACAGAATAAATTAATTTGCTGTTCCAATAACTGTGATTCAAGGTGAGGTGGCTTTTTAATGGCTCATCTCCCAGGCAGCACACAGTGAAACATCTCTGCTGCAGGAGTAGGTAGGACATGCCCAGTGCCACATTCTTAAGAACAGCTTTGCATTGCCTACTCTTGAGATATCTTATGTCTTCAGTTGTGAGTATTGCCAGATAAAAAACCTCTTAGCACTCAGATTTTCTAATCCTCTAGACAAGATAAAAAAATCCAACATTCCCCTATCGTTGTCTGCCCTCTCCTGTACCTTGCATTTCTATCACATCAGCTTAGAATTAGCTGATAAGAGGAGTGTGCAATAAATTTGTGCTTCTATATGGCAAGAATATTTCCTTTGAATTGTATTCAATACCTTGGGTCATGAACATTATAATTCTTCCTGATAGCCTGAGTTACTGCAGAGAATTGCTGTGATAGAACAGTATGAGCCATGTGAGGGGGGGTGGTTCTCCTGGTGAGTGTTTGGTAGGAGAGAACCCTCAGGAATATTGTTCTTCACCCTGGATGGATATGTGGTACTGGCTGAGGCAGCTCAGACACGTCATGGGCTCCCAGAGAACCTGATGAATTAGAACTCCTTCTAGAAGAGTATTTCTTCCTCCTGTGATACTTGTACAAATTCCTCTGCCATTCTACCTGGAGGCCGGAACAGAGAAAGGGGTTGGCCCAGGATGATGAAGAAGCAGGAACAGATAAAATTCTGGTCTCAAAGCACTGATTTTAGTGATGGTGGTTGTTCAGAATATCTCAAATTGAGGTATTACAAAGCTATGGCCTACAAAGAATTAATATTGATCCCATTAAAACTTCTGTAAGTGCTCCAGTTTACACTGAGAGAACTAAACCTTGTGTGGCAGTGAGTATTGGCAGGACGTAGCTCTTGAGCAATAAAGCTCAGCAATACTAACTTCATGAGGCGTTTTTGCTGTCAGCTGGTCATAATTCCACTGCATTAGGGATTGCAAAGATCTTAGAAAAATGCAGGTTTCTCTGCTGTCCTTCACAGCCTCTGACATTCTGCTGCTCTTGGGCAGTGGAAGCTGCACTTTATTTAAATGACATTTATAACATTGCTAGGAACAGTCAAATTACTTTTGCTTTTTAAAATCATACAGAGCATGGTAAAATCCAATGAAATTAAATTGAAAAATGCGCTTTAATTTCAGTCTGCACAATCAGATGCAATAGTCTGTGTGCAAATGGATTAACATGCCAAAACTGTAACTTGAGGCGAGAAGTGTAACTTCCCTCAGTAAATTAACATCAATAATTATAAGCTGTAAACAGTTGCAGATATAATTAAGATTCGAGGCCCAAGGGTTGCACATGCCTTGCTGCAACTGATATCAGACTCTGTGATCTCAATGTTCAAGTCCCCTCTGGAGACAGCAAAGTTAGGAACATCCCCCTATTTGGAAATAAAGTATCAATCTTTTAGGAGCATTTGCAGAGCTCTTCTCTCCCTCTGTTTTAAAGACAGACTGGGCTCTTGGTCAAAAATTAGTGTTTTCTGGTTTTTCCTGTACTATTCCATTGTTGTGCCTGCTCTCCTTGAACTTCATGTCAACACATTATTTTTTAAAGGGTTAAATTAAACAAGTTGTTGCAGTCCCTTGCAGACAGAGAACTGTCCCCAAAGAGTGGAGGGGATTGCTTTGTTAAATTTGTAAAAGGGGGAATAAGGAGGAGACAGAGATGGAGGAAAGGGATCCACAGTGTGGAAGGAAAAGAACAAGACAGGTGCTTGTGTTTGAAAAATCCTTTCAGAGCTCCAAATCTATGGTAAGAAGAAAGAAAGAAAAAACTAGAGTAAGGGTTTCAAGTGAAACTATTTGAGCATTTTTCAGGATGTGAAGATTATTGGTACCTTTCAATGGAATATTCAGAAGTTTGCAGAAAAAGACATTAAAGAAAGCAGTTGGTCGCTCATCATTACAGGAAAACAAGCCCCAGTCTGTTGGTTAAGAGCTTGTGCTTCAGCAGAGAATTGCTTCTTGTTTTGAGGCTGGACTGTGATAGTGCATTTTGTGGGTACAATTTGCCTTCAGAGCTGTAATTTTCAGTGAATTATTTGTATCACTGGAACTCCTTTGGTGGAAGTCCTTACACAAGTTACAAAGTGCCTTATGTTGTATAGAATTTTCCCTTTCTCCAAGAAGCCCTGTTGGTGGCATTTGTGCACTCAGAGGACAGTGATGCAAAGGCCAGGCTGTTTGGTAGGGGCGGCAATCAGAAATTACTCCTGTTCCACGTCCAGAATGGCCCTTGTTTCTGCACATAACCCACGTATGAGACATTAATTAATAGTCTGACATTAATTTCATGTGATGGGAGCTGCCCTGTTTGTGTGGGGAAACCCTCAGATGGCACTTAGACCAAATGCAATTTAGCTTCACTTAAAGACGTCTGGCACAGCAATAAAGGGTGGCCTAAGTGTCCATGGGAAAAAAGACCAGGAACATAATTTTATCCTTAAGGTCAAGGAAAGTAAGTGTGTGCAGTTCTGGAATCTGTGAATGGGGCCTGGGTGATGTTCAGGTAATGCATCAATGACTTAAATGTTTGCAGCCTTTTTGTGCTTGTAGGATCTGCTTCTCAAGTGTCTTTGAAATGGTTCTATCAGGGTGTAAACTTGGTGTAAATGTGCTTTTACTGACATACAGAATGATCATACACAGAAATTTATAATTTCTCAAAGAAAACAGCCTTTGAAGAGTGTTGAAAGTTGTCATGTTGAGCAAAACAGAGGCAAAGCCTTCAGTTCCTGGCTTAACAAACAAGTGAAAAACAACTGAAGCTTAGGAGAATTGCTTGTCTGTTTGTAGCGATCCTCGTGGTTTGTGGGGAGGCCACATCTTAGGAAGTTATTGCTGGTAACAGGCACATGCAAAGAGGAGATTGGAAAAAATGGTGCAACAAGTTTTTCTTGATCCTCCTGAAATATTTTTGTTTCCATTAAAAGATACAGAAATGCTCATTTCACTGTCAAGAAACCTCTTGGCCAGGAAATTATTAGAGGAGGAATTTTACTTCAGTGGTTGATTTTTAAAAAAAACAAAGCAACATCAACCCAAGGCTGGCCCAAGAGCCCCTGGATGCTTGGGAAGAGCAGAGTTTGGAGCTGCTCAGCTCTCTCCCCAATTCCACTCTGCTGTTGTGACCCCCATTGTGCCACCTCACCCTCTTTATTGCTGCTCTAGCCGTGCCACCCTTGCAGCCCTGCCTGGAAGTCACACAAGGTGAAGGCAGCTGAAGTGTTACTCTAACTTGCAGCACCTCTATAAATCTCTTAGTAAAGCACCAGGGTAGTTTTACAAGTGTAATGACTTTTTATTTTATTACCCAGCATGCAGTACATGAAGCTGCTTTCCCACAATGTATAAATTTAGTGAGGGAGAAAACCCCATCATCCCCATCGCTCTGCCATCAGCTGCCTTTCTGAGATCAGAGAGCATTTGGAAATGCTTCCACTGCCTAAATTCTGAATGACTAGAAAATAGGTTAAAAGTGCCACTTTGTACTGTAGCATTTTACAAAAGTGTGTTTTGTTTGACAGGACTTAATAAAAAAATCTTTTAATCTCTGTCACTGTGGGTAGGTGGTAAGGCCAAAAAGTCTAAATGTTTTAAAGGAAAATTTTAATTAGTATGCAAATTTGACTTTCTGCATTAAAATGTCATTTACTAAGTAAATGTTGTTGCACTGGAAGTTCAGATATTTGATCATTTTCTGTCAAGGTGCCTTTGCAAATTTCCTGAATGTAATAACAGCATTTCAAAAACAAAATGAAATTCTCCTTTTGTTGCAATGCACTGGGTCTGCTCCACCAAAGGCTGTGTGACTGGAATATCTTAAATCAGCCACCAGCTTCTAGTGCTGGTTCTCCTTCCCCCAGTCTGCAAATTTTGTTCTCCTCTTGATGCCTGAAACAAGGGAGATGGGAAATATACCCTTACGTGCCATAAATTTAAATCATTGAAGCATAGCAACAAAATGATTACAAAAACTATTGTAGCCATTAGAATCGAAGGAAGTGGTTGCTGAGTTATTGTCAGCCACCACTGAAGGTTACAGCAGTGATCAGCATTTACAGGGTTAGGAAAAGCCTTACACACATTTTGAGAGTTAACTGATTTCATTGTCTCAATAAAATACACATTCCTGTCTCCTGAAGAAAGAGAAGATCAATGGTTGAAGGCCCAGCCTGGCTTTTAACATGGAAAAGGAAATGCTGTTCTTATATAAAAGTAGTGGGAAAACAATTGTGAGACGAAAAAAAAATGGGGAGGGAAAATTTAATAAAAGCAGGAAATTCCAAGTTTAGTTTCTTTCCTTCACTGTCTGTGGGGTCAGTGGTTGCTTCTTGCCACCCTGAATGAATGTGGTGTCTCAAACTGCACCTTATATGGAGCTCTTGAGGGATCAGAAATATGGCACATGGGAGCCATATGTTCAGCACTTGCCATCATTTATTGAGAGCCGAGTTCAGGGCTAAAAACTGATTTAAACATCCATATTTAGAGCTCCTAAGTACAAAATAAAGCACAAATTCTCACGAAAGTTGAAGACAGAAGAGAAAAAGCTGTGACCCAACAAAGAAGTGGTTTTAAAAAAGAAGAAGAAAAGGCTGGGGGAATTTGGTTTCTTTGAGAGCCAAGAGCCTGCCCTGGGAATGCAGATCCCTGGCTAAGTGGGAATGTCTGACAAGGCTGGTGGATGTGGAGGCCTGAAGATTTATTGTGAACGATGTGCTCACTCTAGGTCCATCAAAGGTCAAAGCAGAAGGAACCTCTCCAGTGTGAGGACAGGCTCTTTCTGGCCTCATCTCAGCTTACAAAGGTGCAGATTTGCCAGTGATATCCACACACATGGTGGAGAACACAAGTGACGCAGCCTTTGTCAGAGCTTTCAGGTTTTGTGTATGTGTCTGTATAATTTCATTAACCGGGTGTCCCACATGAGCACAAAATGTGCAGTTGGGTGTTCCTGATCCTGAGGCTTCTTGCAATAAATCTAGAAATTGTACGTAACCCAAGGCAGCTGTGCTGAGATGTTCTCTGTGTTCCTCACAGCCTTGTGCTCATTTGCTCATACCCTTACTGGTGCTGTGACCTTGGCTGGAAGCATCTCTGTGTCCGGGAAGAGTCACTGACCTGACCTTGGATCTGCCATCCATGGCAGGGTTGGGATGTGCTAGCAGGAAAACATTCCCTGTTAATGGCTGGGCCTCACCTTTGAATGGACACTGGACATTGGTTCCTGCCACTGTTAATTGGCTCTTTTGATGTGCATAAATTTTGTGTTATGAAAGAACCTATAGTGGATTTTTCTTTTGCATAATAGACATTTCACTGGTTAAAAAAGAAAAAAATAATAAACCCCCCCCAGCAAAAACCCAAACTCCATTGCATATGAATGTTTTCACTGTGTTAGCAAGTTTTGTATCTTATTGGCAATGTTCTAAAGCACTGAAGATTGAGACTGCTCAGTTCCCTAGAGATCCTTGTAATTACAACAAAGACTGCTGGAGCATGAAAAAAGTCATTTGGCAAAATGGTCCTCTTGGCTTCCTCTGTCTCATCCTCCCCTCTCTCTGACTTCCAAGTCCTCTTTGCTCAGTTTACTAGACAAACATATTGTTTGCTGTTCGCCAGGGCAGATGTTTGTTTAATTCAGCACCTTCTGCTTCTTTCCCCAGCTGGAGGAAAGTCACAGTGTTCACCCTTTTCTTTTCTGTTTACACCACATCTCCCCTGCCAGCCAAGGTGCAGAAAAGGACAATGGTGCAGCTCATGACAAGTGATTCCACATTCTAGCATTTCTAGGAGCTTAACCACTGTCTCCTGTATTCTATAAATGGCACATGGCAAAACACAGAAGGCCTCACTGGATTGTCTCCCTGTGCAAGGAGGGGATACCCAGCCACTGAATATTCAATGTAGAGAATAGACCCTCTTTTTTTTTTGAAAAATCATGAGATCTCAACTTGAACAGACTCATGCTCTGATCCCACTGAGTCCTGCTGGAACAACCCTGTGCTGGAGAACTGAGAGAGTGTTTGCCTTGTAGTCTGGACAGACTGTGATGCAGAGTCAGGCTGCAGAAAGTCTGCATAAAACCTGTGTATCCCTTTAGTGCTGATTTGAGGGCTTAAGAGGGCATATAACTCACGAAATGCTGTGGTGTTAAGGCTCATCCATGTTCCAAATAAACCCATGCCAGTGAAATCCATGTTCCAAGAGTCTCAATAAGAATTTAGACTTCTTCCTGCCCCTTCATTCCTGCCTTCCACCTCTTCCTGTGTGTGACTGACACTGTGTGCTTTCTCCTTCCTTGCAAATTTCCTCACAAATTTTTGGCTTTGTGCATATCTCCTCCACTTCTTGCCTTACTCATGCATCTGATTTCTCTAAAGCTCTGTGGCTTTCTCCACCTTCCTTCCACAAAGGATGGCTTCACATTGTAAGCAGAAGGTCAGAAAACTTCACTCTGAATAGATCCAGCATAACAGAAGGATGAACAGATATTCTTCTTTAACTTTAACAAACAATACAGTGCCATTTTTCCTGATCAGCTTATGCATTTTCAACAAATCCAGAGATAATTACCAGATTTATATATATATTTGTATCTATCACTGCAGAGCTGGGCTTTTATCTACATGCTCTATGTTTCTGTAAATAAAGAAGTGCTCTAATTGTCATCAGAACCATTTGTTGCAATATGAATGCCCATAAATAAGGACTAGACAATGCAGGTTATTCATTACAGAGTGGAAAAGCTGTATATTGGCTTGTTACCCCTTGGCAGAAGCCAGCCAGAAAATGGAGGTTTTGCAGTATTTGGCCATGAGTGAGTTGTGTAGGGCAGGGTGTCTGTGATTACATCCCACAGCCCTGCAGGTTTTCCTGATAACGCTGCTGCATTTATTCTGCTGTGCTGGAAACTAACAGACCTATTGGAAACTTTAGCAAACCTTGCTGTGAGTTTCACATTTCCGTTTTACTGCAAAGCTCTTCACTTTTCTGGGATGCAGTCTCAGACAAGCCAACAGAAAAAGGAACTTCGTGAGCATATTATTTATCTCAAGAAATCACTTTGGATGTAGCTCTGTTTCTGATTCTTTGGAAAAATTCTTACCTGCATGATCACACATTTTCTTACAACAAATATTTCGAATTCACAGAATTTTCTTGTTAGATTCATGTGACATCTTTTGCACAACTGGAATAAACTTAAAAAAAAGCCAGAATTACCCAATGAAACAGATTCCACAGTTTTTATAGTACTGAAAGCTTTTGGGGACAAAGAAGTGGTGCCATATGTGGCAACAATATAATTCCCTTGATTCCTTCTCTGTCTCATTCTTATCACATCCTTCTTACTTCTTGATTTTCTAACTGCCATAGACTGGACAGGCAAAGATTTTTGTATTATAGCACTCTAAATCTTCCTTTCTTTGAAGGAATAAATTGAATAGCTGATTAATTTAATGAACCCTTTCTAGTTTAGATCATTGCCCCAGGAAAGCAGCGCTTTCAGTTTTCTGTCTCATTCTTCTAAAGGAACAGAGTATCTCTGATTCTGTGTTTTCTCTCTGTCTTCATATTGACAGTGTTAGTGCTGTCAGCAGATACAAACATCTTCATTTGATATTCTTATTTAACCCATTCAGAATGCCTGATAACAGATTAGGTTGTCTCGGGATTTGTGGTATTACTGCATGAAATCTGCAAGAATTCATAGAACGCAAAACTTCTCCTGATTTTACCTGGGCTGGAAAGGTAAAAGACGTCTGTTGGAAGTGATCCAAGACACAATGACGTCAGTGGGAATCTTCCCACAGACTTCAAGTGCCCAGCAAAGATGCTGTGACTGATGAAGAAGAAAGCTGGGAGATGCCCGTTCTGGCCATAAAGCCTTTGTGGTGCAGCTAATTTCAGTTTCTTAGACAACACTTGTGTGTTGAAATACTTAATTCCCTAAAGCATCATTTTTCTCTTGAACTCATAACTCTTTCCAATAAGTGTAGTGCAAAATGCCACCCGCCAAATTCTTCCCTTGTTTATGTGGTCATAACAGATCCATGAACAAAAGTCTCCTTGCACTTCATTGGTTTGAGAAGGTAACTCCATGGCAGCCTGTTGAAGGATTACTGGGGGAAAAACCCCAAACATTTTATGAGAGACAAAGGGCCTGTGGATTTCAGCTCAGCTGCACAAATAGCAGTGAAGGCAGAATTGAGCCCTTATTATTTCCTGTCTACTGCATTTCTCCCATTCTGTCATGGCAGCTGTGTAGATGGAAACTCCCAAGATTTCTACAGCCAAGTCATCCTTCACCAATAAAGCCATACTGACTCACATAATAGATTAGGCTGTCACACTAAACCTGACAAACAACATTTAATATGTCTCAAATTGCATCCGGGCAGATATCCCTGTAAACGACCGTCCCTACCACGCAGATGTTTCCCATCTCTTTGGAAACAGCTCTGATGGCACGAGGCTCTCCTGCTCTTACCCACCCAGAACTCCCAGAGCCCTGGTGGGATAATGGGTGATCCAGACTTTTCTCCCAGTGAGGCTTTCTGTGCATTTCGTAGTTGTGCTGATCCATACCAAGGGGAGATCCATGAGCACTGTCTGTCATCCTCTGCTGTAAAGACAGAGACAAGGTGACACTGAGGTCTGTCATTGGAGGCCTCCTGAGGCAATGCCCTCTGAGGCTGACAGGGGTCTCCTGTGTTCCTGAGGGAATGTTTTACAGATTTTCCCAATTTTACCTCCCCTCCCCCCTTTATTTTGCACACGAACCATTCTCTTTTACCTTTAGCTTGCAAAAATAGAGCTTTTGCACAATGCAGGGCTGTTATCAGCAGTTCTGTATCTGTTCTCATTTTCTAACTGTTCTTTTAACTTGCTCCAGCCTTGGGCTGGTTTGTTTTTTTTTTTTTTCCGGACAAGCTCTCCCCAATCTGCCTCCTTCCCAGACTGTTTATGTTTGAAAGACTTCTACATTTGCTGGTGCTAATCTTCACATCCTCACTTATTCCCGCTGGCCTCTGTAGTCCTTTTTCCTGCTGGGTTGAGTTTCAGTTGTATTGTCTCCAATTGTTCTTTAACTTTTTCTGGCTCTGTGCAGTCAGCTTTCTGGTGCACCATAGGGCTCCAAATTGAAATTCCTCTGGGCAGTTCACATTTCCTTAAATTTCCATAAGATGAAAATCTCTCGGGACTCTTGCACTGAGTAGTATTTCAGATGTAAGGATAACCCTGTCCCAGCTGTGCAGAGGTCTGTGTGAGGGGAGAGATCAACAAGATGGATGCAGCACAGACAGGCTTCCTTGGTTATTCCTCAGTGTATCTCATTGATCCATGTGACAAATAAACCCTTGTGCAAATGCAGATGTTTCCTTACCTGGCAGGAATTCCAGAGGGCTCCTGACCAAGCTGCTGTAGGATTTGGTGGTGGCCAGAACTTCCCACCACCTTTGATTACCAAGTGAAGACCTTTAGTGGCTTGCTAGGGGCCAGCTGCTGGAAAACTTGTTAGCCAGCACATTAACTCATGTTTTATTCAATTCACTTGCTCCAGTAGGTCCTGGGGATCATTTTTATTAGTCCTTAGATATTAAGACTAAACCAGTGCAGATTTTGATGCATGATGCTGCCCCCAAGGAAGTCAGTGGCACAAATCCAGCCGAAGTCAGGTGGGTGCAGGAACACTATTGACACAAGCCAAGATATTCACAGTCAGAGCTCAAGCTCTGGCCTTCCAGAGCCTGATGTTTGGAAGGAGAGTGCAGTCACAATGTGAGCAGATGCTCTGTCCTTCTTGGCCTCCCATTTCCTCCCTTTTGCTATGCCAGAGATTCACAGAGATCTCTTTCAAAGGCAGGGGCTTTGTTTCTTCATCCACTTTCCGGTGTTGTGCTCTGCTTGTTTCTTTCAATTTGTCCTAAAAAAGGAGAAAAGTAAAACTAGTTCTATGAGACTACAGGGAGGAAAAAAAAATTCTCTGGAGTTTCTTCAGCATCTTGGCTAGAAGCACAGCAAGCACTGTCATTATGGTTAGCAACAAAGGACACGGCATCGCTTCCAGCAAAATCACCACTTACTTCAGTGTGGGTGAGATTAGGCCAGGAAAAACCCCAACTGAGTTTAATAGAGGAGAAACTGACTTTGGCTGAAACAATAAGCTGTGCTCCAGACCTGCAGTGAGAGCCTTAGAGCCAAGTCTCAAGGAGGTGCTGCCTTTCCTCTGGAACCTTCCCGCAGGGGTTCTGCTCATTATTCCACCAAGTCTAACAATCCCTCTTTCCCCCTCTCTCTCTAGCAAGATCCTTTGTCCATCCTCATTCAGATCCCCCCTTAGCTGAAACGGTGGAGTGCAGGTCGTTCAGATAAGCACAAACTGTAATTAGGTCGTATTCTGAGTAAATAATATGTGGGTGGGAAAAGGAAGGAAGGGGGAGGGAGAGAGAGCAAATGAAAGGAGGAGGCAGGGGTTTGGCAGGGTTACAGAATTGCAGCAGGCTTCTTCTAAGTCTCAAGCTAAAAATGGGAAATGTTTGCATTAAAAAAGGACTTTAATAGGTGCTATAAGCTGGCATTTTTGGTGATTAGCTAGGCAGGCGTTTATCATTTTAGTCACTGTTAGAGCTGAAACTGTGTAGTGCCCATCGTGTTCCAAGCCTCACTTTCCAGGGGCAGGAGGTTTATGCTGTGCTGGGGTGAGAGGGCAGCCCAGAGCCTGTGCTGCTCCCACTCTGGCCTCGGGAATCACAATGTCTACAGGCAGCACTTTCCCTTCAGAGGAATAAAAGGCAGCAACACGTTGTGTACGGTGCCTTCAGCAGCTGCAGCCCAAACAAGAACTGCGTTCTCCTCACAGCCCCCGGGCAAGCCGATCCCAGGATGGGAGAGGAGCGAGAACCTTGGTGTTGTTATAAATGACACATAAATGTTTTTCTCGGTTCGGCTTGTACGGGTTTGGAGTCAAAGTTTCTCTGTTCGGACTGTTCGGGGTTTTTTTGGGTTCGGGTTGTGCGGTTTGGGTTTGGAAAGGGGATGGATGCAACGAGCGTGGGCGCCCAGGAGGCGGCGCTCAAAGCGAGAAAGGGACTCCAAAGGGGATGGGGTGGGGGGGGGCACTGTAACCCCTGAAGATTGACAGCACCGCGGACCAATCATCTCTCGAGGTGAAGCCGTGGGGACAACAAATCACTCGACGCCTCGTGAGGCAGAAGGCGGACCCTAGACACAAGCCAATCCGAAGCGTAGTGGCGGGAAAAACTGACCAATGGCCAGTGGAGTTAGGGGCGGACCAATGGGAAGAGTTGGGAGTGCATAAAAGGGAGGCACAAACCCGAGATCCCCGGATCGCCTGTGGTAATCTGTGATGTTGGGAGTGTCTGTGCCTCCGTGAGGAGAAGGGCTGGCCCCTTCTCGTAGCTCCCCAGGCTTGTTGCTTTTATTAAACCAGTTAACCCTGTTCAAAGGTGGCTGGCCATCACGTTTATTTCAGTATGTCCCACGTCCTCTGCCCCAGGCAGCAGCAGACCCACATTTTCCTGGTTATCCTTCTACAGCTGAATTATTTGGTGCGTAACTGAAGAGTTTAGCAACACCTGGGAAAAGGGTTTCCTTCACATGGGAAAAAGAGACTTCTCTTGCAAGGTCAAAAACTGAAAACCCTTGTGAATTGTTTTGTCTGAAAAATTGCCAAGGAACACAAGATAATTCACTTTTTTGGACCATGTTTGTTTACTCAGTGATGAAATAACAAAAAATGTTTTACGAAAGCAGACTCTTTCCTAGAAAATCAGTGTTCTCATTTGACAAAGGCTTAATGGAAAAAACGCAGGTTGCGCTAGGGATTTATTTGGGAACTTGGCCTTCACTGAAGTGGTGAAGACCAGTCCTTGGTTAGAGAGGAAGAGTTCACGTCCCTCTCCAGGGTGAGCCTGTCCCTGCTTCTGTGGCTCAAAAGAAAATCCTGGCGTGTCTGAAGACCTCAGAGGAGGTTGTGACACAGATACACCCAGAAAAAAGGGCTGCCTCACGATGAGGTTATGGTCAATCTCCATGTGTTTCTTGTCAGTAGAACAGCTTTTGTTCTGCCTAAATTCCGGGTAGGAGATTTTGGCTTCCACTGGAAATCTACAGGTTACCAGGGCTATTGAATTCTACATTATCAGCTGTGGGCCCCAGATCCAGTCTGAAGATATTAATGTCTAGTTTCCGCTTGCTGAATTGGCTGCACATGTCAGCTTCCTGTGTTCTGCTTTCCAAGCTCAGTGCTTGCTGAAATTTTACTTCTCTTGAAACGTTTTCGTTGGTGTAATGAAAGGAAAAGTTTGCCAGTGTGCTCAGTCTGTAAATCTCCACTATTCTTTGTGAAGGGATAGACAGTTTTCCTTACAGGAGACATTTATTTTCAGTAGGATTCTGTTCCAAGAGCGTTACGTAACATTTACAGACTTTGAGAAGAGAACAATCCCAGATAAGATGTTGCAAATGTACAAAAATCTACATTTATGTGCACATTGTATCTGCTCCTATATCTGACAAACTCACGGGAGGTCACTGAACTCTCACAGCAAAGCCTTGCTTGGTTTCTATGGCCCCCTCACCTGCCCTGTATCTGAAACTCCTTCCAAGAGTGAAAAAGAAAAATCCTGCACAAGGCAGTTGGATGTTGTCACCTCGTGTCCTGTTGGATTCCAGCAGCACCTCTGTCCCCGGCAGTGTGGGCGCTGTTGGCTGCCCTCGGGTCGCTGCCATGCCATGGGGGATGTTTCTCTGGAAAAGAAGCGATGGCAACAAGTTGCCCCCCTGGGCTAATTGCTGTGTAGTGATGTCCTTCTGACATCAGGCACAACTGGAACAGCCCTGAGCAGCAGAAGCTGGGACTCTGGAGATGCAGGTTTCCTCTTCCAGCCGTGTACACAAGTGCTCCGTGTTTGCCAGAGAGGAATATATCTTAGAGGAGTTTTTTAATAGATCAGCGGTTTTGTGAGACTCACATCTTATTTTGAATTACGATCTAATCAAAACATTTGAGAGGGTATAAATTTACTTCTTTAGCATTGGAGGGTATTTTCTCCTACCCACAGTGTTTTCATTTACAATGTGTGGAAATTTTTATGTGACTGGGAAGCAGAGAACAGAGATTGCTGAGGATGCAGGAGCCATGGAAGGGTTAACAAACCCAAAGCCTTCTTGAAGAATCTGGTGTGTTCTTTAGAGAGGGGGAGGGAACCAAGAATTAAATGTAATTTATTTTGCACAGGCAAACTCAAGACAATAGAATTCCCTCTGTTTTCATCTGCAAAACCAATAGACCAAAAAAGGAATGGAGGTGAAGGGTTACAGAACTCATATTTTTCTACCTTCTGTGACTGTCTTCAGTATTTCTTGTTATCTCCAGATATTGCTTTCAGCACAGTGACCTTTGAATAAACAGGATTGTGGTGTCCTAAAAGAAAAGAAATAAAAAGCAGACAAATTTGAAAACCCTGTGAGGTCTGTGACTTCTTTTCCAGTTAAACTGGATACTCAGAGTAAACTTCAAATATTAAAATAGAAATCCATTAAGATCTAGAGAAGACCCACAAGAGAGTCTCTGCTTTAACTACTAATCTGCTTCTGCTTAATTCCATATGGGAAGACTGGTTTAATTGGTGACCTTCTTGTGTGATTTTAAGAGTAAAAAATAAACTTACAGCATATTTAGCAAATAGAGCCATGCCAGAGGGGGGGAGGGAGGAAACAGAAAAACTTTTCAGAGTCTACATAGTTGTTGGAAAGTTTTTACCCATTTTTTTCTTCTGTAAACATAAATATAGCCAACATTTTACTGCTGAAACTAATAATTCAAGCAACTTCCCAGGGAAGCTTGAAGAAGTGCCTTTCTCATTTATGGCACAGAGCTTGTGGTTCATATTCTTCAAATCCGTCAGTCAAAAGAAGGGAAAATATCTGTGCATCTGCACATCCCATTATATGCTAACCTCTGGATGCAGAAATAGCATCTGAGGAGTGAAAAGCTGCTAAAGCCATCGATGAAAGCCTGTTCTGGCTTATTATGAACTCTACCTGCCTGCCTTGCTCTAGTTTTTCATTCTTTCCACATGAGCAGCTTGCGGAAGGATCGCTGAGTGCGGATCCTGCTGCAGTAAACTGCATTGTTTCCTGTTCCAGGCACACTCACATTGCTCACAAACTTCCCAACTGCCAGACAAACTTTGTTACAGTCCTCCTACTTCCCTTGGAATACGCCATTTGAGGCTCTTTTCAGGGCTGCTCTACGTAATACGCTGTGACTAGATACAAAACTATTTCTTTATAACATGAACTAAGCAAACACAAATTTAAGGCAAATTATCCTGAACCCTGAGTCTCAAGCCAGTCTTTTTGCATTATCTCATGGGAAGTTCTGGTCTGAAAGTAATACTGGCAATAGGGAGAACTTCTCCTGAGATGGAAATTTGCTTTCTATCAAGACACAGTGGTATCAAAACCACCTGGCAAACAGGCAGAGAGCTCCTCCTTGGGAGCTGGGTCTGACAGCACAGCCCATGACCTCAGCATGGACTGTGAGCGGTGTATGCAGAGTGCAGAGAGGCTGGGAAGGAGGGTGAACATTTTTCACTTCATATATCATTGCTCACAGCTCACTGCTGGGATTCCACCAAGTGAGCCAGAGCTAAAATATTGTGGAAAATGAAATTTCCTGGGTTATTGTTTTTGGCAGTTCTAATCACACTGGACAATTGGGCACTGGAAGCAACACAAAAGCTCCTCATGTTAATGAGAAAAAGACATATGTTTAGTAGCGTGCTCTGGTAACTAAGGAAAAAAAAAAAAGACTTTATCCTTCCAAAACTGAAGCAGATGCTGAATATTTTCAACTTCCAAAACAGTCTTTGCATCTGTGTGTAAAGTAACATGAGCCTGTGCAATCAGAAAATGCATCACCTGCAGATTTCCAAGGAGGATCCCACCTCATGTGTTTCTCTGCCATAGCTGCTCTTTCCAAGAGCCTAATCAAGTGGAGTCAAACAGCAACCGAGGCAGAGAAGTAATTAGGGGGCTGGGAATGGAAAGAAAATCAGCCAGGAAAAATTAGTTACTCTCTCACCTTCAGTGTTCAGGAATGACAGGCCTCAGTGTTTCAGAGATCAGCCCCAAGCTAGAGAACTGCAACTGCTCCATCCCTCCTGCAGCAGTGTTCAGGCAATGTGTCAGAGTCACCGAGCTAAATAATGCACAGCCCAGGCTGACAACATGAAGAGAAGGCAAAGCTGGGCTCAAAATTGGTATAAAAACAGTTTTAAGCCACCTCTAGTTGGTGGCTACTGGTCAGAGCAGGATTTACCTGTGTGTCTGAAGGGCTGTTCAGTCTTGTCCTTGTGGAATCGTGTATTGCCCTGTTCCCTGTGGTATCCGACCCCCTCTGCCAGTGTGCTCCGTCCTGCTGCCTCTACTAGGGGAGGATGCTCCTTGTGCTCACACTGTGCTGTATGGGGGTGTAGGGGTGGTGTAGGGATGATGTGGGGGTGGTGTAGGGGTGGTGTAGGAGTGCTGTAGGGTTGGGTGTAGGGGTGGTATAGGGATGGTGTAGGAGTGCTATAGGGGTGGTGTAGGGTGGTGTGGGGTGGTGTAGGGGTGGTGTAGGAGTGCTATAGGGGTGCTGTAGGGATGGTGTAGCGGTGGTGTAGGTGTGCACATTGCTCCAGTGCTAAGGAAATCCCAAAAGCAGCTGTAAACCTTGTGACTGAGCCATTTCACTTTTCAACCAGGTGGTAAAAATTACAAACGCTTACTTGAAGAGATGAGCTCTTACCGCCACTCTCCATTTAGCCCTGTAGGCTGAGGGTGACCGTGGGGCTGTGTCCCAGGGCCGTGCAGGGAGCGGCGCTGTCGGGGGTGGCAGCGCTGCCCTGCCCAGGGCTCGGGGCAGCGCTCCCGGCCAGGGATCAGCTGCCCTGCACTGCTGGGGCCACCCCCGGCCATTCCCCATCGCAACTGCGCCCAGTGAACTCGCTCCAGTTTTATTTGCAACACTCGAGGGCCCTCGGCTCTTCGCAAGATTGCGAGTAAGGATCTCCATGTGACATTTCTGCACGGTGACTCATGTTTGGACTTGTTTCAAATCAATAAATCCTCTGTAGAATGAGCCCCCCAATTCAAGCTGAAGACACATTCATCCTGTTAACTCATTCTCCTTTTGGAGCACCCATGAGCAGCGCAGGCTTCACAACAGAGTTAAAAGTCACAAGTTCTGATGGATCAAAGTGGTGAAGGGGATGGGAGCAGTTGTCTCAGGACAGACTGTTAGGATGATGCCCATGTACAGAGAACGGTTCTCTCAGAGGAAGTACTGGGATCATTTGGATCTGAGCTGAGCTGAGCAGTCATTTTCTAGTGAAAATATTAATATTCATAATGATAATAATAAGCCACATCAGATCCTTCTGTAGGAAACTATTGACGTGGAGGCTGAATTTTCCATTAATAGAAAGTGGGAAATTTTGCAGATATTTGCTTTGAAACTCCATGTCTGAGAGGGATGACCAGGTTATTTAATATTTTCGTTGCCATCTCCTCCCATAAAATTGGCTAAAGAAATGTAGTTTTCTTCCATGCCCAGAACAGTGCAGGGGTCACCAGATACTATTCTGTGGAGAAATGGAAAATGCCACCATTGTTGACTGAGCAATGAATGTTGAGCAGGAGCTGGTAGTAGATGGCCAAGAGATTTGAAAAAAGTTTTACATAAAAAAAAACAAAACCAAAAACCCAAAAAAAAAAAAACCAAACCAAAAAACCCACCAGACTTTACAAACTCTCATTGAGAGAGAGCACAGGAGTACTGTCTGTACAGAATGGTACCTAGATTAATATTTCAAAATTGTTTTCTAAAACCTCTTCTCCCCCCCCCCCCCAAAATAATTGCAACAATAATTCTGAAGAAAACCTCTTCAAACACAGAATCATTTCTGTTGTCGTAGAATTTTTTGAATGCCAAATACCTGCTGAGTTAATCTTTGGAAGAACAAGAAAAGTTTGTTCTTTGTATATGTAGATTGTTTCAGGGTATTGTTTGATTCTGCTTTTGATAGGGGTCATGTTTCTGGGCTTAGCTGGATAGTTTGTTTGTTCCTATTCATTAAAAGGGACCCTGCAGCTATTTGGGGAGGGAGTATGGTATTACATTATTATTGCTCCAAAAAGTATGGACAAAAATGTATTGTAAAAATTCCAAGGTTTCTGGTAGGAGTTCTCTCAGTAATAAATAGTCCCAGTCTGCTGGAGTGTAGTTAATAGGCTAACATTGTGTTGTGCTAATTAGACAGATCCTTAAGGTACAGAGTTAAAACTCGCAGATAATTCTGGATGTAACCTCGTGGTAAAACAGTTTTCTGCAATGGTTAAGGGGAACAACAACTTTCAGAGTCAGCTTTGCCTTTGGTCACCTTGTCCCACAGCCCCTGTCACAGCACTGCACATAACAGAGCTTGTGCTGCTGCAGGGCCCTGTCTCCCTGCTGCAGGAGCGAGTACACGGATGCTGCTAAGAGTTACCCATACCCTGGGGCAGGAGACAGAGCCCTCGGATGAGATCAGCACTGCACACACCAACACTGCTTGTAAGATGTTCACTTAACTTGTTCTGGTTTGCATCAGGGGTGTAAAACACCTTGCAGCACTGTGCTTGATGGGCTTTACTTCTATAAAAAAGAAAATAAGTGCAATGATCTGTTCTCTCTCTTCCTTAAGCTCTGCGGTTTGCCTGCAGTGTGACATTAACTGAAATAACTCTACTTGCTCAGGAAAAGCACTAGGAAGACTTTTCCAGGATAAAGTGCCTGTGCTCTTGATTCGTTGTGTCCTCCCGGAGCAGAGTCCAGGGATTTCTTTTTCCTGGGAGAAACGGTGATTGTCAAGGAATTATTCCAAGGGAAACAGTTTGCTGGAGTTGCTAATCCATACCAAATTCTTCTTGCCCACCTTCTGGCCAAAGCCTCGCTTACTGCAATGTTTCACTTGCTCTGAGAAGTTTCACTCCACCCAGTGCTCAGCTGGCCCTGCAGAGCGTGTGGAGCATTGCTGGAACTGTCACTAGCCACGGTGCTTTTCCAGTGGCCAGCATTAATCCTTCCCCCCCCCAACTCAGAGGAGAGAGCAACCTGCAGACTCTGTTTTCTTGGCTTTGTGTGTCTGTGCTCTGTGTAGCTCTTCAGTCATTCATAGGATTATTCCACTCTGCCAAAGACATGTTTCCCTTGCCACAGACTAACTTCTCCATGAAAAACGTCAGAAGAGAGTTCAGTTTTGCTGTAATGCAGAGCAATGACAGCAAAATAGTGTCTGACCTCCTAAAAAGTGCTCAGGAAACAGGAAGGGTGCCTGAGATTATTCACTGCTGGGAGCTGCATTCCGCTGGGCAGATAAAAACAACTACCCAAGAGCTCTGATCAGAATATTCGTGTTTCTAATTAGAGAAATCTTTATACCCCAGTTCTTTTTACTGTGGCCACAGTCACTAGGAAGAAAGTAATAAAGAGACCGCAGAATCAGTTCTTTTTAGGTACCTGTATTGTTATTTTTGCAGCCCACCCTGGCTGATGGCACTGAATGTAAATACAGCAGACACAGAGCAGTGTTTCATCACCAACCTCATCACCTGGAATTTTGTGGCTGGGTATAACAATATCCTGCCAGCACAATACCAAGGAGAGCTGATGAAGCAAGCCCAGCACAAGTGGGTCAAATAAATCCTTTCTGCTATGTAATGTCTGTGCTTCAGGTCGATAAATCTTGGCTTTCATTGTCACTTGGAATTTTTAATTAAAACCCTGTGGCTTCCGAGTATTCATTAATATCTTCCCTTCATAGTTGTGACCCACACAACTCATTCCCCACCCTTGTGCACTCTGACTGTGAGCCCTGCTCACATATGACACCTTCCTCCTGGTGTTCTGGCAGCCTGAAGCCAAGGACACTGCAGCCTCGAAGGTGGGGATAGCACTTGTGGCACTTTCTCAAATAACACTGGGAAAAGGGTCATATGTTCAAAACTGTGAAGTCTCTTCTAATTCTTCACTTTTTGAGGGGTTTATTCAAATTCAGAAATCTCAAGGTTTTGGTATTTTTCCTGGTTTGAGTTTTGCTTCTCTCCACTCACTGATTTTTTTTCCCTAAACACAAAGGAATAGTGAGTGTAAGGTATTTTGTAGTTCCTTTCTCTTTTCAGTATCACTCTAACCTCTGTCACTTCATAAACTCTACAGTTAGAGAGCAAAAAAGAGAAAAATGAAGGTGAGAGAATTTAAAGCAAACACAAAACTTTCAAAAAGCAAAAAAAACCAAAAAAAACCCAAAAAAAAAAAAACCCAAAAAAACCAAACCAAAACTCTATTTTTACTGTTTATGGTCAGCAGAATCCCATCTTCTCTTCCTTTTTCTCTTGTATCTACAGTAAAGCCAGAACTCACCATAGATTAAAGCCTCAACCCTGCAGTCTGACACCTTTTAGTGCCTTCCAGTGCTTAGATAAGATTTTAATACCAGATATATAGTTAGCATATTAAAAATTATCATTACCAACCATTATCATATCTCGTTTCATTAGTGAGCAATGCTCAACATTCCATTGGAAAGTCATCGGCAGCACCACATTTGTAACTTCAAAGGACTGTACTTGTAATTCCAAAGATTATATTTCCCTTTGAGAGTGTGTATGAGCAAATTGCACCAAAGCCATCCGTCTGACCAGTGGTAAAATTCAGTTTTCCACTGAGTGAGGATATTCTGACAAATATCTTCCATTTAAACAATTGAAAAAACAGCTCTTTACTGCCTATGGCCAACTGTGCAAATCAGCATCTACTCACAGACTAGGAAGGCAATTAACACTGACACAACCTCTCTCTCAGAGCTGTTGCTGCAAGACGAGATGCTCTCCTGAAAGCACAGCTTCAGTAGAAATGCTGCAGAAAGCCCTGGGTGAAATGCTGTGGCTTGTGCAATGCACTCAGACTCCCTGACTGTGCCACTTCTGTCCTTCAGCATCAACCAGAGGAGGCCTCCTGAGCTCCTTCAGGAGCTGGGCAGGATGTGCTGAGCAGATGTGAGGAATAACAAACTAGCAGAAGATGAAATAAAACAAATTCTGGTATCAGAACAGACTTTATAAACTGGAAGGCTGGTTATAAAAAGCAATATATATATATATATTTATGTATGTATTAAAAAATGTGTGATATCTGTTGTTTCATCCAAATCTCTTATTTTTATCCAGTCCTAGATGTCGATGGGACTGGACTGTGCCAAAGACTGTGAGCTCAGAAAGCAGAACTGCAGATTAGTTTTTAGTCTGTTACATGCTGAAATACTAAACTTTGGAATAATTTGCCTTATTGCTGGCAAAACCCCTTTTATTTTGTCTACAGCTAAAACATGTGAGTTGGTACCTTTTGTCAATTCACAAATTTCCAAGATACCCAAATTCTCCCATCTACCTTGCTCTGCAATTCACGTCATGCTGTTCTCTGCATGGGATGCAAAGATTTTGATCCATGCCACATGCTGCACATCTTCCCAATGAAGCAAAACCCCTCCCGTGCTGGCTGGTACCCTGCTGACATCCCATTTCTGCTAATTAGGACCCTGAGTAGTTAGTACAAAATATAAATGTGGCAGGATTCCAAGCTGCAAAAAGAAGGGAAAGTGCGGCAAAAAATAGTTGGACAGCTAAGGGAATATGCAAATGTATTTAAAATAGATGATTCTAACTGCAGTGAACAGATGATTTTTTTTTTTGTATTCCGACTGGATGGCTTTAATCAAAAATGATAGTTCATACATCTGCTCTTTGAAGATAAGCCTGCAGTTACACAAAACACTTAAAGAAAGAAGCTGTGGTGTGCTGATGAGACCTCAAAAATTCTAACCCATGACTAGGAAGATTATAGTCTGGTTACTTCAGCAAGTTGCTAATTCTGAAATATTAGACTCAGTTACTTGTCCTGTCTGAGGCATGAAAGGGATGCCTGTAGATTGTGCTGAAGCAATTAAGACATTTTAGAAATCATTAGTGAACTTTCTTGATTGAACAGGCATTTCCCCTCCAGCCTCTCCCTGACTTCTACAATTGTTTGACCTAGAAAAGCAGCTCTCCATCATCTTGGCATTTATTTTATAGCACAAGGTAAAGATTACAAATTAAAGCAAGCCTGCTTCTGGGAATGTGGGGCTCCCTTGGAAAAGCAAGCTCGAACTTAAATTGGAATCAAGGACTCCACCTTCATAAACATCATAAAATTGAATGGATTTGATTTGATCTTGGGAAAAATGAATCTGATTTGATCTCAGGAAAAGAATTTTCAGAACAGAAACTGGCAAAATGTTAAGTCAAAGAGAAAGAATATTCACGTGCCTCGTGCTGCCTGTGAGTAAGCACAATACCTACTCACAACAGACAGTAGTGTTAGTAATTAGTGTTAGTAATTGCGTGATTGTATTGTTTAATCAAGCCAAAGAATAAAAGTCTTCAATACTGAGAAGTTTTCAAGAATAGGAGTCTGTAGAGTGACACGACCTACAAAAGCTTCCCTTTCTCCTGATCTTTTATTAGTGGGGATTTTCCCATCGTTGTGGTCAGGTACAGGGCTGGGCCTGTTGCTCTTGTTCCCCACAAATATTCGTTGGGATACTGGGATTATAGAAAGCATTTCTCTAAATCATACAACATTGTCTTTCACTTAGTAGTCCTATGACTCCATAACTATTCCAGCTTCTAAGAGTATCATCACTGCTTATTTATTGGGATATGTGCTCCATGGTAGCATTCTTCCAGCGGGAAGGGAACAGGCAGCATCATTTTGGTTTGATCCAGCTGACCTGTTCTGAGCTATGCCCAAATCTCCCTGTCCTCTAGGTTCTCACATTCAGCCATATCACAGCCACCAATAAAATGCAGATGCTGGGACTAGAGCAGACTTGGTGCTGCTGTAAATGATCATTTAACTTCATGCTTTTCTGTGTATTTTTAAATATTGCCCTGCACCGATACAAAAGGAGCTGATTGTTTGATTCGGTTTTGCAGGGCACTGTTGCTGCTGGTTTAGTGCAATTGGCAGTGAAACCTCCTCATAAGTGATAACTCATTCCCCCTGACAACCCCGTTTCAAGTCACCAGCAACACTGTCAGTGGTAGAATAATAATTTAAAAAAAAAAAAAAAAAAAAGAAAAAAAAAAATCTGCTGTCAGGGGGCTTCTGAGGGGTTGAACAGGCATTTGCTACATGTAAAATTAATCATTGCATTTCTGCTGCTAACTTGTTTTTCTGTTTGTGTCACACAGGGATTCTTAAATGACCTAATCTTGAATCTGGTGAATTATAGGCTGGAAGACCAAGGTGTTTATTATGGACTGACAGAGGATAGAATGATCCAGTGTTTGTGGGGTTTCTCTTCTCCTGTGCTTTGGGGTCTGTTTGCCTCTGGTACCACCTCATTGATCATTCCTGAAATTTACCTTTCTGTAAATACTTGGAAAGAATTTTTAAATGGTTTTTTTTTTCTTTACCAACAGTATTTTTACACTGATAGGGGAAAACCCAAAACAAAGCCATGCTTGGTCATATGAAATGTAATCCTGGGCCCAAGATCAATCTCAAATTCAGTGTTGCACCTCGACTAAAACCAAGGAGTTAAATCTATCCCCAATTTTGCATATGCTTACATGCTTTTGGCTTCAGTAGGCCTGCAGGAAAGGCATTTGCTAAACAGCTTAACTCAATAGAAATGTACTTAAGCATGTCCTTAATTCGTTTGCTTAAATGGAGCCAGGGCGTTTGGAGCTAATAGAAATCATTTTAATAATTTAAACTCCACTTTTAAGTTTAATACATTGCACTCACATTTAAAATTTATCTACTCAGAAATAACAGTATTTGAGTTTAAAAATGGAAGACTAGGAAATTGTAACAGGCTGCCCAGGGCAGTGGTGGAGTCCCCATCCCTGGAGGGATTTAAAAGCCATGTGGTTGTGGCTCTTGGGGGCGTGGAGCAGTGGTGGCTGGAATGGTTGGATTCATTCATCTGAAGGGTCTTTTTTACCCTAAACAATCCTACAACTCTGTGCTATTAGGGTTGGCACAACCCCAACTCTGGTCTTTTCAGGCTCACTTTTCCTCTCTGTGAAGACTCTGATCAGCCTTAACTCATTCCTGTTTGTAACTGCTTTGAAAAGATTTCTTACACTGGTACTAATGCAATTAAACTCAGTATCGCAGGAAAGGAATATTTCCTATGAGATGAATACTGGTAACGAAGATGTTTCTATCATATTTTTTATTTAAACACTTGCTTCTGTGCTTCTTTTTAAAGTACATGGATTTCTTTACCAAAGCTGCCACTAAAAGACACTATGCTGTCAGTGATTTTCCAGTTGCGTGGCCTCAGTTTGTTGTACAGAGTTTTACCAGCTGGTGTTTCCTGAAATCTACATGGTCAGGTCACCAGTTCATTAATTAAAATTGCACATGTAGCCATTTGTAATTTTCTGATAGAGACTCCTGGCCTTGCTCGTGCTCAGGGCCTTCTACGTGACACAGAGTGGGAAGGAGGCTGTCAGGATATGGCTCTGTCTCCATGGATTTCAGAACATTTTACAAATACAGGAGCTAGTCGTGCATATTTTTTTTTCCTCCTGCACCCAATTTCAAGACAACTTTCATGCCTTCAGTGAAGCTATAATATAGATGTATATTTGCTGTAAGAATACAGTTTTCCTTTTTTAATTAAATTTCCTATTGTGGAAAAGAAAAACTCTCATTTCCCTATTTGTTTTTAAATGAAAACCCAATTGACAGGTTCTCCAAAAAAAAAAAAAAAACCAAAAACAAAAACAAAAACAAAAAAAACCACCACAATGGGGAAAAGCAATTTTCCATCCAAAGATGGATGTTTTGTGATGTTTTCTGCTGGGTAATAGTATGCATTTTACAAGTGACAGACACAAGTAGAATTTATTTTAAAATATAAATGCTGAAGCTTTAGGAAGTGGATCCTAGAGAATTTCACTTGGATTTATATAGGTCTCCACTGTTGGATATTCTAGAATTCCATGTCATGGTCACCAGAGTGTTTTACCCAGTGCAAATCTCACTGTAGCCAACCCTGTCCTTTGGTCAAGTTTTCCATCAACAATATTGAGGCAATTGCTCAAACTCCAGTTCCAAGCTCATTAGAATATCAACTGTGAGGTTCATGGTCACTGCATGCACGTGGATATTTACTAATAATGTAAGCATTTTAATTTGCAAATCTTGCCCTTTGTACCCTTGCTGGGTCCTGCTGATGTGACCTGAGGGTTTCCAACTGCCGCATTCCCGGTTCCTCCTGGGGAGGTTGGGTTCTGTCTCATGAGATGGCTGCTGCAGGCTGCAGCACAGTAAATTAATTTTGGTTTGCTTAATTTAGATGCTCCATTCTAGTGAGACTCAAGGTAAATTCCTTGTGCGATGCTTCGTACCCTGAACATCTGCCAAAAGCAGTAGATATTGGAGTTCATTCGTGGTTCTCAGAAGGATTTAGTAACTTTGAGGATTTCTGTACAATATAATTTCTGTAGAGGAGAAATGTCTGTAGGAAGGATCTGTTTCATAAGGAACTCCTCAAGTTCTTTAGGAACAGACAGCTTAGACTCATTTTTGCCCTCCAGTGCAGAGATTCCAGAGCTGTTACAATCCAAGCTGTTGTCCAAGGGTGTTTATCACACAACTCTTCCCTGTGTATGTTCTCACCTCAGTGTCTGAAATCGGCACCAATTTAAAGGGCAAGTGGGAACATCTGTTGATGTGGTGTAGGAGTGGCAAAACAATTCCTTCCTGGGCTTTTGGGTGGCATCTCTAATTCCACAGTTGCAGCAAGGGATTGTATAAATCATTCCTTATAGAAGAGGAGATCGGCAGGCTGGGAAATTTGTAACAAAACAAGGACCTTCTAACCAGATGGAGCCCAGAACTTTAATGTCAGAAAATCATCTCTGGCCCAAACTTCCGTGTCCAGTGCACTGAAGCCTTTTCTTCTAAGGGCAATAGATCTTCATTTCTCTTGAGTCAAAGCAGAGAGGAACTCTCACAGATTTAATTTCCCCCACTACCTTTTTAGACTGTTCCTCAAGGGGAACGTTTGTGATAATGTGCATCCAAACCCTACAGAGTTTTGCATCCATTTTATCTCAACAAATAAGCTGTACACGTGTGTTGTAAGAAACAACCTGATTATGCTGGATTGCTCTGCTGCTGGTTGTTCCATACCCTGTCTTCTGCGAGCAGAGATCTTCCCTCTCCATGGATATCTGCTCTGCTATGCCATTCCAAAGGCTGCTATTAAGCTTTGTGCATACTCCAGTATTCATTGCCATGGATTTCTAATTACACTGGCATGAGCTCTGGCAGATATGTCCATATAATAATCAATAACTGTCTTTGCCACCCACCTACCACATGCATATACACTTAATATTAGAATCACCCACGGAATTAATGACTCTCTATGAGGCAGAAAAAAAAAAAAAGGAGTAACTATCTCCTGTAAAATAATCTCTTTCTTGGCATACACTGACATTGATTCACCCCAAGAGGAATATTCCTGCTGCAACTTCTATAAAACACAGAAATTGTTCAGTAATTGCAAAGGCTGAAAATTAACACCAAGTGGTTGTAGTTTAAAACAGGATGCCATGGAAGAGGAGGTGCCCATGGACAGTTGGGTACCTGTGTCCAACCACCATTACGTAAAGGAAATGTGTAGGGATTACTTTAATGCAGGCCTATTTTTGAGAGTTAGTGTGGTGGGTGGTATGGAAGCAACAGCTCCAGGCAGCCCACAGTATCTTTCTTTCATGCACTTCTTTTCTGTAGGGAATATTTGTGTTTGCAGAGTCCAAAGAACTGGCAACAGTGAGAAACCAAATTTTCTGTTGACTCGTGGGCTTTCCTTTTCAGTGCTGACTGTACCTTTCTGAGGCACAAAACCTCAGAGCACACTCATCTGCTGTGTCCTGGAGGTGGCTTTGAGGTGTCTCGTTGGAAAACAGTCTCCATCCCTGCTCTGTCAAAAGAATTGCCATTTTAATAGCAGGTTTATCCAATATGAAATGTGATGTGGTCTTCTGTCTAGTAGGTAGAAACCACATCATATATTTAACTGAGGATTCTGGCTGGCAAACTTTCCAGTAGATAGTTACTGATTCTTTTGTAAACCTTTAGGACACTGATGTCTTTAGGGAAAAAATAATCTAAATCTGGATGAGACTGTTTCTCCTACTTCAGAAAAATATGAGAAAGGAGAGGGGAGATGACTGCAGTTTCCCTCTCACTTGTACAAGGCTTTGGAATATTTAAATTTCTCTGTACCCTGTCCCATAGGCAAACTCACTGGTACTGAACATCTCTTAAACTTTTCACTTTACACAAATTGGAATTTTATGTTTGTGGACAGGAAATCCAGAGATCCTTCTAAGTACAATCTTTATTCAGGAGAATTTTCAGAGATGGATAGGGCATCACCAATCTTTCTATAAAGCTGTAATAAATTCTTGTTTCTCTCTGGACAAAATTTTGACACACTTCAGTAAACTGTTTAAATACTGCACATACGTCATCAGGGCCTGAAAACTTTGCAGCACCCAAAGCATTGGTGATCTAAGTCTAATGCATGTAATTAAAACATTGCTGATTCCTTTCCATATTGGTGTCACTGCTCTGGACATTCTTGTTCTAGGTTGGTGATGTGAGAGTTACATTATCAGTTTTTAGTGTCTAGTTAGGACCAAAATCTGATGAAAATTTCCCTTCAAATTTGTCATTTTTAACCTACTCACAGAAAGGAAATCAGGCACTTCCTTAATTAATACCATTTTATAAACCAAGGAATATTTTGCTGGGCTTATTTTAGGCATCAAGCAAGTTAAAATGCAGAACTCTTTCAGCCCGCAAGGAACACTGAAGTGTGTTCTATCTTGTAGCAAGCACTGGAATTAATGTTCCATTTTGTGCAGTTTCTCATTCTCTAGAAAGTTTAAAGTATCCAGGCAGATTAAACTGAGAAAGCAGCTGAGGAAATGCTGATTGTCCCATGTTTCTCTGGAACCTTCATATTTTTTTTTTTTTAAATTTGAAGCAAATTGTCGTCAGGAATTTCCACTGATGGGTGCACAGAAGATTTAGGGATGCTTCATAGGAATTAAAAAGGTTTCCAAAATCAATTGATTTGAGTAACAGATGAACCCACCATCTATACCTGTCCAGTGATCTAAATAAAGGTTCCTTGTCAGCAGGGTTGGAAAAGTTCTGTTACTGGGATTATCTTTAATTGTTGTTCACACCCAGACCCAGGAATTTTTTGTTCTATTTGTGGCTGAAATAATCCTAAAGTTTGCATTCAGATCAGAGCTTTTCTCTGAGAGCAGATTCCCTGCATTGGAGCTGGATCAGCCTTTGGGTTGGGTTTTGGAAATGAGTAGAGCACAGGATATTTATTTGTGAATGATGAGGCCGCTGGCAGCTGTAGTTCAGATCTGGGCCACCCTCCCTCGGTCTCATGGAACCTCAGAAGCTCGAGGTCACCCAAAGAGTGTGTCGAAGTCAAGAATCAGCCCAGTGTGACTCTGCTTTTAAGAGCTTTCCCTCAGTGCAGCCACGAGCAGCCTCCGCCGCTGACAGCAACCGCGGCCGTTCATCGTCCTCCGAGCCATCGCTCCCGCCCAGCGCCTCCCTCGGGAGGGCTCTTAAACTCCTACAACACTCACAAAATCCTAATGGGTTTTGCCAAATGAATTAAGAGCCCTTACAGCTTCCGTGCTGTGTACCGTGGATTTTGAAAACTCGTGTCAGTAGAGCAGTAAATCTCTCGGAAACCAGGGGAGGCAGCGAGGAAAAGAGCACGGATGGGGATCAGTGCTGTCACGTTTGCCCAAATGAAAATTGTAAGAAACCATTTTGGTGGGCAATTGTATAAATCAGTGATAAATAATTGAATGAACATGAACGATTTGGGAATCTTTTCCAACTGCTAAAGCCCCAAAGCAAGTCCAAGAGAGATTTTTAACTTGTGCTTCTGAAGCTGTGTTACTCTAATGATTGTTAAAATTTATATGACTTTCTGCTTTAGTTCCTCATTGGGGTAAAAAAGGGCTGGACCGATCACGTTCCTGGACACTGAGTATTCCCTGTGGGAGATATTAATGTTGATGAGTCTTTTTTCTTTCATTCTCTTTCTTAAACAAGCAGATGAAGGATGGCACCTCTTAACATTTTGTGTGACAACAGATGCGTTTCTGCTGAAATGTGCAACTCAGAATTTTTTTCCAGAGCCTGGCTTAAAGATGTCATTGCACAAGCCTTTTCATTAAAAACCTGATTTTTCAAGGCTCTGTAATATTGCTCATAAAAGCTGGATCAAGACTGGAACTGAGCATCTGGAAGGTCAATTTAGTGATGGATATCTCTTCCTTATTTTTCTTGGGTTTTTTTTGCTTCTATGAATGAAAAACAGCTAAAAATGTTGAAAGTGAGAAAAGAGTGAGCAGAGGTGTCTTGAACTTCTAAGGTCTCTGGTTCAGTTTGGGCTGAGCCAGATTTGTTTTCTTCTAGGTCTGCCTGCTCACATGTTAGTGGGATTTAGATGTAGCCTGTAGGATCCTGTCAATAGGGTTCAATCAATAGGGAGTTGAAGAAAAAGCCTTTACTGTCTGTGGGCAGGGAAAATTGTGATTTCTGCAAGAGTTTCTCCAGCTGGTGCTCTCAGTGCATTGCAGTTTTGTAGTTATTGTACTTTTTCCCTTGTATAGAAAATTCTAAATCATAATGAAAGTTCAACTTAAAGGGATGCTAAATCTAATGCAGATTATTATTATTATCATAAAATCAAATTGATTCCAACACAGGCTTGCCTGGCACTGGAGCAAGCTCTGTTTACCAGAATCAATTCTTAGCAAGTTCCATTTACCTGACTCGTGTTCAATCAATAAACCTGCCTCTTGTCAAAATGTGCATCATGTCAAGGTCCTACTCAATGCACCTTCAGCCCAAGAGTCTGAAATGCTATCCCAGCCCAGCAAAACAGTTGTTTTATCTGGCCCTACTCAAGAATTGACATGTTTTTCTTTTCCTCAGATGTTAAAACCAAGAAGCTTATCAGCTTCTAGGCAGACCTGTAGCGAAGCTTTTGTACCAGGGGAGAGTCTTGAATCCTGTCCAGCACCTTTGACAAATGCTGAATTGCAGCAAAGCACCTTCCAGCTGGAAGGGAACTTCATTATCTGGTGTTATTTGCCTCATGCTGCCTACAAGTCCAGTGTCAAACCTGCAGGGCTGACCTATCCACAGAGTGCTGCTAGACTGGGCTAAATGACCTAATCTATCACTTCTCTCCCTCTGACTTGTTACATACACCTACATTCATCAGGAAACCTCAGCTAATCATCCCCATCAGGATGGGAGTGGGAGCTGGACATGGGAATTCTTACTCGGAGTTACATTCCTTTGGAACTCGCTGCTCCTGGAACTCTACCTGACCTTTAGCTCCAAAAATGTTTCAGGATAAGTTATTGCCCCAGCCCTGCTTCCCCTCCTTCCTGCATAGCAGAAGGTGAAATAAACAGTTAGAGGAAACCTGTGTTCATTTGGCTTCGTGTCCATTGCAGCAGCAGAAGTTATGAGAATTCTGTTTTGCATTCTACTGTGATTAAGCTGGATAAAATTTTAGCTTGTGCTTTGCACTCTCTAGAGATCCTTGGGTCTGCAATTTCTATTACTCCAGATCTGCCTGCCTGCCCCTCTGCTTGTTGAATATTATCTACTTTTTCTGCCATCTCTTCCTACTTAGTACGCTGAATGAGAGCACTAATTAGACTCTGGTGCCAATTTACTGATGCACCATCTTCTGCTCACCCCCTGAGAGAGGGATTAGCTAAACACGACAGCTCTTCGTCTGAGTTACTGGCATATGATATTTGTTGTAATTCTGTCATGAATGATATCTGCAGAACATGCAATTATAGCCTTCTTTCCATATTGAAATCTACAGAGGATTCTTTCATTTCCCTTGAAGGACAATCATACCCTGTGCAACTCTCTTCATGGTTTTATGGCTACAGGAAGTTTCTAGACCCTTTTTTTATGGTGGGTGGGAGAGAAACATTGACTTTTAAAGCCCTGTATAGTTTTTCTTCCTCTACAGAAACACATTGTCTTTCCAGCCATGGCTATAGAGAAATTTGTTATGGTGAGATAAGCTGCACATGCAGTTCACTGTAACAAAATTTAAAGTAATGAGGTAAGGGAGTATATTTACAGTTTTAACAGGGGCCCAGCACAGAATACAGAGTAACGTGGGAACCTGAGTGGATTGTGAATAACCCATTTTATCTATCTGCATAACGTTTATCAGCAGCACATAGAGAATGAGTTTTGAAGGTGTGAAAGCTGCTCTGATATAAAACAATGCGAAAGCAGGGCCGAATTTTAAATATTGTGAAACTCCGTGCGTGATCTGATAAGGACAAGATCAGAATGCTGCAAAATGGAGCACACACTCAGTGCTTGTACTGCAATAACCCTGGAGACCCCAGCCAAAGACACGGATGTTGTAATTCCGACCGTACTGGCCAACGCCAAAAAGAGCATCTCGGGCCCAGCAGGATCTGCTGCAAGACATGGCAGTGATAAAAGAGGTGTGAGCAGACTGGCTATCGCAGAGGTCTTGGCAATGATAAGTGATTCTCAAGGCCAGCTGCAGCTCACTGATTTCCATTAGGAGTAGCTCGTTACATGCAGAATCGGCCAGTGGGTATTTTGTTCTTGGTTTGTATTTGGCTCTGCACAGACCAGACCAAGGCAGACCAACCTGCCTCGTTTATCGTTGTGGAGCTCTGGCGGAAAGGTTTTAAAAACCTCTCTTCGTCTGCTGCCTTCTGAAGTTCACTCATATAAAACAAATCCTCTGATCCTAGTGACTTCATGTTCGTGTAATTTGGGCCCTGACAGAAGTGCAGTTCACCCATTTAGTGTTTCGCAGAAAGGCACCAAAGCAAATCCACCTTCCTGGTTTAGGGATTTTGTTGTGTGGCTGCTTTTTGATATTCACTGATTGTCATACAAGCATTCAGCAAACTGCCTGGTGTACCCAGGTAAGGGCACAGACAGACAGGGAAATTAAGGGCTGGGAGGTACTGCCAACAACTAAATTTTTGCTCCAAGATGGGAAGCACGTGGGTTGGTTTGATTTAACCCTGAGCAAAGTCAATTAATCAAAACACACCAAAAAAAAAAAAAAAAAAGATCCGAGGGCAGGAACAGCAGGGATTAATATATTTTCCTAGCAGTTGAAGAGAATCTTAATAGAACCAGAGGTTTCTAGGATCTTGCTATGGAATTTTTGTCTTTGAATCTGCAGCACTGGAAGGTTTGTGTTCCCCACACAGTGATAAATTCTCTTTTACAAACTGGACTGAGAAGGAGGAGGGAGGGAACTGAGTGGAATCAATTACAAACCATATCAGACATTTAAGTTTAAACACAAGACCTTGCAAAGGCTTGCATGAAATCTTACTAGCAATATAAACAGGACTGGTGCCAAACTAAGCACCAGAAGTATTCAATAATAAAATACAGCTGTCTCCATTGGCACCTACCCATGAAAGTTTGTCATTTTTACTGTTAGAAATGCTGACAAAGAGAAATCTAAAAAATGAAAACATTTTTTCAGAAGAGGGAGGTTTTCATGAACTGCAACCTAAATATTCATTTAACATTGGAACATTCCATAAAAATAATTTATAACATAATTTCTTCTTAGAAACGCATTTTGACAGAGTTCTTTTCAAAGACTTTGGTCGAGCTTGGCAATGCTGGTAGCTTTGCTTTCAAATCCATAACTCTTAATTATTAAAAGACTCCCTATACACTTCTCTTGGATTCTAGGGAGGCACATCAAAGCAGGGGCCCCTCTTTGCTTTGGCTCAGTGCACACCATGTCAGCTGAGGAGGAAACGAGCCTAACCCTGCTCCGTGGGCAGCCCAGGCCTCAGCTCTGTGAGCCTGAGACACAAATGCTGTCCCAGGAAACTTGCCCAGGTCGGAAATACTTCTGGGAGGGAGGCTGTGCCCAACTGGACCCTGCATGGAGGCTGCTGCAACGCCTCTGACTCACTCCACGAGCTCTGAGCATTCATTTCCATTGGGAAATGAATGGACCAAGGCCTGTTAGCACTTGAAACTTGATTTACACCTGGATGGATTGGGGGGGACTCTCTCAGGAAAATTCTGAGAAGTGGAAGGCACATGTGCACTCACACACGTGTTTGTGCTCGGAATTAAACGTGTAGGGGTTTGTGCTGCCACGTAATTCCCATCTGTATCTGCTCTGCTGGGCAAGTTCTCTTACCCTGTTGGTTTGCTTTACTTCTAAACTGCTTCCCAAACAGCTGGGCTATGGGGTCCAGTTTCCTCTGAGGTGATGAATCATGGAATTTTTGTCTACTGGCACTTTCTCTTCCCCCAGAGGTAGCTGATAAAACTCAGCTCTTCTGGTGGCCACATGCTGGCTGGAGGACTAAAAACCATTCTTCTTCAGGTCAACTACAGCAAACTTATGAGATAAAATTAACCAAGCTTGTTTTCGAAGAATTTTCCCTCTTCCAGTGGGACACCATCCATTTATCCTGTAAAGTCTTCCACGAACCTTCTCCCCACCTGCACTTCTAGTGTCTCTGAGCAGTCAGAAGGAAATTTAATGGTCCTACCTCAGAATTCCACAGACTCCCCTATGACTAAAATCCTGTGTTTTTAAAGCATAATGATAAAAATAATACTGGGTTTTCTGAACTTGCACTGACAATGAAGAGATGTATTTGCTTGCTCTTCAGATGACCTACTCTGAACTGTAACGTGCATTATTTTTCTTTGTATCAAGACTGAGGTCTTTAAACTAAGAGACTATTAAGTGCATAGAATTCCAGACTAATGTATAAGAAAAAAACCCCAGTAAAATTCTCCTCTTGTTAAAATTACAGTTACTATACTGTTCTGCTTAAAATACTGCAGTCATAAAATTCAGATTGAAAATTATATGAGCAGTCTCAAAGCAACTGCCGTCAACAGTTCTCCTTGTCAGTCCTGTACAGTTTAAGTACTGATTAAATTCTACAAAGATGGTCAAAAATGACATTTCAACATTGTAGAGCTGGCTGGGCTCTGGGAGTGCTTTGAGCTTGCAGGTTATGCACAGGCCAGCAATTATTAATGTTTAACTGAATGACATTGAAAGTAATGAGAAGACACTGTAACTCTAAAGGAGTAATTTCTTTAAAGGCTAAGAGTGACTGTTATCATTTTTTTAAATTCTATATTTATTCCAGCTTAGTCCTTAACTGTGAGCCATGCCATGTAATAATAATGGAACTGCTCAGACAGCAATTTGCCAATGTGCTTGAGGCCCTGTCAAACCACGTGGAGTGATGCCATAATCAAATTCATAATGTCTTATCTTTTTCAGATAAAGTAATCATCAAAGGCGTACTGGCATGAACAGAGAGAAAATCCAGGGCTCAGACATGCTCTAATGTAGTGAGCTGTGACACAAATTGGGCTGTCCCTGTTTTGCCTTTCTTCTCTCTCCGTGTTTCCCATTGGTCTGCCAAGGAAATGCTTCTGGCTTTGTTTTCTGCCATCTTCTGAGACAAAGGAGGTTTAGAAAGGAAAAAAATTGGAAAGGTTTAAAATTTCAGAGTAAAGTGTCAGTGTTGTATCTCCCCACTTTTTCTTTTAACACAGTTATTGGCTGGCATTTTAGAGAGCAAATCCACAGACCTGAGATTTTCAGGTAAATCAATAAAATATTGTTTTAAAAAATGGAGTTAAGTGCATTATCTGTCCATTACTCCATTATGCTTTGCTCTCAATCATGGAAGTGAGACCAAGGTTCCCAAAAGGCAAATCACATTTGTAGTTAACCTAAACCAGCTTTCCCATATCAGGGAACTATTTAAGGTCTCTTTTCTCCTTGGTAATTAAGCACGTGCCTATCACTAAGCATATTAGTAATACTGCTGGAGTCAATGGAATGGTGAAACACAGCTGCTTATGTGTATAATATCCATAAAGAAAATAAGAAAGGAAGTCGCTGATCGAGGGCAACAAGAATTAAAATACAAATCTTTTCAGTCATACAATAAAACACACAGGGAAGGAAGAGAAAAAGATCTGATTTTTTGTTTTGGAGGCATCTGATTCAAAAGGTAGTGAAGTCATTAAAATGGTTTTTTGTCTGTGTGGGTTTTTTTCTTTTCAAATTTGTTTCCCTGACATTTGGCCCAGGCCAACTCGAACATCCCTTTGTGCACTTGCTTGAAGTTGTTTCTGGTTTAAATATTTGCTCAGGTCTTGGTGCTGTACTCCAATGATCCAGTGCTGTACATGAGGCCTAGGCTCTGGCATGGCCTCTCACATCTTCTGGGGGGTTTTATGCACTGCAAGGCAATTAAATCCCAGTTCTCCATGGAGCTGAGGAACTCCAGCTCCCAGGGACAGCAGGGAGAGGGGCAGTGGGTGCTCAGCACTGCTGAGGAGGCCTGGGTGTAGCTGCCTTGTCAGTCTGTTAGTTTTGAATAATTAGGAAATACCAATTTTCCACTAATGTACAGAAACAATTAAACCATACAGTGTTTACATTCCCAAGCACTTCTCCACCTGTAATGAGGAAAGTATATATGAACAAAATATTTTCAGCCTTCCTTTCAAACACTGTTTGATTTTGTATAGTCGCTCATATTTTATTTCCTAAAATGAATAATTCTCCTTCAAAAGTTGCAAAAAATTAAAGGGCCCAAGTGTAGATTTAAAAAAATGTTGTCTTCAATCTATATTAAGATATGTAGAGCCCACAAGTGTACTATTCTGATGGGGGAAAAACACAAAAAATCAGTATGAAAATGTACTGCAACACTACAGAATACTAATCACTCCTACACAGAGAGAGCCTTCATTTTATCTGCTTTTGCAGAAGGTTTTTATAAAGTCAGATTTTAGAATAACTAAAACCCAGAACAACTGAAGGAGACAAAGCTTTGCACTTGAACAAAGAAATGTTTTCTCAAAAAATAACAATGACAATCTGGTTTGTGCTTTTATAGCTGTGCATATTGTAGATGATGGATAGACGGTTACACAAGGAGAATATATAGTGAGCTGATTATGTTCTCCATTAAAAAAATCCCAGGCAACTAAGCTTCAATGCAAATTCATGTGATGTGTCTGCTGGCAGATTTGGCTGATTGTGGGTATTAGCCTCAGTCCTGCTCGAAATGGTGCCAAACATCATTTATAATTCACCAAAGACAGAACGATCCCTCCTGGATTCTGGCTGGAAAAGTTTAGGAAGCAGCCTCTCCCTTTCTGTGACCTTGGACATAACAAGACTTGCAGGTCCAGTTCCCATCAGCACAACTGGACTGAAATGGACTTGTGCATTCCAAAGAAATAGCCCCTGAAACCTGGATAATTTGTTTGACTTGAATTGAGCATGAATCCTTCAGCAGAGAATCCTTAACAGGACAAGGATTTTTTGGAGCACTTTTGTCATTTTGCTGTATGAGTTTACAGGACACGAGTTCTGGTCCACCCCTCATTCCTTGGCACTACTGAGTGCCAGAGTTACTTGAGCACTGAGAACGTGCTCTGGTTTCCTGCAGAGGGAAATTTGCCACTGCCTGAGTTTATGAGAGAAGCACTACAATGACAGGAAGAATGAGAGGTTTTAAAAAATTTCAGTTCGTAAACTTAAAAAAATCCAAACCTGTTTTGAATTATTTTGATGAGTTTAATCATTTGCCCCTGTATCACATCAATACTTTAATTGAAGGTTTTCCTTGTCAATAGCTCCTTTGATATTGTGGATGATAAAACCATCAAAAGGCTTTAGAGGGATTTTTTGACTTCTTGCTGTTGCTGTTGTTCATGTTGATGATAGAATTTGGGCGTCAGATAAATAAATCTTGATTACGGTGGTGGATTGACTGTTTCACAGGAGGAGCTGTGGCCAACCTGTCTCCATGTGAGCCAGCTCATGTCTGCAGCAGGATAACCACATTTTTGCTGTATTGTGCTTTGTGGAACCAGTGTCCTGCTCCATTGCCAGCTCCTGCCTTTCACTGCTCCGTCACTCACTGTGCTCTTTCCTTCACTGCATCCTCAGGGTGTATTCTTGTAGCACAGCTCACTACAGCCTTTCCTTCCTTTTGCTTTAGCCAGTAACACCCATCACATGGAAAGAAATAACTTATCTTCGTAAAATTCTGGAATGCTGTGTTCGTGCGTCCTAAGAAGTGACTTCACGTATTCCACGGTAGCAGCTGCTAAATTCCTAGAACAGAATCCTTGGCTTCTTGGGAAGTCCAAACACACTGTGTCAAGTAAATGACCCTGAGGCAGAAGAGTCCATGTCACTAATTCCTGTCTATTAAGTTGAGATCCTGCTTCTTACGCAGAAGCTGGATTCTTCCAATTGTGTTTAAGGAACTTAAAGAGAAGTGTGGTGAAACAGTAAGTGACCTACACATATTTGTCCAAGTAGCAAGGATTATTTTCCTTGGACAGGTTACTAAAAACATGGTCCACAGAGCTCTGAGAGAAGGAAAGAGATTCATGCTTGGCTTTGGAAAGCTCTGTCTCAGCACAATGAGGCACAGCTGACCTCAGTGCGTCGTGTTTACCAGCAGAATTTAAACAACCAGGATAAATCATTGTCAGTGATAGCAACAGGAAATTAATCCAACAACCTTGAGAACATCACTGCAATCTCTTTCACACATTTTCTCTTTTCAACGTCTAAGTGAAATCTTATTTCTGTGCCGAAGTCTTTGGGGCTACAGAAAGCAAAACTATCAAAGACACCTACACATCTTTGCCTTGAGCAACAAATAAAAAGCAGACACAACAGAAGAGAAAGCAGATGGCCTTGCAAGTGCCCTGGAGAAGATCCTCCAGGTCACACTCGGTAGGTGGTGAAGAGAATCCATTCTGCAGTGTCTCTTGTAGATATTGTCTTCCTTGTGCTTGTCTTAACAGATGCTGTGTGATCCCTTTTGAGTCTGATTCCCAATCTGAAAACTGCTTCATTTATAAAATGTGAATGCTCAGTGTAAGACATCAACAAGCAGAAGTTCTCCATCTGATCTAGAATCCCTTTATTGTCAATGGAGAGAAGTTGAATGCTCTGACCTATTTTAGATGCCTACCATCAAACAGAGTTGCATCACCCAAGGTTCTTACCACCGGTATTAAAGGAAGTTGTGATGACTGGCTCAGACAGGGATTTCAACACTGTCAGTGTCTCAGACTAGGTGAGACAAGTCCTGCCCACAGCTATGTGGGTATTGCCTTAATGAATCACAACCACAGATAATTCTCCAGTATTTTTAGAGATGGTAGAAATCTGATGGTTTTGGTTTCCTGGCAATACTTGAATGGGAAATAAATGAAATTAAATTCTGTGGTATTTTGAAATTGTTTTTTCAAATTTTCACTGGCATGAAATTTTTTAAGCTTTCATTTCTTTGGAGAGTGTAATTTTGATGTTCTACTTTGAGCTTTTTGAAAAGTGCATTTTGAACCAATATTTAAAACCTTAGAAACAAAAACTGACCTCAAACTGAAAAGGGGACTGTTTCCTGTAGAGATTTGTAATGATCCTTTTTGAACTCTGAAGTTTTATTCAAAATGAAGCAGTCATTAAAAATTAATGTGTCATTCCTGCTGGATTCTTCCTCTTCGCAGAAAAGAGATTGGACATGAAAAATTTTCCCACTTTGAGTATCTTGTTTCTGGATAGGATGGTGTGTGGGAGAAAGGTGCAAGTAATCAGTGTCTGGAACAGATGTTCCTTACAGATGTTGATCCTGACTAATGTTTGTGTTACCCACAGAACTGGTTCTCTGTTACACTGCATAGGCTCTTAACCCCTTGACTCCTTGAGTCAGAGCATGCCACAAGTTAATTATAGAATATGTCTACAACTGCTGGATTTTGATTTTTGATTGTTATCTCTTTTTCTTCCTTAGGCTCAGAACTACCAATGAAATCTCACTGAGGCTTAAGTAGGTTTGTGACACTCTGTGTCCCCAGACTTCATTTCTGCTCAGGCCCAAAGATTTGTTATTTCTCTCTTTCTCTGCTTTGAACATCTACCAGAGGAGGCACTGAGACAAATACTTGTAACCAGTTTTTGTTTAACTGGTATTCTTTGGAAAAACAAAACTCCACTCTCTTGAGATTGCCCATTAATTAAAACTAAAATGAGTTAGTTACAATCAATCAAATTGCAGTTTGAAAATGCTCCCACTGCTCCACTGCTCCAGCAGAGCCCAAATCCTGAGCCACTTCTGTTGCTTCCTTTGGCCAGGATGCACCCAAACAATTTCATCCAACTCCTGCAGAATTTTACAGCTGTCATGTCACTTCTTCTCCTTCAGTAAATAGACAGCCAAAGGGACATAAAACTCCTAGTCCAACATTAAACATGTAGAACGCCTTCCTTATAGGTCTGGACAAGTAGGACAACTTGTAAATTAAAGAAAGACTACACCAGCTGGCTGATGGCCAGAATTGGTCCCTGGGGAGGACTTTAGGAGTGGTAACTAACCATAAGTACCCACAGCCTGGCAGTGTTTAATGGAATGTTGGCAGACATGCTGTATAGTACTAATAAATTAATAATGAGAATTAATTAATAATAGTTTGCATTCATGTGGCACATTCCTTGCTGCAATTTACTTCTCATCCGGCTAAACAGGGACACGAGGAACAGTTTATCTTGTGGTGATCTACCTTTGTTTAAACTGCTTTTGCAGCTTCCTCCCATCTCACCCTCTTTGCATTCCATCAAGGTTTCCTCGTGCACCTGAATTGTGGTTCTCTCATGGACTCTCCTGTGTTCTCTCCCGGTGTCCAGAGCCTTCTGGAAGTGCCACACTGACTGCAGGGCTCAAGGTGAGGCCTTTCCAATGATCACTGGATCTGAGGGATTGCCTCCCATGTCCCAGAAATGATCCCACTTTTCAAAAATTCATGTTACGTTGTTGGTTCTTGCTCACCTGCAGCTCTCTGGGAACACCTGGATGCTTGTTTGGTCACCCACTGAGTCTTCTGCCTGTGTTTGTGCCCTCCTGCAGAGCCTTCCACCTCTCCTTATTGAATGTTTGTCCATTCCACTTCACCAGTTTGTCAAAATCCTTTTACAGTCTTTGCAGCATTTTTGGTGTGTTCTCATCACCCAAATCAATGATGAAAACATTGACTTTGTGCCAGAGGAACAATTGCACCACATATATCGTTCTACTGATCATCACTACCTACAGAAGTTTTATGACCAGTTTTTAATTAATTTTATAGATCCGACAATGTTTTCCTCATTTACTTTCGAGATACCATATGAAATATTGAAGTTTATTAATAGAAATAAATATGGAATCTGCACCCTTTTTCCTTATCTGGAGCAGAGCTGGTCCATCAAGAAGAGATGGACCAACTCTAAAGTAAGTAGTAGGGATTCAGGGAAGGGAGGAAAATAGCAGGACCTCCTTCTTTGACGCTGACAAATCCTGGGATGATGTTAAATTTCACCCTCATCTTTTTTTTTCATTTAGATGCTTATAAAAGCATATTTGGTAGTTTATTGTAATATTTGTCTGGTGATTCAAGATGTTTGACCTCCTATTTTCTGGCTCTCCTCACCCTCCCACCCCCCCCATTTAAAGACGAAATGTTGGGATCGACCTTTCCCAAACATCTGTAACTTGATCTCCTCTCCACAGAGGGCAATGTGTCCATGATCCCCACTAGGAGCTCTCAGATTGCTTTTGCCAGCTCATAACACACCCTGATATAAAATAAATCAGACACAATGCATAGGAAATATTTGACTGATCTTGAACTTGCTGGAGTTGCAGAATCTCAACATTCAGTGCATTGTCCCAGCTCATCTCCTAATTGATCTAATCCATCTCCAGATCTCCAGCTCGTAATTTTGTTTGGCTGATGTTCTTTCAGGAAAAATATTTAGGCTCCTTTCCTAAGTTTTAATAAAGATTCATAAATAAAAAAATCATGGCTGTTCCCCAGCCAAGACCAAGTCCCAGATATGTGTGTGAATTGAACCCTCTGCTGGTGAATGATCTTTAGCAAAAATTTTAGCCCATTGCAAATACAAAAGAAATTTGCCTAAACATTAGCTAAAGAAGCTGAAATTACCTGGTTTATCTCATGCTTGTGATGGGCTAAAAGGTGCACCTGGACCTCTAAAATAATTGCAATTCACAATGATTTATTAAAACGTTTGCAAACCTGACCATAACATTTATGAAAACCAAAGAAATCAATTAAAAATCAATATGATGTTTATAAATTTGGGCAAAACTTCTCATTCTTTTAGGAATAAAAATCTAGAGAAAAACTCTGAGTTCAAACAAAAGTGATCTTTTCTGGGAAACACTAAAGTTCTACTTGATCAATGGGAAATATTTTATTTGACCTGAACTGAAATTTTTAGCTTCTTACCTTGTCTTAAAGGAGGTTCATTACCTGAACTTTTACATGAAAAACGCCAATTTGAAAAAAAAAAAGTTCAATTGGGAAAATGTCAAAATGAAAACTTTCTGGCATTTCTGAAAGAAACATTATAGATAAAAAATGTCAACATGAAATGTTTTGACACTTTGAAAAATGCCTCCCTTTTTTCAATCTGAAACTTCACCAAATTTAAATTGAATTTACTGTTTGTCGAGAAAATAGGAATTGCTTGCGTTGGTAGTTTTCCCTGGATAAGCAGCTAATCTTCCTGCCAGGTTAGCATTGAAACATCAGCCCAGGAACTGTACAAACATGTTATTAAGCAGTTCTTACCTTATTGCAGCTCAGATTTGGACTTTTTAGTAATTATCTATCTATCTATCTATCTATCTATCTATCTATCTATCTATCTATCTATCTATCTATCTATCTATCTATCTGTCTATCTCTCTATCTATCTATCCATCTATCCTCACTCTTGCACTGTACAATGGCCAGCTTTCAATTTAGCAGTTCTGTGGTGCCCAAAGAAGTAAGAGGGAGAGAAATGATTACTGTTTAAAAAGTGAGCAATTTCTCATTGCATTAAAATTGTATTTTTATTTAAAAAGCTGTCTTGTGGCAGATTCATGAAAGTTCATTACAGAAAAAATGCTTTACCCGTTAAAGAGAAGCAAGTCCATAAACCTGAATGAGTTTTGGAGTTTTCTATAGCTAAATTCGTAAATTTTAGAACAACCCTTTCCAGACCAAACTCCCAACATTCCAAAATAAGCTTGCAAGCTGCAGTGAAGCAGCGCCGTGGAGGAGCTGATGCTTGCATTGCATTTTTGGGATGGGTTGAGCTGAGCACAGCCTGGGTTCTGCTCCAAGGTCCCTTCTGCTGCCTCTTTTGCGTTTGGGCTGTTGGAGCCCAGTGAGGGGATGTGGAAGTGCAGACTGGTTTGGCTGGGGGCTGCTGGGAGGTGTGAATTCCCCCTGGGGCAGGGAGGATGCAGGAACACAGCTGCCTCTGCTGAGGGCAGGGCTGGCAGGAATTGGTGGCTTCCCATGGGAGCACTCAGAGTTTGAGAGGGGAACAGGAGAGGGGCTCTGGTGGGGTTGGTAGCTGCATGGCAGACTCTGGAGAGGCACTAGGGCAAGTGGAGGGGGATGAGCAGCCCTCAATTCTCTCTGGGCTGCTTTAGTTCAGAGAAGCCTTGCAGTGTTCAGGGAGAGGCAGGGTAGGCTTAATATTGGCACTTCCATTTCACAATGGAGATGGGTTTACATCTCTTAACTCTGGCTTCTTGCCCTCTTTGGAGTTAAGTATCTGTGGGCTCCTTATTTGACTTTTAGGGGATTTCTTAATTCTCCTGGCTCTAGTTTTAATAGTGCAGGGCTTTCATGTTTCTTATTAGCTAATGTGAGGAAATTGAGTAATGTGAGGTTATTAAAAATTACCCAGCATTTAGATGAATGGGAAAAAAGTGTGTCCACTGCAGTAACTCCTGTCCATCACCTGGGCTGTGTGGATCCCTGCCAGCCACGGTTCAGCCCACTGTGCTGCCATGTGTAAATTACCTCCCTAAATGCAGCAAGCTAACAGGGCTGCTCCATGCTGAGTCCTAAATTGACACCAAAAGGGAAACTTCCATTCAGACTGGAAATATAAGGAAATTGAGCAGACTAACCAGTAGCACAAAAAGTTCTGAAACCACAACGGTTATTAAATAAAGCCAATTTTTTTTTCTGCAGACATTAAGTCAGTGTTTAAAAATACAAACATCTAGATAATTAGAGGAACTTCAAATCTGTCTTCATAGTGTTTCAGCAGGATGACATTGTCAGCTATTCTATTTTGTATTGATTTCCACAAAGCTCAGTTATTCCCAGCCTTCCATTTCAAATGCAGCACCTTGTTTTCCTGTATCTTGAAGCAAAGAAATTAGATAAAAACTATTGATTAGCAAGGCACAGGGGGGAGTGATGTCTGTAACCTTCCTTTGTCTTGCAGCTCTGCAGCTGAGGCAGCAGTAATAGGATTCTGTGCGAGTGCGACTGTGATGAGGTCACACTGCTGAGAAGGGAATGAAAACACTGCAGTCAGCGAGATCTCTTGCTTCTCTGATAGTTTTTGATATTGTTTGTCAAATTGCGATTTGAAGGTTATTTCTCTGGAGGCTAAAGTTGCCTTGCTTCTCTTACGCACTTGGCTGGGCTTTTGAAAATCATGCATTCATATAAACAGCTCCTTCTCACTCAAAGTTTCTGGCTCTTATTTGGAGCCAAAATAAGGAGCAAGAAGAGTTTCTCCTGAAATTTTCCATCATTGTGAGACTAGAGCAGTTGTTTGTTCAAATAAGTCGGATTTGTTTGGTCTCTCTACCTCTGCTTCCTCCCTTCTTTTTGCGAGGGTGCCGCAGTCCTCTTCAGTTCAAAACAGGTTCAATAAACACTTCCAAGACACATGAGCCGTGAAGGGTTATGCTGATTTAGTACATAATGGTGTAGCATTTATTGGTATCATTACTCAAGAAAGAGATGAGGAATTTCCTCATTTCATTTGCTTTGGGAAACAGGCATTTTGTGACCTACCTTGGGCAACTGCAGAACTGAACAGAAGGTTCAGAATAATGGTTAATGCTTTCCTATTCTGAGTGGGCTTTAGCACTGTTCTTACATCTTTTCATAGCGGTGAAGCAGCTCATGGAGGTGACAAAGAGAAAACTGAGGGTCATGGAATCAGAGAATGGTTTGGGTTGGAAGGGACCTTCAGGGTCCTCTGTTCTAACCCCCTGCCCTGGGATTCCAGGATCTATTTCCTGGGACAGGGTGTCAGTGTCAAGTACAGGATAAACACAGATTACCTGGCCCTCAGGACTCTACTTTTGGTGCATAAGGCAGCTGCATTCCTCTCTTCCCACAGAGGAAGAAACCACATGGGGCATGCAATGTCTTCCACTAATCAGGCCTTAGGGGGTTTTCCTCCCTTTGGAAAGCTCCCTTGCCCTAGTTCTCCTCCCGTAACAAGACACTGGAAGATTGGTATGGAGATAGCTGGCTAAGAAAACCCTCCAAATAAACTTCTGGAATTGCATGGCAGTAACAGGATGCCTTTAGCAGGCAGCTGCCTCATCTGTCTGTGCAAAAACAAGTATGTCAGGTCAAGCTGCATATTTTGAGGTTTGATGTCCCACCCTCTCAAATAAGTGATGTGGGAAGAAGTCTTCTGGGAAAACTCCTTCCCCAGGCTTGTTACTGTGGGGGTTTTTGTGGGAAGCACTGAGACTTTCCCATCCCCTCCTTTCCCCCATGTGATGCTCTGTGATCATAACACATGGAACTATCTCATGCTTCCAAGAACTCCTCCAGTGCTGAACAAGCACACTCCGGGTGTTTTTCTTTAGTCTTTGTTCTAGTCTCTGTGATCCTGAGGACATCATTCTTTGCCCCCTTTGTTTCTTCATCCATGTGAAGATGGTGATATTTCCTTTCTCGAGGGTGATTGTGAAAACTTTTGGGTTTTTTTAAAATCCCCCACCAGATGTTGGGTGCAATGGGGGAGCAAAGCATCGTGCTGTAATTGATTTATTTATAAGGGAAAGCTGATGCTACTTTAGAGATCCTTTTTTCACCCTCCCTCTCCAAGAAGCCTGCTGGAAAGGCTGTTCCCATTTGCTGGTGTTTTTCTGCTGTTGGTATCTTCCTCATCCCATTTATGGCTATGTTTAAGGTCCTGATGAAGCAGCCCCACAGGTTAAAATAAGAGCTGTGGGAATATTACCTGTAGACTGCCCACTGAATGGCTCACTGAGGGCTGGACAGCTGGAATCATCCTGTGCCTGATGAGATCCCTGTCAGCTGAATGGATGGAATTGCATCCTGGTGGTCCAGGACTGCAGTACTTATTGTCTCTTTAGCATTCAGCATCACCTCTATGCTCCCAGAGAGGCATTAAGAGTGGAGACTCAAGAAGATATTAGAGGAAAGCAGTGAGTGGGGAAAAGGCTTGAAATCGCATTATTCTTTAGAAAATGGGCAATTGCAGTGAACTAAACACAAGCAGGACGCTCTTCAGATCTCTAGAGGGGCAGAGCTTGGCTGAGAGTTCTTTTGTTTACCCTGCATTGTTTCAATGGATAAGTATTTTCTCTTAATCCCCACTTATCTTTTAATTTGACAGATTTTTGTTTTGTTTCCCACCCTCACCCAAAATGTATTGCTGAGTGTGGCATTCCCAAAAGGGCATGTGACTGTGGTGAGAGCAGCATCTGGTGCTGGAAAGAAATGAAATCCTAGTCCAGAGTAGTGACTAAGGTGAGAGTGGTACATGAGCAGGCATCCCTACAGTATCCAGAGATAATCTGGCCAAAAAAAAAAAAAAAATCATCTTTACCCACAGGACTTAGGCAATTTTTCTGTTTAATCCTTAAATATTCTTGGCCGCTCTTTGGCATATTTTCATGCTTGGTCATCTGTCTCTTAGCAAGATCTAAAGGACTCAGCCAGGTGCAAAGATAATTGTTTCCTTATTTCAGGCAGCATCTGCTCAGCCATCTGGGAGGCTCATCTGTAAAAGGTGACAGGCTCAGGTAGCAGCCTGCAAGTCCCACCTCTGGAGCTCTGGTGGCTTCCAGCCCTGCTCAGACAAAGCCTGTGTGACCCACAGTGGAGAGCACAGGGCAGAGGGAGTGCAGCTCTGCTGAGGAGAGTGAGCCCGGCACCTCAGGAGGAAACAAGGAGCAGGAGAAGTTTGGATATCACAAAGACTGAAGTCTCAATTTTCTGTATTTTGCTCCGACCCCAAATTACCCTTCCTGTTAAATGCTTCTGTTTCCCCATATATTATATTAATCTGCTTTATTTTACAAGGCTGTTTATCAGCAGCCTGTGTGAGTTTTGATTGCCAATTTTCTGCATTCACTGCTAATGAAGAACCATGGCTACCACGGTTTTAATGGTTCTGTGATCTGTAACTCCACACATCTGGTGTTGGTGACAGTTTATCTTCCACCCCAGCGTTCTGTCCTTTCAGCAGATGCTTTGTAGGAAACTTCTCTGAAAGACAGGGAGTGGCAAGAATCTGGCATTGGGCAGGAAGGGTGAATACAACCTCTGGTGTTCTCTGCACAGCCCTCCTGTTCCTGAGCAATAGGAATGCTGTAATTAACGAGAAATAATAATAATGTACTTCTGGCTGAAGCCAAGGGGGATTTGTGTGTGGTGTAGCCAGAGGATCCAGGTCTGGTGTTGGGTTCTGTTACAGATTTGGAAATGTGCTACTTGTTCTTTGTAGCTCTGTTGCTAAACAGAAATTTTCATTTCTAACTACTTGCTTGCTTTCCTTTGTTGCCCCAAACTGACAAAATTAGGGGCATCTGACATGGAAAGGAAGTCAGTTTTGTTTAATTTATCTCTGATTTATTTTGTGACATTTCCTGGATACATTACCCATCACATTATTAAATAAGAGTTTATTTTCTGGAGGCTAGAGCTTCAGCTTTGCCTATATTTCAGTAAGACAGGAATTTAAATACTGTCAACATGCTGAGAAATTAGAAAGTCTTTCAGGTGTGTTTTGCAGGAGAAAGTTCAGAGCCCCACTATCTCTCCTAATAGTTGCCCTGGGGCTTTTTCAAATGTATAATCTGATTTTTCCACTCATTTGAAATGTAAAATGAGAATTTTCACAGAAGACAGAGAAATCCATCTGAAAATAATATTTGTTTTTGGCAATTTGTTTCTTTAATTATGATGATAAATTTCCACTATTTGGCAACAGCACAAAGAAATAGGCTCTTGCATGTCTTTGTTCCTTCAGGAGGAATGGAGAAAGTGGGTCTTGTTCAGAAAGCAAATCCCCATTTAGTCACGTAATTCTTGTCACTCACCCCAGCAAGTGATGAGAAGCCCCTTTTTTTGCCTCTCCCGTGGGAAGGATGCTTGGCTATGACTCAGAAAAATTTTGTTTTGGACAAACTTTGACTGACTCAGGACAAAACTCAAGTGAGGAAGTTGTACAATGTTTTAATCTGTCTTTATCTCTCAAAAATGCTCAGTTACAATGAGGAACATTTATTTACACATTAACTGCCTCAGCAAAGGTAGTTCAGAGGTCCTCATAGGCCAGTGGAATAGCTGACTGAAATTTGGGATTGTTCCCAATTGGGCGACCCTAAATGAGGCTCAAAGCTCCAAATGCCTCAGATGTGCTTTTTTTGGACTTGATGACTCAAATACCAATTTTGCACCTTGAATCCATCTCTTGAGCAATGGATCCTCCAAAAGTTGTTGCTGTGTTATTCAGATATTCCTGGGGTCTAGATTTAGAATATGAATTAATTTAAATCTCTCTTTTGTAGCAGCACACACAAGCTTGTTGTTACTTCTTCCTTTTCATTGCAAATGAAATATGTATACTTACATTTATTTAAACTATATTCTCTGCATTATGTTTTGGGGCAGATATTTTACGATTTGGAGAGAAGAAAAACTATTACAACTTAGCATATAAATATTCTCTGTAGATTCTTCTTGCTGAACATTTGTGTTTGTGGGACTATGGTCTGAGAAAACCTGGAGTTTTCTGTCTACTTAATTTCTTCATTTCTGCACGTCCTTTGCACTGACTCGTGCCCTGTGTGTGCCAGGGCACCATCAGTGAAAAGTTTCTTGATGATGTTTTCATCAGGGAAAGGAGAAACCCTGAAGACAGAAAACACCCAATACAGAAAATGATTTATAGTCCTTAGAATTCTGCAGACTTGTTCAAAATAACTGCAAAGCCCATTTCTTATTCAGAATATCTGAATGGGCCTTGGTTCTGGATAAGGAAGAGGGAGCAGAACTGGATGAACTGGGTGTATTAAATTCTTTACTCAAAAGCTTTATCCCTTTTCTGCTTTTGTATTTCCCAAGACTGGATTTTCTTCGTTTTTCCTCTTCTGGATTGTTTGGCCTATGCTTCATGCAAACATACTGAAATCACTGGTCTGGTCAGGAGCTCTTCACATTCGCCTGGTTTATGGCATTCAGTTTTCAATTTTAGCCATATGGGCCTTTTGGTTTGGTTTCTTGCCTTTTTTTTATTATTCTGTGCCTGCTTAATTGTAGCTTTTATGAAGAAATGGAGAAAGAGTCATAAAGACAATAAGAGAAATCATTCCCAAAGCAAATATAATGAGGAGAAGAGTTGGAGAAATATTTACATGATTTGAATTTTCTGTCAGTGTTCCTAAAAATAGAACAAAGAATTAAATAAAATAGTCAGATGATTTTCTAGTGAAAGGAATAAAAAAAAAATTGCAAACATGAGAACAAATGTTCATTTTTATTCCAAGAAGTAGTTCTTGGCAGTATTTCGGAGGCTCTAATAGAGAAAGCGAAATGTAGATTTTTATCCCACTTGAGCATAAATCAGTGCACTAGACTAAACAATATCTATTGTACAATGCACTGAATTCTTCTGTTTGGTAGAAACGTTCAATTAAATCTGTAAACTTCGTCTGTAAACTGTAAAGAGGCTGAGTCACCTTCTCATCAGCCAGTCCTTCTGCAGGTCACTGCCATCGTCCTGCAGCAAAGGTTCTGCATGGGGAAGCCTTCCAGTAGCATTCCAAAATAACAGCAATTACCTAATTACAGCGTGCTCATGCTAAAGGTCCCATTAATGGCCACCAATGCTGATGAATAGGAAGGCAATGGCGTGAATGAAATCATAATTAGTGGAGCATGAGGTAGGTGTTATGTTAAACATCCAATGGAAAAAAGCTAACAGTGCTGCACAGGTGGAGTGAAATGTTCCATGTAAAACTTAACCTGCAACAATCCCACTTTCAGAAGACAAGAATAACCCTTACATCATTTGTTAAGCAGTTCTGGGTTTTATTCACCAGCGAGGGAAGCAGGGGCTGGCTGTGACACTGTCCAGATCTCCTCTCTGCTCTCCTCGAGGTGCTCTGTACCTGTCCCAGCCTGGCTGGGTTTGGTACCACCCCCCTGGGTTTCTCTTCCCTAAGAAAGGCACTGGGGCTGCTTTCCTAGGAGCTCACCAGCTACTGAGAAAGGAGAAATTCAACTGCAGCAGCAGGACAGTGAAGGTGCTCCAAGCCCTGTGCAGGCAAATGATAACTCAGATTCCCACTCACAGCATCTCTGGGAAGGGTTTGGTATCCTGTGTGTGTCACAGACGTGAAAAATTTGCTGCTATTGGATTAGCAGAAAACCAGCAACATTTATACTGTTTAGGTTGCAATGGTTTCCATCAGCACTAAATGGGTGATTTTTCATTGTTGCAGTGTGTGCCGTGCTAAGGTGGCATCTTATGTCTGCTATTGATTTCCCTGATGCTGCCTTCAATTGAAAACTGGTGGTTACAGCTGTATCTTCCCTCTTCTGTAATTGTCAGGGTCTCCAAGTGAGCTCTGGAGCTCAAGTGTTTGTTTCTGTCTCTGCATTCTTGGGTTTCTGGTTAGAAATTACAGTGCTGCAAAATTTTCAGAAATCTGGCGCCTAGGTGTATTTTCAGGACAGCAGAACAACTGATCTTTTCTTGAGTGAGTACAAGAGATGGCATTTAAGTCAGGAGTTTTAAATAGGAGGAGAAAAAGGGACGAAACTGTTGCTGCTAAAACACCTTAGGGTCCCCTGCTATGAAGAATTTAATTCAGTTGCCTGCATTATTCCAACTGTGATATAAAAATACAGAGTGTCTTCCAGATTGGCTCTCAAAGTATTTTTTGCACACAAAATAGTCTCCTGAGGGAGTCCACCCATCTCCCTGGCATGTGCCATTCTCTGTGGCGAAGGTAGAAACCCTTCAGCTGCCTTTTGCAGAGCTCAGTGGCTTTCACGGGAGGCGTTGCCTGACAGTGAGAGATGTGCCTCAGATATTTCTGGTACCAAACGTGGCTGTTTCTGAAGAAAGAGCATTTTTCGGTATCGCTCTTTTGGAAGATGGGACCACCAGGAGCAGAGCTCCCAGAGGAACTCTGAGGAGGGGAGGCAGAGGCACCAGTGATGGCTTTGGCTCCTCCATTCTTGTGGCAGCTCCTGTCAGTGACCGTGCTCAGCCTCGGCAGCAGGGACTCGTCCCAGGGCAGATGCAGGTGCCCTGTGAAAAATTCCTGCTGCCTTTTATCTCAAATAGCTTTGAAAATCTCCTTTGGCAAGAAGCCCAAGTGTGAAGGAGCAATTCTGTTTTAGACCAAACTTGTAAAGAATCTGGAAAGGTAACAGGTTCTGCTGGCTGTTATTTCTGTCCCCTCCTCTGCTGTCTGCTCTCCAGATTAGTTTTTTAATCTGAATGTCTGGCTGCTTCTCATCTTGCTGATGCAAAATCTCTCAATATCCAGCAGGAGAAAGGTTCTCATTGCTTTCAATAATCTTTGGATCATGCCATTATCTTCACTTAAGCTTTGGGTCTGGTTCTGCACAGCTCAAAGGATTTATAGTCTCTAGCACAAGTCCTTATCCAGTTTTCCTGAGTTCACTTAACTCTGTAGATATGAAAGGTCTCAGCTCTTCACCTGAGTATGAGCTGCATCTGCTGCTACCAACAACACAGACATTTCATGTAGAAAGGAAGGAAAAAAGGACATTGTATTATAATGTTTAACTTGTGAAACAAGGGGAAATGTCTTCAACCTGTGATACATTTGGGTTGCATAAGCTATGAATGAGGCATTGTTAGATGAATATTAAATATACATGTATATATTAAATATTTAACTTGATCTTTGTTCAGTTTTCCTTTCTTGTAATTCCTTTTCAGTGTTCATAGAAAACAAACCTGATTTTTATACTGCTTGCCAGTAGTGACCTCAAATTTTCTGTTTGTGTTAATAATATCAATTACCTGCACACACGAGTTAGGTTGAACTTTGATACTGCATTGGAGGAGCACTTTTTGGAATTTGTCCACAACACTTTTTGCCATGAAAATGCTCCATGTTGCTTGAAATAGTCTGTGAGTGCACATACTCCTTCATGCATATATAGCTCTGGAAGATCTTCATTCCTAATTTTTTTTCAGTATAAAGCTGAACCATGCAACTGCTCAGTAAATTAAGCAGAGATGACAAAAGAGCTTCAGAGAAATGTTGTTATCAAGGAGAGGAAGGACAGCAACCTGAAATGTCGTTTCACAAGAGTCCCTGGAATCCCCAGGTTTGCTGCAGACCACAAGTATATTTTAAACCTTAGCTTAGTGTATACCCACAGTATGTCCCCTACAGCTGTGAACTGCTACTCTTTGTTTAGGACTGGGCAAGGCTCCAGTGGCTCTGTTCTTACAAGGAATGCATTTTCCAGTGTTTTGAGTTAATGACTATTATTCAAGCTGAAGTCAGTTCCTTTCTCACACTATTTTAGGCTGTGTGTGGTAAACCTTTGTGCCACTGTTCTCCTCAAAAAATTCTGCTATTTTCTTGCTAAAACCGACACAAATTATATCGAGCTCTTTATCTTATGAAATAAATGTTGGTTATCTTCATAATGAATCAATCCTGAAACGAAGTAGGTTGGTATTTCTGCTGGCCTACTGACCCTCCTTTTTATTGCTGCTGCTCCACACAATAGTGTTGGGAAGTTCCTGTTCTATTTGGTGATGTACAAATAGAGAACAAAGGGCCCCTGCCTCGATGGCTGAAAATTCAGATATTTCTATTGATTGAATAAATATTGGGCATTTGTCTTTTCTCACCAGAAAGTGATACTTTAGGGCAACTGTTTCCTGGAGAGATTCTGAGGATGGAAGGGAATTAAGCATGGAGGGAAGCTTGCAGTAATGGGGGAAGCCAGGGTGTGACACTGTAATGTCTTCCTCTCTTTCTCCCTTTACTTTTAATTCAGCCTGATACTTTATTAATCAGACTTTGATCAGAACTTCCACATGTGTGTGTTTTCCAGCTTTTACTCTGTCCCTGTGCCTCTGAGGTGGCTTCACATCCTTGCTCTCAGGGGAAGGAGTGGATGCTGGGAGGCTGCAGCCTTTTTGTGCACAGGACTCTCAGACCATCCTGTCTGCCTCCCCTGCATCATCCAAAGCCTGTCTCCTGCAGTGAGGAGCCCTTCAGGGAACTGTTTGCCTTGCACACGGGGCCACATCTACCCCTGCACTGCTCAGTACCTGCATGCTGATCTCTCAGGCATTTTAGTCCTTATTTATCATTTGGAGTGTGTTGTGATTTCCATTTAAATTAAAATTAATTAAATGGGATGTTGTATTGTTTGAAACTATATAGGGAAAAGTTATTTATATTTCCATTTTAAAGTGAAAATACTGCTTAGAATTTTTATTTTTACATCTTTCTTTGGACATGCTTTTCTTTGCTAAGCTTAGTTACACAGCAGCTACTACTTAGTTACACGGTAATGTATTTTTATTTTGAAAATTTAAAGCTTCTTAGGAGTACAGTTAAGAAACCATACCTGGGGAAAACAAGACATTAGTCTCATCTGAAGGAAGAACAAAACTAGTTATGAAATAATTTCAATTAAAAAAAAACCAGTTGACCAGTTTTACTCTCCATTCAGTGACAGCAGCTCTGATAAAATGTATCTAATTAACACCCAGCCAGATAACAATTATCTTGTATAATTATGATGAGCTTGTTTGTTCTTCAATTGACAGTTTAGGCAATGTTTTACGATGTTTATTTGACCTTGCAGCTAATCTGCACCCTGCTCCTGTGCGCTGCCAAGCGCGTGGCTCCTCGGATTCCCATCCCCAGCCCTCGTTACTGCCACTGCCACTTGTGGGTGTCGTGTCCTGTCCCTGTGACTGCACAGAGTCCCCGTGATCCCAGCAATTGCTGCCCCTCTGCTGCCTGTCCCTGTGACTGCACAGAGTCCCCGTGATCCCAGCAATTGCTGCCCCTCTGCTGCCTGTCCCTGTGACATCAGTGTCACCGTGATCCCAGCAATTGCTGCCCCTCTGCTGCCTGTCCAGCCGTGTCTGTGTGTCCCTGCAGGAAACAGCGGAGGCTGGAGCAGCCACACACCGTTCCCTGCTCCTGCCCAGGGCTGGGGATGCTCCCTGTGGGACACCCCAGCCCTGGCTCTACCTGCTGCTCTCACCTGGAGCTGATACAGAGTTTGCAATACTCCCCCAGTCTGTCAGGAGGTACCCAATAGTTCAATAACCAAATGGCTGGGCTGGTACAGTTCAATAATCAAATGCACTCGGTTTTCCTGCATCCTGAATGCTCTGGGAGGATTTTCATTCACCCACTGACTGGAATCTCTTTGCTGTCCTGTAAATAATGAAGTCTTGTGTGCTGGTACCTGGCTGCCACAATAAAGAACAAAGCTGTGCTTTCCCCATGTTGCCTCACTACCCTTGTCCTTGGGGATTTGGAATGAAGGGGAATCTCCAGTGTGACAATCCTGCTTGGCACACAGTCTACTCTGTGAGTCAGATTAATGTGAGGGGTTACGTCTCTGAAACAAATTTTAAATTAATTTAGTGAAAAACAAATAGGAAACGTTCCCAAACAAGGTTTTGTCTGATATTTCTGGATTTTGGGGATTCCATTAGAGAGGGAAATAGCCTGGGAACAGCTTTTCTTATCACATCATTGTGTCCTTTTCACTTCAAGGCAGTATTAGAAAGTGCAGTGGTGCATAAGGCTTAGTAATAACTATTATTATTTGTTAAGCATTGTCTTTTACAGTGCTGAGAACATTGGGGCTTCTGTCCTACATGGATCATTACTTTGGGTATGCAAGATTTTTCAAACAGTAAGTGTCCTTGATGATTAGAGAGAGATTATCACCAAGTGCTGCATTCTCATTTGGGTTTTTTGTTGTTGTTGGGTTTTGTTCTAAATGAAAGGACTGAGTTTCAAACTGAATCTACTTATCTGTAGTAGAATTCTGGTTTGAGGATGAGATAAGATATGTTAAACCACTTAACCTTGTCCTCTCTCATCATAAATTGGTTGGAAATGTGGAAAAAATCTCTTGCATGGGCTATCATGATTTTATGTCCCCAAGCTGGCAGTGTGGCCAAACCCAATCCAGGTGCTTGGGTTCCAGATGTTGGGATAGATTCTCTTCATCCTTTTGGATGATTTTATCTGCATATGAAAGCCAAGGTAATGGGCAGCTGGACTTCCACCTTCATTAATTGAGATATTCCATCTAAAACCAATGGATAAGGATTTGGGTTGGCAGGAGCTGAGGGTTTCATGTAGTGTTTTCTCTCCTTTTTGAGGAGGATTCTGTAGAGGCAGATCTTTGTTCAAGTTAAATCAAGGCAGATTTATGTATCTATTACTGATGCATAAAATCATAAATGGAATAAAGTTTGGAGATGTATCCAATAGATTTATAGTAAGAAATCTTTGGAGGAGACCTTATAGTATTATCTGACCTTTAAAGTAAACTGGAATTTATTCAAATGCCATAGGCACAAATTATATGCTTTTTGCCGTGAAATTCATGGGGTAACTATTGATAGAATTAATAAAGAATAATTTTTCAGAAAAAGTGAACATATGGCTTGTTATTACTGACTTCAAGCCACAATCAGAACATTATCTAAATAACTCCAGAATACCAGCAGTATGTTCTCAAGCATCTCGTACATTAGAGCACGACTCCTCAGATACTTTGAGACTATGAATGTTCTGTTGTCGATCTTTCAGCAGTGTTGTCTCTGTTCTGACTCCTAATCCCATTAAAAATCTTGATTTTCAGGATTTTATAAAGGTACTGTAAAAATTTTAAGTGGGCTTGAGGTAACATTACAAACTTTTAGCTTGGGAATGTTTTTCAGAAACTGAAACATTAATTAGAATCAGTCTAAGTACCCACAAGTATTTTTCCTTTTTTGTTGTTGTTGCTTGTGGTGTTGGCTCTCCTGATGCTTAATTGCTCTGATTCTTTTTCAGTGTAATTTTCCAGTCCTTTACTCATGTTCCTTCAAATCTTCCTGAGTTGAGTAAATAGATGCAGTGGGATGAGCTGAGAAAACGTAAGACTTGCAGAAATTTTCCCAGTCTCAGGGGAAAAATATTGCAGTTTTCTCCCTAAGCTTTTTGCTGATTCTAGTGACCAGACAACTCCCAGCCAGCTCTGGCTAAAGACATTTTAAAATGTTTTTAGAGACAGGCAGAATAGTTTATCGTGGGCTGCTTCTCCCACCAGGTTGCCATGTACCTCTGCAGGAGGAGCTGGAACCAAGTCCACTGGGCAGGAGACTCGGAGCACTGGGAATTGAAATGTCTTGCTCAGAGAATTTGGCTGGGAGCCATTTTATTCCTCTCTGTTTCATTGATGTATCTATTTAAATGCTTTCAGAACTGGGGCTCTCTCCCAGCAGGGGTTTGCAGAGTGCATTGCAGGAGGGATCCCGACCTTGTTTGGGGCCTTCTGTTTTCTGAGAATGAAGTAATAATAGAAGAGACTCATTATATAGAATCGTGGAATGGTTTGGGTTGAAAAGGACCTTAAAGCTCACTTTGTTCCACTTGCCCTGGGCAGGGACAATTTCCACTATCCCAGGTTGCTCCAAGCCCTGTCCAGCCTGGCCTCGAGCACTTCCAGGGATGGGGCAGCCACAGCTTCTCTGGGCAGCCTGTGCCAGAGCCTCCTCACCCTCACAGGGATATTTCTCCCTAATATCTAACATAAACTTCCTCACTTTCAGTTTGAAGCTATTCCCCATTGTCCTGTCTCTCCAGGCCCCTGGAAATTGTCTCTCTCCATCTCTCCTGCAGCTCCTCCAGGCCCTGCAAGGCCACACTGAGGTCACCCCAAAGCTTCTCCTCTCCAGGCTGAACAATGCCAGCTCTCGCAGCCTTTCCTCCCAGCAGAGCTGCTCCATCCCTCTGCTCATCCTGGAGCCTCCTCTGGGCTCTCTGCAGCAGCTCCAGCTCCTCCCTGAGCTGGGATCACAGAGCTGGGGCAGCTCTGCAGGTGGGCTCTCAGCTGAGGGGGCACAGGGGCAGAATCCCCCCTGCCCTGAAGGTCCTGAAGCAGCCCTTTAAAGGTTTGTATCTAACAAAGGCAGTGACTTTGAAGAGTTGCTATTGCCCCAAGTTAACATGCACAGAAAGGGGGCTAAATGCAACTCCCTTTTCTTGGCCTGGGTGCTCAGAGGAAAGAGCAGAAACTGGCTCTTTGGGAACAAGAAAGAAGAAACTTCCTTTATTGAAAGAAAAGCCAAAACGAGATGCACCCCCCCACACACACCAAAACAAACAAACAAAAAAGCCAAAGCTAAATAACCCTTGGCTCCACACTGTGGATCACAGCATCACAGCTCTTTGTTGAGCCCCATTCTGCAGAGATTTTTGGCTCCTTGCTGCATTTTGAAGCTCTCTTGCTATTTAAATTATCCTTAGGAGACAGCCTTGTGTCTTTACTTGGCTGCCTTTGCTTTTTTCCCATTTCTTTTTTTTTCTTGATGAGTCATTCTACCAGCCTCTACCCTCTCATCAGATAGACCAGACAATGAAGTCACTGGGGTTGCCTGAGAGCAAAATTGGCCCCATTATCCACAACCACTGTGCCTTGTCACTGATAATACACTGCTCAAAGGCTGGCCCTCAAAGTAGGATGGAAAATCACCAGGGACAAGAACCCTTCTACCCAAACAAAAATATTTGTTGAAGTTCTTCTGGTGTGTGTTTTAAATTTGGTGAAATGCTTCCAGCTGAAAACAGGAAATCACACACAAATAAAGCTGGTGTTATATTTTGTCAATGTAGGAGGGAGAGCAAATTATCTGATAGTGTCCCTTGTGTGCACCAGCTTCAGCCTTCTGAAATTAGCAGTGGCAGGAGACTTTTATTAGCGTTCTAGTATAAACCAGAAGACTTTATAACAGAAGGACAGGCGAGAAGGATGCTTGACAAAACTGATTCTTCATTAGCTCAGTACAGAAGCAAAGTTAAACTCCCATTTCTAGAGGAACATGGGTGGAGAAATACCGGCCCCAGAAAACTTTATTCTAGAAACAAAACTCACCAAATATGAGCAGGAAAAGAAAGGATGAAGGAAGGGGACATTTTTGAAGGGATATGGCAGCTCAGTAGCTGCCTAGAACCAAGAATGGTACTTGGGCTCTCTGAATCTCAGAGAACTTTACTTTCTGCTGAGGCACAGAACCCTGCAAAGCATAAAGAGAGACTGATAGTGCTGATGGCTTGTGGTCTGCTCAGTGGAGACAACAAAGTGCAGCTGGTCTTTTGGGATCTATAGTAATCTGATGTGGAATTCCATAAGAACTGCTAATCTTAAACCTTTTACAAGTTTAACTACTTATATCAGTAAAGGAGAGAAGAAAAGATGAAGAGGAAAGAAACTAAGTCTTGCAAAACCATAACCTCCATAGAGAGCTCTCTTCCTTCCTTTTGGTATTTTTAACAAGAGGAAAACCTTTTTATTACTTGGCTATTCCATTCCTACAGTTGTGCCCATCAGTGGGCTTTGGAGAGGCTCAAGTGGCTGAGTTTTATCATCTGCCAGAGCCAATCATTCTTTTGATTCAAAGCTGGTGCCCTGTCATTAATTATTTTTTTTGCATCACTGTTCTGAACACAGCTGAGCCCCCACACTTCTGTGCCCTCTATTAACTTGGTATAAAAGGATGCTTTCTCTTCCTGCTGCATCTCCAGCCCAGGAACCCTGAGTGCATTGCTAAAGGTGACTGAAATCTGCTGGGAGAAAGGAGAATCAGAGCTCGAGGTGCTGCTCAGGCTGCTCTTTACGTCATGTCTGCAGAGACCACAGACAGTCTCAGCAGTGCTGAGCCAGTGACACTTCCATCCTCCCTCGCAAGGGAGAACCTTATGTTTGCAAACTCGCCCCAGGAGCACAGTCCAGAAGGTGACTACTTTCATCTGTCTGTTAAAATCATCTTGCACTATTTTTCCAGCCTGATTCTATCTTACCAACTGTCTGGCTTGACTATTTTGCTGTGATTCTTGCTTGCAGTTTGTCACACTGATGGAAGATTAGCTCTCTGTGTGTGTATGTGTGTGTGTGGTTTTTTCCTTTTCTTTTTTCCTTTTCTTTTTTCCTTTTCTCTCTCTTTTTTTTTTTTTCCCCTCCTCTCATTTCCCAGTGTGGCATTTAGGATGGAGGCTGAAAATATTGAACAAACTGCTGATGTCCCCAAGATTCAAATGTGTGAAAGAGACTCATAAATGAGTCTAGCACACTCAGAAACATTCTTAACATCTGTTCAAGCAGGAGTCCCAACTCCCTTTCTCTGAAAGCACAATTTGTCCTCCCTGTTATTTAAAACTTCAGATTTCTTTAGATTTGAATAATATCAAAGTGGAGCTAAGGAAAATAAACTCTCTGATTATGGATACAGCAGTTACAATGGGAGGTGTGGTGGGGATGGTGCAGAATTAGAGAGTTTTAACTGCAGAGTGTCCTCAGTTTCTCTTATGTTTGAGTTTTCTCCTTATGCAGCAGTATGGAAAGTAGTTGCAAGCCCTGTGGGTTATGTCCCCTGCACTGGTAGACATGGGTTTAGTGACTGTTCTAACAGAGCAGGAAAATAGCAAGTTTTTTCCTCTGAAAATTTACTGCTTAATAGAATGAAAGGCACCTTAAACTTGATAAAAATTAAAAGGCTTTTTTTATTCTTTTAATATATACTCCTACTGAGACCAAAAAAAAATCTCTAAGTCACTCAAATTTTGTCTGTCAGTAAACATTTCAGGATTCTGTCCCCAAAATGTAGTTGCAAAACTCTCAATACTTCTGCAATTTAGTGAGAGAAAGGCTATAAATAGCCAGCCAGACAGAGGCACAGCAGGGAGAGCCCAGGGGTCCGAGCTTCCAGCCTCTTTTTGCAACCACAGTAAAGAATTGCAGACACAAACATGTCAACTGAAAAGAAAAAAGCAACTGGTAACTCTGAAAATAAGTAAAATAAATGGCTGCATTTAATAAAGCTGCTGAATGGGCTCTGCAGTTTGCTGGGCTCTGAGGATGCTGCAGTATCCTCTGCTCAGGGATGAAGTCATGGCATTCCAGCCCACAGCCAGCACTCCCAGGCTCTGAGCACAGCCCCTGCAGAGGGAGGATCCTGCTGCAGGATTAGAGTGCCTTGGGGAGCAGATTCGAGCTGTTATCCTGATGGCCAGGACTAAATCCCACTGCTGGGCAGGACTGCAGCAGGCTGGGAGCTGGGAACAGGGGTTTGAGCACAGTTTTAATGCAGGTGGATGAGAAATCAGTGCAATATTGTGAGTATTCCAAGGAATGGAACAACTTTAATCACAATTAATCCATTAGCATTCCCTGTTTAAGTGATGTTTATTGCTACAAATGTCTTGTGATGGTAACAATAGTGGCTCTATTGCAATTATTCCACCTTTTAAAATCCATACCACTGCTTTTACTTCTTTTTGATAGGGAAATTAGGTAAGTCACGAGTCTTGTTGCTGATGTGGTACAGAAAGATGAAATACTTTTCCTCTGGAAGGTTAATGTGCTGCAAGTCTTCCCGTCATTAGGAACAAAAATATACCAGCAGGTGGGATATATCCAGAACAGAGAGTTCTGTGAAATTCTACTCAAAACAGGCAATAAAACTAGCAATGGCATTTCGGCTTAGAGGCCTCCTGCAGCAGTGATCTATAGTACCAAGGAGAAATTCCATGGAACATACCTGTTATTTCAAGAACAACGACATTTTTGCAACTGTGATAACAATTTTCCAAGTGCGCACTGGTCCTAAAAGCCTGACAAGTGTTCTTTCCTGAGAAAAAGGTCACTTTCAAAATCCCTCTAACACCAGCACAAGGACATCAGTTAAACCTGATTACACTTGGTAGTGTAATCACTTTCAGGGAAGCTTGGAATTTATCAAATCCACGTAGAAATCCAGAAAGTTTTGAGTTGGGTACAGGGCCTTCGTGGTTTTGTCTCTTGTCTTCTTTTTGGACTGAGTAGGATTTAATTCTGTTCAAAGGCAGTTTTGCAGTTGGACAGGGTGTTACCATGAGCTGAACCTCCAGGTTCAAGCATCTGGTGGCTGGTTTTATTCCTGTGGTTTGCCTCTCATCCCTTCCCATTCCAGTAACAAACAGAAACTTCTTCCCATCAAACTACTCTGGTTGTGGGTGCTGCTTCTAAGAAACTCAGTATTCATCTACCTAAGTCTGTTGTCACAAGCAAGAGAGAGGAAGAGCTGGAAAATGAACTCAGCATGCATCCTGCTCTAAAAGTTTTTTTCAGGAAAAGCATTGTCTAATGAGAGCTTTGCTCTCCTCTTTGTTTTTCAGTGCAGTCCATCTTTTGGGTTTGATTTTTAATTCGTATCTCACACTTGCAGGTCTGTCACGGTACAGTGCAAGTGGGAAAAGTTAAGTGTTTTGGTGTAAGACAGGTTTGAAAATAACCTCAGTATTTCACAGTAAAGGGAAATCAATAAGGCCAGCGGGAAAGAGAAGAATGGGTGTATTAATAAACCAAGACTCTGAGTACAGAGGGGTCAGGAGCTAAATGTAGCTGTACCTGCAGCCTAAAGGATCATTCCAGGCACCAGAGCCAGGACGTGGTGGGAAGCTCAGAAGCGTGGCCTACTTGTAGCTAGACACAAAAAAAATGTGGGTTGCTGGGTTCTTTTTTTGGCTGAGGAGGGGTGTTTCCCCATTAGGATGCAAAAATAGTAATTCCAGAAAATAAACTCAACTCCCAGACAAACTTTCAGCTAAATTGCATTCTGCAAGGTAAGTAGATTCTGTGAGAGCAGCAAAATCCATTTAAACTGGTGAGTAGCTCTGATATTGAATGTGCCTGATCTGGGAGGGTGAAGAACTTTCAGGACTTGCTTTTCAATATTTTTCAATAACTCACATAGGCATCATTTATCTAGTATATATTTAGCTGATTTTCTGACATTGTTCAAATGATAATGCCATTTATTTCGAGGGCAAACATCCACCCAGATACCACCTTTAAAAAGCTTCCACCTTTTGAGTGGAAGCACTAGATACCAGCACTAGATTTGCTGATATTGATAGTGCCATTTCCCACCTAATTTCTGTGAATTTGATCCTGGATTTCTAATACATTTCATTCTTGGTCTTAGATGCTTTCACAAAGTGAGCACTGAGAAAAACAGAATTTGGGTATCCATACATGAAAAGACAGTGGGAAAGCTCTGTATGATTTAAGACTAGTGAGATAACATTCACAATAAAGTTTTAGTATCAGTGACAAGTGAAAAGAAAGTCCAAATAAGAAGAAGGAATGGCTGGTTTTACACAAAACCAATTCTTGTCTTGATTCAGGACCACTTACCCCTCTGGTAACTTCATGTTTGGAACTGGTCTAGTTAGACTAGTTCAGAAAGAGTTTTGAAAGACTGTTTATAACCTTATAATTTGGGACTAAACTGAATTTGCTGAGACTCCTCTAAGATGATTCTACATAGAAGAAAGCACTGGCAGGATTAGAGTCTACAGGCTTTGATCAGTAATATTTTGCCATAATACTCTTTTCCAGAAATATTCTTAGCTACTAATTCCTGAGGCTTATTATAGTTCCTATTAGTTACTACTGTTTACCACATTTCTTTGACGTATTTCTGCCTCTTTTTGGCTGCTGTTCTTGTTCTGTCTTGTTCCAACAGGTGCTGGTGTATTATCATACCAAATAAACGTAGTTTCTGAAATGCAGTGAAGCTGCAGAGACAGCAGAGGTAATTCCTGCCCATGACCTGAATTTCATGGCTTTCAGTGCCACTGACTTAGCATATGACCTTGGATGAATTTCCTCATTAGGAAAATGGGGCTGATTATTTACCCCCAGGGCACAGTACTATGGTGTTACAAATGGCAAAAGCTGGGGAAGTACAAATTCCTTTGGAACTCTCCCAAATTCTGTCCATTGACCATATGCTAAAAGACATTATGGCAGAGAGTCTGTCTTACCTACTCCATGGGGACAGCAGAGTATTTCCTGTGCTAGTGGGAGGATGTTTAATGGCCAGATTTGTTACTCCGTGGTGCTGTGATGTGTGAGAGGAAATCTGCAGCAGGGTGGGTTTGTGATGCAGTGGTGGCAGAGCAGCCCATGCAGCCAGGTGAAGGAGGTGCTTCAGCTATAAATCCACATCTGCTCTGTGCATCACTTAGGCTACTTCATCATTTCAACCCTCCCTGAGAACAAAACAGCAGAAAATGTATTAGTATGTTTTATTTCCTTATTTTCATCAGCATTAACTGCCCTGATAAAAACACTGGCTCTTCTTACAGACCTCACCTTTTCTCTTTGTCATCTGTAGTGCTGAATTCAGAGGCAAAGAGGGGATGTGTTGTACTACACCACAGGCTTAATTTATCCAAGAAAAAGAACTTGATGCTTGTGGGATCTTTCTTGTGCACCTAACTGTATGTTAAATATCAAAATCACATCAGTACCAACCTTCTGCTGTGGGGATGTCAGTGAAGAGGGGAAAATCTAATGTGGGCATAGTCTGAAATAGAGCAAGTAAAAAATATTCTACCTTGGACAATTGTTGCAGTAATTACCTCATTTTATAAAATGTTATGGGGTTAATGGATAGAGGAGCAGATCAAGCTAAATGGAATATTTTCTCTAAAATGTGAAAATATTTAAATCCAGGAATGCCTGCAGTGCCTAATGGGGATTTGAAAGCTCTCAATTTGTGCTTCTAGAATTCTCTGTGTCTGGACTGCCACACACCTGGAAACCCAGACACCTCCACCACAGGCTGCCCTCCCTTCTCCTGCCACAAAGGTCTCACCATGGACAGGGAGCTCAGCTGTGAGAGGAGGGTAAAGCAGTAAAGCTTCAAATTCTGGTCCTTCCAGGACCCAAGTATTTGTCTGTCCTTCCTCCCTCCCCTAAACATGAAAATAGTTTTGAAAGCTGTAATAACTGTTTTATATTACTTTGATTTCTGACTAGGTCAAATTCAAGGCAGGTTTTAGAGGAGTAAGAAAATGTTAACAAGAATAAAAGAGAAAGAAAGAAAACGATAGGATTGTACTCTTGGGAAACCGATTTTTTTTACTGTGTCCAAACCAGGTGCTGTTGGCATTTTGAATTTTGCTTTCTGCAAGGTCCATGTGGGAAAGAAAGAGAGAAAGAAAGAAAGAAAGAGAGAAAGAGAGAGAGAGAGAGAGAAAAAGAGAGAGAGAGAGAGAGAAAAAAAAAGAAAGAAAGAAAGAAAGAAAGAAAGCGTCCAGTAATTATTCCCCAGTAACTTGTTCACCAGCTTGTGTCCACTAAGGCTGGGTCCAGCCCAGCCCCAGTATTCTCTTGGCTGTTATCTAGTCCAAGTTTTACTCCAATTCAATACAAATTCCTTTTAGCTAAGCTGTCAGAGCATTTTCCTGAGCAAACACAAATCAAATATCTTATCTGAGCTAAGTCTGTGCTCTTGACTTCCACACAAACTTGAGACATGAGAGGATGTTTGCTGTTACTGAAGGCACCTGACAACCCCTATTAGTATCACCTAATGAAATGTATTTGTGGTTCATGTCAGGGGGTTTTTTTCTTCCAAAAACAAACTCTTATTATTTTCTGCTGAGCCATCAGTGTGCCTTTTTTAAACAAAAGCTCATCTGCCTTTATGATTTTGATTTGCAAGATGCCCATAAAGCTTGAAGCAAATATTTGCTCTGCATTACACAAAACAGGAATTTAATTACTTGTTTTATATCTTCTTGATATCTTTCTGTAACATCTCCAAAAATAAAACATGATGGCAGCAATGAAACATACCTTCCCAAATGTCTACATTCATTACTGGTACCAATAATCAAGGCCCTGATTCAGCAGAGTTCTCGAGTGCCTGCCCTAATTTTAAGCACAAATAGTCATATGAAGTCAGTTAATAATTTTTCATATCTATGTTTTAGAGCCTTTCATTGCTGCCAGTGCTGCTGATCCAGCCAGGCTGTTCCCAGCTACAAACAGTGTGGCTTTCTTGGGGAGTGTGTCTTGGAGTTTTGTTAAGTCAGGAGTTACTAAATTATGCAATGTTTAACCAATTCTTCTTCATGAGGCAAAGGCTGCTCCCATGGAAGTCTGCAGCAACATTTCCTGCTTTCAGTTATAACAGAAATAGGCTCCAGTGTAACAGATGATGAGAATTTTATTCATTTCACTGGGGATGTTGACTACTTAGACACACAAGAGAGTAGAATACTTTTTCTTTCATCAATAAGCTAAACAGTTCTCTGGGAAAATAAATGGTTGTTATGCTGTAAATGTTACCACTGGGCATCATGTCCCACTGGTGTAAATCCATAGCCCCTTCACATCAGTGTGGAAATGCAGACTGCTGAACCAGAAGAGATGCTGAATGGCAGCATAGTGGGGAGAGACGGGGAAGGATGTCTCTGGTTTAGCCACTTTTAGAATGCAATGGAGCGATAATGTCAGAACAAGCTGTACTTTTAGGAGCAATCATTCATTCACTACTGTCAGGATTGCTATAACCTATAGCAAATGCATCTATTCAGTGTTCTCGTGCGACCCGAGTGTGGGGAAGGGAACTTCAAACCAAACTGTCAGGTTTGTGCTTCTCGAGTTTGACAGCAAACCCACTCACCAAGTCTGATGGTAGTGTAAATATATACTGGGAAATAGAGCCGTCACTGACAGACTCACCAAACCCAGACTCTCCTTTCGGAGCAGACCTTCTCCAAGATAAATGGTGTATAGTACAGCCAAGGGAGCCAATTTGCACAAGGATCATTTTAAAACATGAAATGTAGCCATCAGTGAGCCCATGTGTGTGTTGTGGGCCAAGTTTGGCTTGCATGGTTTGAGGGAAGGAAATGACCCAGATATAGGTGACTTCTCTCACACACATGAGCAATGTATGTGTATCCTTTCTCTCTAAGTTTCAAGAAGACTTTTGTCATAGTTAGTGCCCATGGGTGGCATTGCTGTGAACAGCAGAGGGGGAGCAGAATCTCTGTCACTGCAGGATCACCACTGGGTTGCAGTTGGTGGCTGCAGGAGCAGCTTTGGGTGGAAGCAGGGTGGGCTGGAGGATGCTCTACCTTACATTTGAAGTGACGCCAGGGAGCCCCTGGAGAATATTCTCTCTATGCACAGCAGGAGCTTTTTCCTGCCTCAACAACTACCTCAGAAAGGGAAAGGGAGAAGAGTCGCCAAGCAAGTCCATTGATCCTGTCCAGCCTTAACTGGCAGCTTCAAAGTGTATCACTAACCATTTGCTGCCTTTAAAACAAATCTCTGACGGGGCCCATACAAGACCTGTTTCTGTGCAAGATGAAGGAAGCCTGAATTAATCCCTGCCGAACATCAGGACACAGCTATAGTTCTGCTGCTGGCCAAGATAGGATTGAGTCTGCAAACACTCTACCTGGAGATCTGTGCTGGGCAATAAGTGTGCTTTGCTGGGTTTCCCTAAAGCATTGCCTTGCTGTCACTCCCAGCAGCGTCAGTGGAATGTGGTGAAGGGCCCCAAATAACTGAGAGCTGCTGGAGCAGTCGGAGCTCCTGACTGACATTACTCCATTCATTTTAGGAGCCAGTGCAGGGTAGGAAGCACTTGTACATCCTTACGGTATTTTTACGTGGCTATCATTGCCTCCTAGATTTGATTTTCAGTGATGAAGTGCAATTTGTATAACGTGGAAAAGTCTGATATCACTGTTCTCGAAGGAAACTGCAGCTGGATGCATGATTGTGTTCCATTTCAGGCTAATTGAGTAAGAAAAATACACCAAGATCAAAGGAGAGGAGGAAGAAGTGTTCCCTGATTCGTGCAGGGAAAGGACAATGTTCCCCACATCACCTGCACGGTGTCTCTTTGGGCAGACTCACGGCTCTGTGTGTGTGCAGCTAAGCCTGGCTTTTCCAGCAACAGAGCCTCTCCTGTGCCCTCTTCCCCTCCCCGCTCCAGAGGGGTGCTGTCTAAGACAAAAGAGCAAATGCCATTGTCGAGAGCAATCCCTGCTTTACTCCCGAGGCAGGCCCGGAGCGTGTGGAAGTTGTGCGAGCTCCGCGGGCCTGGCCTGGCGCTGACCTCGCCCTGCCCGGCTCAGGTCAGCGCCATTGAGCCCCAACAATGCCATTGACACGGAGCTCCCCGGGGCCCCCGCGGCCCCCGAGCGCCAGTCACAGCCCATTTGGCCGGATAATGCTGGATCCCCCTGTGAAATGTGCCTCTGTCTTGCTCTGCCGTGCGAGCCCGGCCTGCATAGCAACTGCGAGAGCAGGGAGGCCGCAATCCAGTGCTTGGGGCGCCCGGCCCTGCCAGGGTTCAATAATCCATGGCTGGAATTGCTGGGGGGATGCTAAATATTCAAATGTGTGGCTTTGAGACGCCCCTGGGGCTGTGGAGATAGAGGTGGGTGTGCGACAAACGCAGGTCTGGGCTCCTGAGGGAAGAAATAAAGTGTGATTGATCCCATTTTAAATCCAGGGGCTAAAATAGCCGCCTTGAAAATGTCAATACCTCTTTAAATGTGGGTGGCATGTAAATCACAACCACATATGCAAAGAGCGACAAAGATTTAAAGAGTGCTGGGGCGAAATGAGTTTACAGGCTTGCGTAAGGGACTGAGCAACACCCGGGAAGGAATTATTTTAACCACCAGGATGGTAACAGTCCTTAGATCCCGACTCCAGGGTGCAATTTTTTTTTTTTTTTTTCCCAAGACCATCTATTTTTATAAAAATAATTTTAAAATAAGTTTGACATTTTGCGCGAGGAGCTGTTGAGAAATTCCTTATATAACATCAGCTCAGCGAAATATTAAAAGCTTTGCTAGGCTGAATTTGAGTGCGACTGTTTGTTCCACTTACTGGGGTCCCTCCTCTGTCCCCTCCCCCTGCTCCTTTTTCCATATTGAAAAATAAAATATAGGTACAGCAAACTGTTACAAGTCTAAATTCCGCAGCCATAAATACTGTAGCAAATAATCTTTTACACCCTCCCTTCCTTTCCTCCTCTCTAAAATGTATTCGAAACACAATTACGGTGTTTAATGATTCAATTTGTGAAGACTTTGTCACTAGGACAATGAAAGTGGCTCAAGTGTGATAAAGCAAACATACCAATAAACCTTGTTTTTATTGATTTGTAGGAAGCTCAATTGTCTGGGAGAAACAGAGAAAGCTGACATCACCCCCTGGTCCCCCTGGAATGCAGTGATAAGTGTCAGCCTATTTTTCTTACAGGCAATTTCTCTGGCTATGTGATGTCTGGCTGCAAATTTAAAGTAAATGACATTCCACAATCTGTTAGGGACGGGGGGGGTGAAGTCTGCATTATTTGTTTTAGAATTTAAAATAATTTTGTGTCTGAAAATTTCACCAGTGTCTAGACAAGATGTATTGCTTGCCTGCTGAAAATATTAAAATTTTGTAATGTACAGCCGACAAAGCCACTTTCATAGTAAACATACAGATTCAATTTAAGATTTTTAGACTTCTTTTTACAGCATATTATATTATTATTACCGCTGGGGGAGCCAGATTAAATCTAATTCAGGTAGTCAAACACAGAACCACTCTGTGCAGGCCAAGTTGTCACAGCATTTTCTTTAAAAGCCTCTGAAGTATTTTAATATTTTGCATTTTGTTGTGTTTCAGCACCAATGCAGCAGCACACCTGAAGGGCACAGTGCTGGGGCACCTGTGCACATGCACACAGGGTGATCACACGAGCAATGTGGGCAGTGTCCTCCTTCATTTTACACATTCCTTTACTTTCCATAGTCTATCTAAAAAGGCTAGGCAGGGAATTTTAGGAATACAAATATCCACCACTGCATAGAAAGACCTTGGGTAAAGGTCTCTGTCTCTGTATTATCAATGAGACATTTTGCAATTTTAGGAAAATTGAGTTTTGTACCTCCAGTAAAATTGAAACTGATCATGAAATGTTGCTTCTTTAATGAAAATTAATAAATCTCTTTCATTGTGCTGCCTTTACTCTAATGAAAGTTTATCTTAAAGCAAAAAGTGCCTGTAATGTTTTAAGGCAAAAAATATTTGCAACTACTTGTTTTCTCGTTTAATCTATTGAGCATATGCTCCCCAAAGTGTACAGCTTGCGTGGAGGTAAGAGTGTGCATGTGGAGTTAGCTCCCTTCAGCTGGTGGATGGGCAAGAGGCAATAAAGAAATATTTTTGTCCTAGTGGGAGAATTGAAGATATGCTGTGGATTTTCAGTTTCTAAGGAATGGAAAACATGTCTGACTGAATTTCAGTTATATTCTGTTGCATATGTAGTTTTTTGTCTAGCAATCTCAAAGCATATATAATACATGATAGCATATTCATCAGCATGGATAGACAATATTATTATTTTTCTTGGGGCTTAAATCGGATCCAGATTTGGTATGTGGGTATTTACTTAACTTGAAAATATGCTATTTATTTGGACATATTTAAGTACATCAACAGAAGCTTGATGAAATGTTTTTGCTATTCAAGCTCATTAAAAAAGAAAAACTCCTCTAAGAAAAGCTTGTTTAAAAACCAAATTAATTCCATGATTGTTCCTTTATCATAAAAATAAACTTCCTAAAGTGAGGAAAAGAGGCTTTCTGATAGCAGCATTCACCACGAAGATACTGGATAAGAGCAAAAATAAACCAGGCCATGAACACTGAATACAAAAGCTGTGTTTGTCCTCCATCTGTATTTGTTTGACTCTTTGGTTTTGGTGACAGGTATCAGGCTCTCTGTAGCCCCAAAAGGCCCCTCACTTTCCCCAGTAAACAAAATGAGTTTGTCACGTTCCAGCCACCAGGCTGATGTACAATTAAAGGCAATAATACACTGTAACAAAGAGAGGCACAGTTCAGTCACCAGGGACTGTGGAGCTGATTGCTGTGTGAGAAAGTACCAGAATTTTGGTAGCCTTTAACAAATCTTCCTCTTCAGTTCTTTAATGCTCACGTTTTTACTGTAGTGAACAAATCTTACGTCTTTCTTCAAGCTTCTTAGTAGCTCCCCCCTGTTCCTTATTAAGAGTTTTGTGTTTCCAGCATTTCCAAATGCCAGTTCTCAAAAACCTTGAGCCAGGCCTGGGAAAAAGAAATTACGAGTTTGGCTTAAACCATTGTACTTTGAATTCCTTTTATTTGCCTTCTCTCTTTGGAGCTCTTAAGGATACTGGCACTTCATCTTTTCAGGCTTCTTTCCACAGCTTTGAAAAGTGGAAATATAACTTTTTAAAATGAAAGATGAGATTGCTTTGCAATGCATGAATCTGGCAGCTGGGGCTTTAAAAAAGCAAACCCATGAACTATCGTGAGACTTGCAGTTCAGAGTCGGTTTTGAGTTGCTTTGGATATTAGTGCTGGTTCCATGTTTTGAAGATGTCAAACTCTGACTTTCTGAAGGGATGGTGATTAGAAAATATTTTGTACACCACACTATCGTTGTATCCATTAGCTGTCCCAAGACAGTCCACACTATTCCAACACTGTCTCTCTGACCTTTTCCCATTACTCAAATTCTACAAACTCCCCATCTTTCTAGCAGAAAGTTTTCCCTCATACCTAACTTAAGTAGCAGCCCAGTTTTCCAATCCTTCCCATCAGAGGACGGATAATTCCTTTCCCCTTTGCAGCAGCCATTTACGTATTTGGAGGAATATTGTTTTATCTGTCAGTCTTGTACTGTCTGAACTAAGACCTCAGATCAAAGGTGTTGTATTGTACTGCAGTTTAGAACCAGTTTACATTTCCCACTGGAGTGTTTTTGGTTCCATTGCTTGCAGTGTCAGAATTCAGCCCCAGCTATCCTGGAGCCCTCATGGAATGGGCCTGGCAGGGCTGTTCTTGCCTTACTGCCTTTTGCATTCTTCCTTTCAAACTGCATGCAGGCTTTGTTTTTGTTTTACATTTAGTGTATTTGAACAGACAAAATACCTTTGAAAAGATAACACTGACAAAATTATAGGGGCTCGCATGAGCTGGGTAAACACTGGAAGAAATACTTGTATCAGCAAAAAAAAAAAAAAAATAGCAGATAAGCTTTGAACTTAGGAGATTCTCATGTTGAGATGCATCAGTGAATAAACAAGAGGTTGGTGCTTTAAAAGGAAGTGAAAATAACGGGGAATGTGTGTAAGAACAATCTTGAACTGAGGCACATCTCCCTACAAAGGTGAGTTTTTTTACCAAAAACATGCAAGGAGGTATTCAGGTACTTTCTAGAAAGGTGCTGCTTCATACTACTGGAACAGGGACTCCTGTGGGCAGAAAAGGAGGAGCAGAATCAATGAGAATCATTCCTTTTTGGAGAATTTAGGAGCTAATCCTCATTTCTTCACACAGTTGTGTGAAGGGAACAAAATACCTGACAGTGTAACTAGTGACTAATTAGAAGACAGGACTACCAAGGGACTTGAGCCATTTGAAATGTGACAAGCAGGAAATGGGCTGGCAGTGCTGGGATGGCACAGACAGCCCTGGGTGGGCTGAGGTTAACGAGGCTCTTGTCCTGACAGCTGCCATTTCATGGGCAGCTGCTGATCTCACCTTTGGAAAGATGCTGCAGCTACCCTTTGGCACACAGCGAGGCCTTCAATTAGGCAGTGCTAAAAAACTCATCCAGCCTTTGCAGCTTGTGGCCCATCTTAATTACTTTTTATTGTAAACTCATGGTCAACATTTAATGAGGAAATTAATTACCAAAGGGATGATAGAGAACTCCACTTAGGGAGTAATTTAAAAAAAAATTTGTCCAGAGTACAAGCACTGTGGTTGTGTAATTCTTCTAAGAGAGTGCTGCCAACAGAGGGAGAACATTTGAGAAACTTAAAAATGAGACCTGACTTCAGGACCATTGAGGACTTTGTGCAAAACTGGAGAACTAAACTCATGGGATGCTGCTAAATGCTTTGCAGCAGTTTTTCAGCTTTGCAGTTTTCCCCTTGCTCTTAGACAGCCTGGCTGGATTCATCTTCCCTCCTGGAAGATGTCCACAATGTGGCATCCCTGTATGAAACAGTCTTTCAACTTGTTTTGTACTCAGTGAAGAGGAATAGGCCCTTCAGAGGTGATACCTGAACTTGCAGCTGGCTACTAAAAGAGGTTGGATGAATTACACCACAAGTGTGATTGCCCATGGACTATAAGTCCAACCAACAAATTTAGACAGATTTACCTGAAATTAGGGACTGTTTAACCCTCCTTAGGTGCCTGTGCAGGCAGGACCTTTCTTGTTCAGCATTGCTCATTCAGGTGGGTGATACACAGAGGTGCAACGGCCCAAATGCTGCATTGTGCAGACCTGGGTTTGATACCTTCAAAGCTGCCTGGTGTGAACTTCAGGAGTATTTTCTCTCTTAGGATCTGAGTGTTGAGCTTATCCCTGGAGGGAGGAATAGCAGAGTTGTTCTGCAGAGCCTGGCAGGGCTGCCCTGGCTGACTCCTGGTTTACGTGCTGGTGCTGTAAATACATTATGTCCAAACCTTCTCCTGGCTACAGATCATCTTTGGTGCATTGCAGGAACAAGAACTTCTTCCCCACCACTGCCTTCGTGCTTCTCTGAAGAAGCAAAGTTTGTAGCTTATAGTCATACTTGTAAAACTGAAGCCCAGTTACAATCTGCAACCAAGTTTTATAGCTTGGTATTAAGAGGACTACATTTTGTAATATAATTAGGGTATTTTAAAATTATCTTCTTTATATTTACTGCAGATCTTAAAACTGGTGATGATTAATTTATTTTTTCTAATGTAATTGATTGCATAATGTTGGAAGCTACAGAGGCTCTCATTTACAACTGTGTGTGTTAGGAAGAATCTGGAATCTCAGGGCTGTTCCCTCCCATTTGCTGGCTGCAAGGCAGACTGACAAAGGCAGCTTTCTTGCCAAAGTTCTACTGAGAATCTGCACCTCCCATTCCCAGTGAACCTGGAGTGGCCTTTGGCTTCCATGCTGGAACACACCCTGTGAGTCAAGTCAACGACTGGAAAAAAGCCTCTCAGGTTCCTTCTTTCCCAGTGCACAAGTCTCATATCAGGTCACAGAAAGGTTGAAAGGGAAAGGTCAGCAGACCTGAGAGCTCTGGAGAGCCACCAGCAGGAGTGGCAGCTCCAGCCTGGTGGCACTGACAGCACCCTTGGTGGCAGCATCCATCCGCAGCCTCTCCCTGCTGCTCTGTGACTCCCGGTGTGGGATCTGTCGGATCAGCTGCTCGTGGCTGCACCATGGCAGAGGCCTTGGCACAGGGCTGGGAGGGAGGGACATGTATTTGTGTCCACCAGCTGCCACCAGACCCAGCTGTGTGACTTTCCCTCTCCACTGGGAGTCTGAACATGTCCAGGTCGTGTCTTCGGGGCTGTGCTTTTCTCTGAGGTAGCTGTGTTCGTATGTTTTTTCTCTCCTTGCTGAATGTCTTCAGGTTCCTGAGGGGCTGCTTGCTTTCTGGCTGGATTTTCTGGGCAGAGAGGACCTTAAAAGATGCTTATAAACTGCAACTGTTTTGCTCCTAGCATTTAAATCTATAGCGGATTATCAAGCGAAGGCCATACTGAATAATTTTAGATCTTGTCTGAATTTCACTGACGTGCTTTTCAGGTTTCCAGTACATCTGCCTGATGTCCTTTGATCTTTCTAGAAAATCAGAAATGGAACTGCACAGGCAGCCCCTGCCCAGAAAACAGTGTGTTTATAAAGCTGCAGTGTAGATGGATGTGTCTTAGTTAAAACATCAGTCTTCCTATAGGACTAATTGGCCTGATGCCAGTCCTTGAAGAATGAAGCTGTTCCAACGTGTAATCAAGTAGCTCCTGTGGGCCCCCGACTGCTGCCTTAATATAGCCCTACCTGCCACCGTGCCGAGATGGCTTTCATTCCCAGCCAAGCAGAACAATCCCCCTTTGGAGAAGAGCAGCTTTGGAGTATAAATGTATTTGAGCTTTCTCCAGCCTTGGGGGAAGGGAATCCACACACTCTAAACAAATGGAGATTCTTATATCAATTGTTTGTGCCTTAATTATTGCAAAGGATAATTAAGGAATCCCACAGGGACTTGGGCTGTAAAGCATTGAAGGACTTCATCGTTCACTCTGTGCTGGCAGGCTCAGGATTTGTGATGACAAGGCACTCTTCTCTGATCTCTTAGAGGATTTAAGCTAGGCTTTATGAAGCCCATGATAACTGCGTGTCACACGCCAGGCACTTCTGGAGTCTGTGCACGTCCATATTTCATTGCAGACAACATTAAAAGACACTGGTGCATAATCCAGGTTAGTTGACCCCAACCTCTGCTGGCTCTGGGCAAAAATGCTGTGGAGGAAATGCACTGAGATCATCACCTGCCCCCCTGGTCCTTGGCTTTAGTGCAACCTTCTGCTATTATTAATTATCTTCTAAGGTTACAAGGACTATGGGAAGGGGTAGCTGGCAATATTTTTCAGAGTTTCTGTGGCTGCCCTATTCAAAAAGCAAGTTGTTAACTACTAACTTCCCACCTCTTGCTCTTGGGACCAAAGATATTTACCCACGTGCACAAACAGCATAAGAACAGGGTCTAAAGGAGTTTCCCAGTCCAACTCTGCTCTGTGGCAAGGTCAGCTTTACTTACATCACTCTTGATAAATCTTTGCCCAACCTTGCTTAAGTATTTCCAGTGTCTTCTGCAAATTTTCCTGTTCCACACTCTGAGACATGAACAGAAATAATGGAACTAGACCTAGAACAGCTCGTCAGGATATCCTCTCAAAACATGCTTCCAATTTGACAGTGATTTCCTATTAAATATTCTGTTGCATAGTTTTTCAGCCTCTTGCATCCACTGCTGAGTTACTTGAAGATCAAATTTCTTAGCTTGCCTATAAGAATGTCTCATGAGTCAGAGTCAAAAGACTTGCTTAAAACAAGCCATGACAACTGTTGTTTCTCCTCTATCCCCGAGCCTGTAATCCTGTCATGGAAAGAATAGAGCTTGGTTTGACATCATCTGTTCCCAGTAGCTGTATGTTTGTGCTTGCTGATTTTCTTGTTATCTTCTGTGGGTTTACAAGTGGTTTCATTCTTTTGTTTCGGTATCCGTGCAGAAGCTGAAATTTATTTGCCAGACAGTAATTTCCCAGTTCTTCATCTCCTGCTTTCCGGTGGGTGCTGTGCTGGTCTTCTGCCAGAGCTCTGGCCCTTCCCTGTCCCTTAGGAATCCTCAAAAACAGCTGCTAACAACTCTTGAGATTGTTTCCAAAGTACCTGAGGGTAAATGGTATCAAAGCCAGCTGAGTGGAAAAGCCTGTAACAAATAAAAAATAAAATAAAATAAAATAAGGTCCTTCCTAATCAAAACTTGTCCTCCATTGTCACATGGGGCAGCTGTGACAGTGCTGGCTCCTGGGCTGGCTGCCCAGCTGCAAAGCAGGTTGAGGTGGGTGTCACTGTGCTGCCTGTCCCTCTGTGTGCCTCCAACACAGAGTGGTATGATTATTTCCCTTCAGATTATGCTTACAAACACCAGGATGCCCTTATTTTAGACTTTATGAATGCATAAACAGGCAATAGTTGCTCTAAAGAGTGTACGTCTATAGAGAAGTGAGGAAAAAGAGAGGCATGGAGAGGGAGAAATGGACAAGCTGAATATAGTCTTTGGTTTATGTGATTTGATTTTAATTTTTTAAAAAGTGGAACTCTTACCACCTGCAGTTGCTCAAATGAGTTGAATACCTGACTGTTAGATTTGACAGGGAGAAACAAGTGTAGTTTGTCAGCTAAGACAAAGCTCCTACACATACAAGTCTGTGACAAAGATGCCCAACGTGTTTGTTAAGATGCATTTCCAAGTCCCACGTGGCTATCAGTCACCCAGTATGCCTTGCATAAGGTTTTGATTGCACTAAGAGACACAAAATCTGATCAGAATGAAACAGTTTGTTCACCAAGTTTTGCTACATTTTTTGGGGGGGATGTGCAGTGTAAAATTAACCTGTTCTAGCTTGGGAATATCTATCTTTGCTAACATAGCTGCTTCCATAAGCAAATTTATAGTACAAATTCACTCAAGTCTTCCTAAATCCTTTGGTTATTCTCTCATTAACTCCACTGGGTGCTGGGACAAGCCCCCAAAGGCTCAGGCAGCAATTTGAGGTGAGGTAAAAGCTCTGCTCTGTGAGCTCGCACGCATTTGCCCATTCCTCTGAGTGCAGCTGCAGTAGTGTTTAATGCTGCATGTCAGAATGTACTTCCAAACTGCCTTGGAGTTTAGTAAAAATCCATTAGGCACTAAGTTTTCCTCTTTCTTGAAAGTGAAATCAGTTTAGCCTAGATATGTACTGAAAGGTGAATGGTCTCTTAATGTGTGCATGGGCACCCAGGCTCAGTGGGTGAGAAGCAGCTCCGACTTTTTGTTGCTGTGGCTTGTAAGGCTGTGCAGAATTGGGAGGGAAAAATATGTGCTCTGAACCTGGGCCAAAGCTGACTTAAAGACTTTAAAACTCTGAGTTGCTCTGAAATAAAACAATTGGGACATTAGTCATACGGAGACAGGGCTGCTCGTTCCAGTGTGTCACAAGATGGACTGAGCCAAGTGGTGCACATGATACAAACACCTCCACAGTTTCTGCCTCAGGCTTTTAGAAGATTAGGCTACTTGAACAATAAAAGAAAGGTAAACAGGGATGAGATTTGGGGGGAAAAATTCTTTTTTAGTGTAAGAGAAAGGAAAATGGCCAACTGGATCTCAAAGCCATTCCCGTGTTTTCAGTACCTGTGTTTCCTCCAGAAGATTCCCCCTTCTAGAGCCTTCCTCAGGCAGTTGGGTTCATGAGGGAAACAGCATGGCCGGAAAAATCCACATGGTGGGACTGAGCAGTGGATTTGCAGAGCTGTGTGGGCAAGGATAAAACCTCACACAGGTTTCTGAGGTGCAAAGGAAAGCCAGACAACAAAAGCACAGAAAGAGCTGGAGACAGGAGATTTTGGACAGCTGTCCACCTTCCCTCTAAGTGCCCAATGCAGCCATGTGTTTCAGATGCTCGTGGGCCAGGCTGATCCTTGTGACTTCAGCTTGTTTCTGAGCCATGAAGAACTTTTTGGGTTGAGCCTCCAAAGAGCTCTTCAAAGCCGTGAGTGTCATGAGCCCAGTGCTGAAGGCACCAAGTGGAGAGTGACCTTTGCTGTTCTGGCAGTGTGAGTGTGGCAGAAATGTGGAATCACACACATAAAAGGGACTGAATCAAAATTTAATCAACACTTTTATTCTGTTCTCCAACTTGTGCTCCTTGTTTTACATCTGAGCATGCTGAAGCCTGAGTGATTGAGGGGGCTTGCTGTCATTGCAACTCAGCCTGCTCTTCATGCTGAGCACTTTGTGTTTCTCTGCCTGGAAAATTTCAAATAAAATGTCAGTCTGTGCATCTCATTAATCTGCTAACTACTAAGTTAAAGGTCTAAGTGTGTTTAAAAATGTAACGTAGATTTTAAGTTCAAGGATACAGTTAAGGTTAGACTCCTTTCCTCTGCTCCATCCATCCATCCTGTCTGCCAGTCATCTCCCTCTCGTGCAGTTTGAATCCAAATGAGCCTAATGCAGAAGGGCCAGGGTGGTACACTGGGTTATCTTCAAAGCAGAAAGGAAGGTAGTTGAAGCAAAATCAATACTTTTGAAAGACAAAAGAGTTACAAAGCCTTTTTCCTTGAATACGTCTGTCCATGTGTCACAAGAAACCACCACCACCTTTGATGTTCATTTGGCAGCATTTGCAGCAGAGTCTTGAGCCTTTGTCAGTCTAAGAGACACTGAACTCCACCTCCTCCTCAAGGAGAGGGTCACTGGGTCAAACCAGGGAGAGGCTGGTGAGCCTTTGAACAGCCAGCCTGGACTGTGCTGTGAATGGGTGCTGGGTCTCTGGGGAAGCTGTTTTAGCTCATGCAGGCACCTTCTCCTCACGTGTGTCATTTCAGTTCCTCAAGCACTAAAAGACCCATGTATTTTCTTTTTGCTAGTGTCGTGTTTGTAGATCCATGTGTGTGTGTTTGTGTTCGCTCCATGTTATTATTTACAGCTAACTCTATCCCCTGCTATTTCCTTCTCCCTCTTTTGTTACTTTGGGTGCCATATTTCTATGCCATATGCCACTTAAGCTGCACCTTTATGTGTACAAAATGTGTACCTAATTTGCATGCACAGTTACTACCATTGTAGACACAGGCACGGAGTGAGTAGGCATATTTGCATGCAATTATCTGATTTGCTTGTCCAATTGTGGTGATTTGCATATGCAGATTGTGTGCACAGTTGTACATTTACATTTTTTAAAAACTGGCCTCAATGGTTTATTAAAATAGCTTTAAGCTTCCTCTTATAAAATATTGAAGATCCTAGAACCCCTCTGGCTTTGCAGTGTTGTATCCCCTCAGTAAATGATCTCCACGTTTTCATATTCTCTCTCGTCCAGTACTCAAGAGAGATTTAGTCTGCAGATTTATACATCCATTATTTCAAGGTATATTTGATCTTCTCCATATGCCTCTGTTAATCCAACTTAGCTGTAAGTAAAGAAAAAAAATACCCTTGCTTAACTTTCAGAGGATATTCCACCTATCTGAGCCTGTGTTCTCCATTTAAACCCAGGTTTTTTTCGATGTATTAATTCTGATGGAACTGAAAAGATTCTTTGCCTAATAGGGAATTCATCAGTTGCTATGGGTAAATCCAAGACTGTAATGTGTGCTCTGGCACCACTTTAGCATGAAGGGACCAAATGTGTCTTTGAAAGCATCTAAAAGTTTTTTCTGAGAACATTTCGAGTAAGAGGAAAGTTGCCAGTTTGGTTCCTATGCCTTAAGTTCTTTCAGATGTGAAATTTTTCTCAGTCATAATTCCAACACCATGGGGCTTAACTTCTCCCACGTGTATGACCAGTAAAATTCTGATAACTTCACTAACTGGGGCACTGCTCTAGCTTGGAATAAATGGTCCCTTAGTGCTTGATGCTGCACATACTTCCAGTGTCTGTGCACCCCATAATGATGAAGGATTCAGCTGAGCAATCTGCAGTTCTATCAGCCCCTGAAACTGAAGTTTCAGATAGTGCCTGGGCTTTACACAATTAATTTTCAGACCCATGCATTTGTCTTGAATTCTCTCAGGATTTAAAGAATGCACCTACAAAGTTTTACATCTCTATACTTGCATGTCAGTAAGTCTAGGTTGTTACTAAAGCCTCATACAAAAAATATAAATGCTGCTTACAAGGGACTAAAATAGTCTTCAAGTAAGAGAATGAACCATCTCTAATTTTGTGCACTCAGGTCATTCCGCAAATGTTCAGGAAATGGTTGAACAATGTTGTTGTCTTGCTCCAGCATTTAGTCAAAGGCTTCTTTGGCTTAACCTGGCTCTTCCAGACTATGTTGAAGAGAGAATTCATTGCTAGGAATTGGAATGCTGTGCTGAGAGAGTGAGAAAACATAGGAGCAGCCTCTCAGGCCCCACTGTGCACATCCACTGAGCAGAGGTTCCAGCAGAGGTTTGGAAAAAGTTTCTTGGTTTCAGTTCCTTCCTCCTCTTTGATTTGCTTTGAAAGCACATTCCTGCCCTGGCCTAAAATGCTAACACAGGCACAGGCAGCGTTGTTCCTTGCTGCTGTCTCCCCTCTGCAGGCTTTTAACAGGCTCTTCCTTAGCAGGGAATTCGGTGTCTGCTGTGCAGCCAGCTGTTCCAGAGGGCTGGGAGCAGCAGCTGGCTCTGCCTAAGTGCCATCTTTATCCTTGTGGAGCATCAGGGTGCTGACACATCGTGGGTGCTGCAGATCAGGGGCTCCTTGCAGCCCATGGGAGCAGGAGCTTTGTTTTTGCCATGTTTTTGCTGAAGGAACAGATTCCCTTCCCTGCTCCCAGGCTCAGGTTGGGAGCAGCACCATTGCTCTGCAGCCTCGTGTTCTCCTCCATTCCACCTGACAGGCTGTGCCAAGTGGGACTTAGTCTGCCTTTACTGTGTCACATAGTTTTAAAGTTCATTAAAATAAAATTTGAGAGGTTTTTTTAATGCCCAAAATATGGTTTTTAAAGGCTAGTCAGAAATTACCTGGAAATATCCCTCTCTGTGCAGGAAATTGTATATAATTATAGTGCATTACTGCCAGTCTGTGCCTGCCACCGTGTTACTCAGTCCCAGTTTATTTTGGGTTAGGAGACAGGTTTCATTTTATTGTAACTCTGCTTCCAAAACACCCAGTGCCCCTCAATCTCTGCAGGCTACAACTACAGCAGAATTTTGATCATATTTTACTTTTAGGCCTTTTTCCCAGTGCTTTGCACTTTGAACAATCATCTTTAAGCAAGTGACTGCAATTCCCATGGATTTATCCTTAGGAAATGTACCAAGAATCCCCTGGCATCAGAATTAATCATACTGAATGCAGAAGAATACATTTAAACCCAGCTCCAGCAGGGAACCTACTCTGGGATAAACTATGAATTCTAGTTTACCCAGCATCCTGCTTTGCAATCCCTGCTGCACCCCTAAAAATGAAACAGGCTATAAAAGTAACAATGACTTTTATTGTCCAAGGTGAGAGAAAAGCCAAAAACAAAACAAAGCAAAAAAACCTCAATCCAAAACCTACATGGAAAGATTCAATCAGAATAACATTTTATAATCAGCAAAGGAGGTTTTAGGACCATGTCCTGTGTAAAGAAATGTGTAAGTTCACAGCATTGTGGAAACTTGAGACTGAACACTTCCAACTGCAGGGGGATTGCAGTCATGGCCTGAGCCTGTTCTGTAATGCAATAATAATGCACACAAACACAAAGCAGTTCTGCAATTTCAAATGAACATAAGATTTTAAAAGTGGTCTTTATTCCCTTGAAAAGATAAAGCAATTCTTTGCTCAGTATAGCCACAGCAAAAGTATCTCAGGTATGAGATGTTAAAAAAAAAATACAGGGAGAAAATTGATCTTTTATCAAAGTGGAAGGAGTGAGTGAGGCTACATTGACCTAAATAATGGAAAGGTTTGGAACTACAAGGCAATAGATAAAAACTGATTCAGGTAAATTCCTCACATGTTCAAAGTCTGAGAGTGCAAAACCTGTAATTTGAAGAATGTATTTAAAAGGCCTGGAACGGGTGATTAAGAGGGGCTATTTGAAGCCTGAAAGTGCCACTTTCTGACAGCAGTAGGCCTGGAATTCACATTGCCCAGAGAAAATAAGGATTGTTATAGGACACAGGCATAAACTGGTACAAACAGGTGTATATTTGTCATGAATTCTTCAGGGCTTGAAATTAGAATGAAGTGATTAAAAGTGTTTGACCACAAGACAGTAAGATATGCTTTTCTGTGGGAACAGTGAGGGTTAAAACTTTACCTTGACAAGCTGGAAAAGGGATTTTCTCATATAGTTGTCTGGTGTGGGTCTGTGCTGCTGCACATCTTCACCAGAAACCTGGAGGATGGGGTTGGCACCCACTGGGAGTGGGGCAGCACCCAGACAGGCTTCCCAGAGGGGCAATCTCTATCCTTCAGGTTTGTCTAAACTCAGCTGAATAAGGCCCTGAGCTGGCCTGGAACCTGACTGGACCAAATGGCCTCCAGAGAGCCCCTCCTGGATCTTTTTGTGGGATTTTGTGACTTTGTGGTTCTGCCTTTGGCTGCATGTCCATCCCCATGTCCATTTGCTGTTTATGCTGCCTTGTAGGAGAGGGTGGCTGGGTGGTTTCTGGATATTCTGGGTACCATTGCTGGGGAGAATGGGCTAAATCAGGAGCCCACTACATCATCTCTCTTTGGAATGGAGACTTCCTGTTCTGGACCAACATTTTAAAGAGCTTTGTGTTTCTCTTTCCTTTGGAAAACCTTTTCTCTCCCTTTCACAACTTGGAGGTCAAATCTCTCCTTGCTGTAACTCCACCAAGGCTAATTTGGCTGGTGTTTTTCCCTATCTCTCAGCCAAAGACCCAATTAAAAGAGGTCCTGGCAAATCACAGCAAAGGGAGTTATTTCCTCTCTAAATGCTCTCCCTGGGCTAAATCCTTTATGTGAACTGCAGTCTTTTCCCAGCCCATGGGAAGCTGGTGGCAAACACATCCGAAGTCTCTTCTCAGTCAGAAGACCTTATTTCAGCAGGAAATATCTGGACCTACTTCTCCTTGCTACAGCTCCCAGATATCCCCTTGTGGGTATCTCAGCAGCCATTACATGGAGCCAGTCCTGAAAGCAGACAGTTTTTCCTTTTTTATAATGGGAGAGTTCATTTCTGCTGAGAATACAGTTTTTACCAGACTGCCTGCAGGACAATACAATAAAAGATTTATCCTTAATAGCATTTCACTGAAGTTTCACCACAGGAGACAGGGGTTTTTGTTGTGCCTTTTTTTTTTATTATTTTCCCCTTCAGTTGCTATGAAAGTCTCTGCTCTTAGCTTTTTTTTTTTTTTGCAGAGTATAATCCCTAGATGTCCTCGGCCACCTTCTCTCAGCTGAATTTTTCTCTTTTCTTCGATCCTTTCTCATCTCTGACACACTTCTCTCCTTTTTGTTTTGCTTTTCTTCTCCTATTATGTAGTCAGTGGAAATTAGAAAAGAAACTGGTTGTGAGCACAGTAACTCTGAAGTTGGACAAGGCACCAGTTGCAAAACTAATGTGAAATAGGAGCTAAGCTTTGCTCACCTCCAACATCATGTTTGCTTTTCTCCCTGAGTCTCTGATGGACACATTCTGCTCATTTACAAGCTGTGACTCTGTGACTCTTCCCCTCTCTTCCCTCCCTCTTCCCTCAGATGAGCCCCAAGTGCACACCCACCTTCCTGCCTTTTGGAAGGTCTCCAGGATCTGTCCAGGTAAGGGCAGACACTCTGCTGTCCCAGAGCTTGTCCCAAGAGAGGCAGCACCCTGCAGAGGGCAGATCTGCAATGGGATTCCATGCAAAGTTCCCTCTCCCCACTGAGCTCAGCGAGCTGATGGAGGCACCGAGTGCCAAGGGGGTTAATAGAGAACACGATCCTGAATGAGTGAGATCCCTGGCAATTGGCTGAGTAAGGGTCTGCTAACAGACTCCAGAGTCCTCCTGGAGTCATTTGGAGGTCCAGTGATGTCCAATATGTGCCTCCTGACCTGGCTGGAGGGACACTTGAGGTAATATTCCATCTTCACACCCATCATCCCTTGTCTGCCTCTTGTTTCCTGCTATTAAATAAGCAGAATGGTGCCTTCCTTCTACCTAAAGTGCTGCAGGACTCAGGGTTGCAAAGAGCTGCTTGAGGAGCACGTCTCATAATTAATTGTTATCCTAAGCTTCCTCAGGTGCCTGACTGCTTGAATATCTGAGAATTTATGGGCATTTGGTAACATCTGAAAATGAAAAGTCTCTTTAATATGCTTATGATAAGTATTTGCACTATTTTAGAAAGCTATTTTCATTCCACTCAGACACTTGTTAAATAACTTTTTAGAACTTGAACATTTACTGCTCATTTTATATGTGCAATAAATCAATCAGTTTTAACAAAGGAAAGAACCTGATTTGCCCACAGCCGTGTCTGAGCACAGAGGTGCCATTTTGCAATCTAATGAAGCTTTCAGTTACAGAAATGAAAGGTGGGGGGGAGACTTTGATGCCTAATAAAAATGATTCAGCATCCTCATAACTTTGACAAGTAGTGTGACTTACAAACCTTCCAGTGGAGCAGTTTAACAGGAGAGTAGGAACTTAGAAGTCTAGACTACAGAAGATACCCACCAACACCAATGTATCCCCCCCAAATCCAAAACAGCTTTGGGAAAGGGAAGGGACCCAAGAAAAGCAATTAATATAAATGGAATATAGTGCCATGAAGAAAATCCATGCTGTGGGTTTGGGCTCATGGTAAGAAAAGATATTTACATGCACTCAGCTTTCAGTATTCACCCTGGTTTAAATGACTAAGAAGATACTGAGATTGCAGACTTTTTAAGAAGGGGGCTACCTTCCTGTGTTTGGATGTGCCTGGCACAAAAATGGGATACTCCACCATGCAATGGCCTTCTTTGTTGATAATAACACATTCTGTACCAAATAACCCACTGGGAGGGTGGGGAGCCCTGGCACAGGGTGCCCAGAGCAGCTGTGGCTGCCCCTGGATCCCTGGAAGTGTCCAAGGCCAGGTTGGACGGGGCTTGGAGAAACCTGGGATAGTGGAAGGTGTCCCTGCCCACGGCAGGGAGTGCAACAAAAGGATTTTTAAGGCCTTTTCCAACCCAGGCCACTGTAGGATTCTGTGATCTTCAGTAATACTCAGCACTACGTGTGGCCCTAAGGTAGCCACAATCTCTTCTTACACATGGCTCAATTCTTTGCTGTTTCTAAAACAATGCGTTGTTTTTCCTTGTATTTTCCTTGCACTTCTTAGTTAATCAGTACAGAGCTTAAACAGGGATTTATATAAACATAAAAAGAAGGGTTCCTTAACACCTCTATAAATCATCCATCCTGCACAGTGTGGGGTTATTACCAGATGGGTATCTGTCGAGGTCTGTCTGAAGAGATTCTCTGTGACTTTGATGTATTTTTCCTGTGCTGCTAACAAATGGGTCACAGCCCAGTTATGTGATTATACAACATGTTTACAGCTCCTGCCATACTGAAGATGCACAGAATATTGCTTGGCAGGAGCCAAGACATGCATCTTGTATGATACAAGAAGTTCTGCCTCTCTCCCTTCCATCCCTTTATATACACAAGGAACCTCGCGGGGACAAAACTTCCTTGCTGTCATATTTGAGAATGGTGGGGCTGAGTCTCACCAAGTCTCACAATCTTTAATATGCTTTCAAGCTCAGCAACAAAAAAGCAATAAAACTGTACTGCATGAAGGCTTCTGTGTTATGAAGTATCATCATCCAAACACTTTAAGTAGTATTCTATAACATAGTCTACCATAAGTTCAATTTTTACTCAATCACTTGAAATGCACTTAGGAAAATTGCTCTTTTGCTGTTTTCACAACAGCTCTGGAAGTCAGCCTCTGGTTTAATGATAACTGCTTTAATCACAGTTTGGCTTGTTTCATTTTGACAGCATTGATGTAACAAACTATTTATTTTCTGTATGTTAAATATACTATCATTGCAGCTACGAGATTTTTTTTTTCCTGGTGCACTAAATGCAGATGACAAGGTTTGCATCTCATTAAGGTAATTTGTGTGCGCATAATTTTCAGTAAACACAGTGCACGAAATCATGGATCTTCTCTACCAAAAGTGTCATCTGAAACTATTTGTGCTTGGTTTAGTAACGGAAGTGATTTTTCAAGCCCCACTATATATAGCAAACCATGTGCTTTCTCCACCAGGAGAGCTGGGCTGTAAAGCAAACGCAGCATCCTCCAGCAGGAATTGCATTTAAAAATATTGCTACCCCATTAGGCTGAGCAAGGCCCTCTCATCTGCCCTGAATCACCGTGTCCTGCTCTGGTTCAGATTCCGCAGAGTGTGCACGAGGGAAGGATGTTTGTTCCTTCACTGTGAGCGAGGGGACGGGGGAATTCTGCCACTAATTTGTTCTGATCCTGCTGCCTCATTAGGGCAGTCTGTAAAAGATGGGAAATGTGTCCTATGGCAGTGAACTTTCTGCATGGAGCTGTTAACACAGTAAATAGCTCAGGAGGAGGGAGGGAGACAGCTGGAGCACATTGTGTTTCATAAAGACTATACCGGGACCTTGAGTCTTCATTTAACCCATCACTGAGGTGACAAATATCCACTGCTTTGCTGCTGGGTGATGCTGCTGCTGCTTGCCTGTTAATTTATCTGTTTTCAGGCTGTCTAGACATTGTTTGGGTCAAAAAGTGCTGTCTCTCCCCTGCCGTGGGATTTGCCTGCTCAGCTCTTGCTGCAGGCTGCTGTGCCAAACGGGCTTTCCAGAAGAATGCTCCCTCTGTCTGGATGGTTTATTAACAGGACTCCAAATGGATGGAGAGGGTTTCAATCAGGCTAAGGCTTCCTACAGATAAAGTTTATTTTAACTTCTTCTCTCTAAAAATACACTGGCGGGGATAAATAATTCAAATACTTTGGGTTTTTTCCCCCCTTGTGATTAAAAATCTGCCTAAAAGTGTCCTTGAAATGTTCTCTGAAGAGGTTCAAGCAGGTTTTGGATGGTCCAAGCCCAGACTAAACTAAATGCCAACGTGGGGCCCACACTGTGCCTTTGCTGGGGTGGTTCTGACATGGTGCTTATCAGAATCCCTTGCTTTGCTGCCAAATAAGTATTAAAAAATACTTCTAAAATCATACTTCAAGTTAAGTAAAGCTACTGCTGAATACCTCAGTGTCCATGTATTTCTTGGAAACACTTTTCGAGATGTTGTCTTTTGGGGAACGCAACTGCAAGGATGTTTTTAATGTGAAAAAAATGTTCCAGCTCTCTTACCCAAATTGTAGCCATGAGATTCTCAGTCTGACTCAGTAGGAGATAACCAGAAATTTTGTAAAGGCAAGAACCCTGTTCACTCTAAAATAGTGTTGTATAGCATTCTATATTCAATATCAGCATTGATTTCCTAATGTCAGAATATTGTCCTATCTAGGACTTAATGAAAAATCTATTATTTTTTGGGACAGAAAAATGGGGATTGGATTAATTGAAATATTTTTGAGGGACTGCAAGGACTATGAGAATTGGTTTTGATTTTTGAAGAACTTTCCCAAACCAAGGCCCACAACATGAACTGTGGTGGGAGCTTTATGTCCCATGTTTCCTGTTCCCATTTCATTGCATCAGTCAGCCTGGCTTTATCTTCCAAGAATTAAGGTTTCCTCACACCACGTGGAACTTACCACTTGTTATTGCTCCAGCACAGACCCTAGGAAAGGTCACCCAGCTAAGGGAACCGTAAGAAAAGATGGGGTAGGCATCTGTCTTAGGGCCCATTCTTTTATGTGTGTATGCTGCTGTGTGTTCAGCAGAAATACTTAGACTTTTTCTCTTTTTTTAATGCCATAAATTCACATTTATGCATAAATACTTCTGAAATATGAAAAGTTTGAGGAAAAGAAATCTACCCTCACTGGAAAAAAATCCTCCCACCCTCTCTCCTGGTTTACAGGTGAGCACCTGGGCTATGCCTGCTTTCTTTATGCCTGGAGACCCCTTCTGAGCTGGCAAAATGCTGCCAGAGGTCCCTAATTTTGCTATAGGTCCCACAGAGGGAGAGGGATGTTGCTGCTGAAGATGAACCCCTCAGGATTTTCAGGTGATTTTTGGAGGACAGGTCTCGATTTTCTCCTGTCTGTGAACCACCCCCAGCTCTTTGCTGCAGAGCACTGTGAGCAATCCTTTGCTGGCTGTTCTCTTACTGGACAAGAGCTCATGACCCTGAAAGAGGCTCCCAGTCGAGGTGGAGCTCAGACAGACTGGATTGACCTCAGCAAGGTCCTGCTGGAGGCCTGGCTCTTGGCCACTTGGAGAGCACCCAGCCCCAGAGTTCAGGCCAGTGTGCCCAGGCTCCAGTGATTAACTCTTCAAACCCAGCTCTGAGAAATCGCTGCTCCAGGCTTTTGTCCTCTGCTTGCTGGCAGTGATTAGTGCCTTTCCAGCCGTTTGCTAGGAAGGTGCTGGAGGGAGCCTGGGAGCAGCATCCCTTTGGATGGACAGAAATTCCTGACAGCGTCCATCCCATCTGGCTTTAAGTCACTCTCACTGCAAGGTTCTCAGGCTTCATGTCTCTTCTCAGAAAGCAAGGACTACAGAGAACCTTTGTTCTAAATTTTCTCCTCCCTCTCCATTGGAATTTACAACAAAATGGCATGGAAATACAAGTTTTGTTGAAGCTTACTACTACAAAGCTGAAATTTTAGGCTAAGTTAGACCAGAAAGAGTTTCTTCTTTTTTTTTTTTTCCCCCATTACTAATTCTATATTTTGTCCTAGAATTTGCATAGGTTTTCTGTAATTGCTACGGTCATTGTGGTAATTTTAATGGGAGCACCTTCCAAAATACAAACTGAATAGAGAGGTACTTTCTCTGATTTACCTGTGGATCTACAACTACAGGATTTTCCCACTATCCTATTTACTCTAAATGAGCAGGCTCAAGAAAGAAAAACTGCCCATATCTTCCAGATGATGGTATAAGACTATTATTCCCAGGATTTCAAAGCTCATCATGCAACTTTTGAGCTGTGGGCTCTGCAGCTGAGTGGTGTGTCCCACTGAGGCAGGGAATGAAGCGAGGTTTAAGGAGAGGAAACTGTGGGGGTGGGAGGGATGCTCAGAAAAATTAAGGGTCCCAGTATCTTTTCAACCCACCTAAGCCTCTGACCTTCTGCCATATCATTTACCTGTCTCCTGCTTGAGTCATCTTCCAGAATCCTATTCCTGACTGTATTAAAAATCTCATCCTTCTCTTCTCCTTCACTCCCCAGGCCAAGGTGTGCCTCTGGCATTGTCTGAGCCTGCAGAGGACTCCCAGCTCAGCACTGCCAGGGGAGCCACCTGGGCAGGCACTGCTGGCTTCGTTTCATGTCAGAGATCTCTTGCTGTGCTCAGGGCTGATCTACTGCAGTCATGATTTTAATGACCTTCCTCTCTCTAAATCAGATGCTAAGGGCAAAGGAGTGTGTTTCACTTCTCCCATTTGTAATTAGCCAGCAGCAAACCGAAGTCAGGCAGTGTTTTCCTGTTGCCTTGGCAGAGACTGGGAGGTTCAGCCTGTTCATTTTTGGGGGCATCCAACTGAACACTGGTTCCCTGAGCTCAGCCCCAGCTCTGCCAGGGAGCTGTGGTGGGTTTGGGACAGTTTCCCTCTGCATGGGGAAGGCAGCCAGAAGTCAGGCAGCAGAGGAGGAGATGGAAGAAGTGGGTTCAGTTCCTTGGCCTGCCAGGGACTTCCCGCCTGACTGTCATCCAGACACTTTATCCTCTTGTGTTTCAGTTCTCTGTCTCTAAGCCAGGGCAAACAGTGATTTCATACTTCTCCGTGGTGCCACGAGGAACTGTAACATCCCCTAAATTCTGTGGGAGAGACAAATGCGTTGGTTTATACACAGAGCCAGCAGCTGTAGGAGCAGGTACTGCCTTCAGTGCCTGTGGGATCTGAGACCACCAACGTGTTCATGGCCATGGTGGGCTCTGGAGATGGGATGTGTTTGGGGCCTGTAGCTGCTGTTGGGTTACACATTACAGAGCACAAGGTTGTGCTTCTCAAGCATAAGAGCAAGTGATTCCTGTTACTCTGCTGTGATTCCTTGCATGGGCAGACATTCCTTGATTCAGCCCCGCAAGGTGGATGGCAGTGTTGATAGTGGACAACATTAGGTGTGGACTCATCACTTCTTGCTTTAGGTGCATCTAAACATGTACAGGATATTCCCAGTCAGCCTGTGGGGCAGTTTTCAGTTTGATAGGTACATTACATTCCTTCTTAAAAAATAAAAGACCTATTGATGGCACCCAAGAAGTTATTTTTCCCCTTATCTCAACGCTCAGAGGCAGTGGGTTTGAGAGCTGCTGATCTCAGCTCAGCAGGTGATTTTGTTAGATTCATCCTGTGCTGTTTTGTCTGCTCAGGTTCCCGACAGCTTGCTGTCTAGCACACAGGCAGCTTCCTCACTGTACCTGGGGGAGGGACACTTGATGCCAAACTGCCCTTGTGGAGGAAGCCCCTTTCATCTCTGCTGGGCTCATTTTGAGCTGGTAGCCCTCACGTGAAGAGAGCTGCCCTGCCAGACCTCCTGTTCCTCAGCATCTCAAACCAGTGATGGTGCCGTGCTCCCTTTACACCTGGGAGGACACAGTGAGTTAGCAATTCTGGCAGAACTTGGTAAAAGTTTGGGAAAGTGGAAATACACAGTAGGAAGTGTTTGATTCTCTTTCCACCATTCGAAGCCGATAGAACAAAAAAAGCCTATGGAGAAATGCAAATATTTCAGGGTGCTGGTAAAACACTGTACCCATTCAAAGCTTGCCCTCTTCCCTTCTCATATTCTACTGGTCTTTCACAGGTTGCAGCAGGCCTCCCTTCTGTAAGTTTTAGTTCCTTTTTCACTTTTTGAGATAAGGTTTCCTCATTATGCCCAGACTCAAACTGAAACACAAAGGAAGGAGATTTTACCATCAGGGTATTTTCCTAGATGTACTTTTACTGCACTCCCTTTTTTGCAGCCTCACACAAACACTCGTTTGGCTTGTAACCCTCTGATGGCCAAACACCAAACTGGAGCTCAACCTTGCTGTTGCTCTTTGCTGCTGATATTTTTGTTCCTTTGTTTATTCCATCTGAAGTCGGTTTATAGTTCAGCCCACTTGTGTTCCTGCTGGAGTTTTTGCTCCATAAACTGTATGCCTCCCTGGCTGAAAAGTCAACAGTTACTGCACTTTCATTTCCTCCTGTGAGGGTGAATCATAACCAAGCAAGGGCTGGAAGAGCAAAAACAAAAGGAGAGAGAAGTAAGGCTGTGGCTCAGCTTCTCCAGGCAGTGTGAGCTCCTCAGGGTGCCCTTTGCTAATGCAGCCCATGAGCTGAACCTGAAATAGTTTCCTTCGCAATGGCTGAGATAAAGTGACCCTCGAAGGTTTGCTGGGTGATTCCAGGCAGATGAACTCGAGGTTTCTAAGCAGAAACCTCCCAGGTCTGCCCTGGCTGCTGCGTGAATGTACCTTTTGTCCTCACCTACAGCAGCAGCAAATCGGCTCGAGGACTTCAGAGACCTTTCCAAGCCTCTCTCCACATCCTCCAGCCATTCAGAGAGAGATCCAAACACGCAGCAGAACCCGAGCCCCTGGCTGGGACTGTGATGTTTGTGGGTTTCTGCATCTCCCCACTCAGAATCAATTTCTGCACTGAATGGCCTTAGCAGCAGCTTTCCTAAGAAGGACCTTTTGAGGGCAAAACTGCCAAAGCAGGGAGGTTGTGTGACTTTATCATTTCCTCTTAACATCCTTTGTAGCTGTTTACTGGTTATTTGGATAAAGTAGTTCCCCCTGTCGCCAGGATAGGGCTGGAATATAGACTAAGATGAGGAGAACACAGAATACAAGTTCAATCAATGAACATACATGTGTGTGAATGTGTTTAAAGATGAATATTTGAATAGAAAATATAAGAAAAATTATTTCCATTTTCATTGACATTTTCTTGAGAAAACGGGGTATTTTCTAATAAGTGTCAGAGTCAGAAATAACCTAAAATTTATGAAAATGCTGATAATTGCTCCATCCAAGGGCAGCAGGCATCACTCGAGTGTTTTCACTCACAGTGTAACTTCACTGCAACCCAATTTGAGGTGAATCTCAGCCCAGAAATAATTTATACTGAGGGACTTTCAGTCTCACACTTTGGATTTTCGGGAGATGCCACCTTACTTGAACTTGCAGTTTCTCTGAGTTTTAGTCATGACACACGTACTCACTAAATGGAGGCATCAGAATTTTGGCAGATGTTTGGGAAAAGATGTTCTGCAGTTTTGCTCATATTTGAACCATTTTTTGTCCTCTGTGGCTTGGTCCAATGCCCATCGGTGTTCATGGAAAACTCCAGTTGAGCTGGATGAGTTTTGCAGATCCGGTTCTGTAATGTGACGAGTTTCTTCCGTCCATGCCAGAAAGAATGGAAAGTGCTAAACAAACTGCAGGAGGTGGGTGACCCTGCTCTGTGCCAGGCCCCCTTTTCCTGCCTTTGGAAACTGAGAGACAGGACAGGAGAGAAAAGTCTTCAGTGGCTGAGTTCCGACCTGAACCAGCTCTTAGGCTCGTGTAGACTTTTGTAAAACTGACATTTAACTCCATGAATCACACATGGAATTTGCATCTTATGTCACACACACACTGAATAGTGGAAAGAAAATGACTCAGTTATATTCTTTTTATGAATTGAGTGCTTAGACAAGATGTTTTGCATTGTTTTGCAAAAGTCTCTGTTCTGCTCCCTTCTATCTCCTCCAGCACCCACCCACTCAGAGGCACATGCACTTCCTACCCCTCACCCTGCCACACACTCCCACCACTCCTTTCTGTGACCCTTCTACTGGAAGTTGTTTACTGCTGCCTATTCCCTTCAGTGACAAGTCACTGCTGTTATTACTGTATAGTTATTATTATTTTTGTGCCAGCCACTCATCTGGACAGGAAAGCTGTAAGAACCTTAATTACTTTGTGGCCAGACATGGAGCTATATTTCTAAAAGTAGCTTTTCTTTTTTGGATCAAGTTCATTTCCTACAGTGTCTGGTTTTATGAGTTTGTGAAAAGCTTTCAGGTTCTCAGGAACCCCCGTACTTTCTTCTCAAACACACACACACACACACAAATATATATATAAATAGTATACAATAACCTGGAACAATTAAATTGCTTTCACCTCCTGTCAATCACCTACTTGGAGTCATTTGCAGTTTCACACACATATTCTGCTTTCACTTCTGGGCTAAATAACTCTCTAAAATTATCTGTGTGATTATTGTGTGCTGTGGTTCAGGACCCTTCCAGCTGAAATGTTCCATAGAAAATATCACTGTTATTCTTAAAATGTAATTTCTGGCGCTTACCACCAACTATGTTAATTTTTATATTTTTTAAGAGAAGTGCAGCAGAACTGGCAGAGATAGTGAGTAATTCCCTTGAAGCTATGTCCCCACTGATTTGATTTTTCCTTGACAGCTTATCCATCATGCTGTATGCTTATTTAGACAAATAAATAAGAGAGCTGTTATCTGCCAGCCTGGCCTGAGGGCTTTTAGCAACACCAGAAAGTCTGCCGGCTTTCCTTTCAACATTCAACGAGACGATTAGGGAATCACATCATGGTAAACGTGGATACTCCATGCTTCAGTGGAAAAAGAAAAGCTGGCCTAAAAATTGGGAGTCCATGAGAAGTCCGGTGTTGGTTTGCACAGTAACATAAAGCAAAGAGCCTCTGAGCAGGGATCAGGGAGGTGGCTGGAGAAAAACTTGTGTCTAATTCTGTGTGTGGAACAGGACAGTTCTGGGATTTGTTGCAGGCACTGGGAGATACATTCTGATAAAACATCCCACTCTAAAGAAAACAGATTTGGGTCAACTGAATCGTTTTGTGAAGTCATGTTCAGCTTAACAAGTTGTTTCATTCTTGAAATTTAAGCAAGTCAAAATGTTCCCTTTCAACATTTTAACATGAAACAGTACACCTTTCAGAAATGTACCTGGGTTTAGTTTTTAAATGCTTACAAGTGAAATGACACTTTTTACTTGAAACTAAGTGACAGATTTTACTCAGCCTAAATGATTCTTTTCATTTGGTTAAAATGGAGAGGAGGGGATTTAATTTTGAATCTATCCTAAAATGTTTTCTTCCACAATTTTTCAGTACAATTTCGCAAATAACTCTTTCCCCTTCATAAGAAATCCTATAATGCATCCCCAGAAACAGCCATTCCTCCACCTGCTCTCCAAGGGAAATTTCTTTCTTTCAGTGAGCATAAACCAGCTCTTCCCCACTCCCAGCTGCTGGAATTGTGAGGGCAGGCTGAGGGCTGGCATGAACCTGCTCCTCTTTGTGCTGTTCAGTTCCCTGAGTGACTCCCTGGGCACGGACAGGCTCGGAGCTTCTTACAGTCAGATAAGCCAGGGAGAAGTTACAAGCAAAAGTTTGCTCTGTCCTTAAACTGGGGCTGGATTTTTAGAAATGAGACAAATAAACTCTCTGTTTGCAAAGTAAAATTTCAGAAAGGTCGTCATGAAACTATCATTAACATGAAAGTTTCACAAAGGTTTGGGTCTTGCTCTTTTGGTTCACACTGGGGCACAAATATGCTGTCCCGATTTTACTGCCCAGTCCATCCTGAAGGTTTCCATAGTGTGGGACAAAGGGATATCTGTCAATTAGGCAGGAAATCTAAGTCTGAGGCACAGCCCTAATAGCCCTATGAAACTGTGCAACCATAAAAAATTCCAAGTTGAAATAAAGGATGGAGCTGTGTCTATGTCCGTATGGGTGTCTGGAGAACACCTAAGCTCATCTTGCCATCAACGTCAGAAGGCTCTGATAAATAGTAACTTTCCAAGCATGACTTAATTTCTCCCTAAGATGGGTTGGAAAGCTGGAAAAACCTGCCTTATAAAAAATGGTCTCATCAAAGTGAAGATCTCCCCAAGTTCAAAGACCTGAAGGAGTAACAAATTATATCTCCCCTTAGCTTTTTAAAAAAATTCATTTCATTAGGAAAAGTTTAAAGTGACAGCTTTTAAAAATCTCTTTTCATTCTTCTCCTGTTCTCTCTTTCAACACTGCTGTCACACCCCAATTAAGTAACTGTACTGCTTACAATAAAGACTAATGATCCTCCACTGGCCCCCACCTCCATTAGCAGCTTCAGAATCCCACCAGAATCCCAATTAACACATTGATTTGCTTAAAAGAAAAGTAGTGATCTCTGTCTATTCCACCAGCTGTGTGTTCCATCACCCCATCTCCAGCAAGTCCATCGATTTCCTTAAAGTAAACCCAGCAAACTTCCATTAATTCCCCTCCCTGAACTGCAGGGTCCCACTCAGATTCTTCTTTTTGCCAGAGTTTGCTGGGACGTTGTATCCAGGAAAGCTTTAGGACTAATATGCTGTGTTCCTCTCCTGCTGGCCCACTGGTTCATCAAACTGATTTCAACTGACTGCTGGTGTGGGACTGAAGGGAAATGCTCAGTGAGGATGCTTAACTGCACGCTGCCAGTTCCACTTGCTGAGGCATCCAGAGAAACCAGGGAAAGAAAAGGGTCAGGAAAGCCTGGATGTTAAGGTTGTGTCCTCTACGATCACTCTCTGATAATTAGACTTGGTAATGAGGGAGCCCTCATTATCGGGAGCCATACAAGGAGCCTGCCAATGTTATTCTTGAGGCTGGTGGAGGTCAGGAGGGAGCAGAGCCACAATTCTGACTCGCCCTGAGGCCCAGCAGACGAGCAGCAGCTCCTGCATGCCCCAGGGGGGACTCTGCGTAGGGACTCCTTGTGAGACAAAACAGCACAAGTTTGATGTCCAAGGAGTTCCCTGTTTCAGAGCACTTCTCATGCTGTGCAGTACGCTGCAGATAGAGGTTATAAATAATTAGGAATGAGTGACCCAGTTCGGATAATAGAACTACCCTGCCTGTAAGCTCTTTGCAGCGCTCGCTGTCTGCCTGGGCCGGGGTTAGAGACTTCTTCAGGACATGCATGAACCAATCACGCAGGTGGCTCCTGAGTAAATGATCCAGGCATCTTTTGAGATTTCACCACCATGTCCAGACTTCACAGATGGAAAATACCAACTTCCACTGGCCACCTGCGTACGTGTTTATCACAGGCAGGCTGCAGTGGCAGGATCCTGCTCTCCGATTGCTAACGCCAATACCCACAAGACTCCTGTAGTAAAACGTGCTATAAAAACCACTGCGAAATAATAACCAAGTGATAAAATTACAAGTAGGAACACATAAAAAAAAAAAAATCATATGCACTGCAGGAACAATGATAAAAGCCTGCCTCTCAACCTGTCTAATCTCACACGCAAACCACACCCTTGGGTATTGCCAACCAGCTGAAAGCAGGAGTAGGAGCAGAGTAAGTGAAAACACATGAATGTGTGATGTGTAGCCCCATTCTGAAACCATATTACAGCGTTTCTCTTTCACTGCTTGTATGAGGTTCCTTGGGAAGGTTTCCTCCCTGGCTGGATGTGAGAAGCAGAAGTCAGTGGGACACACAGAGAAATCTCCAGGTATTCCACCAAGCAGGCTCAGCGTGCTCTGGAGTTATTGCCAATGGCTGCATTGTGCCAGGTTACTTGTGCAAGACACTGGGGGGCTTCTCTCAGGAAGGGTTGGGCTGTACTTTCTGCACATCCTTCAGGAGACATCATCTGGGAAGGGGAGAGTACAAAAAGGGCTGACTTAACAGGTACAAGAAATCAATAAATTAGTGATGGGCACAAAGTACATCCTATGCTTTTCATTGCAAAGTATATTTTCCTCCTGCTTTTCTTGCTGACTGCCCCGTCAGAAATTAAGGTCTGTGTTAATTTTCTATCAGAGTTGAGTCAGGCTTAGCATCTTGCTTTACATCTCCTGTGTCAGTGTAGCAAGTTAAGGCACAAACCACCCAGCAGTGATGTCTTATTCTTAATGAAGCCAACAAAATGCTTGCTAATGTCTTACACAAAATCAAGATTTCACTGGCCTTACACTCCAGTCTGCCTGAACGCAAATTTCTTTCCCTACAAGGTGATTTGAATAATGTTCACCTTCAGTTTTTATGGAGAGAGCACATTGGGGCAGGCCAAATGCAATGTGGTTGTTGAGTTCAAAACCAATACTTGGATCAAGAGTGTTTTGGTGTTGTGGTAGGGTTTTTTTTGCTTTCCCAGCATTTGCTGGATTTCAAATGCAAACATACACACAAAACCTGGCTGCAGTAATCTTTTCAATTAGAGAGATCGTTCTACATACTCAGAGAGATTAACATGCTGCAACTTGAAAATCTGCAGCTTTTAGGTTCACTCTTGGATGCCAACATACTACTAGAGATTTGGAGATAACGACAGGGCATTAGACAGTCTCTAAATCACAGCAATTATTTTTGATGAGAATAAAATGAAGATAAAGCTGAAAATAGCATTGCACTTTGAAAGGAGTGATTACAGGGCCTAAACCCTGGGCAGCGAGGTATATGGATTTTGGCAATATGCAAAGGGAATGCTAAGCAGAGCCTTGCATTTGTCATCCCTGCATTGCCAAAACCCAACACCCCTGGCATGCCCGTTCTGAAACTCCCCATTTTAAGGATTAGTGGGAGGGATATGACCCAACCACACCAAACCAAATGCGTTTTCTTGCTTGGTGGATGAAAGGGCAGGTTCTGCTTTCTGCACACCCTCACCTAAAGCCTCCTTACTCACCAAAGTGCCAACTCCAGCTGTGGAGACCCAGCCTGCCTCTGAGCCTTCCAGGATACCTGGAGCTCTGGCTGCTTCCTTCTCACTCTTTCCCCCCTTCTTTAACACTAGAAAAATGTTGCCAAGTGCTTTGCGTTTGCCGTAAGAAAATGGTTGGGTTAAACAATTCAAGTTTGAATTCTGTTCCAAAACACGCCATCATTTGCAGAGCTTAAAGAGAATTACAAACACTAATTGAGTCTGACAGAGCGCCTGTGATGGCAGATAAAGAATATTAAAGCCATTTCACTGATAGGTAAACAAGGGTAGGTAAAAGGAATATAATTTCCCTGAGCTCACGGAGAAAATCTGTTATGAGGGTGAGAGGAGCACTCAACATTTCTGGTTCTCCAGCACCATGTCCTGGGTAAGAGAAAAGCCCTCCACGAAATTGCAGTCTCTGGTTATTAATTTCTGTACTGTGAGGACCTGGGATCTTGTTTTCAAAATAACATCTGCTAAAATACACAGGCTAATAGATACATCTGCATGCACCAGGAATATTGTAGCTCCACATTTGGATTTCCACATGCAAATCTTGAATTAGTCTTCTAACAAGTTCATTATGTGAACGATGTCTAATTTGCACATGCTGTTTTGGCAACTGTCTGTGCAATTTTGAACATGCAGGACTGCGTGCCTGCCCTTTGGAAACCAAAGCTCTTTAGCAACCCTTCATGTAAAATTCTCTATTTTTCTTTCATTGCATTAAGCTGATCTGAGAACTGGGATCTCTTTTATTTTATTATTATTATTATTTAAAGGAAACCAAGAGAGAATATTGCAAAAGACATCCTTAAAAATGAGTTAAGAGCCTGATTGACTTTGAAACCACTTTAGTCTTCCAGTTTTAAAAGAGGTTTATTCTGATTAACTGACCTGAATGTTAACAGAACTGGAATTTTAATTTGTATTCAGACTGTAAGAATATCATCCACTCAGATGAGACAGTGTTGTTTAATTAGGTCTAGTAGTTAACTCAGAAGAAAGTAAATGTACTGCTAGAGGTTTGGAAGACTGCTACAGGCTCCTGGGATTTGCTGGAGTTTGGAGAAGCTTAAAAATAAGAAGTCAGTAATTTTAGGAATTAGAAATGAGTGCTTAGAAGGTATTGGAAAGGTTCTGCAAAGTCTGTAGTCAGCATCTTTTAACCTTGTGCTTCCCATTAGCGTAATGACCTTGGAAAGATTTGAAATTTTGCAGTCCAATCAAGTAAATCATATATATGTAAGGTTCAATTTCTGTGATTCCAGAGAAACCCCTCAGATATTATGATAAATGTGCTATCTACAGTATCTTCCACAGGATTCTCTGTGTTTCATTTATGATGCAAATGAGCTGTGAAAATTAGAAGTAATGTATATGCCACCACCAGCAGCCATTAATAGCAGTAGGATATTATCTTCACAATTATAGTTTGAATCTTTGCAGTTTTCTTTATAGTTGATAAAATAAATTATATGTATTTTTTCAAATTGCTATTCCCACATAGTTTAATACATCATTGAGACTTTGCTTCTGGTTTGTTGTTGTTTTTCTTCATTGTTGTTATTTTGGGGCATTTTGGTTTTAATTGAAAGAAACATTGCAAATTACAGACTGACATATTTTTGATGAAATGACAAGGCAAGCACAAAGCCATACAGAGCTGACAAAATGAGATAGAAGAGGGAACTATTCTTTAAAGTTATAAATGTGAAAATTGATTCAAGAACACTAGCTGTTTTCAATTTTTTATTACAACATATTTTAAGGACACCCATGTTCTTACAAACTGGAGCTTATGTTCTGATATGAAAATATAATTAACACTTAAATTGACACTTTTATGTCCTGTGGAGTGGAATTTTTCTATTCTCAAATGGGAGCGACTTGTAAAGAGAGATGGTGGCAGTGAAACATCTCAGCATCTGAAACTGGGGCGTCCTCCTGGAGGGACTGTGGGCACTGGTGGCTGATTGGATCTGCCAGCAGCTGGAGGTGCAGGAATGGATTTTAGAATGGGGCTGGCCAGCTGCAGGGGCTGCCCCAGAAAGTGTTTTTGTGTCACCCTAAGTGAGCTGCAGATGCTCCTCAGGCACCTTTGGGACGAGGCTGAAGAGGGTTGGGAACAGGCTGGCAGCTCTGCACAGTTACCCTGTGTGGCTTTCCAAATACACTGTGGAAGAACAAAATGCCCTTGGTAGGGCATTTTGAGTTGCTCATCAGTTGTCCTCCAGTGCTACATCAGAAGGGGATTTGGAAATAGTCATATTTTCAAATTGCCAATTAACTTCTATTCCCCGTGTATGTTCCCTGTGGTTTGCTGGCTGGTGCTGCAGAAGAGATCTGCTAGACCAAAAGCTCCCTCTCAAACCACCTGAGGTAAATGGAAGGACTCTCTGCAGCAAAGCAGCACAAGACCCCTCCAAACAGAGCTGTCGTTGTTGTTTCAGAGGTTTGGGAAGCTGTCACAAGTGAGATGCATTTCTGTAAACCAGCAGCATCCTGCACAGCCACCCCTGAGCTCTGTGCAGGGAGTGTGCAGGGAGAGCAGGAGCTCCAGCACAGCTCAGGCTTGGTGGCAACAGTGATTTTCCAAAGCCAGCACAAAATGTCTCTTTGAGAGCTGGAAAGATCTGGAAGAGAAAAGGTTTTGCTGCTGCTTGGGGATGTAACTGTGGCTCACAGAACAGAGATGTCACTGCCGTTGCATTCTGACATTGCTTTGTTGTCAAAGTCCGTGAGCACAGTGTTAAACCAAATTGCTCAGCGGGGCTTTCTGGGGGCATTTTTAGATTCAAACTTGTCTGATTGTGTAGTATCTTCCCATTTATACCTGTGCTGAGGCAGCAGTGAAATGGTGCAGCTCTGTTTCCATCAAGGTAGCGAAACAAAACCTCCTTTTGCTCAGTAAGAGCAAAGAAAGTAATCACAAATCGTTGTCTCTGGTGGCAGCAAATTCCTACCAACTCGATACAGATGTAAACAGAGGTTTCAGCTGGGAAGGATGATCGAGATGAGCAGGGACAGGCTGCATCCCATGCATGCAGAACAATGAAATTATCTGATAGCACTTCACCCAGCCACAGTGAGCAATGCACTGGAACAGTGCTCAGCTGTGCTCTTCATTCCTCGTGTTTCACTGGGCTGCTATGAAATCTCTCCCTTCTTTCCCAGGCAATGTCAACAGTCTGACCAACATTTAGGAGACTTTGTGTCACACTGAAGGGCCAGCACAAATGATTGGGTAGCCCAAGGAAGGCACAACAGGAATTATCTGAAATTTAAATATCCTGAGTAAGAAGAAAAGATTGAAAAAAAAAGTGGATTGGTTTTGTGTGGGACAAAAGATTAAGGAAGGGCATGATAACAGCCTAGTGCTATGAGAAGGTTGGTTTAAGGAGGGTGATGGTTATTTCCCTTCTCCACGGGAGCTGGGACACCAGCTTAGGAAGAAATCAGCTTAATTTGCAGGAAAAAAAAATAGATTGGATATTAGGAAAAGCTTTCTGCTTATTAGGAGGGGTTAGGTGGTGGAACAGGCTCCCTAGGTTAGTTTTAGATCTCATTCTCTGAAAGGTTTCTAAGGCTGTGTTACACAGACACAGAAGACAGTGGTCCACCAGGGATAATCCCTGTGTAGAAGTAAGTGAGACTTCACAGCACAAGGAGAGGACATGCAAAGTTTGTTTCAGTTCATCCTTGTGCTCTTGTCTGAAAAATGGAGTTGTTTGGCCTAGGGGAGGTGTGTATTCAAACAAGTTACTAACCTGACCCAGTTTTATTGAAAGTTTTATTTTATTTCAGGCAGAAATGGGAGGCAATAGGAAAAGTTTCATTTCTGGAATTAATTATTTCCCTTTTAATTTTCTCCAGAGTAAATCCCATATTTTTTTCTACATATTTTCAAAAGTCTGCATCAAAGCATACATTTTGAGTTTACTGAAACAGATTTAAAAACCTGACCAAAAAATGATCCATAGTTTTTGGGGAATTTCAGGATTTTAAGGTTCTTGTGCTTGTTTGGAAAAGAAGCAAACCTCAGAAGTGCTAAGTCGTTTGTATCTTGGAACAACTCTGCTCTCCACAGCACTTGTGTGATCTTTGGCCTCTGGCAACTGGCAGTGCTCCTCGGGGTGCCCAGGGGAAGGATGGGAAGCTGCAGTGCTCAGAGATTCCAGAGCTCTGTGGGCTGGATTGGGCTTCCTGAGCTGCTGCCTTGACCTCAGCATCACCAGTTCCTGCATCTCCAGCCTGTGACCGTCCCCTGCAGCTCCTGCTTCCTCTTCCCTGCTTTGACACAGGCTTTAATCGCCCCTGTAGGTTTTGTGAGAATCTTTATTTCATTTAGGGGAGGATGAGAAAAAAAGGATGAGAATCTCAGAGGGTTCTGTGACTGAATCATGGCTAAAGTTCAAACAAAGTGCTGGAGTGGTCCGGCAGCTTCGGGGGCTGCAGCTGCAGCGAGTCCTGCAGCAGGAGCCCGGCGTGTTCTGAGCTCACTGACACTGGGGTGGTTTGAGCAGATTCCTCCAGAGCAAGCCCAGACTGGCGAGGCTCATTTAAAACATCATCAGCCATCTCCTCATGCAGCAGTCAGCTAAAGAAATAAGACTGGGCAGATGAAAACCCCGGGAAGGTAATAGAAGCTGGGGGAATGGAAGTTGGTGCCTGAAACAATTAAGAGTTCAGAGGTGAGTCAGAGAAAAAACAACTGCTTTTTATTAAAAATTCATTTCAATTTCATGGGCAGGCTGGAGAAGTAATTCCAGCACAGTCTGACTTCAGAGAAATGCCTCCCAGATAGCAGATACAGGACAGCTAAACACCACCAGGAAGACACAGGACAGACGTGCTGTTCGAGCAAACTTCACTGGAGAATTGAAGTGAAATGTCCTTGGTGCAGGGAAATTTACAGGCTCCTCTGCAAAAATCCCTCTCGCCAAACTCTCCAAAATCATATCAAGTCTAATATCTGCGGAACCAATGATGCACCAGGTTTGAGGCATTACATCACTGGCACCCGGCTCCATTGGCTGCTCCTACCCTGAGGACAAGATATTCCTTCCTGCACCTTTCCAAAGCTGCTGCTTCTCAGGAATTAACTCTTCCGAGTGTGTCACCTTGGGACAAGTCTGAATTTCTGACTGATACATGTAGACAGTGTTTAATACAGGAGGTGTTGTTAGCTTGAACCTCCAAAACAGCAGCGTGTCTCTTCAGTTCAGATTGTTTCTCAACCTTCACTGCAGAAAAATGAATTGTGTATTTTCTGTCCTTCAGGAAGGAAAAAAAATCAAATTGTCAGTGCTGTTATAAAAAGGAGAATGCACTGCATCAAGAATACTATGTAACACCCGTAAATAAGGAATTCATGTGGGAAATAGAAGGGCTGCTGCTGCTGCAGTGTGAAAAAATTCCTCTCAGTGGTTAATTAGATTAATCAGCGGCGCTGCAAAAAAAGATGCTGCAGATGCAGGTTAGCTCTGCCTTGCTTGAATTTGTATTGCTCTATTTCAGGTTGCATCCAAAAATAGCTGGTGGATCTAGACAGTGTTGCAGGAAAAAGAGTGGGGTACATCTGTGTGTGTATATATTTTGAGTATGTGTGTTCTTTCCCCTTTCCAAATTTCCAGTTTGCCTAGTAAGTGTGAGAAATCAGTTTCATAAGATTACTGCCCAAAAATCAGCTGATGAAACCCGTTGCATTCTAAGTAATTTGGTTATATAACTTTTCCAAAAAGAAAAAAAAAAAAAAAAAAAAAAAAATCCCTGCACACAGAAAGATGCAAGGAAGTTTCTGGAAGATCATTTCTTGCCTAACTTTTTTTTTTTTTTTTTTTTTTTTTCCTGAAGAAATGTTGTTCCAGGGAGTGTCTGACTAGTTCTGCAGCTTGGCAAAAAAGCCAGACGTTACCTCATAGCTGCGGCCAGACAGCCCATTTCTATGCCAGGCAACCACTGCAGAAGCACAGAGCACAGGGCCCTGCTTGATTAGCACTTCTGCTGTTTCGAGAGTCCTGGAGTGTTTTGTTCAAGGTGGGCTGCTGAGAGGGGACTCGGTGTGCTTTTGTGCAAATGAGCGTGAGGCAGGGGGTGTGTGGGGTGTGGGCTGGGGGCACGGGGGGAAGGGAGGCACAGGGACACAATAGGGGGAGGCTGCATTAATATTCTGCGTTCATGTTATCTTTGGGAAACAGGATCTGTTTGATTTGACCTGGACAAAAAAAAAAAAAAAAAAAGGGAAAAAAAAAAAGAAGAAAAATAAAAACAACCCACCAAGTACCACATCCTAAAGGTCAGAGGAAAAGAAAGAGATGGGAAACAAAGAGCTGTAATGACAGAGCAGGTCAAACTGAATTAAATGTTTAATTGTCTCCCTTGTGTCTCATCAAATAGCTGTCTTTAAAGCAAGAGGGATCTTTTCTTCCAGCAGAACTATTACAAATTCATCACTGAGTTGGAAGGTGACGAGTATTTGTAAACATTACAGTCAATATAATTTTCTCATCCTCTCCCTCATTGTTGATTTACCTTGCTTCACTGTGTCCTTTACCTAGTAAAGCTGTGCCTGTATGATGTGTTCCATAAATGCTGGGGTCCCTGCACAAAATTACTGCCCAGCAGGAGCGTGCTGTGCTTTTCAGCAAACTGTACCCCTTGCACAAGAGAAGGGCAAAGAGCAGGGCACGGAGCGGGCAGAGATGCTCAGCCCTGCACCTCCTCCTGGCAGTGTCCTGGGGCGACTTCTTGCAGCAGCTGAGCTGTGGTTCAGTGCTCTGGAATGGAGACAGGCTGTGCAGTGAGCTGGGAAAGGGGATGCTGTGTCCAGGAACAGCCCAAGTTCACCTCCTCCTGTCACACGGAGCTGTGGGGACGCTGTAGGGCACTGGAGCTCCATGACCTCTCCTGGGGTATTGCCTCTGTTCTTGAAAATGACAGCAGAAACTTCTGTTTGGGAAAGTACAAACACATTTTAATAATTTTACTTTATTGGGTGACAAGATAACTGCTAATAAACTCGCCCTTCTACCTGAGAGTACTGCATGATTGTCAGCAAATTCGATATCAGAAAATGTGTGGGTTTGGATTATCTTTAGTAGTCAATTTTCTGGATGACAAAAGTTGTAGATAAAGAGGTAAAATTAATTGGGTTTGGTCACATATAAAATCAGTGTCAGGATCAAACCTTTAACAGCTCTTAACTCTGAGTCTTGTATTTGACCCCTAATGCAAGATATGCACCCGTGGGAGGCACAAATCAGTCCTTATCCAAGACAACTTCTCCTGAAACTTCTAAACTTCTTCCAAGCCTTTTTTTTTTGGGCTTACAAGGAAAACAGATTCCCAGAATTTTAGGAATGTCGACTGGAAGCTGCAAGAGGAGAGGGTCTAATGAGTTACGCCAATGGACTTAGGGCAAAAGTGGGATCCGTCTGACCCAGTTAAGACCAAGTCCAACAGCTCTAAGGCCCAAGGACATGTGTCAACACCAGGGATGGGGAAACCGCAATGGGAGTTTTTCCAAGATTTACAGGAAGAGATGTGCTCTGGATGTTCCCAGCTGCTCACAAGTAGGCTAAGGCTGGTAATTCCACTGCTCCCTGCAGTCACAGCCCTGGAGAACAGCTGCTCCAGCCAAGGGTGTCCCAGAGATCCCCTGCAGGGCCATGCTCCTGGAGATCCTGGAGCATCACCTGGGGTCTGTGCTTTCTGGAAGGATCAGAGGCTCTTTGGGGACATTTGGCTGCTGGGTTGGATGTATGTGGTAGGACAGCAGCAGTTGTGGGTGTGGGTGCCTGTGTCAGTAACAACCATTGCATTGACAGAGCTTCCCTGTGGTGCCCAATGCAGCTGATTCCCTGCACTGCAGGGAGCCCCACGGGGCTGTTTGGAGATTCCAGTCACAGGGCTGCAGAAGAGAAAAAGAAGGAAATTGCTTTTCTCTTCCCTTTTGGCAAATGAGAAGTTGGAGCAGGGAGCAGGGTGGATTTCTGGGTGCTGTGAACTGTGCTGGCTCTATCCCTTTGCATCTCTCCCAAGCTCTTCTTGAGATCATTAAAATACATTTAAATCCCATTTTACGGTCACCTTAGGACCAAATAATTTTGAGGCCAAATTTCCTTTTTAACATAGTTAAGTTTAGTGTAGAGTAAATTTCCTCAAATTTTGGCTTGATGCTTAAAAACACCTTGGCACATGAGAGCAAACCCTAAGCCACTCCTGGCTCTGCTTTTTCCCCAGTGTGAGGGGATTTGCTGTTTCCCATGGTTTCGCATATCAGTGATGACAAAAGAACATGGACATCCCAGCTTCCAGGGACACTCTGAGCTCCATTTGGGAAGCTCTGTGCCTCATTTGGCCGCTTTAGAAAACCTTGCTGAGGACACCCCATGCGGAGCTCCTGGCAGGGCAAACAGGAGGGCAGTGCACAGCTCAGGGTCAGTGCTGCAGTGTCCTTGCACTGGGTTTGCACAGGAGGAGGAGGAGGAGGAGGCAGAAACATTTGCTAAGAAAATGCTGCTGGAGGAATTGTGGGGCTTTGGAGGTCAAGGTGCAGAGTAAAAACCTCAAGGACAATTTCAACCCCAAGCACTGGGTTCATCTCCCCAGCCAACAGCACAATGCAGATGGAAGGGTGGTTTATGCAATAGGAGTGGGAAAGGTAGTTAAATATATTTATGGGATACAGTGGAAGAAATGCATTAAAAAGTAGAAATCCCTGACTCTACCCAGATCATCCCTTCCAGACAAATTGGAAGCAGTTGGTGAAGGGGGGGCCTGCAGGGTGATGGACAGAAATAAGAACCAGCTCTGCTTGCCCAGCTCAGGACCAGTGAGGTGTCAGTCCCAGATGTGGTCAGGAAAAGGTTTTATTTGTGCAGGGAATGGGAGAAGGAGGAGGAGGAGGACAATCATAGGATACCAGGAGCAGAGCTGTGCACGTGGGCACTGCCCACTGGGAAATAGGTATGGATGGAGCTGCAGTTTCCTTAGAAGATAACAGAGGTATTAACATTAAAGAGTAGAGATTGTTTAGATTGTTTGGGGAGCAAGAGAAAGGAATGAGAGGAGAGAGAGCTATTTGAGAAGGAAAAGGATTTATTAGCCTTTGAAAGTGGGGATCTGAGAGAGGCTGGAATGGGGCTGCTGTGTCATTATGGGCTGCAGTTGGAGATGTTTCAGAGAGTAAACTGGTAATAGAAATATTTTATAGGCCACCTGACCAGAAAGAACAACTGGACTGTGAAATGACTGTGCAAATAAAACAGGCATGTAAAAAGGAGAGAGTGGTAGAATTGAAGATTTTAACTACCGGGCATAGGCTGGAATACATTAAGGGAAGGGAAATAAGGCTGGAGGTATGTTTGCAGATCAGACACAGACCTGCTTTCTAATTCAGCCTGAGCATCAACTGCACAGCTTGGCTATTACAAAGGGACTGCATGAGGACAGACACAATAGGGGAGAGCCCTGGGGAGGCAGCTTTGACAGGCTCCAAGGGAAAAAGATTTTAAAGGTGGATTGTGAAGGAAAGGATAAAGGGAAAAAAAAAAAAGAAAAAGGAATTGTGATTTTGGTCTGAGTGGCCTTAGAGCTTGAATTTCAAATATTTAGGTTTTATTTGTCTTCCAGTTCCACAGAAGCAATCAGTAGTGTGGAATCATGACCCACTAATGAATTAAATCCTGGAATCACCCAGCTTTATCCCAGGTGAAGCTGTCTGTCGTTAGTCAGGCCTGGGAAATAGGGCCCATAATGAACCCCTGGCCCCACTGACACCAACAGTAAAAGTCAGGTTTGATTTAAGGAGGCCATGGCTTCGTGCCTGATGCTCATGATCTCCTTGGGCAGGAGGGTGATTAGGGAAGGTGGGAGCAAGAAAGCTGGTTTGAAGGGCCAGGGAGGCTCCCCAGGGGGAGGAAGGTCTGGGGTTTCATTGCCTGCCATATACAGCTCCTAAAGGGTCATCAAAGGGTGAGACCCCTGCTAAAGGTGAAGATGAATCTCTTCTAAGCAGAGTATTGGATATGTACATGTAGAAAGTGGCCAAGGAATAGCTAAATTTTGAGTGGCTGTCATGAGTCATACACTGTTTTCTTGTAGCCCATATGCTTGACTTCACCTCATATGTCCTCTCTGATTAAAAAAAAAAATAAAGGTAAATAGGATGGTTTTAGGAATGTGCAGACGAGTCCAAAATAGCTGCATGTATGCATGTACTAAGATATTAATTTTATTACAATTGGAGAGATACTGCCAAAAAGTAGCCTTCTTGTTTTATTCCTTTGTGTTTAAAAAAAAAAAAAAAAGTTAGAAAAAAGTGTGTGTGTTTAGGGGAAGCAGAAGGAAGAGGTTGTAAAGAGTGAAAAGCAACCTCAAACCCAACAGGTGTCAATGAATCACAGCTCTCTTAGTCACTATAGCTGGCTCCATGAATCAACAGAAGACTCTGACTATTAAATAAAGATTCAGTCTTGGTATAAAATATTACCTGATAACCAAGCAGCCTTATTCAGTGAATGCCTCATGAAAGACTCAGACTGAGGCCTCCAAAGAGAGACAGGTCAGTGCACAGTCATTTAGCAGGGGAAGCAAAAGCTGAATTTTAAGAGTCTTTATGTAGATGTAAAAATTAAATCTGCTCTTTTAAAGTTAATAATAATAATAATAATAATAATAATAATAATAATAATAAACTGAAACCCCATCTCGTGTGGGCAGGCACTGCCCAGGCCCCCAGGGCAGCCCTGAACCATGGCCACTGTCAATCCAAACACGGCCACTTTGACACTGTGTGGGTTCATGTTTGTGCACAGCAAGGGATGGAGCCCTGCCCAGAGCCAGGGACTCTTCCACTGCTGCTGGCAAAAATGTTGGATTAACTCTGAATGCCTCTTCCCTCCTTTCCTGTTGTGCCCCAACTTTTCAGTTTGGCAGCCAACACCCCTCTCCTCCCCCTGATACCACTACAAGTAGTGACTGTTCAAACAGATTTTCCTTCAGCTGATAATATTTTTCTGGAGATGAGATGTGCATGTGTTCATTAAAACTGAATTTTTTTTTTTTCAAAAAGAACAAACACGATCTGTGGTGATTGTCTCTGAGTTGCTATTCCATTTTTCCACCTCCTTTTCCTTTAACATTTGGTGGAGAGTTTTCATCCCTTCTTGATAGAGACTATTCATCAAATGAATCTTCCAGCAGCACTGGCAGGGTGTAATTTTTAATCCCTCTTTGCCCCAGACAACATAAGGGCAGCAAATACTTTCAGTACTTCGGCCTCTGCTGTCCATGGAGTGGGAGCTGCTGGGATGCTGCAGTCTGAGAGGGCTGGGACTTGTGTGCAAGAGCCAAGGGTTGATCTGTTCTGCTGATGCTCAGGATAATTAAACAATAGAAGCAAAATGATTAATAAGGTTCTTTTTCCAAGGCGTGGAGAAGGCTGAAGGCCTGGAGAGAGGCCACTGAATTTGACTAAATAAACGTAGCAGAATAGGAAGATTTTCAGCTATTATTGGCTCATTTTTTCCCCAGGCTTTGTAACCCATTGCTTTAACTTATTGGCTTAAGACACTCCTTACACCCACATCACATTTTGCCTTGGGCCATTCTGCTGCTCTTGACAGCTGTCTAGGGCAAAAGGAAATCACCCGACCACAAATGTTTTCTCATAACTTCATAACAAGGGAATCTGAAGAAGTCAAAACCTTGGAGGTTCAGACCTTGCTTTAAACAGCGAGATAAATTTAGGGCCTGAAATGGAGGCACTGCCCTCTGTGCCCTGGCTGTGCATCCAGCTGGGCTGCAGTGTCCACACATTAGCAGCAATTAGCAGCAATCTGAGAATGGTTACCTGAACTGCTGAAGTGCTGGTGGCCACCAGAAGGCCAATCCCAGCCCCTCCGTGCTGCTGTTTGGTACCTGGCTGGTGATGCAGATGCAGAGGGAAGCGCTGGCATGGGGCTGGTGAGGTGGGGCTTTGCAGTGCCAGCTGCTGAGGGATGGCACTGCCTGGGGACAGGGCTGCACGTGGGCAGAGAGCTTTCAGTGCCAGCAGGGAAGAACGGTCCCAATAGGGAGATTAATGTTCAAGCTAAAGCTGAACCATGCTTGGCAGTGATCTGGCTGCCGACTGTCCCAGGGTAGGGAAAAGGGAAGATGCCTTTGAGCCCACTCAGCCCTTGTGAACTGGGTCAGAACAGCATAGCTGCAGTGGCAGCCACTCTCGTGGCAGGTTTTTGATGCCTGGTGGAGACTGAGGCTGCTGAAGGTTTCAGTGAGGGCAGTATCAGCTCGGCTGTAGGTATGCAGAGTTTGCTGTACACGCTGGGTGAAGGCTGCCTGTGTGACAATGACATTAAAGGGACTGGGAACAGACACAGATCCCCACACTGCTGATGGACATCACAGCTCAGTGATGTTCAGCTTGTGCCCCATCGTCTGCCCGTGGCCCCTACAGCAGGTGCATCAAGCAATGACTGGAAAATAATAAAAACCTTGTCTGTCTCCCCACTCAAGGGGAAGACAAGCTGGCAAGCTCCAGGAAAAGAAATGCAAATCAATGAGCAGCCAGTGTTCAGGGTCTTTTGTTTTCTCTGCCAATGGGTGCAAGGGAGTCTTGGGACTGCTTTGGGAAGGTCAGGGGTCCTTTAAATGCCAAAAGCTTGAGGGATCCAGCTGCATCTTGCTCAGATGTTCTGTCTGAAGACAAGTCAAACAACGAGCTGCCTTTTAACTTCTTCATGTTTTATTTAGATCTCTTCTTCCTTAGAGTCTGTTTCAAACATGTACACTCAGTCATTATTTCTCAGCCTTGTCCCCTTCCGCACAGAGGGAGAATGGGGAGGCTGTTGTGGTTTTGGTGTGAGTGTGACTCTGCCTGTCTGAACTAGTAAGACATTAAACATCTTGCCCAAGGTCACAAATAATTCACTGTCTTTCCCTGATGATTTTCAAGGCAGTGTGTGCTCCAGCACAAGTCCTCTTTGGAGACTGTATATTGCAGTTTTACTGCCTGTATGTGATAACTTTCCCTTTTCTTTCCTGCAATCACCTGAAGACCTGGTTTGAAGGAAAGTTGGGATATTGTTCCCAAGAATAAATCTGTCTGCAAGTTTGAAAATGGTTGAGTGTCTGGGCCTTTCAGTCTTCACTCTTCTTTCTCCAAACCTGTGTCGGAAAAATCTTGAAGGGATGTTCCTGGGGCTCTGAAAGGTACTGCCCAGTGTGATTCCAGTGCTCTTAAACTCAGCTGGGCACACCCTGACCCCCTTGGAAGAGCAGGTGGAGCTTCATGGCACTGCTCCATGGGCATCCAACAGGGACAGAAACAGAACTGCAAAGCAGTAGCTACTGCCTATTAAGAAGTGTAATTAAAAATTTAATTACTTCTGAAAATAGTGGTGTCACTGGCTAGACATGCAAATCCCACTGCAAGCCAAGTGAGAAATTCAAGTTTCCAGGAGGACCCTTGGGATGAGCAGAGTGAGTGGCTGCAATCCTGGTGTGAGGGGCAGTGGGATCACATCTGGCCTGGTGAGATGCCCCTGCCCACACTGCCTTCCCTCCCTGGCCAGATCAAGATCCCCCTGCCCACGCTGCCTTCCCTCCCTGGCAGGCCTCTGTCCCTGTTTGCCTCCCCTTGCTGCACTTATCTGATGGTCGAAGTCACTTACTCTTATTTACATTGCCCACAGGGCATGTTGGATTGGAGCACATTTCCTCTCTTGTTACAGTTGATGAATGCAGCTCTATTAAAATATCATCTCATCCTCACACTAGATTGCAGTCTAAGATAATATGTGTTTTTTCTATATCGTTTATACAAGAAAGATTATGTTAAATGCCAGACCCAGTAAATATTTCAAGATCCACTGCGTTGCTGAGAACAGTTTCTCCCTGGGCATATGTTTCAGAGCCAAAGAAAACACTTTAAAAATTTCCTTCCTGTTTAATTTTTTTTAAAGGGCATTCTCCCTATATCTGTTACTGAAATGACAAGTTGTCATGTTCCTTGATCTTATTACAGTTGCAGATGTAACTCAGCAGGGAATCTGCCCAAGTTTACATTTAAAATCATAAGACCCCGATTCTGATTTTTTTTATCAGTTTAAATCTTTCTGTGGTGTAGGACTTCCAGCTTTACCTCATTGTAATCAAGATCAGAATTGCTCCTAATTATAACACTTAACTCCTGTGTAGTGCTTTACACTTTTCAGGCTCTCTACATTCATCAATTAATTAATCCCCAATGCAGTATTAGATTTCTACCAAAAAAAGAAAAAAAAAAAAAAAGGAAACCAAAGCAGGAGGGTGAGAAGAACTTGCCAAAAGGCAGAGGTGATGGAGGAAGAGAATGGCCCCAGTTCTAATCCCAGTATCTAGGGATGAGGACAACACCCCCAGTTCTAATCCCAGCATGTTCTTGCAGTTCACTCTCTTTCAAACCCTCACTGGGTGGATTGTCCTTCCCAGTGTGCAGGGAAATGTCCCTGCACAATTGTGGCACAGAACCTGCCCTGTGCCACCTGCACCTGGATAAACCCCTCCGTGGATTCTGGAGTAAAAGCCATGGCTGCACAAAGACATTCTTCCAGAATGTCAGTTTTATTCCAGAGTAATATCCAGGCAGGATATTTTAACTGGCCTATCTGCAGTGGATTAATTATTCTAGTACAGCTGTTCTGGGAAGGTATTTCCCTGTAGGCAAGCCCATGGAGGGCAAAGGGGAAATGTGAGCTTGTTGAGGGATTAGGCAGAAGGGTGGGATGTTTAAAGGTTCAGCTAAGCTTCAAATAAATGAATTTAAACCTTTGGAGGTTTTCTCCATCGCGCCTCATGGAGATCAAATCATTTTTATCAAAGAGAGAATAAAAAGGACCAAGATGCAAATTTTTTCTTACTACGTTGGTTAGTTGAAGAGGGAAGAGAGAAGTGACTTCAAGAGAAAAAGCAGGTTACATGGACTTTAGATTATGTGATTTTGGAAGGTGTGAGTCATTAGGAAAGAAGAGGGGGGGAAAATAATTTTCTCTGGTCACTATGCAGTAATGCAGAACAGTTGTTGCTGTGTTTATTTCTGTGTTTTCCAGCATGGAAATTGTTGGCACAGGCCATTGTGAGATAGGGATTGTGCAAACTGAAATAGAAAAGCAAATACTCACCAATACAATGGCAGCTGATGCCAACTGTAACACCTGATGCAAATATGTTGAACCTATCACAGAGGAGGGATCATGAAACGAAACAAGTATTCTTTTAACTTTCATTTCCTGAAGGGATTTTGATTTGTTTAGGGTATTTTAAGAATAACTGGAACAACTGCACTGGACTGGAATGGCACACCAAGTAGGGCAGAGAGAAGAAATCTTTGATATCTGCTGTTGTACTTCAGTGTCTGAAAACAGAAAAGTCCTTCATTAAAAGCAGAGGCAGCAGGAGATTGGATGGTTTATTCCTCTGACAGTGTATTAATATTTTGAATCAATATTTCATTAGTAAGATTCACTCTTACATGCCTACTGTTTCTTAAGAAAAATTGAAAATCAAACACAAACAAGTGCAGCTGTTGTTTGCGTCCCTCCTGAAGGTCCTCTCGCCTGTGCACCCGAGTGTTTGTTCCTTTCCCTTGTTTTATTTTCATTTTAAACCTTGAGGTTGATAAAAGTCAGATTATTTTCAAATTGTTTATGTTGTTGCCTATACTAAAATCATCCCTTTCCAAGGAAATTATCTTAAAAGCAGCCAAGTCTGCTGACATGGTGTTGTCTGTGGAAAATGCCTCTGGTCATGCCTGTGTTTCATAGATTGGTTGTGGGTACAGGAATCATTGCAGGATTCTTCTCTGCCTTCCTCTGGCCTTGCTGCTTGTTTTGTTTGTCTTTTGGGATTTTGAAGTGGGTCCGTGGAGCAGTCACCCAGCAGCACAGCCGGGGCTGCCCAGTCACTCACCTTGCACACAGAGAAGGTGCAGTGCTGTGCTGCTCCGGGCCCCGGCAGGGTTCCTATCCCTGGGATCCTTGTCGGGATGCTGTGAGCCCTCTGGAGCTGGAGCAGCCCCAGCAGGTCACTGATGGTTCAGCCTGAACACCCAGACCAGCAGGGCCAGGGCACGTCCCAGCTCAGGTTATCACATCTGCTTCTTCTGTGCACCAGGGCTCTCTGTGTGCAGAGCCCGTCTAAAGCTCACCAGACTGAGATGCTTTGCTCAAGGAGCCGAATGCAGCAGTTCTGCTCCCACCTGGCCCACCTCTCCCCTGTGGCTTGTCTTCCCTGTGGTTCCCTCCCTGGGGGATGCAGCTGCTGTGCAGACTCGGAGCTTGTCCTGACCCTGGGTGAGGAGGGAGCTGAGAGCACAACTGAGAGCTCTCAAATGCTTCTGGTTCACCAGTGCAGACACAAAGTACACAGCAGGAGAACATCTGCCTACAGGGAGTACCGTGCAGGGCTTGTAATGCTTGAATAATTTTTGTCTGCTCCTGTGGTAGGAGATGGACAGATCCCAGCCCAGCACAGAGCAGAGTCAGTGCTGCATTCTCTTCTGGCTGAATACATTGCCCCTGACTGCAGCTCCTTCCCATCCCGGGCTCCGGGGATGGCAGGGGAGCAGCAGCACAGAGCTCTGGGACCTGTGTGGGGTTGTGTGCCCTGGCAGTGCCCTGTGTTTGCAGGCTTTGGCCCCCGTGTGTTTGCCTGTCCCTTGTCTCGTGAGAGACACAGGAAGGGAGCTCAGATCCAAGTGCAGACATTTGTCTCCTGTTTAAAAAAAAACAACTGGTGTTTGGGCAAGTTTCTCTTCTTGCATATCTAGTCCCAGCCTTGAACTGTCCCTCTCCATCCCACAGTTACTCTCCCCCTTAGCACGGACGTATTTGTTTTTCTCTGCTCCTTTGATACCAGCATTTCTTCTCTCCCAGAGTTTAACTCTTCTACAAGAGGCTCAAACGTGTTTTCTGTATGTTCATGGTTAGGTTTGCAGAGCCATTCAGACCAGCTAAGAAAAGCCAGCCAAGCAGGTCAGGGAAAAGAGCCTTCATGTGCTTTGTGGATTGCTCTCATGGTTGGTGAAACTGGCAGGACAGAGGGGAAAAAAAAGTGTTTGTCTGTGTGTGTGTATGTGGAAATCTTTGCAGCTCCAGTCTAGACCTTCCCTGCTGTTCAGGGAATCAGGGAAACTGCAGCCAGGGTGGCGAGGCTGGGTGAAATCATAATAGTCCCATTGACACTCAGTGGCTGTGCAGACCCGGCAGCCTGGCAGGGAAAATGTGTCACCCACACTGTCCTGACTGGGGCACCCCCTGACACCCACCAGTGGTGCTGCTTTCTCCTGCAACAGCCAAAATACCCATCAGGACACTCCCTCTGGGCTCTAAGCAGATCCAGGCGAGCTGTGGATCAGGTGTTGCTTGGGTAAGCAGCACTTTAGCACCCCATTTATACAGAACCCGTGTGAGGTACGATGAGAGTCGGTTTTCCTTCCCCAGTGCCATCAGTGCTCCCCTCTCTGATGTGAGAAAATCCCACACGCTCCCCTGGAGACCGAAACACGTCGAGGTTGGCCAAAGACGTTGTGTTGAGCCATATGTTGACCCAAATCATCAGGAGATTCTGTGGGTTTCGTGTCCCAGCTTTGTTGCGTTCAGGCCCTCCCTTGTGTTTGTCAGGCTTCCAGGCACTGATGTCTGGCGTTCCCACCCTGTCTGCCACCCAGTCCCAGAGAGCTTTTTGCTGAAACAGGAGCCTTTGATTTTTTCATTTTGAAATAACTCTGGAGCTTTAAATTTCTTTCCTGGGTATTTTTTAAGGTTTCAGACAAAAAGAATAAAAAGTCTGTACCCAAAACAAAACCTCTTATGTTGGGGGCAAATGAAATGTTTCCCCTTTTTTCCTCCTCCCCTTTCCTTTTTCCTAATTTGATACTGGTTTAAAACACAAACTGGAGACAACCAGAAATGATGTTACAGTGCTATTATCCTCTTTTTCCTTCCTGTCCTTGGCTGTGATGCATTGCACTGCTTGCAATCCTGACTTCCCCAGAAGACACTTCCCGGGAGCCTCCTTTTCCTCAGAATTCCAACCCCGGCTCCCCAGGTTGTTCCTGTGCGTACCAGATTAATGACATCAACTCCACCAGTCTGTATTTTCGGCTGCAAAAATAGCAAGGTGGTGACTCAAAATGAAAAGTGCTTTCCAAGTGGTTATGTTGTATTTAGTATATTAACCACCACCCCTCAGAGGAGGCGGATGAGTGTGGAGGAGGAAGAGGTTGTTTTGGAGATTTTGTGCGAAACCTCTTTTTGAGTGACAGCATTCTGTGACAGTTCCCGAAAGCAGGGCTTTTTTACTGGCTCCCAAATTCTCTTATCTTTTGGCAAATCTCCTCCCCATCCTGCTGCCTCTCCTCCTTGGGATGCTGAGGCGTGGTGAAAAACCAACAAAAGGAAAAGGGAACCCCTGGCACATTCCCCCCGTGCCACGGGGACACCAATGCAGCTCGAGTCAGTTCTCAGCAGATGGGTTCCTGTGGCCCTCTCAGAAGGACATTTTGGCCCCGGTGACCAGAATTTTGAGCACATGGCCCTGATTATTTTCTGAGCCACTGCTGACTTTTAAGACCCAGTGCAATGGAAAATAAAACCTTTATAAGTGCTACCGGCAGCAGCGGTGGGGAAGGATCTGATTACCAAAGGCATGTGTGGCACCCTGGCCTGTGCTAGAACGGAGCATTTCAATTGTGCTCTGCAAACTTTGCCCCTGCAGACTGATGGAAAATGGCTAGATGGAGCAGGGATTCATTTTCTAAAGGAAATGAGGATATAAATTCATTTAAGAAATGACATGCCAATTTTTCTTGCTCCGTTTTCCTCCCATAATAAACGGTACAGCTGCCAGGAATTTTTGTGAAAATAACACTTGCTTTCTTCTTTTTTTATTTTTATGTTTTTTAAATCCTGCTCAAACGTTATGAAAGACCCTGAGCCAGATATTTCATATTTAAGATCTCAGCAGAGGTAAACCTCACTAAACAAATGAAGAGTCTCCATCCCTGTTGAGTGCTGACAATGATAGTGACACACACTGCAACATTACTTCCTCAAAACTTGGAGAAAATATATAACCCATTTACTTAATGGACTGAGCTATAATGTCATCAGTTAAGTGAATCCCGTGAATAAAGAACAAGATGAAGTAATTGCTTCCAAAACATTTCTGGAATGAAGTAAAGCTTCACAGTGACTGGTCTCCTGGGGTCCTGTTGATAACCTCTTTGGAGCAAAGTTTGTTCTTCTGTGATGCAGAGATCCTTTTCCAGGTGCAATTGAGGACTTCACTCACCAGACAGCATTTAAGGGACAGCTTGATGTCACCCCACTGTGGCTGGGTTTGGGGATTGCCAGCTTGGTTGGGTTTAAACCAAAGCAGCTGGAAGAGAAAACAGCCTCAAGTGCCCAAACTGGCACAGATCTGCTGTGTTCCAGCTCTCTTTGTGGAGGTGCTGAGCACCTGTAGGTCCCAGTGCAGCAGTTTATAAACACAGCCAAGGAATGACACGGCAGGTTGGGGTGTGTTCCCAGCTGAGACAGTTTCAAAACAAGTGAAGAAACTCTACTGGTGTGGTGTTGCAATCGGCACTCCTTGAGTGCTGTGGGAGAGCAGCAGCAGCAGCAAGGTCTGCACCTTCCCAGCTCATCTTTCACTTGGCTTTGGCTTTTTTCTTCAGAGGAGAAGCTGGGATTCCATCCCACAGCAAGGGCAGAGAAGGAAAGCTGAGCTGGCTCTGGAGAGCTTGGTGGCGTGGCTGTAGAGACCCTCTCTTTGCTTCAGGGCTGTTGAGCACCTGAGAGTTGTCTAGGTCTTTTTCTCATAATGAAAGAAAAACTATTGGAAATGCTATTTTTGTAGTCTACAAGATAAAAGAGCTGTTTCCCTGAATCTTTGCAGCTTTTACTAGGCTGCAAGGGACATGTGGTGGTCATCCGGTCTGTCTGCTCAAGGGAAGGGCTACTTTCAAAATCAGATCAGGTCATATAAAGTAGTCAGTTTAGCCCTTGATTATAATTTTTAGAGGTTTCTGCCTCCATAGCCACACAAGGAGCTAATCTGGCCTTTGGCACGACGAATTAGGCAGAAATTTTCAGCTCCAGAGCAAAAGGAACACAGAGGCAAGAAACCCTTGAGGTAGGTGAGCCGTGGGCAGGGGAGCTCATTCCTTTGTCTGTGGTGGATCCCTTTGGCAAGGCTCCCACCCCTGAGCCCATCTCCCCTCGTGTCCCCTGCCTGGCTGCTGGGGGTTGTGGGACCCTCACGCTTGTGCAGAGTGTGAAATGAAGCATTTGTGTCACAAACCTTGAGGAGCAGGGCAGGAGTGGCAATGATAATTGTCCACCGACTGTGCTTGCAGAGCAAAATTAGAAGCCTTCCCTTGTTCCTAACTCCCCTTCCTTATCCTTCACACAATGCCCCTATCTGCCCTTCTCATGTGATTTTTGTATTCCCCTCAGCAATTTTATTTGCACAATGTTTTTGGTTTTTTTTTTTCTCCCACATGCTTGTTTTTCTTCTGGCTGCTTCACAGTGGCTGAAATGTTTAGTTCTTTCCATCTGACTTAAGAGGTTTCTGCTCTTACAATTGCTCTGGAAAAATCTAAGTGCTTAATTAACATGCAAGGAAGAGAAGAGAAGGAAGGGAAGAGAAAAAGGAAATACAGAGTCACGTTCTTTTTGTCTGACAGAGCAAGGAGCCCCATGGTACAGAATGCACAAAAAAAAAGGGGTTTCATGAAGAGATCTGGATTCTCTTTCCATCCCAGTGCCTGGTGTGATTTCCAGGCAGTGCCTCATCTCTCCAAGCCTCCTTGTCTGCTTCCTGCTCTTGAGTCTTGATTTCCTTTCCTATTCACTTGTTTTCTGTTGAAGTGTTGAGCAGCTTGAGGTAGGCACCATCCCACCTAAAATGTACCTGTGTCAGCTGGCAAAGCCCCTGCCCTGTGAACCCTTTGCACTCAGTGGTGAAAGAGAGACACCTCACAGTGATTCAGAGCTTAAGTGGGATAAATAACAGCTCTTTAAAAACCTTTTTCTCTCCATTAGCTGCAGTGGGAACCTAAAACTACTGTGTTCCTAACCTGGACAAAGAAAATCTAGTGGGAACCTACGCAGCCTGGAGCATATGCAGTGTTTATCACCAGCAGCTCAGCTGAAAACTTTAACACCTAACTATACCAAATTATAATGCTAGGAAAAGCTGCTTTTCCTGGGTTTCTTTCGCACAAAGAATCTCATTGCTGAATATCACTATCAAAGCAAGCACAGCAGAAATCACTTGAGCTCTTTTTTGTGATGGCAGTGAAGGACTGTAAGCAAAGTGAAGCACTGTTTTTCTGGGAATAAATAAAAAAAGTAGGATCTGCATTAAAGCAACACTTGTGGAAACTTAGAGGAAACGTAAGGCCTGATACTTTGCAAAGTGAAGAGGAACGATGGAGATGCAGAGGTTGGAGAGGGGAGTTTGCCATATTGGGTCATTCTTTAGTGGAAGGCAATATTTGGGATGAGCAGCCCACCTTGCTGCAGCCCAGGAGGTGGAAGGATGACTTGGAAGGGGAAGGAACTTTGTGGTGTTTGACTACCTGCTTTCTAAAGACAGCAAAATGTTGAACACCAGCAAAAAGTCTCTCACACACACAAAAAAACCCCCTCCTACCCCCAAACCCCTCAAAAGGCCAAATGGTCTTTTGAAATGTGGTATTTTATCTGAGCACTGCAATGACACGGGAACATGGAAGTCAGGAAGGGGTTTGTGAAGGCAGCTGCCACTGCTGGGTGTGAGAATGGAAGAACAGCTCTGTCTTAGATCATCTGGTGGAATCACCTTCCTTTGTCCACCCTCATCACTTTCCATAAATCCCTGCTGCCCTCTCCTCCCTGCCCTATTCCCCCCTAATCTTTGTTCCCACTACACCTCTCTCCAGTTGGATCATTTTTGAGAGCTACACTTTTCCCTCACAGAAAGCACATATTCATGAAAATAATCTGTAATTTGCCACTATGACTTGTGTTTTCTTTCCCTTCCTACTGGATGTTGGGGCCATCTTTATCTTTAGCTCTAGAAGATAAGGGGTTTTTTTATTTTATTTTCCTGCTGCTTTTCCTGCTTGTGCAGTGCTGAGCCCCTCAAAGCTCTATTCTGTTGCCATACATTGTATGATGAAACACTTCTGCATGTGCTGAGTTGTAGGATTCATCAGCCAGCAAGTGGGTGACAGTCTCTACAGTAGCTAACACAGCCACTGATAGGTAAAATAGCAATAAAATCCTAATAATCAATTTGCTAAAGCCTTTTCTCATAGATAGATGTTCCTGCTACAAAACTATGACTCAGGCACCACCATTTTCAGTGGTCTGTTCTTCAAAGGATGAATGTTTTTCACCCAACATGGCACTGAATCATTCCCTGGGATGTGTAAGGTATTTGTGCTTGCACCACGTCGAGGTGTTGTCGTTATGGTAACTCTTCTGTATTAGCCTTGATTCCTCGTGTAGTGCAATTATGAATGTTGTTGTTTTAAAATACTCTGAGCTGTCTCCATCCCAGGGAGCCAGCACAGCTCAGTGAGACCTGCACATCCCCACTGAGGCAGAGCTGCTTCACCATACGTTGGTAAAATAAAGAACTGGTAAGGAAAATAACACATCAGAACTATTTCTGTGGGAAATCAATGGAGAAGTCCACGTTTCCCTTGAAGTTTTCTCCACAGCTCTAAGACGGACACCTACTTTTCTTTTTTTTTTCCCCCTTTTAAATTAATTCAGCCTTGGTTCTCAGGTAATCACATGAGTCCAACTAAGCAAGACTGCACTGCACTAATTGCAATGATTATATAAGCTGTGGTACTTCTGCAGAGGTGCTTTAGAAAAGCCAATTTTTGCCCAAGGTCCAGAAATTGTACACCACGCCAGACCTTCCTCAGTACATCCCAGAAAAGGGATGGGGTATCCCACAGTGCGAGGACCTCCTTGTGCCCCCTTCCTTCATGGGTTTAATCCACTCTTTCACTTTTCTGGATGTGAAGCAGTTCAGATCTCAGTGCAATATTAAGGACACACAAAACCACTAAAGACTGTGGCTCCAGCGTCCACAGTTTGCCTCAAGGTTCCAAAACATTCCCTGGATGTTGCCCAGGGGACGATAAATCCACTTCTATCTCTCCAGACTTTGAAGGACAGACATTTTTTCTTAAATAGACCTTCTCTGTTTTCATTCCCTTATTTATCTGGAGCTGACACTTTAGCACAGTAGATGCAGCCAGACACTCAAAACAAAGAGAAACTCGAGTCCTTGACTTCTTCTGAGACTTGCAGCCTGTATTTAAGAAGGGGGAAAAAAAATCTAACAAACAGAGAAAGCTTGTTTACAGATTCGTCTCTCTGGCTTTTCTAAACATCAAATAGGCAGACAAAGATTAGGAGTTTCTTCTACTTCGTGAGATACTAAATAAAAAAGAATAAAAATACTTATAGAATAACGAAAGAAACAAAAGATAAGGTGCACAAGGTGTTCCTTTGGTTTCTTGGGAGAATGTGCAGTGAGGCTCGAGATTGTTTGTCTGCATTGCAAACCCTCACAATGAGCTTTTGAAAAATGTTTCATTTGCTGGGTACTTGACCCTCTGTGTGGATTATGTGTCTCCAAAATGAAGGGAGGAAAGGAGGAGGCAAGGGAGAAGAAAGGAACTGTCTTTGCTGCTATTATCTTCAAAGACTGCAACATTTCTGCAGGGTTTCTAGATAAATGGTGAAGGAGAGCTCTCCATCCTTCGCCTGCTCTGGGACATGCTGTCCTCCACCCCTTCTGCTGGAGGCTGATTTCACTTTCCTATCATTTGCTGTGGTGTGTTTTACCAGGCCTTGGCTGCAAAGAAACCAGATTTCCCAGCTGGGCTGGCCTTGGCGAGAGAATCACCCCTGCCAAAGGCTGAAATCAAGGCTTTTCACATCATGTTCAAGTACAGAATAAGGCAGAAAGCAATAATAGGGGAGAAGGGCAGGATGGCCAGACATCCAGAAGCTCTCTGAGCTGTGTGGGATAGATGGAACCTCTTCCTGAGGCAATTCCCCTCCTTGGGCAGCGTTGGGTGGGGGTGCCCTGATGCTTTTGCTGTTACCTGGTGATGGCTGCTGTGGGTTTGTGCTCTGGGAGTCCTGAGGGGATGCAGAGACCATCGGCTGCTCTCAGGCTGGGCAGCGGGGTCAGAAAGGACAGAAGCAGTGACAGGAGTGGGAGGCAGCTGCAAGGACTTAATTTGTCCCAAAAGCAGTTTAAAAAGTGCAGAGAGCAGTGTTGGTTTGGCAAAGGGTGCCCTGGTCATCGCACCAGGCCTTGCCATCCCCTTCATGCATCAGTGAGGGCTCAGTCTCTGTAAAACACAGCCTTTTGTTTAATCACTCAAGTAAGGACTTGGGGCAGTTCGTGTTTCAGGTAGTTGGATTTGAAGCTCTTGGCCCTGGCCTTGAGGAGGGAAGTGAAGCTGGTCCTGAGCACGGAGGGTGGCTCTCACGTGGGTTTTTCTGTCGCCACCATGTGAGACTGGCGCGTGCATGCAACAGGCACGGAGCCACCGCCACCAAACACATCCCCACTGCCAGCTGGACTTCAACCAGACATCCAAAGGTGAAATCTTATCTCCATGCCTGAGAGAAAACAGGAGGAGATGCAGATGGTCCCAATAAACCATTGCAGGAAACAAAGTACACTTGATAAGGAGCAAGGGAAAAGGAGGACGAGAATTCCTAATGTCAGTGATTCTGTTAAAGACTTTGACCATGCCTTATGGGAAACTGCAAAGTTAAAATATAAATAAACTGACTTTAAAACCTCAATATTGCAACAGTAGTGGCTGAGTTGAATTTAAATTACCTTCTGTAATTCTTGGAATATCTAATGCTTTAAGAAAGTGTGATGTTTTTCTTACCTCTTACATAACTTTTTTTGGTCAAATTTCTGAAGCACTGTATTGATTTTATTTTTGTAAGGCAGAGATTATCAAGCCTGTTATCAGTTGCTTACAAATAAGGGCTGGATACGTTAGAGAACTAACAATTCAAAGAGCAGGAGATTCTTCTCAAAATCTTATCCAAGGATCCTAACACTTTCCTCAAAAGTCCCTGGGTATCGAAGAAAGATAAGGATAGAAACATCATATTAGTGACTGTCATTTTATTTGATTTATCTGCTGAGTGCAGTGCAGAGAGAGAATCACTTTTCAGCTCTGAAATTACTGTAGGTCTTGTCCACAAATAGAACCTAAGTGCTGCAGACTACACTGTGCTGCTGCTCTTTGCATCCTGAAAGACTCTTTGGCTTGAGGAAAAGGCAGCTCTGTATCTGCTCACAAACAGTGAAAGCCAGACAGCTGCACACAGGAGACCAAATCTGAAGGTGTAGTTTTAACCTCACCCTCAGAATAGGAATGAGTGTTACATCAGCAGGAGCACAGGCTGCCCCCCTCACTGGCCCAGCATTTTGGGGTTAGTCTGTGCAGACCTGCAATATTCTTATTGATTAGAATTAATTTAATAGCACTATTGTGCCTCCAATTAATACAAAATGATTCTATGAGCCCTAGTAGAGGGGGTTTTTTTCCTTCTAAAATGGTATATGAGACAAGTAAATCTACAGGACACTCTTTGACTGCTGATTCATTTCTGATTCATAAAAATAAACAGATAGCAAGACATATGTCTGAGTTGAACAGCATTTACTCTGTGGGAACATGTAAATGTAATAACACTCTTTAACAGGGTTAAACAATATTAGCCCTCTGATTTGTCATTATTAGTGTCACTAATTCTAGTTTCATGAACATCACTGAAAATATATGGCACACAAAAAACTACTACCATAATGTGAGCACATGCATCTGTCTTTCCAGAAGAAAAACAGGCTTGGCAGGGACTGCAGTTCGGCAAGGATTTGAAACAACAACTTTTTATTCATTAAAATGTGGTTATGGTCTGAAAATGGACTTGAGAGAGAGGAGGAGGGAGGGAAAAAATGATCTCTCATTACGGACAGCACTTAGCAGTTCCAGTTTGTCTTCCACTGGCAATCTGCACTGACAGATACAATGGCTTATTGCTGTCCCCGCCGATGCCAAGGGAAAAACTCCCTGTGGAATTCAATGGGAGAAAGACCAGACCCCAAATCTGGACTGCTGTCAACAGTGGGGAGCCAATGTCAGTCTAAACAGAGCAAGTTTGGTTTCTTTTCTGCCCCATGTGTCTTCAACAAATTGCCAGCTCAGTGTTGAATCCAGGCTCTTTACAGCTCATGAGGAGAGCGGCCGGGCAGGCTTTGCCAAGCCTGTGGAGTTTGAGGCTGTGTGAACCTCGTGCAATATTTACCAGCTTTGCAGGACTGGGGATTGACTTCTGCAAGCCAATTCTCCTCTGACTTCAGGCCAGGGCTCAGCTCCTTACCAGGACACTGCTGTTGCTCTGGGTGTCCATGTGCACGTGAGGGCAGTCACCAAAATGTGGCACCTGCACATGGACACATCCCCAAAGGCACAGCCTGGGCTGAGACTCCAGGAGGAGGCTGTCAGAGGAGCGTGGCCTCTGCCTCCATAACCTGTTCTGAAAGCCCCCAGTCAGAGGAGCATGGCCTCTGCCTCCATAACCTGTTCTGAAAGCTCCCAGACAGAGGAGCATGGCCTCTGCCTCCATAACCTGTTCTGAAAGCTCCCAGACAGAGGAGCATGGCCTCTGCCTCCATAACCTGTTCTGAAAGCCCCCAGTGCAGAGGAGCATGGCCTCTGCCTCCGTAACCTGTTCTGAAAGCTCCCAGACAGAGGAGCATGGCCTCTGCCTCCATAACCTGTTCTGAAAGCTCCCAGTGCAGAGGAGCGTGGCCTCTGCCTCCATAACCTGTTCTGAAAGCTCCCAGACAGAGGAGCGTGGCCTCTGCCTCCATAACCTGTTCTGAAAGCTCCCAGTGCAGAGGAGCGTGGCCTCTGCCTCCATAACCTGTTCTGAAAGCTCCCAGACAGAGGAGCGTGGCCTCTGCCTCCATAACCTGTTCTGAAAGCTCCCAGACAGAGGAGCATGGCCTCTGCCTCCATAACCTGTTCTGAAAGCTCCCAGACAGAGGAGCGTGGCCTCTGCCTCCATAACCTGTTCTGAAAGCTCCCAGTGCAGAGGAGCATGGCCTCTGCCTCCATAACCTGTTCTGAAAGCTCCCAGTCAGAGGAGCGTGGCCTCTGCCTCCATAACCTGTTCTGAAAGCTCCCAGACAGAGGAGCGTGGCCTCTGCCTCCATAACCTGTTCTGAAAGCTCCCAGACAGAGGAGCGTGGCCTCTGCCTCCATAACCTGTTCTGAAAGCTCCCAGTCAGAGGAGCGTGGCCTCTGCCTCCATAACCTGTTCTGAAAGCTCCCAGACAGAGGAGCGTGGCCTCTGCCTCCATAACCTGTTCTGAAAGCCCCCAGTGCAGAGGAGACACCAGAACTGCCTTGCACAGCCTGGTCCAGGATTTCCCTGCTCCTGCATGTAGGAAACACATTTTCCTAATGCCTTAACCCCAGTCGTCTTTGCTGCAAATAAGGTGATTTCTGAAGGAGCGAGAAGAGTGTTGTTCTCTTTATAACAAACTTCTGTGTATTGGAAGACTTTTGTCATATCTTTCCTCTTATCAAATCTTTCCTCGTTCTTTCCTTCTCTAGACTAAACAAACCCAATTCCTACAACCTTTCCTTACAGGTCATGTTTTCCACATCTCTTATCATTCCTTTCTGCTCTTCCCTGGCCTCTTGCCAGTCAAACCAAATGATGGTTCCTAAAGCTGGACATCCTGCCCCTATTTTGTTGCTTTGGATATAGGACAGTGAAGCAAGCAGAATTAGCAAAAGATGAGGAGCTGATTTTTAATCCCCTCCATTATCCCTCAGCTGGATAGCACTGCTGCAGGGGTTTAGGGGAAAAAAGAGCCAAACTGGGAGCTCGCTGAAGCACTGAACAAATGACATCAATTCCTAGTTATGACCATCTCCTAAATGATGCCACGTCCTCATTAACCCCGAGGTTATTACTTGGCTCAGATAAATATTCACCTGCACGTTCACCTCGGATGGGGTTTTGGGGACAGCGTGAGGAGCTTGCCTGGAGTCAGCTCGGCTCCTGCCAGCACCGCTGTGCTCGCACAGCCCCAGGAAGGAGTTGGATCACGACAGAAATGGCTGTGCCGACTGTGGGAGCAGGGGGAGGACACTGTTGTCATGTCCATGTTCTATCTGTCATCTACTGGTAGCTATTTATACTGCGCTTATCGCCGGGGTGGGATGAGCAGGGGGTAACAACGTGTGAGAGCCTCCGAGGCACGGAGCTGAAAAAAGAAAGATGCTGTTGGGTTTGAATGTGCCAGACTGAGCCTGGGAGGGAGCCGCTACCTGTCACAGCGTCTCTGCAGACCCACGGCCTTCCAGCCGCACTCAGAATCCCCGAAAAATCACAGCCTGCGCCGGCAAATTGCAAATCCCTCCAGGACTGAGCTCCAGGGCTTTAATAGCAGCATGTTTTATTCAGCCTGTTTCTCCTGTGCTCTGTGTTGTCCTTTATGTGTTTTCAATATTTAAAGCCTGTTTTTCATGACAATGTTTCTTCTGGCATTTCCACACAAGATTTCTCTTTTCCTGTGTCTCCTCATTCCAGAAAAGATGTGGTTTTGTGCACTGTTCTCCTACGGCTGTGAAATCTCTGGGTGTCCATTAAAATGAAAAGAGTGACAGAAAATTAAATTAGTTTTATTATCTATGGTAGCAGTTCTAGGAAAAAGATTGGAACTGTGTCTTTTTGGGCTGGGTAGCGCAGGGAGAGCCAGAGAGACAGACTTGGCCTCGCCTGGATTATTAATTTTTATTTTTCCTTAATTCTATCCCCTCAATCGATTTGTAAGGAGCCACCATTGCCTTTTATTGTTATAAACTAAGCAGTGTGGGAGGTTTCAAACAAACCCATTTAATTTTTTAATCCTCCACTTCCTCCATGGCATAACCATTCCCCAAACACTGAGGATTTGGTGCTACTGGTGATGGGAAATCAAAGACCATTTCTAAACAGAATAATTTCTCCAGACAGTCCTGCTGTTGACAAATCCAGTTAATACTACTACACAATTTTAGAGAACACAGAGAAATGTTACATCTACTCATTCACCTGCAGAATAACTTAGCACTGCATGTCAGCATTTAAAGGGGATTGTCTGTAATTAGGCTGCTATAAAATATAAGTATAGTGGTCACAGACAATAAAACCCAAGGAAGTATCTTTGCAGTGTCTGAGCACAGGCAGTTCCACATGACCATAATGATCTTTCACAGGAGACTCATATGGAAAAAGAACAATTTCTATGTGGATGTGTAAATGGATGTACACACAAACGCCCAGCTGCAGAGAGGGTCTATCAGTTGTATCAGTTATGTATCAGCTCTGGAGAAAATTGAACTTGGTCCAGGGACATTTAAAGGAATTATTTTTAACTGAAGATGATTACATCTGTGTCTGTGATCCCACAGGACACTGGGGTTTCTTTGTCTTCCTCTGGTTTTCCCTGGGGACTGTGCAGGAAAATGAACAAAGCAGAAGTGCAGAGATCTGTGGCTACTCTGGAGACAGAGGCAGCCTCGTGTATGGCATGAGAAAAGAGGACCAACATTCTTCTTTCCATCAGGAGTCCAAAGCTCCTTCATAAAGACAGACGAGCTACTGCTGCCAACATAGAGAACATCCTCTGGGGGCTTTGGGGTCACCCTGGATGCTGCTGCTGGCAGGTTACAGCCCCAGAGAGCTGTTCTGCCACAAGCACAGGGGCAGAACATCCCCTCTGCTTATTCCCTCTGAAACAGGACATGGAGGAGTGGGGAGTCCAAAACCATGGGAGCTCCAGGGCTCTTGGGATCCACAGCCAAGTGCCCAGCCCCTCCTGAGTGCCTGGTGCTCTCCTCTGCCTGCAGGGATGGTGGCCTGTGCCAGATTGGTGCTGTTGGTGCTCCATGGTCCCACTGGGGGCAGAGAGCCCTGGAGTGCTGCTCCTTGCACCAGAGGGGCCTGGCTGCAGCTCCTCAACAGCTCTCACGTCTGTCAGCTCGGGGTTTAATGGCCCTGCTCCCTGGAAAGATGAAATATATGGTTGGGCAATAAAAGAAAAGCTGGAAAGAAAGATTTATAATTTTCCCCTTAAGCCTGTCATTCATGTCATTAATATAGATGTCATTTAGGAGGGCAACAACTTTCTCTTCTTTTTTCTTCTTTCTTTTTCTTTTTGCTAAAAGCTTTGTGTATGTACCCACAGTCTGACAACCAAATGGGTCTGCCTTTCTTTTTTTCCCCTCCAGTATGTGGATTGCTTCTAATTCTGTCAGTCAAATGGAGCAGCAGTTTCGGGAGGGGAGTGATTAAGGCTCCCTCGGAATAAAGGGCTGCATGCTGTGCCTCTGCTATTCATCAGCGCTGGGGATGGAAGAGCAATTCCAAGCTCCTGAATAACAGGATTTTTTCAAACATACAAAACACACCTTAGAAATACTGTACCAGCAAAGCGCACAATCCCCAAGTGCCATGCTTATTTTCTGTTTATTCATGCTTTATTTTCACTTTTCACCACGTTCACCCTACTCAGCCCGAGTGCTGGCTCGGTGCTTGACTTCAGACTCCCCCAGCAAAGCACTTGGCAGTTCCTTAATTGTGTTTAACTCGATAAAACCAAACGATTTAAGCTTGTGCTTAAAGTAAAGCCTTTGTTGCATACTTTGTTAAAAGAATCTTCATTAAAAGATCTGAGTCCATGGTGTTGGTCATTTAGGGGGGGGCGAAAAATGCACAGTAGGCAATCCTGCAGTATTTCCCAAACCAGTGTCAATTTAACAAAATAGTTGTGTAAGGAAAAAACAATATTAAAAAGACCAAGTGTTTTTGAAGGTGTTTTTAAGCAAGCTGCCAGTTTGCAATTTCTTCCAGAATTATTTACAAGCGTTTAAAACCCACTTAAAATATTAAAAACCCCTTTTTATTTATAGTCAAACAGTATCTTTTATTCGACCTCAGATATTTTCTGCTTCCTTTTTGACTCCTCAAATATTTTTGACATTCATTTAAAGTTTCTCTGAAATGGAAATGCAGATGGGAAACCAAGCAGCTGGGGCTTACTGAGGAGTCAGGGAGTCTGTTGGAGGTAATGGATTCACAGTCCTCCAGATATCAGTCCAGCACCACTGGCGTAATACCCTCTTCTCCATGCAGTTAAGATGAAAAATACAGATGATAAATTGTACTCCTACATACCAAGGGATGGTGGGGGTCCTCAGAGACCGAGCGTTTGTTGAAATGCAAGATACTGCTTCTTGCTTCCCCACTCTGTTTTATGGTGTGGCAAATTTATTATGGAGATAATATTCAATGCCCACACTTTACTGAATTTAAATCGAGGAGAACTTATCCAGGTCAGGGTTTGGCTTTTTTTTTTTTTTTCTCAGCACTTTTAATGTCTGCAAACATCCTGCCTGTGTGAGTGCCTGTAGCAGCATGTCCCCTGTGTTTGCCAAGGTACAATGGAGGGAACACTTGGGTGCCACATGGTAAATGTTTCATGAAAAGAGTATCTAAAACCATCCGAGACTGTCTGCTCTGCACTCAAATGCAGGACATTATTTCATGATTCCCTGTGATCCCTTTGGCATTGTAATTCTAAACTGTGCAAAGAGAAGTGGATGAAGGTGGATTACAAATTCTAGGCCATATAAAGAACCTGTAATTATTTGTTAAACTGTTGTGTTTAGTCTCCTGTTCTGCTGTCTCCGGGCTGGGCTCTGCAGTGTTTTCCAGTTTAACTCCCTGACTGTTTTACTGGTGTATAAGGACAACATGTGCCTCCTCCTGCTTTCTCACAGGCCTGCAGATAAGATTTCTCCTTCAAATCCCAGGTGATGGCCTGAGAGTGTCTGCAGGCAGAGGATAACTGCCCGTGGGATACAAGCTCCAGTCCCACGCTGGGCTGATGGGACAATTTTTGACCTGCCAGCAGACATTTCTGTATGAGCACGATGTCTCCAGACATCTTCTCATGTTTTTTTTTTTTTCCTTTTGTTCTTGTTTCCCCTTAGACACAATTGAATTTGTTTTGCTTCAAGGTAGAATTTCCCCTAAAATGCAAAAAAAAGTATCTGCTTCTCTGTCCACCCTTCCTTTCCCAGACAAAGAGTCCCCTGCTTCATCTGGAGATGTGTGTGTATGTATCTATACCTACGTATGGATCTACCTACATGTATATTCTTTCTTACCCTGTTCCACCGTGATTTAAAATAGCAACCCTTTGCCAGTCTCTCCTCTCCCACCAGAGACAGGTAGGGTTATTTTGGAAGGTGCGAGGGTTGTTTGTTTTATTTTTTCTTTAAGTCACCAGAATGGTGTTAAATATAATTTCCATGAAATGCTCCAAACCCACTGCATTTGCCTGGGTGTATTGTTTTTCAGGCTCTCTCCCACCTCTAATCAGCTATGATTCGGCACAGTTGGCAGTCTCTGCTCAGCAAGCAGACTGTCTGAATCACAACTCAGCCCTAGAAAGGATGGTCTTTCTAGGTCAGGGCTAAATATACTGACTATGGGGGTGAGCATGGAAAAGTTCCCATTCCAGCTGCTATCCCGCACTGAGTCTGCAGGGATAAAACTCCCCACCTTGACAGCATATTGTGGGCCTTCATTCACCGGGATGTGCAAGGGGAAGAGGGAAAGTCCTGTGGAGTCCCTGCCCCACAGCAGTGAGGGCCTTTGGGTCCGTGGCATTCGGGAGCGGCTCAGAGCAGCCTGGCCATGGCTCTGAGCTGGATGGAAACAGGGAATTGGAGCAGTCCCTGTCACCCTGGCGTGCACTGGGCCCGGGTCTACACTTAACTTGCTCTTTCCTAGGACTCAGAGCTGGTGGGATCAGCAGGGCTGGGTTCCCCTCCTGTCTGTGCCTGCCAGGCCGGGCGCCCTGGGAGTGCGCTGCCTGCAGAATGCTGCTTGTTCTCCATCCTCAGGCAGGCAGGGACAGCTACCAGACCTTCCCCTGGTCTGAGGGACAGCTACCAGACCTTTCCCTGGTCTGAGGGACAGCTACCAGACCTTCCCCTGGTCTGAGGGACAGCTACCAGACCTTCCCCTGGTCTGAGGGACAGCTACCAGACCTTCCCCTGATCTGAGGGACAGCTACCAGACCTTCCCCTGGTCTGAGGGACAGCTACCAGACCTTCTCCTGGTCTGAGGGACAGCTACCAGACCTTCCCCTGGTCTGAGGGACAGCTACCACACCTTTCCCCGAGCTGAGGGACAGCTACCAGATCTTCCCCTGGTCTGAGGGACAGCTACCAGACCTTCCCCTGGTCTGAGGAACAGCTACCAGACCTTCCCCTGGTCTGAGGGACAGCTACCACACCTTCCCCTGGTCTGAGGGACAGCTACCAGACCTTCCCCTGATCTGAGGGACAGCTACCAGACCTTCCCCTGGTCTGAGGGACAGCTACCAGACCTTCCCCTGATCTGAGGGACAGCTACCAGACCTTCCCCTGGTCTGAGGGACACTTCCAGGATGGCCTCCTGGCAAGGAAAGCAAGCTCAGGCCACCCTGCTGTGCTGCAAAGGGGGAACGGGGACATCTCTGGGTGAGGATGCCCTGGAGCTCAGGGAGCAGCCAGGGCAGAGCAGGGAGAGCCCAGCGCTCTCCTCGGGGCTGATGATGGCACGGGGCCCTCAGAGGCACGGCAGCTGTGGAAACAGAGAGCTCACCACATCTCCCTCCAGCCGGGTCCAGCTACTCCTCCAGCCCAGGGCTGACACTTGGCAATTCGGCTGGAAAAATTAGAGCACAAATCCATGTGCTGTTTGAAGTCAGTAATGAAACAAACTCTCGTTTCCAGGAGTGGGACTGCATTTCCATTGGCCCCTTCCTATTAATTCTGTAATACCATCTTTCATTTTTATATAACACAACCAGCCTCCTGCAAGAGTTTTCTTTCCTTTTAGAAGATGAAGCTTCAAGATTGTTACAGTTGCTAGAGGCAACTATTCTGCAAAATCTTTTTATAAAATGTATTTATCTAATTAAAAATCTTTTAACAGCACCATGCCTGTAGGATCAAAAATCTCATTTATACTGTGCAGGACTGGAGCAAGTATTTGCTGCTTCTGTAGAGTCACAGATAAACAGGGACTGGAGGGGCAGAAAATGACTGCTCCAACCCAGCTAATCCTAATGCACCTTTTCCAATAAAAAAGTGGGCTCGAAGACCTCTCTGGTTTATTATTGGAAGAAAAGTAATGGGGAGGGGGGAGGAGTAAGCTTATAATGGAGTCAATTCAATGTAGTTGGCAACAAGAGTAGAACAGCCTTACATCAGTGACATTTTCCAGTGAAACAAACCTGTTGTACAGAGAACAATTTTTAATTAACTCTATATCTCATGTGTCGAGGAACGTGAGCAAACTTCTTTATGACTTTACTTTTGGCTGCAAAGTATATCCCAGTTTTTATTCTCCAAGAATAGATCCATGAGGTGAGTGGCAGGGAAGAGAGGGTTTCTAAATATGCATGTGAGACGGTACAAAGCGACTTTGCAGGCACTTTATTGATTTTATCTGCTTCTTTTTCATGAGGCAGAGCATTTATTAAACACTAAATGGTACTCAGAGAGTCTTTAAGAAGACATGGCTTGTTGAAGTTAGTGAGGAGTTTGGAGAAACCAAGTCCTTGTTGCTCAGCCTTAACAAGAGGAGCCCAGGCTGCCCAAGCTGGTGGCCAGGGTGGCCCTGTCATGGTGGCAGTGCCACTGACCCACCTTGGTGGCTCTTGTGGCTCTGGGAGTGGCCCAGGAGCTGCTGGTGGCCCAGGGTGGACATCCCTCTGCTCTCCTGTGCCCACTGCAGAGCCCGCTCTGGACTCTGACCTAATGAAGGGAGAAAAAAGCTTTTTCTTTGTGGTGGCATCACTGTGCCACGTGTCCTGGCTCTTCTCTGGTGGGGTGAGAATGGTCCCTGGTGAAATGGGACAAAGCTCAGGTGGGGGACACAGGAGGTGACTGTTTTCAGGTATTGGGTTGGCATGAGTGACTTCTCAGGGAAGTCAGGAAGAAACTGTAAGTGTCTGTGCCACGTCTGTGCCAGGCTGCAGCCACACAGGCTCAGTGTAATGTCTGGAGATGTTTCTCCAGAAACCAAAGCTAAAATGAAACACTTGCTCTGTGTAATTTTTTTTTAACCTATCCTAGCTCAAAATTACTTCTGCTTTTAATTAACTTACCCAATCAACACCATGAACCAGCCCCTGCCAGCTGCTGGCCTGTCTGGTTTGGCTGTGTTTCTCCGTGATGGTGAAGATGTGCTCAGAGCAGGGCAGAGACTTGCACTGGCTGCAGTCTGAACTGGTGTGAGACAAACAACCACAGAGAATGAGTGTAAAAAGCACATGAGCATCTCTTTGGCCTCGCCCATTTTTGATTCCAGGAACTTTGTTCAAAATAGATTGCTCTCAGGGCCACCAAAGGAGGTTGATGATTTCCAGCCAAGCTGAAAGAATGAGTATTTCATGGGGAGTTGAAAAGGAATTTAATAGAACTACCTATAAACCAATTGGTTTCACTTCTGGTCCCGAGGCTCACCAGAGATCAGGTGTTTCTCTCTGGGGGGATCCCTGCTTGGCCTGTACCCCATCACTGCTCCTTCCACTGATGTGCAGAGATCAGACACAGGAGTGGGGTGTTGAACAGCATAGATCATAGGGGAGCCGAATTTGTATGCTTTAGCACAAATTAGATTGCATTTCTAAAATCCTAATAAGCATAGAGATGGATCCAGAGGGATTGTTACAAACCAAAGCAGAATAATAAGCTCATCCAGAATTTAGCTAATGGACAAAAGGAGAGACAGTTCTCAAGTAATGGGCACATCAAATGAAGCAGAGAGCATCTCTCTAAGAAGAAATACGATCCTGTTCTGGGATGCTGGGGCCTGCAGTGGGACATGGAGGGACTTTGCAAATCGTGGCTGTGCTGAGGAGAGGAGCTGATGAGTGGGGAGCAGAGTCTTGTTCTTAAATATGAGAGTCGAGGAAGTACTTCAGGTATTGCTGAAAAATTGCTTTTAGGAGACCAAGTCCTTCATTGAAACTAATGGAGAATTTGTCATTGACTGCAGTGGGATCAGCACTAGACCTGTAACAAGAAAGTAATAATGGTCTTGTCTGAGAAATACAAAGAAGAAAAAAGGCAGCATTCAGAGCAGCCCAGAGCGTTCTGTGTGGCTCTAGGAACACTGTAGTTGGTGAATCATTTCTCTCTTAGATAGAGCATTTGTTCGGCTCCTGATTTATCTCCAAGCAAATTTAGACTACTCAAAATCGATTTGCTCGTTATAATTTTTCAATGCCTATGGGCAAACTCTTGGCTTCTGCTCTTCCCTATTGTTGTTCCTGCTGAGCATTGGTTGCCTGGCTCACGTGGGCCTGTGCTCCCTCCCTGCCTGAGTGACGAAATGTTATAAATAGAGGCTGGGGAAAATCACAGCACCCTGTGTTCCACAGGGGTGGGATTCATGGCTCAAAAGAGCTCTGTTACACTACTCTTACATGGTTAGCCCCAAAATTTTGATTCCCCTTTTTAGAGTCAGTTCAAAGCACCCATTCTTTAAAAGAACTGGGTGCACATGTTAACAGGCAATAAAGAAAACCAAAGCACATCAGGCAGCAGCTGAAGAGACCTTAAAAGGCTTCCCTGAGAGCCATTGAGCCAGGAACCTGCAAATATCCATTAATGAAAGTTATTTTGCTGATGCAGGTTTCTCACAATAATGTGATTAGGTTGGATTGCTGTTTGGAAGGAGGAGACCTAGGGAATATCCCTGCACATTATCCTGGGGATCCTTTTAAGGCAATACCAGCCCAGTGTCAGCACATTTTATGGACACTGCTGCAGCTCCTTTAGCTTCTTGCTGGATGGGATTCAAGCAGTAGCCTGGAGGGGATTTTACAGACCTCTGGCCTTTACTGTTGAAGCTGCTGCTTACCCAGGATCCTGTCCAAATTTTATTTAGATATTCCTATTTGGCCTCCCTGTTTAGAATTTTAATTACATTTGGCTGTTCCGCATCCCGTCAATCCAGTTTTGTGCTTCAGTGGGTGCTCCTCAGCACCGAGAATTCATTACCTGTGGGGGCACTGAAGGATCCTTCAGCCTTTATCACTTCCTCTGAAATTCGGGGGTTTGCAGCCCTGCCTGTCCCAGAAGAGCTTTCACAGGAGGTGTCCCACTGCAGGAGCAGATCTGCTGGTTTTAACCTGTGCAAGGAGCTCTGTTCAGCTGCAGGAGCAGCCCAGGCTGAGCTTAGCTCTGTTATCAGGAGATTCTGTGATTCTCTGTACAAGAAAGCTCCTGTTTCAAACTCACACAAGTGACACACAGGTTTGTCTCACGTCAGACTGAGCAGCTCATCTGATGTTGGGTTTAGCACTGAGCCTTTGTGCCTTCATTGGGAGCCTTTGTTCTTGCAGTACCTTACACCAAACACATTTTTTGGAAATGCTAAGAATTTGCATGATATTAAAATGCATGTTCCGCTGGGCTTTCCAGTTAATTCTCTTTTTTTTCTTTTTTCTTTTTTTTTTTCCTAACAAATAGGGCTCAGTTTTACCATTGTTCATTTTTTTTTCTTTTATTTAAGCAAAATTTCCAGCCATTCAGCGCCTCTGTTGAGATTTTTTTTTCATTACTTTATGGCAGATGAAAGTTAAGAGGTCCAATTACTAACATTTTATGATAGCACAGAATATTATTAAAGCACTTAAGAGGTTATTAACACCTTTTATGTACCTCATTATTTAAAAGCCTGCCATATTTAATCATTTTAGCACCATTAAATTGGCATTAACAACAACCCTATGACTTACACTCAGAAATGTCACCATTTGACAACACTAATGCAATAAAATATCTCACAGAAACCTGGAGGCACCAGGTGAACTATAAAAAAACACAAAAATTGGGCTTTTTCGTGGCTTCCAATCACAGAGAGCTGCAAGGAGAGCCATGGCAGTGCCCATGCTCACCCTGCTGGCAGTGCCAGCTCCAGAGAGCCGGGAGGGAGCTGGGGGAATGCGTGTGGCAGGAAAAGCTGGGCTTGGTGCAGGAGCCTCTGCAGTGGGTGAGGGACACGAGGGGCACTGAGAGCTCCCTGTGCAGAGAAGCAGGAGCAGCTCCTAGGCCAGTCCTCTCTGGAGTCCCATTGCCCAGCTCAGAGGAGTTCCCTGGGCAATGGGAGTCCTGGGAATCCTTTTGTGTCCCTGTGGGTGCTGGGGCACCTTTGCTGTGCCCATGCCACAGCACGGGCTCAGGATTAAAGGCCCTTAATTCCATGACTGTCACACTCCTCCCTGTGCCTGCTGATGGATGAGCACCTCTGGCAGGTGAGGGAACAGCAAGGCCCTTCATTCCCTGTCCTGCCAGGGCCCCTTGCTCCCAGGAGTTCCACATGTGCCATTCCCTCTTGAAGCTGTATAATTATTTCTGCTGTGACTCTCCCCTTGGATCCCTTTCCTTTCTTTCTTCCCCTCTCCCTGTGCTGGGGGGCTGACACACAGCCTGGTGGTTGGTGATTGCACACTCAGCATCTGCCTCTAGCCTCTGATTATCAAGGACAAAACCCAACAGCAGACTGGAACATCACGTTAATCAAGTCAGAAATATTATTTTTACAGCCTTCTGATTATTTCTAACAACCTGCTAAAAGCCAGTGGGACTGGGTGGGTCAGGAAAAGCTCTGGTGACATTGGGAGTGTTCCAGCCCCTGGAGTTTTTCCAGCTCCTGCAGTTTTCCGCTCACCAGCTGAAGGTTCAGTTCATGTGGGACTTTTCCACAGCAAAATATGGGATGAATTGTGTTTTCTCTGTAAGGTTTACAAATAAATCCCTTTCCCATAATCATTATTTTCATAGACAAGTGTTACTAATATATTTTGGCATTTTAAAGCACATCCTTGAATTTACCCTGGCAACTGCTGTACAGCTGAACACACAATCACGGAAATCTATTCCATTACTTTAGTAGTATTTGCATTCTTTGTGATGGTCTAACACTGAAAAAAATGAAAAAATTCCCCAAAGCCTCAAATTTAGAGCCATAAAAGGCCTCCTGAGTTATTTTTCAGATGTTGGCACTCAGACAAGTGACTGTGTCGAAAACCCCAACAGGTCTATGTACAAAACCATCTGCTGGAAGGCTGCCAGCAGCACTATCAGGATATTAGTTCAGCCTTTTGGGGAGGGTAAATGTCAGTGTTTGTAGCTGGGAAGGGTCGGGGCGATCGGTGTTAACGAGGCTGCCTGTCCACAGCCAAATCCCCCCTGCCTACGTGATCTGTGGGATCCTCCCTGTTTCCATTGCCCTTGAAGGGATGGATTAATATTCCAGCCCAGCCGCGCTTGGGTTTGGTTTGCTGTTTGTAATACATCGATGTCTGCAGCAGTTAAATGCTGGTAGGTCTTCGGGTCTGTTAAACAAATTATGGGAGCCTTTAAACATCATCGCACTGGGCTTCATCCCCCACAGGCAGATGCAGATCGCTCAGGTTCGAGTGGAGAGGAGGGAACAGGGCTTCCTGCCAATCCCCCTCTCCAGCAGAGCCAACTCCCTCGTTATCTGGGAAGGAGGGGGGGGTTAATTAGCATGCCTTGGTCTAGGGTCTAACAGCAGTGCCCCGGCCCTGAGGATAGAGCTGTGTCTTGTTTTCTCCCCCAGGTCTGGGTCTATCTCTGCAGGTGTCTCTGGTATCTCTGAAATTCCCTGGCCCTCCTTCCTCCAGCTCCCCCACCCTTTTCAAGGGTGTTTTTTTGTGTGTTTGTCTGTTTTAGCACCCTTCACTAGAAGTTCTGCCGTGGTGATGGAGCCAGGCCGTGTCCTTGGGACCTGGGCCATGGGATGCACCCCTGCAGGGCCCTGGGGAGAAAAGAGGCTGTGTCTGGCTGTGGGTCTGAGGTCTCCCTGCCCCAGCTGCTGCTGCCAGCTGGGGTGTTTGGCACAGGAGAGTCTCTGCAGGGCCAGCAGCAGCTCCCCTTGCCGTGGGCAGCGTGGGTCTGATGCTCCTGCCAGGGGCTGTGCCAGCAGAGTGAGTGATCAGCACGGGCAAGGAGTGGGCACCCAGGGGAAGAGCAGGTCTACATTTATATGTTATGCTATATAATGCTATTCTGAAGATGGCAAAGCCCAGATCCTGCCTATAGGAGCAAGTTTTATGTGTTACATCAATACAGTTGTAGCAACAGGTAACTACTGCATTCAGTGCTCTAGAACAGCTCCCATGTGGCTTTTCCTAGCAAGTCTTCACCACCAAAAGAGGTGTGACTTTTATTTTTTTTTCTTTATCGGCAGATAGCTAATAAAGGTAACTATTTCCCTGTAAAATCCAGGGGTGATGAGACTCCAGATCCAAAGGAAGTGTTGCTGGGTGAGAGTAGCCATGGGTCACTTGGCATTGGCCAAGGGAAATGGTTCAGTCCCTGTGGCTCGGACTCACTATTGCTCTTTACCTGCCGAGTTAACTTAAGAACCTGTCTCAGCACTTGCCCTGCTCATGCCTAGGAACTGCCCTGGAACATTCAGCCCAGCCTGCGTAGCCAGGCCAGCAGGAGTTTGTCCTTCCTTGGTTGAGGGGACCATCTCCTCAGCAAGCAGAGCTGGGCAGTCTGGCTGTGCTCTGCAGAGCATCACCAGCCCAGGCTGGTACAAACCCAGGATCATTTATCATCTGGGGCTGTGATGGATGAGGTGATACGAACTGGTGGCTTTGGTCCATTAGTGTTGGAACCAACTGATCTCCTTACTGGCAGCCTCAGCTGGAAAGACACTTGGTGCCCTGAGGCACCTTTCCCTCTTTGGAGAAGGCCTCTGTCCTTCAGGGGGGGGACTGTGAGCAATCAGCACAGTGACCCCTGAGATTTTGCTGCCTCTGCTTTCTGCAGCTCTTCCCTGCTCCGCCAGGGCACGGTGGATACTCCAATTCCTGCTGCGATGCCGAGTCAGCTCCCTGGGGACAGTGCCCGGGACCCCAGGCAGGTGAGGCAGATCCCACAGCTACTTTGCAGCCTGGGATTTGCGTGTCTGCAGAGCGGCTGCTTTGCAGCACCGAGTTATTTGCATTTGTGTGGTTTTTTTCTGCCCCAGATCCCACAGCGAGCTCTGCTCAGAGCTGCTGCCTCTCGCACGCAGCACAGCCCGGGCTGGCTCAACTCCTGCAGCTCACCTGGTGCTTGCCACAGATTCAGCAGTTCAAGTTAAAGTTAGCCCCGGCTTTTAAGGTCTATTCCAACCCATTTAACTCCTCGGCTTTGTGTGAAAAACAAATGGGAAATATAAAAGCTTACATCAGCTCCTGCAACTCGCAAAGTGAATGGGAAAGCTGCAAGAAATTTACAGTCAGAAAAAGAACTGTGTGTAAACTCTCACTTTGTTCAAAGACAGTTTATTATCAAAGGATAATTTTAGGTGACAGTTGTTGCTGGGGTATTTTGTGCTTTTTTTTTTTTTTAATTATTACTACATTTTAGTTATACTGCGTAATTCTTGAGCAGATACTCAAACAAGCGAGATTGGCTCATCATTCCTCTTTAATTCCACATCATGTCACTTTGGAAGGGAAATGGCTTGGTAAAAGCCAGAGAGTTCAGATACGATGCTGGCAGATCGTTATGAAATATTCACAAGACATTTAGTTTAACTTGGTGCTAATTGAACACTGACAGCACAAGTTACTCCTGCCTGCAGCAATAGTCTATCACGTTTAGGCAAGTGGCATTCCTTCCCCTTTGATGCTCTCCGAGATTGGAGGCTGTGAGGAGCACAGTTAACAACCAGTAAACACTCGGGGAGCAGCACTGGAGACGGATCCTGCACGGAGAATCCTCCAAAAAGTGCAGAGAGTTTATTTGCACAGGGGCTGTGATAAGGCTTCAACTCTGTCTGTGAAAATACTCAGTATTAAGTGAGGGGCGATGCTAAATTGATACGGATTTTTAAAAATATCTTCCTGAGTGAAGACATTTAAAAGCAAGACTATTTGCAGACTTCCTAATGTCACTTTTCTGAAGCCATAGCCCAAAGGGCCTCCCCTCCTTGCCTTTTGGGTTTCTCATCTTGAGGTGAGAAATTTCCAGGGCAGTTATAGCTACACTGGTGTAATTCTGTATTTTTCTATGGAGACGTGGCCTTGTTTATTTCTTTCCTCTTTATTTCTATAACTCAACATGCTGTTTACTGATATTTGTGAATTTGTTTCTTATTTGTCAGTTCAGCTTCCTTGTGGACATTTAAAAACAGGAATTTTCCTAGCATTTTAATTGTCTCTTATTCCAGAGCCAAGCAGAGTTTGAAGCAGAGTATCAATGCCATCATTTTAGTCATCAGCCATGATGTGTGGTCGAAATAGCTTGGATCAAAACTCGGTGCCCAGCTTTGCCCGAAACCCTCTGGCCATCCATGGCTTAGATGCAGTCGTCTGCCGTGGGTGCCCCGGTTTCCCAGCTCTGGAGAAAGGCCAAGTTGTTACTCAAGGGCTTTTCTCATCCTCCCATTTGGAGGAGTTGGCTGCAGACTCCTCCTGTGTGGCCAGCACAGGGGGTGCCCGGCAGGGATGTGCAGGAGCAGCTCCTCAGTAGGGACCCTGCTCCCCCTGCACTGCAATGCCCAGCACATTCTGTCACGCTCGGTGTAGCTGAAGGACTGAGTGACTTCCATGTGAAGCAATATATTAAAAAAAGTGACCCAGAACATTGGTAATCTACCAGGGGAAATGTCCCCATGTGCCTAATTCACCTGGCCCAGGGAGTTAAACTGGAGACGGAGTCACAGATGAGAAGGTGTTAATGAAACTGTCGCTGAATACTGAGGTGACAGTGGCTTCGATTTCAGGAATTCCTCCAGCAAATGGGGTGATGACTGAGCACTTGCTGGCTGTAGAAAGGCAGGCAGTAGTGCAGCCAGCATGACTGACCACAGGAGTAGTGATGTACAACTGGTAGTAACCATCTGAGAGCTCCAGCAGCTCGGAGTAAAGCCCTGCTGTTCCGTGCTTGTACAAATGCAGGGAAAATCAGCATCCCCTTCCCCACAGCCCTGATGGGAAGCTACAAATCGGTGTAAACAGCCAAGGAATAAGAGTTAAAATGTGAGGAACATTGCACAGGCAGCAGTCACAGCACGTGCTGGTGTTGAGGCTGTGTTTTCCCTTTTAAACAGAAATCGTTGGAAATGGGGAGTGCTAAGAAAGGATTTAAAGGAGGCATCTGTGACTTCTTTGAAGTTTGGGGTAGGGTGGAGGGTGAAGGAAGGTTTCTGAGCTGGACAGACTGGAAGCAGCAACTGGTGATTTATTGTTGGGGTGATCCCTACTCCACTTGCCTCCAGTGCCAGTCATGGTGAAAGAGGGATCACCCCAAAAGAGCTCCTGTCTGAGGTGGGGGACACCCAGCTGGGATTGCAGAGAGGAGGGACCAGGTGAATTTCAGCAACTAAGAAAAACATAATTTGATCAGCAGAAGGTTTTTCAGCCCAAGCAGACTCTGTATGTAAGCTGATGGCTGAGCTGAAAGCCATAGAAAGGGAGCTTTCCTGCATGTGAGTTTCACACAAGTTGGTTGATGGCTGTAGATAACGATCTGCTGGGAAAACACACCTTGTTTTCAACAAAAACATATTTTCAAAAGCCAAGGATGCAACACTGGACTAAAAGAGCTTCCAGACTTCCTTTCCATAGACCCCCCACGCTCAGACTGTTGAATATCACCCTCCCAGTGATATTGTCCTTGGGAGGGTTGAATAAACTTACAGTCCCCCTCTGCAGAGAAGCAGCAGCAGAAGGAGGGACATGAAATGTCCCATCCTCCCCAGAGTCCTGCTCCAACTGGCTTCCATAAGCATTGCTCCTCAGGAGGGAAAACAAATGAGGCTTTCAAAAGTGTTTTACTTAAATCATTTCATTCTGGGCTAGAGCAAGGCAAATAGACAGTGGGAGGACTTCACTGATAAAGTTTTTTGGGTTTTTTTTCAAAAGCTGAGAATACCAGAAGATAACACAACAGCAAATTAATGCATATTTTAAACCCTTGTAGCTAAACATTCCCTTTTGGGGCTGCGCCAGGTATCTCCTGGTGCCAGTGAAAATGGGATACAGATGTTCACTTGTTTGGATGGAGACACTGCAATAATTCATGCCTGCTACAAATGATCAGCTGCCTCGTGCTCACAAAAGAATACTCTGATCTTTTTGTCAGGAATAAGAAAACATATCCCTTGTACCTATATTAAGGGAAATAAGGCCTGTAAGAACTGTGAAATGTGTTTTTCAGTTTTCAAAATGTAATGTCTGTTGTAGCATTGCAGGCTGTGTTGGTAAAAGAGCAACCAGCACGATTCCAGTCCAAGGTGTCCTCAATGCAAGGGGAATGAGTTGGTGTCTGGGACAGGTACATGGAGCATTAAAATACCTCCTGTGAAATGTGTATTCACAGAGGAGCTTTGGGATGTTGTCCCTGAGACTTTTTCCTTTGTCTCCTTTTTTACAACTTCAGCTTTAAATATTTGCATCTTTTGGTAAGATGAATTTAGGTGGTTTTAACATGTTTTACCTCTGACTTTGAACTGGCTTGTGGTGAAAATAATCTCACTGAAGTCCACGGTAACAGTGCTCAGGAATGTGGTGTGTCTGTTTTAATGGACATGATGGAAAAGGGAGCTGGATACCCCAAAAAAAAACCCCAGGGATGTGAGGAGAAAGAGCTGAGCCCATCAGGCTGCAACACAACAGCGGGGCTGACACTCACCTTCTGCTTTTCCATGTACAGCAGAGAACTGCAAAACTGGCATCTGCCAGAAGGATTTGTTCCATCCCTGAATGCCTGCACCGCTGGTTTCCCCCCTGTGCTCTGTCAGGAGAGCTACAAACAGGTTCTCACCTGCTGCAAAGCTCGGCCTTGAAGGAATGCATGTGCAAATTTGGCAGGTAGGGATTGCTCTCTTCAAAATCAGACTCCACCTCTTGAAATAGGAGCTCTCTGCTTTCCCTGCCTGCTGTTCTATTTTTCACTTTCTTCTTGCAATGCCCATATTAAAATGAAGATTTTTATAACTTTTTTTTTTTTTTTTTTTAAATCTTCTTAATTCATTTTCATGGTGGGGCTGTAACCAAATCCAAACTGGCACTTCTGGGAATCCAGCCCTGATGTTGTATGAGGGTTTTAAAGGTGTGCACAGTTTTTTCTCTCACTCCCCCCAAATTTTTTTTTCTTGGTAATTTTTGTGATGTGGATTTGGACCTGACACAACTGGCATCATTCAGGATGTAATGACTTTTTCTCCTGGTTTATCTGGGAGGTGTTTAACCTTTTGCTCACCTTTCTCAAGTTGTAGGTTGACTTCTAATTGAAAAATCCCATTTAGAATCAAAACCCACGGAAAACTTTTGAATTCAGTGCACTTAAATGCAGTGCTTTATTTCCCTGGGGTTTTTTCAACTGTTTTTCTTGGCTTAATTGACTCACCAGATTTTTTTCCAATTTATTGAAAAGTTTTGGCATTCTGAAAGGGCATTTTTTGCAGGACTAACTGTTAACTGATTGTTTTTTCCTGTTACTGTTTACTGCATTGTAATTGTAGTTTTTCACATCAGTGCAGACCATGGACAACCCCAGCTGGGTGTATATATATATATGTGTATATATATATATCTATATATGTATATGCAGACTACTCAAAACTTTCCAAGGGAGTTGTGGATCCCTGGATAGCAAATTTCTCTCTCTAACAGCTGAATACCTTTTCTCATTTCTCTGTGGACTCCTCGAAGTCCTCAGCCCCCAGAAGTTCATGGAGCAGAGCTAAAAACTGTTTCAGGTTCATTCCCACTTGTTCACGGAATGTAGTAGCTCAGCCAAGACGTGCTGCCCCACTGGTGCTGCTTCACTGGAGCAAGTCACAGCCAGAAATAAAGGCAGGGTCTATTTTTTTCTTCTCTAAGTATGTTCAAAACATGAATTTCCATGAGTTTCCAACATAAGACCTATATCTGCATGGTAAGTAGAGTCACTTTCACTTGCAAATGAGGTTGGATCTGCTAAAAAATCTGCTAATTTGCAATAAAAATAGCATCCATCTTTGCTCTGCAAATATAGCCTCTTTGAAAACTGTCCCATTTTCAGAACTGCAGCAGCTTGTAGGATGGGAGAAAGGGGAAGGAGGAAATACCTTGCATTTGAAGTCACTGCGTATTTCTCCAGGACTATTTCACACACCTTTAGTCATTATGTTGCATTTTGTGTTGTCACATTAATTTTCACAGTAACAGACTGATATAAACAGTGTGACTGCACTGCAGAAGCAAGGGAAGCTGGATTGATTGGGAGGGAGAAGGATTTGTTCAGACATAAATATCTCCTGCCATATTGAGGGGAGTTAAAAAAAAATGGCCAGCCAAGAAATTGCTTTTTTGTAGGAACGTTCTGTTTCTCTCTTTTTCCTATTTTTTTTTTTTCCTTTTAATACATGCTTTAATGTGAGAGACCAGGAACAAGGGGAAAGCAAGTGGCTATTTAATGAGTCTGGGGGGCTGAATCCAGCTGCTCTTCCAGGGGATGAAACTGCAAGGAATGGGAGATGAAGGAAGGTGAAGGGGTGTGTGGAAGATGGTGTTAAATAAGGAGGCCTGGTCATGTAAGGTCTTGTTGGGGAAACTGCTGACTTTCTCACAGGTTAAATGCTTGCAGGAATTGCAGAGTCAGGCTCCTAGAAAATGAGGGCACACACCAAAAAATCAGCACCTCAGCACACAGCCAGGTGAGAACATCAGGTGCAGAGAGGAAAGCCAGTGCAATGCCTTTATCTCGATCTCCCTGCACCCCAGGAAGGATGCAGAGATTGCAGAGAGGAGCTGGTGTTGCTGTCCCTGCACAGCAGCACCTTCCTGGCCATCACCTTTATCCCCTAGGATGGAGTTGCTCAGTGCAGCTCTGTCCAGACTTTCAGGAAGCTGCTCTAGCACTCACATCTGCTGGCTTGGCAGTGCTGCTTTTGCTCTGCCACAGCCACTGGGATGACTTTGAGTGCAGGCTGGAAACATTCCCTGGGCTCCCATGGCTTTTCCTTTAAGGGAGGAGCTGAGAGATGCCTCAGCTTTGGAGCTGATTGAGTTCTCTGCTGGCACTTGTCACTCCTTGAGTATTCTGGGCTAGAGCTTGTGGTCTGGTGTAAGAAAATAAATTCGCCTCTGAGGAGGCTTGAAGAAAAGTCCCAGTATGTGATCAGAGGTTTTGCTATTGAGGATGGGAGCAGTTGCAGCTCTAGGAATGCCTTATTCCTCACACCTCTGCTGTGCTAAGGACAGCTGGGATGGGTTGCACCGTCCCTTGTGCAGCATCTGAGCCTTGAACCGAGGTTTCCACTTGATATGTCCAAGTTTCTGACACCAAAAGCCTTGGGTGGAAACTTGCTTATGTCTGGCTGGCTGGCAGCAGGCAAAACTCTGAAAGGAAGAACAGCTAATTGCATATTCATAATGGCACATACTTGAGAAAAGCCCTTAATTTCTGCTGTGGTGGATCTGGAAATTCCCCCCTGTCCGTGCTCAGCAACATCCACCCCCAGTCTCTGAAGAACATGGATCAAGCAGAGCTTTTTGGCCCTTTTCCTCTGAGAAAGAACCACTAATTTCTTCAGTTGGAGCAGATTATTTTTTTAACAAAAGAGCATGATACAGCTCTATACACCAGTTGGAAGCAACGTGATTTGTGTCATGAATACTAATATGCATTTGACGGTATCCTATAAATTCAACACGTTCTGAAGAGCATTAACAAGAGTTGTAGGAACCACACTTAAATTCTTCCCCTACTTTTTTGTCAATTAAAGGAAAAGGAAGCTAGTGAGAGTCTGTATTTGTATCCAAAACAAATATGGCTTGGGTCACGGCAAGACTTCTGCACGCCGTGCTAGACCTGGGTCTACAGCACATTCATTGATTTTCGTCTCCATGAATCACCCTAAAGCTATAGGCAACAAAAGCTGAAGCTATGTAGATGTGATTTCTAGTTCATTAGAAAGATTTTGTCTCTCTCATTTGCAGCACCCCTGCTGCTGCGTGTTCATTAGGAGAATGGAATGTATTCCAAATATTTCCTAGCTCTGGCAGGGCAGATGGTGGAAAGTAATTTTCCAAACTCTTCTGGAAAAGGGGGAAGGGGGTGGGGGGAGGGGGAAACACACCCAAATAACCCCAAGTCACCCCCTGCACGCCAGAAGAATTTGGTATTTCTGAGTGCAGACGTGCCGTACACTTTCTGTCTCTCTGGTTGTACAGTGCAGCGTGTCGGAGTGGTGGGAAGTGTGTATGAATGGGAATGTATCACATTACATGTGGGATGTTAGCAAGGCTGGGATTTTTTTTCACAGGAAACTGCATTTGCAAAGAGCACACAGCAACACGCAGTACCCTAAAAGATGTGTGTGAAGGAGTGAGCAAGATTCATTTCCCTAAATCTTCTGGGCAACCCAGTGCCTGAGGGAATCCCAGGGAGGGAGGACAGAGCCTGGGCCCCACTCCAGTTTCCCAGTCCAGTCCTGTGCAGAGGCGTGAGGCAAACTGGAAGCTTCTCAGACACCCCATCCCCGCTGGCCGGCGCGGGCAGAAGGATGTCCCAGCGCTCAGACAATGGTGGAGGAAGCGGCTCTGGCTGCATTTCCCTTCTGCTCCCTGGGGAGCCCGGAGAGCACACAAGCCAGGGCCAGATTTAGCTCTTGGATCCACATGAAACATCCCCGTGCCGGCTGCTCCCTTCCTCCGTGCTCGGGCCCTTGTCACGGGAGTGGAAGTGGCGCACACAAGGGGAACAGAGGGGCCGAGCCCATGTGCGGCAGCAGGGCCGGGAACACAAAGCGGGGGAAACAAAGAGCAGGGCTGTGTTTGCTGCCTTCCCGGGGCCATTCACTCCTGCTTGGAGCCTGTTTCCTCTTTTCAGGAGCCTCTTGACCTGCGGCTCCCTCTCCTCGGCAGGCAGACCCCAAAGCCCCGCGGCTGGATCCTAATGCCTCTTCAGATCAAACCAGCGAAACACTCGGAACACAGAGCCCGAGCTGTGTGTTTGCAGCCAGGTTTTAAGCTCCTTGGCACTGGCACCGGGGGTTCCTGTTTGTTTTCCAACTCCTGGGGACAGCAATGGTGCTCTTGAAGTCAATACAAACAAACCAAGAGAGGCTCCAGCCAGTGCAGCAGAGCTTATCCAAGTGCCGCCGTCCCTGGGACTGGGCTGTGCCCTTGCCCATGGAAGGTGTCTCCGGCGCTGATCTGGGCTGTCAGCTCAGGCCTGCACACCCCAAATCTCACACAAAAAACCTGGCAGAACACAGAACTTCCTCAAAAGAAGGGCACCAATTGACCCATCTGTGCCAAGACAGCCGACTTGGGAGGAAGGTGCTTTGCCAGCTGCTCTAAAACCCCATCAGATTTTCAAAGCTCGCTATCAGTGATGGATTTTCAAGCCCTCTCTTTCTCCAGAGGGTGAGATTTCTCTCTCATTGCAATGAGTGGGTGCAGGTGGAGGTGTTGGGGGCTCTCACTTGATTCATTTCACAGAATCACACAATGGTTTATGTTGGAAAAGGTCATCGAGTCCAGCCATTCCCACAGCACCGCCAAGGCCACCACTAAACCCTGTCCCTGAGCACCACATCTCCACGACTTTTACACCAAGCACGAGGCAGGAGACCCCTCTGAGCCCGTGTTCAGCTTTCAGGCAGCTCCATCCCACAGCATCCTCCCTCTCTGTAGTTAAGTCAGTGCCTGCACGTGGTGCGGGCCCTGCGGAAGCGGGGTGGGAAACGGATGCATCCCGGAGCCGCCGTGACCTTCAACCCCACTGCTCGGTCACCCAGCAGAAAAATCGGGAGCATTCCTTCCCAACAGCCCAGTGTGGTGCCCTGTGGGAGCTGCTTTTCCTCTCTGGCTGGCCAGAGCTTCCTCCAGCTTCCCCCAGCCGGGACTGTCCCCTCAGCTGAGATTCAGGGGTTTGTGTATCCCACATCCAACACCCGAACCTGTGTTTCCCACAGCCAGGCTGAGTTTTAAACTCCTCTCCATCAGCTATGGCCAGTGGTCTTCAGAGATGAGCAGGGGCTGTAATTGATTCATCAGGGCTCCTGTTAATTGGGCTTTGCTCAATTGTTGCAATATATTTCGTTCCTGATTATTACGCTCTGGAGCCACGGTTCCTTTAGGTGATTTACGCTGCAGCCTACGTATGTGTAAAAAATTTATTGCAATCGTGTTTTTAATTAAAATGCATGCGATAATACTAAAAGCAGAGAGGGGGAGGGAGGGAGGAGAACGCAGATTAAGTTTTTAATTGTTTTAATAGTGAGATTTGTTTCAGAGAGAACAGGGCATATTGGTTTCCTTGGAAACATTGGCGATGTATTAGCTGTATAAAATCTAGCATAAAAGATTTGAGAAAGTGAAGCCTTTAGGTTTTAACTGATGTTACAACTCTTTTCATTTGGAAAACCAGATTCACACAGACTCCTCAGAGTCCCAAAAAGGTGTCTTTTTTGTGTTTTCTCTTAAGCCTTAGAATTTATAATTTTGTAGATTATCGGAATCATTAGAAATCCAAAACTGCAATAACAACAAGAAAAAAAATGCTTCAACAATTCAATATCCCTGATTCATACGATTTAATTAGATGTGCCTGTAAGTTCTCTTTGTGCCAAACAGTACCAGGCTCAGGCAAGACTCCACGTGATTTGAGAAAGAAGTGCAAAAAATTTGGCTTTTTTAAATGCTCCAGCAAAACCAGAAATTCTTGGTAATGGGCAGGGGGTGATGTTTTATATACATCCTGTGTTCAGTTATTTTATTGTACATCACCTGAAGGTACAGCATACAATGCACAGAAAGTTTCACACTCAGAGAATCAGAGGCTGCTGATGATGATCTGGCCTCACACAAAGTCTTCAAGGCCTCTGTTTTTCCTGGCTTATGTTTTAGGAACCAGAGAACCCCTGGAGAGCCTCATCCCCAGAGACAGCACGTCAGGTTTGGGGCTACAACACTCCAAGGCACTACAGGAGGACAAATGTACATTTTAAGGATGTTCTCATCTGAAGTTAAAACACTTTCTTTTCATTCTCTTTGAAAAGCAGGCTCTCAATTTATCCATTTTGTCTGTTAGTAAGGGAGGATTCAGCTCTCTGCAGCCGAGTGGGACTGAAACAACCAATTTTAATATCTGTGATTCACCTCTGAGCCCAAACTGTGATGATACAGTGCATCTGGGGATCAAATACTGCAGAAACGCTCTCTTTGAAACAAACGGGGGGGTGGAAATAGACTGCAGATAAAGTACCAGATGTAGGATTTTGGACCATCAGAGAAGAGAATGGATGGCTTGGTTTTAGCATGTAAGACTAATCACTGAGTTGAAATCATTTCAGCAGCTGAGTAAATAGACTTATGGAAAAGACATTTATTGGGAGCATTTGTGCTCCAGGATCCTCCCTCTTTCCAAGCCCTCCCGTTTGTTTGCTTTTCTATCTCTTTGGTGCCGAAGCCTCCCCGCTCGCAGGTTTACGAGGCAGCGGTGACGGTGCCGGCCGTGCCCTGTGCGGGCAGAGGGGTCTGAGCTCGCCACCGTGCCCGGGGCCCGGGGCAGCACCGGCATCGCACCCGGAGCTCGTGTCCCGCTGCTTCCCCCGCTCCGAGCCACTGCCAGCAGCGGCTCCCGGCTCGGACAGCCCCGGTTCGGACAGCCCCGGTGATGTCCCGGCTCGGACAGCCCGGTGATGTCCCGGCTCGGACAGCCCGGTGATGTCCCGGCTCGGACAGCCCCGGTGATGTCCCGGCTCGGACAGCCCCGGTCATGTCCCGGCTCGGACAGCCCCGGCTCGGACAGCCCCGGTGATGTCCCGGCTCGGACAGCCCCGGTGATGTCCCGGCTCGGACAGCCCCGGCTCGGACAGCCCCGGTCATGTCCCGGCTCGGACAGCCCCGGCTCGGACAGCCCCGGTGATGTCCCGGCTCGGACAGCCCCGGCTCGGACAGCCCCGGTGATGTCCGAGGGCTATCCCGGAGCGGCACGGGGAGGATATGGAATGAGTAAAGCCTGAAGGAAAGCTGAGTTTAAGCGGGCGCGATCCAGGCAGGCTCGGCCTGCACAGGGAATGGGGGATTCCATGGCGCAGCCTGTCTGTCCGTCCTGCCTGGCCCGAGCCAGCGGATGCAGACAGACCCTGCCTGTCCCTCTGTCCTGCCCAGCCTGAGCCCTGCCGCTGCGGGCAGAGCCCCGGCTGTCTGTCCGTCCGTCCGTCTGTCCGTCCGTGCGCGGCGGCGGTGCCCAGCTCAGGGCAGGGCACGGTCACCGCCCGGCACGGCGCGGAGGCGATGCCGTACGTCCGTGCCGGTTCATGACCGGGGCAGGAAGCGCTGGCAGCGCCGCGGGTGCCGTGACACACCCAGGGCACGCTCCCCGTGCGGCGCCGGGGGTCGGGGCAGCCCCGCCCGCTCCCGGCGCGGTCCCTTTAAGGCGGCGGCGCGGGAAGGCGCGCGCGGCGCCTTTGTCACGGCCCCGGGTCACGGCGCGGTCACGGCCCCGCCCCACGTGGCGCCGCCGCCCGCATGGCCGCGCGCGCCACGCCCCCCGCGCCGATTGGCTGCCTCGAGCCCCGCGGCCGCGGCCGCCGCTCCTGATTGGCTGAGCCCGCGCGTCCCGTGGCGGCGGGGGCGGGGCAGCGGCTGCCCGTGACACCGGGGCCATCTGGGGCTGCCCCGCGGCCTCCGCGGCGCTTAAAGGGGCCGCGCTGCGTTCTGGGCCGGGATCTCCGTGCGGGACCGAGGGCGCGTTCCTGGGGACACCCTTATGGTACCCCACGAGTGATGCTGGTGGCGGGAGGAGGGCTTGGGCTCGCCCTGTGCTGGCGCTGAATGGCGACTCAAGGCATTTTTAGAACCTCCTCCTCCTCCTCCTCCTCTTCCTCTTCCCCACAGAGGCTCGGGGAGGCTCCGGGAGCGGCTCCCGAGCTGCTGCCGGTGCTGGGCCGGGGCAGCGAGCGGGGCCTGCCCAGCCACGAGTGTCCGGGCAGAAAAACGCGGGGCAGAGCCTGGGTGTGTGTGAGCTCACCTTTCCTGCAAGGAACAAAAGCACCGAAGCGCTGCAGTCGTGTTTTGGCAAACACGAGCACATCCGTGCAGCGTTTTTGCATGGGAGTGCACTGGGTGGGTGTAGGTGAGCATCAAACAAGGACGGCTCACTCCATGAGCTGTTTGCAGCTTCCAAAACAATGCTGAGAGAGGTTCCGAGCTGCCTTCCAGCATCACTCAAGTGCCTCCTCGGATGAGCCTGAAGTATTCCCTCGGCTGGGGCAGAGCTCAGGGTCACCTTTTGTTTGCTTTCCAAAGCGCCATTCCCCTCTCCAAGATGCCTATTGTTCCCTCAAGAAAAGCCAGGGATTATTTTATGTTTCTGCAGTTAAAAGTGTTCCCTCAGCGCTGTTTTATTTCACGCGTGCCATCCCGGTTTCTCTAGCACAAGGCAATGAAATGTGCTCAGGCGGGGAGCTGTGAATTCCCAGGGTTATGTATCTCCTACCAGTGCCTCAATAAAATGTAAAGGTAGGGTGGAGTGATATCGGAGTTATATCAGGCCCCAAATGAGACAGAATGGGTTGGAATAACATTCTGGTGGCTTCAGTGAAAATTTTCATTACAAACAAATACTCACTGACTTTTTATCCCTCCTGGATGAGAACAGAGCCTCCTAAGTGGAACCCTTAACTAAAGCTGCTGAGCATCCATGAGCATCCATGAGCATCCATGAGCATCCAATTGTTCTCCTCTGTGGCAGCAGAGATCCTCTTCTAATTGTTGAGGAGAAAACCTGAGTTTCTGGTACCAAGCAGTTAAAAAAATAAACTTAAATTGAGAGGTTAGTCACCAGAAAGTTGAAACCATGTCTGGGATTGTTAGAAATAAGGCTTGCTTGAAAATAAATATAGAATTATTCACCATGGTAACTATTGCCCTATTGCGTTAGTGCGTATCGATTTAACATTAATCCAGAGACTAATGCTGTGAAATATTTGGACTCTTTAATGGACAACTGTTTAGTTAACAAAGCTTTGGGGAGTTGTGGAGTTTTTTTTGTTTTGGTTTTCCTTAGGTTGTCCTGAACACGATTTGACTCTTAAGGTTACTTATTTCCCAGATGGATCTTGCTTTTCCATTACGTTTTATGAATTTATCCTTAGTGCTGCACTATTATGATCTAAGTGATGCTGGAGTGTTGCAGTGAGGAGTAAAAGGAAAGATTTAAATGTGACTGCATAGGCAAATGCCTGACTTCTGGTCTGGCACTGAGCAAAATTACGTTACAATCCCAGACTAGCCAGAGCAGGCTGATGTGCCCATGTCCTTCAGCTTTTCCAAGGATCCCAGATGATCTCAGAATTCCTGTGTGTCCCTTTCCCTGGCTGCAGAGCCTGAGGCCTAGGGAGCAGCCTTGGCTCTCCCTGAAATTTTATGGCAAACCCAGGAAGCGAAGGGAGATCTCACAGTTCCAGACTCATCCTGGAGCCGTCTGAGGTGTCTCCAGGGAAAACATAAAAAAGAAGTGGAAAAAAGCTGATCAGTGACAGAATACAGGAGCCAAAATCAACAACAGTGTGTTCTGAAAGTGTCCCACAGATGAGCAGCACTCGTTGCTGGGACAGAAGGTCTGACAAATGCATTGGGCTGGAGGCTGGATGGTGTCATTACAAAGAACAGGGTGAAGCATTTAAGTTAGCTGATGTACTTTTAATTTTTACAAGCCCATCTGGGATGACTTTAATTATTTGTTCTTAAATCATGGTGGAAAAATGCTGATTATTCTTAAAGCCACGTGAGTCGCTCAGATGAAATGGGGATGGTGGTAAACAGAGCATTTTTAAACCAGCATCGACTTGCAAACAGTTACTTTTTTCTTTATTTTTAAAGAAGGTTAGGAAGATGTGTGAACTTGCAGCAGCCTGCACCTGAAACGGGAGCCTTTATCCACCAAAGCGTTGGGAACTTGTAAAAACTCCCCCTAGAAGAAGCTGATTCACGGGGTGAGGGCGGTCCCCCGCTGGAGCTGCCTCTCCCACAGCTCTGGTGCATCCTGGGCACCGGGTTCTGGCCGTGTCCTTGCTCAGGCCACCCCATCTCCTGTCCCCGTGCCCAGGGGTGATGCCTTCTGAAAGGCAAAGCCATGCTTGTTGCAGCAGAGACTGCAGAGAAGGACCCTCCACTCAAGGAACTGACCTGCCTGGGAAGAATAATCCATTACTTAGAGCTCATTTACTCTCCTGAGTCTGTTTAAGGGTGTCCCAACTGTCTTAAAATCCCAGAATTGTGAATCAAACGTGATCTGTGGCCACATCCAGGCACCTGATGAGCTCGGAGGGCTCAGCAGCGGTGGCAGGGCTGGTGCTGCCAGCTGGGATCTCACATGACACGGGGACACGTGCACTCTTCACCTGGACTTGTTTATGGCAGTGCTATGTGTTTTAAGTGCAAAGGATGGTAGTTGCAAGCTGGTAGGCTCAGATAAGCTTCCAGCCACTTTTTCTGGCCAGTCAAGCAAGGTCCTTTGGAAAAGCGTCGCTAATATTCAACTGCAAAGTGTTTTTAACATAATATAAAGATATATTTTCAGATAAATAATAATAAAAGTGGATTGATTGATAAAGCATATCTGAATTGGAATTTGTCCCGGGTTTTGACCGTGTGTGTGCCTGGCTTTAACTTTTTTGATGGCCTTTCCGGGTCTGGTAGGCTCCTGCCTGCCCCAGGCCCATGTCCCTGTAACAGGGGTAATGTTTCTTCACATTTTCACAAAGCAGTTTTAAAAATCTGACTGCCACAAAATAAATTGAGCCCCTGGAAATAAGCGGAAGGAATCAGGATTACCCCTCCTGCATTACTGATGAGGAAACTGAGGCAGGGAACAAAATATAGAATAGGATTGGAAATGCTTTATCTCCAGTTCTAGCACAGATTTTTTTTCAGGTAACTGTCCCTAATCTCCCTGCACACCAACCCCCACCTCTGGTGCCACCCTGGCACCTCTGCCTGCCTTAGGGAATGGCACTTGTTGGATAATTCACGTCTGCCCAGTGCTGGGAAGCACAAACTTCTCGAAGCTCTTTTCTATCCAAGCCACACGATCCTCTTCCGTGTTTCCTTTGGATTAGTAATTGTTGGGAGTTACCATCTGTCGAGTGGCAAAGAGTAAAAGATTAAACAACCTGGCAATTCCTTGTCGTTTCTCTCCAGGCATTTTCACAGGACTGAATGAGGCTGCAGAAGCATAGGTGGGTATTTAACATTAGTTTATAGTAGTCATTTAGAAATAAATTCCTTTTCTGGGGAGGGAAATAGAGGTTAAACCTTACCAGTGAGTGCCACTGTCTCTGACCCAAATTTTGAAACCATCCATCTCCTGTGATTGCTTCAGCTTTGTAGGAATAGGATTTCTGCATATTGGTCACCTATCCCCACCTCAGCATCTCTGGGGTGCACAGGCCCAGCTGGGGACTCCTCAGATACTCCCAAATCCTAAATCAGAGCTATCAACAGTTGTGGGAAAATGTGCTTTCTTAGAAGATAACTGAAGCTGCCTTTATCTCCCAGTGACAGGATTCACCAAGTATTATAGCAGCTACTTCGCAACACTGTAGTTAAGCTTGTTTCAGCATTTTCATTATAAACCTTTGTTTTCACAGGTTTATTTCCCAGGAAAAAAAAAAATCTGTCTTGACTAAAGCTTGGCACACTGAGCCCTCAGGGAAGAGATGATGTTTTTTTCCTTTTACCTGTCTTGCAGTGAATGGGGTCACTCCATTTTACAGCGTGTGCTTTGAAACAAAAGTGGGAATGTGTCTGGAATAGTTCCTGAGCTCTGAGCATCACCATAGGCACTACCATGGGAGCTAGTGGCAGAATTTTCACTGAGCTCAGCCATGGCCAGACTGGCCATTACAGGTTTATCCCCCACATTTCTTTTCCAGTCTTTCCCATTTTTCTGTCTGAAATGCTGCACTGGGGACTGGCTGTGTGAAGTGAGGCTGAAGCCCTGTGGCTCAGTGCTTTGGGGCCGGGGCTGAAGGGGGTCCCCACAGCTGGGTGGGTGTTCTGGGGTGAGCCTGACTTTCGGGTGGTTTTCCATCAGGATGCACAAATCCAGGTGCTTTTGGAGCTGATCTGCAAAATCTCTGCCAGGTCCTGGTGGAGGCTGGGAGGTGGGGGTGCCACTGGATGCACCTGGGTGAGCTCTGTGCAGGTCGTACTTTAAAGATCCACCGTGGGTGGGTGCACGACTATGACTGGAGCATCTCTTATGAGGAACAGCTGAGAGAGTTGGGCTCGTTCAGCCTCGAGAAGGGATGGCTGAGAGGGGACCTCATCAACGTGTCTAAATATCTAAAGGAAGGGTGCCAAGAGGATGGACCAGGCTCTGCTCGGTGGTGCTGAGCAATAGGACAAGAGGCTACAAAACGGATGGCCAGGAATTTCCACCAGAACATGAAGAAGAACTTCATTCCTGTGCAGGTGAACGAGCGCAGAACAGATTGCCCAGAGGAGTCTCCATCACTGGAGATATTCCAGAGCCGCCTGGACACAATCCTGTGCCCTGCGCTCTGGAATGACCCTGCTTGAGCAGGGAGGTGGGACACCAGCCGGACACCACGGTGTTTCCTTCCAGTCCCGAGGAACTGGAACAGTCCCGCAGCCCACGGGCGCTGCCGCCGCCCCTCCTGGGCGCATCCCGGGGGGGCCGCACGGGCGCTCCCGCAGCCTCGGTCCCGGCGGCGGCGCGGGGAAGGGAAGAAGGGAAGAAGGGAAGGGAAGGGAAGGGAAGGGAAGGGAAGGGAAGGGAAGGGAAGGGAAGGGAAGGGAAGGGCAGTCCCCGTCTGGCGCTGACGTCACGGTCCCGCCCGCGGCGGCGGCGGCGCGGCCGCGTCCCCGTGGCCGTGAATGAGCGCGGGGGGCGGGAGCGGAGCGGAGCGGGAGCGGGCGGGCCGCGCTCCCACCGCGCTCCCACCGCGCCGCGCCCCACAAAAGTGCGGGGCTGCCGCGGCCGGGCCCAGCGCCGCCGCTTCCCGGGCCGGAGGGGCGCGGAGCAGCCGCGGGGCCGAGCGGAGCCGCTGCCGGGGGCGCTGCGCCGCGCCGGGTTTTTTATTTCCAATTTCTGATCGCAGCTGCATTTCCCTCCCTCCGCCCCCCCGCGCCGAGGAGGAGCCCCGGCTTTATGTGGTGCTGCCCGGGGAGCGCTCGGCGGCCGGGAAGTTCTTTGTGTCGCCGTCGCCTTCCTTTTTTTTTTTTTTTTTCCCCCTTTTTTTCTTTTTTTTTTTTTTTTTGTGTGTGTGTGTTTAAATGTATAACTTCATGGGGCTGAACAGCACGGCCGTAGCTATTCAGCCCAATGTGTCCTGCACATGCAACTGCAAAAGGTCTTTGTTCCAGAGCATGGAGATCAGTAAGTACCCGTCCTGCTGCTCCCGGGGAGGGTGCGGGAGGTGCCCGGGGTGCGGGAGTGCCCGGCGGCCCCGCCGCGGGCGGGGAACTTCCGCGGGGGCTCCGGCGGCGCCCGGGACCCTTGGCTGCGATGCGCTTTCCCGGAGTGGTTTTTCCTCCCCCCTCCGAGCGAGCCCCGGTCTCTCATCTGTTGCAGCCGGGATGTCGCTGCGGGTGTGACACGGCGCGGGCCGGGCTGCCGGAGCTGCCCGGGATCAGCCTCCGCTCCCCGCCGGCACCGGGGCTCGGCTCCCCGCTCTTGGCCGCCGCGGCTCCATCACCGCCCGCGTCTCGCCCCTTCCCGGCGATGCCCTCCTGGTGCCTCTGCCCCGCGCCTTCCCCTCCTGCCGGGGTGATGCTGGGGGGTCCCCGAGCTTTGTCCGGGGCTCTGCACTACCCCCGTGTGAATCGCCCTCGCCTCGGTACCGGGGGGGCACCGCCGTCCGGACACCCGAGTAGCGTTTGTATTTGGGAACCTGTTCCCCCAGTCTCCAGCCCCTCTGGGGTTTTTGTTCCGAAGGGCGATTTGGGTTTTTTCATTAATATTTTTCAACCCTCGCAGAGTAGCAGTGAGGGCAGTGCCTGACCTAAATATCCGCCACTTCTCTATGTGCTCCTTTCCTTCTTGGAAATGAAGTGCACGGAGGTGAGAGAGAAGGAATATTACTGCTGAGGGGAGAGGAACGAGTTGGGCTCTTTGGCAGTTTTGAGCAAATGGTATTTTCTGTAAAGGGAAGGTTTTCAAGGCATCCCAGACCGGGCGGGTTGTCAGGATCGTACCCTGCTTAGCACCGTGTTCAGTGCCGTGAAATCCAAGCCCTGCACAGACTAATGCAAAATGGCCCAAAAGGAAAACTTGGGAAAGAGTCCGGATTTTGCATATATTCCTGGCACTGCGACGGGGCAGGCTGGCGCTCGGTGCGTGCAGGGAGAGCCAGCTGAGCTGTGCCTGTTTCTGCTAGCACAGGATCTGCCCCGTTACCTCCAGCGGGGCTGCAGAGCATCTGTCCCTTGGTATTTTGGATGGCTTTTGTCCAGTGTCGTCTGCCTTCTCCTTCTCCAGTTTCACCGTTGTTTAATTCAGGTGTCTGAGTCCCGGAGAAGGTCTGCAGACATTTGTATACCGGGTACTAAAATGTGTTCATTCTGAATTTTAGCATAAACCATACGCTTTGTACTGTATGCACTTTTAATCTTGATTTAATCTCATTCGTGTTCAGACAAAACTAAGCTGGATTTGCCTGATTTTATTAACACTACCGGTACTGAATAGACCATTATTCTTCCCTGACTTTAACAGGCCGGGCTAGATGTGCATACCAATAGCAGTGTATAAATAATGAAGATACAGTTCTTTTTTGTGTCAGCCAGTTGCTGAACATAAACTGTGTCCCACAGAATCCCAAGGATGAGAGAGTTTACTTTGTGTCTGATCAAGGCTCATGGTTATGATAAAAGTTGTGAATTAAAATGTGTAATGTCTTTTGAAGAAAAAGCTTCTATTCCAGTCTAACTCTTGGCATGAGGTTTTGTTGGAACAACTCAGGCTTTTAATTTCACTCCTTGACTTTTTAGAAATAGCATAGTTTATAATTTTTTCCCCTGACTTTTTCAGCATATGAAAGACTTGGTAAGAGGCAGGTGCTACGTATGGACTGGGGGCTTGTGAGAGACTGGGAACAGTGAATTACATCGGAGGAGACCTTGCCTGGATTCGGATGGGTGCTGTGGGAGCCTCGTGCCTGATGCTTCCGAGGTCCTTCCCTGACTTGTCCCCTGCCCTCTGTCAGCTCTGGGGTCCTGATACTCTGGTGCTGAGTTCCCATTAGCTCCTGGGAGCCTTGGACTGAGCTCCCTTCCTGCTGCCCTTCCTTATTTCATGTTGGTGTAGGTTTCTTATCACCAGTGTTATTATTTATTTCCTGCTGATGGCGGGCAGCCTTCGCTCACCTCTGTGCTACAGGAGAGCTTTGGTGGCACTGCAGGGTTGTTACCTGATCGCTTCCTCCACCTGGCTCCAGTGGAAAGGGCAGAGCTTAGCCTCCCTGAGATAAATTCATTCTACAGCATTTTTCCTCCTCCAGTCGCTCGATTTTTGTGTGTCTTTCTGATACGACTTTGAGGGAACCTCAGAGCAGCTACCACCAGATGCTCCTTCATTTTTCAGCCAAAATTTTCAGTTACCAGGCAGGAACGCTTCAGCAGAGTGGCACATGGAGGAACATGCAAACTCCTCTGATTTATAACCATCTAAATAGGTTAACTGTCCAGTCGATGCCCAAACCCCTTTTCCTCGCAGGCTTTATTCCGTATGGCGGCTGCGGCGCTGCGGTGGAGGAAGCAGCTGGTTTCTGTGTGTGGCGCTCCCAGATTAGGATTATAAAAGGGCTTTTTGGGGGCGGGGGTGCGAGTCTCGCCCGCCGCCGGGCTGGAGTGCCAATATGCCGGGCGGTGCTGAGCAGCCAGACGTCTGCAGCAGTGGGCTCTAATCGCCTCGGCTGGGTGAAGGAGGTCAGGGGTGACCGGCGTGGCGGAAGAGGCTGTAAATAACTAATTATTTGGCGTGGGGAGTGCAGTGAGGCGCTGTGGCTGCCTCCCCACCGGGCACCGGCACCTGCCCGCTCCGGCCATCCCGCGGGCACGGCTGCCCGAGGGTGCGGGTGCCAAGGCGGGGATCCCGTGGGCACCTGGGCATCTCTGAGGGAGGTGTGAGGGCAGCTCTCTCCGTGGCTCTCGGCAGAGGCTTTGCTCATGCAGACACTTTGGTGGTGCAGGAATGTTGTCTGAGGCGTTTGGGATTTTTGGGAGGCGTCCTCGCATCTCCCAGGAGTCGAGGCTGATCCCCCTGACTGCAGCGCTGTGTCCGACTGGGCTGAGCGAACCGTGGGAGTGGGTTCCTGTCCAAGCCAAGACTTCTAGGTTTTCACATTCTTTGGTTTAATAACAAACCAAATGCATATGGCTCAACCAGGGATCGTGTCTCCTTTCCACTTTCACACTGCTTTTCTGATAAATGCTTTTCTTTCCTGACACTCTGTCATCGGCAGTTATGGCTTATTCCAGGGCAGAGTGGGTAAGAACCACGTGCTTCTTTATTCCCCCCACAAAGTTTTCCTCATGGAGGAAAGCCAGAGCTGCTCCCAGTGTTTCAGCAAACCCAAAAGTGCTTGCACAGAGGATGCTCAGTTTGTGGCATCTCAGTTTGACCTCAGCCAAACCGGAGAGTTCCCTGTGTCTGCCTCTGGCTGTGTGTCTGTGACAGGCTCTGCTTTTTGCTGAGATCAGCGTCCCAAGGTATGATCCTGGAGGAGCAGAGCACGGGTGGCTTTTGCGTGTGGTGGCCCAGGAGGTGTCTGTGTGTGCCCTTGGCCATCCCAGGAGACTCAGACACTCTGCAGTCCCAGCCCCACAGGTCCCATGTCTCATACCCAAGGAAAGGCCTGATTCCCTCAGCCTGGACAGCACAGGGGTCTTTATTAAAATTACAGTTTATTTTGTGCCCTCAGGTAGTGGTTTTAATCTTCGTGTTTTATAATGGATGTTGAATGGGAGAATGAAAAGACACAGAGGCGGAAATGCAAGGAAAATAGTCAAACTTTGTGTTTTTTTCCTGTGGGTGAACACCTGGATTGTGCCGTGCTGCACAGCGGGACCGGCACACGGCACCAGAGGTGATCCTGTATAATCAGAGGTGATCATTTATAATGCAAAGTGGAGGCAAGACATGGTTCATTCTTCCTTTTCTGTCATTGTCAGGGTGTTTTCAGAGGAGGGTGTTTGCTGCAGTAAGTCCTGTTACCTTCTGCCATGGAGGCCTCCCCCACTCCCTGAATGTTTGCCTTCGTTTGTTCAGTAGTGTGTTTTCAGATCCTGGTTGTGAGAGGACCAGCACTGGAGGGTGTGTGGGGAACAGCAACCATATTCTTTTCTTTAAAGCCAGGAATTGCCAAGGTGGGGTCTGGGATCACCTCTAAATTTTTTGGGATATTGCATTGCTACCACTGCTTCCTTTGCGAATGGAGTGAAGAGCACCTACAAACACATGTTCTTACTTTTATTTGCTGTTGCTCACCAAATATACTAATAATTTTAGATTTCCCAGGCTGAAGTTGATGGTTTGATAGATCCAGTTTTAGAATGAATTTGTAAACCTAAATTACAAGTGGAGAGACATAAGGAGACCTTTCCAAGGGAAGTACCAAACTACATGGTGTCACTAATAGAGGGTAATTACAACCCAGCTCCTTTCCTGAGTAACTCATTGCACAGTCATGTCTGTCCGTGTTGTTTCATTCAGGTAGCAGCAGCCGTCAGAATTTGCTAAGCCTAATTAGTGAAAAAAAAAAGGTCATTTATTTGCAGTGGTGTCTCATGTGAAAACTGCCAACCAGTTTGCTTCCTGGAGGGAGATCCCGTACTGGTGTGTGGTTTGTCTTATCAGATCCCTCCCGTTCTCTGATACACTGTGCATCTGCTCCTGGCAGGCTTCATCAAAGTGCTAAAGCCTGGCTGGAGAGCTCAGGAGGAGAGAGGTACAAGGGCCACTTCGCTGCAATTAAGTGGAAACTTGGTTCACGCCATGAGCACACTCCCAGACGTCCATAAGGCACAGGAATCATTGATGTCGACGGGGATGTTTTTATGCAGTGTTCTTCCTGTCTGTGTGGCTGAATTGCTGGGTGATTATTTTATAACTATTTTGGCAGAAGGTAGGTCACTCAGGCAGGTCCCAAACGCAGCACAGACCTGCTCCGTCTGCGAGCGGCGCAGCTGAGTCCGGCACAGGGAGGCTCAGGGAGGAATTCTGTGGCAGCAGGATCTGACCCCCCATCTCTCCATCTTCCAGAACTGATCAGTGGCTGCTGTGCTGCTGCTTCCTTGCTGCAGGGAATGCAGTAATTGTAGTCTGGGAGCTCCTCCAGGAGTGATGGGTGAGTGTGGGGTGCAGTGGAGCGGGGCAAGGGCGATCCCAGTGCTGAGCGTGGAACTCAGGTTCCAGCTCCCTGAGTGCCAGCACCTGGATCCTGCACACTCAGTGCTGAGAGCTGGAGAGACCCTGCACACAAGCAGCACCAAGGGCTGACAAGTTTTAATCCTTGAGGAGGTCTGAGGGTACTGTGTGTGCATGCACACAGGCATAAACACATCCGTGGAACTCAATTTAGTAATACAGGAAAGTGGCTCCAAATGAACTGGTTAATGAAGTAGTTGCTAACCAGAGGAAGGAGTTGTGGGGTTTGGGCTTTTTTGATTGGTTTTTTTTGTTGTTTTTTTAAAGCAGATAAATTTCAGCTGTAAGAATTTATCATTCAAATCAGTGGATTTGGGGAGCTATTGAGAGTTAAGAGAGCTTTGATGATTTGGCAAGGAATACAGCTTCTAAGGCAGTACTTTGATCTGCATTTTAAATGCTTCTTTGTAATGACAGTTTCACAATTTCTTTTCTCATTTTGAGTCAGTTTTGCAGAGGTATGTTTTGAGAGAAAATAGTAACAGCACACATTATTCTTGTTGGCTTTGGAGCCAGCTAGAACTTGTAGTTCATCCCAGATCTTTTGGCTACCATGGTAAATTTATGATTGCACCAAAAAGGAAATTAGTAAAGATGTTAAATATTATCAAAGCTTTGCAAATCTTTTGAAATCTCTCCGGTATGAAAACTAAACTTGCATTAGCATTTCTGCTGCGGTGTGTTGAACAGTGTTTATCCAAGCATCCACCTAATGCTGCAGGTTCCTGATTTAGCTTTTCTTTTCTTTCTGAAGGACATGCTACTGTTTAGCACATCCATCCTTTTAGTCTTGCATTGAAGACCTGAAACCTTGGCTCTAGTGACTCCAGTTTTCTAAAGACAATCCTACTGGGAGCCTTTTTCCTTTCTTTCTATCTACAGCACCTTCTCAGGTATATCTAACTATTGTTGGAGGGAGAAGGTTGTTGTTGCCTGCATGTTCTTATACAAGAGCGCTTGTTGCATTAATTTATGTGGTATGGAGAGGGGTAAGAATTGGGAATGTTTACTAAGGTTTTAATTTAAATTTTGCATAGCATCTTGAATCCAAATTGGGGAGGGATTTATGCCTCTCATTGGGAATCAGCAGCCTCAAGCACGAGAACAAATAAGCAGGTTTTCCCAGATCAGTTTAGAGCTGTGTGGCAGCGCTTCTGGTGCTGGTTTTGGCCTCTCCTGAGCTGTGGCTCTGAGCTGTACCAGGCTGGCAGCTCTCTGCTTGTGCAGCAGGTGTGTAAAAGAGGGCACACATTTCATTTGCAAGGTAAATTCGCCCAGGAAGTTGGGCCTTCAGTACATGCAAAGGGTACTGGTAGGCTGGAGATAAATAGTGCTGTGGGTACATTTAACTTGCATCCCTCCCAAACTGTCAGTGACTGTGCTCAGTGGGGCGTTATCCCTGTTTTTGGATCTCTCTGGTACAGGGTGCTGATTTGGAGCGTGTGGCCCTGAGACTTGTCAGTCATCCATCCCACTCAGAGATGGTACAGCCAGGGCACTGTCTGTGCTCAGGCTCAGGTTGTCTTCAAGTCCACCTTCACTTTTAGATTTTTTTGACTAAATGCCACTTTTTCACTGCATACAGCGAGGTAACAGTGCTAAGGTTGTAATCCATCAGTGTCCCCTTTTTCTCCAGGTAGTCAGACTTCCCATTTCTCACTGACACAGGACTAGGCTAATGCTCCATTTAGAATAGGGTGTGTTTTTCACTGTGTGTGGTGTGTGTTAGCGTGTCCCAGACTGTGGTGTTACGTAAAGACACCTTGCACATCTTTGGAAACTTGCCTCACAAGTTGTCAGTGTTGGTGGATGTCCACAGTGCTTTCAAGTGGTTCACACATTTGTGTTTGGTGTGTTCAGTCTCACACATCTCTTTAATAAAATGCCTCAAACTGGGCAATTTTTCACTTGCAGTATGTGTTCAAAAACGTGCAGTTAGAAAGGCAAGTGCTTTTGCACATGGCAGTTCTCTGAACCATTCACAAGACCCTGCTGATGCCTGCAGAGCTGAGGGATTGTGCCTGTGATGGTTTGTGCTCTTCAGCAGGTGCAACAGGATTTCCCACATTTGCAAACTTGGCCCAAGCAACCCAGCAAAGCAGAATTTAGCCTTGGCGAATGAAAACTGATTAACCCCCAGGCTTGGAGCGTACCAAGGATGAAAAAAGTTACTGGCACAAAAATCAAGGCTACTTTTTCAAAGAATATGTGCAAGACATGGCTTGGGGATTTTTTTCCATCTCTTCATTCTGTCCAATATGTAAAGTAGCTGGTTTGTTACTCTAACCCCCTACAAATGATTGTCAGTAATAATTCTGTAAAACTGTGAATCAACTCTGCATGACTTTGTGCAAATAGACTGAGTAATTTCTTTGTTCTTTTCTTCTTACTTTGTAATTGGAGTCTGTAAAAGCCCAAAGGTTTGGTCTTGTGGAAAGCATGATTCATTTATTGGTGTCTGTGCCGACTAGTTATCTTTCAGTAATTCCAGAGTGCTGCTACAAGCCAAGAGTGATTCATACATGGCTAAGTGCACAAACAAATGGGGTCATGGCCATCTGCAGAAACTTTTCTAATCTATTTATGGTATCGGAGAAAGAAGTGGGTGTATTAAGGATGATGGAATAGGTGTCAATTACATTAGTGACTATAACCGGTTAAGTAACGCTCACCATTACTCAAAACCACATCTGCTCCTTGCTAAAGATCACAACAGCAGGTCCTGTTTAAATGTTAACGCAGGTCTGATACGAGAGATGGATTGAGTGTCTAGCCTGCCTCCTGAGGAGCTCGCCATCCTCACAGCTCTTCTGCCTTCCTTGAGATTCAGACAGGGATCAGGAACTTGCACTGGGGATATTTGTAGTGGCAAAGTCCAACTCTGCTGTTGCAGGCCTTGGTCGCTGTAAGCTTCACACACAGAAATTGGCCTTACACTTAACTTGTGTTGATGATGAGGGTAGGGATTGTCATTGGCACATGAGGCAGAACGGCTGGGCGACATCTCACAGTGGTGGTCAGGTGGTCAGTTTTCCTTCCAAATGCATCTTCAGTGGTTTAAAACCTTGAGGGAAGATGACCAGCATTTTACAAGGTGGCATTTCTCTCCTCCCGTCCCTTTTCACTAATTGTGAGAACTAATTTTCCCTTTGTAACTCTGCTAACAAAACAGCCCTGGCTGCAGCTGTGTCAGAATTGTTTCCTTCAGGTTTTAGGCTTTTGCTTTGTGGGAGGCCATTTGCTCCTGCCCTGCTCAGGAGTGGAGGAGCCGGGCCCAGGGCTGGAGCTGGTTGTGAGGGGGAGAGAGTTTGAGACCAGCAATAGGAAATAGCAGGGCAAGAAGCACTCCAGAGGCCTGTGGCTGAGGGTCTCTGGTGGGCTCCCTCTGGACTCCTGACTGCCAGAGCCTGCCTGCTCGTCTGCCTCGCACACTGCAGCTGCTTTTGCACCTGAGATGTGTGTATCCAACAAGATCTTGACCTTCCAGAGCATGGAGTGGTCTCACAGTGGGTTAGAAACATCCCGTGTCTGCAGGATGGATGAGTGTTACTCATGATGAGGTTTGGAAGTGGCCTTGGCCTCGTCTCCCCGAGCCCTGGGAGACCTGTACAGTCACTGCTCAGTTTGACTTCAGAGGACTTTGAGTAGAACACGGGGCTCACAGACTTCAATTTCTGTAAACTGAACTTAAGCGTCAGCACTGGCCAAAAATATGGAAGAATTTGGCAACATGTCGTTGTTGTCCTTTCACTGATGTTTTGAGCTCTGTGTTTGGCTGCACCCTCGCTGCACGTGCTCCCACGGAGGGAGACGAGGCCTGGCTGACACCCTGAGCTCTCTGCGGACGGGGAAGTGACCCAGACTTTTGCCCAAAGGACTGATGAGTCTCTCCTGATGTCTGAGCAGCTTTCTTCTCCTGCCCTTGCTTTACTTAAGTCAACAGATTGTGTAAGCCACATGCGAGATTTACCTGCAGGGCAAGTGGGAGAGAAGCAGTGCCATTTGGATGAATTCCCAAGAGACATCTAACCGCTGAGCGTTCAGACTCACATTTCCAAGCCTGAGTCCTACAGCAGCCCTGAATCTGCTCGTCGCCTCTTCCCTCCGTGGCTTTGGCTGCCGAGGACGAGTCCCAGGGAATTTGCAGGCTGTGGCCGCTGGCTGGCAGCTCCCCTGCGGGCTGGGCTCTGTGCTGAGCAAGCTTGGAAATTCTCCCCCTTAGTGGTTTCTGTTTAATGTTATGATTAATGTCGTTATTTCTTACGAAAACAAAAGATCCCCCCAAAGCAGAGCGGAGCCCCGCGCCTCCCACACCCTCCCGCGCCGTTTCCCACGGTGCTGAGGGTACGTGGGGCTGACTCTTGGAGCCCTTCACGGGGTGAAACCCACAGCTCAGCCGCTGGAATTACCCAGGGTTGGGCTTGTCCTTGGTGCCTGTTCCAGGCCTGAAACCAGGCTGGATTTCCTCGTGCTCTTCGCAGGTACTTGTGCAATGAGAGTCAGTGGTTGTCGGTGTCCCCTGCGCTGGCTTGGCTGCAAGGGCTCGGCTTCACTGAGGGCAGATGTCTCAGCTGCTTTCCTGGAGGAGCAAGTCCTGCTCTTTTCTGTGTTGTTTTCATTATTTCCACCGTTATTCCACCTTATCAAGGGTGGTCTCTTGGCTTCAATACCTCAGAACAGCATACGCAGATTAGGCTGTTAGGCACTGGGCTCTGAAAGTACCTTGTCCTGCTAGGTGCTCTCTTTAGGACACCGAAGAAACAACATGATTGATGGGCACTTGCTTCACACAATTCAGGGAAAAATTATCTTAAATTGCAATTATTTCCCACGTAATAAGCAGGAATCTCATTTTTGTTGTTACACTTACATTACTGCAATGGGAGTTTCCTTGAACGGGAAGATGTGTTTTCGAATTCAGCGTTTCCCTCTCCAACTGCTCAGACACACACAAGGTGTGTAACACTTAATGATACTGATCACTGGTGTGTAATGCAATCAGGGTTTATGTTTCTCTAGTGTGACTTAGTCATAGCAGTATATAGACACTGCACCTTCCTCAGCTTTTTCTGGGAATGCAGGTGCTGGCTGTCCTGTCAGCTGATGTGCCAGAGATGGGCTCAAAAACCAGGAAAGGAGGCAGAGGTCTGTGATGAGGGTCCTGTGCGAGGTGCAGAACAAACTGCAGGGTTACAGACATATTGTATCCTGCTGATAGCTTTTAATCCTCATCGTTCTCATGGGTTTTCTTGATAAATACACTTCTCAACCTCCACTGAGTTGCCGTCCAGGCCCGAATTGTAAGGAACAATAAACATAATGGACCAACTCAATTTAATAGATTTTGCTATGAGCTCTTTATTAGTGCAGCTTTTTTAAAAAGAAGGAAAAAGAGATGACTGCATTTATTTACTTGAAGTGCAGAAAGCAGCTCTTTAAAACCCGAGGGAAGCGTGCCCGAGTGGGCTCAGTTCAGCTGGTGGTTGTGGAATGAGGGAAGGATCCCTCCTGCTGCGCAGCCTGCGGAATGCCGGCCGGTCTGGAGTGGGTTAACACTGTGTGCAGATGTTCAGGAATTCCTCTTTTGACTTGACCGTGGGGTTTTGCTGCTCTTCAGAGCACAAGTGCACTCCAGTCGCAGCAGGTTCATGGGTTTGGAGATGCCTTTCATCCTCTCCTGTTCTTGCTGCGTGCTCGGGAAGGGATCACGCCGTATCTTGCAGCCATGTGTCTTCCTTGGTTGCGTTTCTGGAGATCTGCAGGCCACACAAAGCATCCATTAAATTAAGCAAAATGGCCTTTAGAAAGCTACATTTCAAGTGGAAGAAATGCTTTATGTAACGTAGGGGTATGTGAGGGGACCTAAATACAAGCTTAAATTGGCTGTTACGAAAATAGGTATAATTGGGTTTTTGCACAGTGATTTTACAGCTTCTGAGTTTAATGTCCTGGTGAAATCCTACATCCAGTCCACGTGCAGCCGAGGAGATGGGGGGTTGAGGAGCCCGAGTAATGGGATGTGTTCTAGGAACAGCCTTGCCCTCGATTGCGAAACTGGCCGTACCTGTCATTTGCTGAGGCTCTGCTGTGTCTGAGGGGTGTCTGGAGCAGTGATTCCCTCTCACCCGTGTTTGCCCTTGGATCTCTCCCCTCAGCTGCCCCGTGCCAGGGGAAGGGGCATCTCTGACCGTGGCTGGAACTGCTTGCAGGTGAAAAATGCGGCTGTACCCTCCTAACTGGGCACGTGCCAAGAGCTGCAGCTTTGTTTTCCAGCCAGATCAATGCAGTTCGTTTAAGTCGTTGGGTAATTTAGTAGCTGGAGGCACTTCTGTGGGCTTGGCGTGAGAGCGACTGCTTCACTTCCCCCCTTGGGAAGGCTGGGAAGGGTTTCCCTCGGAACCCAGGCTTCCCCAGCTGCATCCAGACACAGGTGATGCTGTGGGGTCGTTGTCCAGCTGTTCTGGGATCAGGAGCCCGAGGAAGTGGAGGATATCACATTTTGACCTCGCATCCTCATATTAATCCCAATGGTTTTTCCTGTTTTAATATTTAAAGCCTTTCCGTTCTTCTCTCTGGAGAGACAAAGTATTGGCTCTCCTGGGTAAAGATTGACACATCCTCCTTTGGAAATCTTGTCCCAAAGCAGGTTTTCTTAATAGAAATCAAGGCACCTTTGAATCTGGTTGGCAGGAATTGGAGGAATAATTTTTTTATTTGGTCTGTCTTCAACCAGTTAGGCCTGAAAGCTGGTTTCCTTTCTAGCCTGCTAAAGGTCCTGCAAGGATGAAAAAAATCTGTTGTTTTCCTTGGAGTCTCTTAGCAAAGGCATGGGAGGAAGGCCTGGCAGTGTGAGACAGGGTGGAAAAAGCTGAGATAGTATTTGCTGCTTCTTTGAAACTATCCATTTTTAGTTGTCTAAACAGCGTTTCAAAGAAAATCTCTGCTCTTCTCTATCTTCTTCCAGCATTATAATTCTATATAATCACTTTTCTTTCTCTGAAAGAATAGAGCGTGATTTTTTTTTTTTTTTTTGCAGAAGGAAGAAGGGATAAATTCCAGATGTTGCTGGGATACACTTTTTGCCTCTGTTTAATGTTTAGTGGCTTCAGTAAATATGCTGCAAGAGGTGGGGCTGGTGTTTTTATTCCAGGACAAATCATCTACAACAAATCCCATCTGCCTACAGGAGGAGAACATATCTTGGGTGTGACCTGGTGGGCTTGGAGCCTTCTGCCGTGCAGAAAGGCAACAGAGACTGAGGCTGGCCCAGGTGCTCCTTTGGGGTCTTTGCCCTTGGTCACTCATGGTCTTCACGCTGCCCTTCCCATGCCACCACCGAGCTCGGGCTCTGTGAGTGTGGGGTTGGATCCCTGGCACTGAACTGGCACAGGGCATTTTTGGGAGCAGCTCTGCCCTGCAGGCAGCCCTGGGTGGGTGAGGGCTGTCCCATCCTCCATGCTGTCCCACGTGGGATGCTTTGTTTAGAGGGACTCTCCCATCAAGCCAGGCTTTTTTTGGTGCTGGTCTTGCAGCCCCACAAAGAACATCCATGTGCCCTGCACCAGAGTGGGGCTGGACCCAGGAGCTGGGCTCTGCAGACAGGCAGCTCTTTTCCCTCCTTTCCCAGCAAAGACTCTCCTTTTTGGTGCATGCCATGCTTGTCCCTGCTTTGCAGCCTTGCAGGCTGAAGCAGCAGTGATTTCCCAGCATGTGTTGCACAGAGGCGTTGTGGGACCAACACGGCAGCTCCGTTCCCTGTTTCATGTTTTCACCTGTTTAGGCGAAGTACATCCCTGCTTTGTTGGCAGCCTGTTGGGTTGCACAAACAGTGTAAGACAAAACCACGAGCAGGTGTTGGTCCAGCCAGGGTAATTACTGGTTCCATGCTGCTGCTGGTAGGCAGAGAGCCTGAGCCACCCTTCCCATGGAGCTGTCTGGCAGCACTGCGGCTGCAGAAGGGCTCCGGGCACGGCTCAGCCGCTCCCTGGATCTCTTCCCTGCTGCCGATTGCATAAAGAAAGTTTATGCATATAAGGAGGGAGGGAGGAGAGCTGAGGGTGGCTCTGGTCAGGTTTAAAGCACAGACTTTATGTGCCAGTGTTCATTTGCATTTAAAAAGTTGGCAAATGCGTGGCTGAACCTAAAGGGCAGATGTGAGGATGGGAGAGACAGGCATGCTAAGAGGGAGGGGAGAAGAAGCGTCCCAAAATCTTGCCTGACTTCAGAGGGTTCAGGCTGGCTTCTCCCACATATCCCGACCATTGCCAAACATCTTGGATGAGACATGATGGGGACAATGTGCCCACATGTGCACAGGGTGTCACGCTGCATCGCCTGGGCTGTGGAGCAGGGAGGGGAGAGACATTGCTTTCTACCCTTTTGGAAATTCAGCCAGAGAAAAGCTGATCCTGATCCAGCCAGCTGCATGCACAGGCTCTCCTTTCCTCAACCCTTAAATTTCCTTTGGACTCCCACCCTTTTGGGTCTCCCAAGCCATTTTGGAATCCACTTTTTCTCAGACTCTACATTTTACTTTTGGGACTCCCACCCTTTTTGGCCTTCAGTCTTCTTTTGGCCTTTCACTCCCTTCCAGCCTCCCACCCCTTTCCAGGCTCTGTGCAGTGAGCTGGCTGAGCGGGAGGAGGAGGAGGAGGTCCAAGCTTGTTGCCACACGTTTGTGTGTGTTTGGCTCGGCAGGATTCCTTTTTTTCCTTTCCTGTCACGCTCGGTGTTGGTGCCCGTTCCAGTGGGGTGGTGTTGGTGGTGCACATGGGCCTGGAGGCTCTCAGCTGCCCGTGTGCATTCAGGTGACACCTCATGTTTGCAGGGCCACTTTTGAACACCTGCTTGTGAAGCATCTAAATCAGCTTGACTTGGCATCAGTGAGCCCAGCCTGTGACCCCTCGTTATTTAGCTGCTGCCGTAATTTACAGCAGCTCTCTGATCCTAAATCTTTTCCTGGGTTGAAAAAGTTGCTTATCTCTGTCCTCCCAGGTACATGGAAAGAAACTTTTTGAAGCTTTATTTGAGAGCAGTGATGTGCTGATGTATTCCCTTGAGCCTCCCAGCCTGCTGTCCTGCTGCAGAGGCAGGAGCAGTGTGAGGAGCAGGCGGTGTGTCCATGGCCCCAGCGTGGCACGTCTGGCAGTGACAGCCTCCCTTGCTCTGGGGTTAAAGGCCACTTTTATAGGCCAGTAGGACTCCTTCCGATCAGACTGTACTAATTAGTACCAATTAACCATTATCAGGGACAGACAGTTCTTACAGGCATCATAAAAGAGTCCTGTGTGCACGTGTTTCTCTGGTGAGCCTCCTGCAGGATGCAGAGCTCCCACCCAGCCCACAGTGTCTCAGCTTGCCAGGCCCTGGGGAGGATCCATGTCCTATAATCCCTTCAGTGTTGCAGGTAGTCACACACTGATGGGTGAGGGAGAAGTCATGAGTTGTCTTTTATTGCAAACTTTTTGCTGCTTTGTTCTCCTCACTTGAAAACACATCTGCTGGGCATTGCTCCTGGGGTGTTGTGCAAGATTTTTTTGTGGCTCTTCCTCTTCAGCACTCCACAACCACTGCCCCCGCTCTGGGCATGGGGTGTCAGGAGACCCTGAGCTTTCCCCACGCTCAGCAGCACGTGGGGCTCAGCTCTGTGTGATTGCAGAGGAGACAGAATGTGATAAATAGTCCACCAGTGCCTTGAAGTGCAGAGCACTGCCCAGGGCCATGGACAGGCAGTCTGGCACTGCTGGATGTGGCAGGGAGGTCTCTGGGGTGGGCTGAGTGATCCCAGAAGCTTCACAAACCTCTGCAGAACTTTGGCATTGCCATCAGGCAAGGTCAGGAGCGCAGCCCTGGGGAAGCAGGGGAGAGAGGAACGGGACCTCGAGAGACTGTCTGGTGTGGGAAAAGCACGTGGGGTCATTAACTAGGAGTGGTGGCACCCCTGGCACTGCTGGCCCTGCAGAGGTGGTAGGTGGGAGCAGGTGTCTGCTGGCCACGGGGGAGCTGTGCCAGGACGAGTCCCCAGGAGGGGAGCTGGGGTGTGTGTGCAGCCGCTCGGAGGTGGCTCCCATCACTGACGGATCCTTTCTGTTTTTCTTTCAAATGTCTCCAGGCACTGAATGTTTAGGTCGCACCTTTCCAGGTAAACTGGGTAAGTGAAGTATTTCAAGAGTTGCCAAGATCTAATTACGAAGGCTGATTGCATGATTGCAGCTGCTGTACCGTAAACACCCCGGTTGCTGCTCCACGGAACGGGTGGGACATTGCCTGGCCCCGAGAGCAGCAGGTACCTGCTCTCTGCTGCAGAGGGGGATGCAGTGGTGTCTTCAGAGGCTGACTCTGCAAACCTGCTGTTTTTTATCTATCCATATCTGGCTGCACTTTGGTAATCCTGGATGGGATTTTTTTTTCTTCTGCTGTCCAATGTAGAAGCATATTCAAAAGCTGAGTGTCATTTTAAGCAGCAGCACTTTTCCATGTGCTGCTACTCTGGCAAACTGATGAGCAGCATTACATTGAGGAAAGAGACTTTCACTCTATTTTATGAAAGTAGTTGACATCCTGAACCTTTTTAAGCCATGGGATGTGGGACTTCTGCTGAGTATGGCAGAGATGCTCATGTTCAGCACAGACAAAACCAGGTGTTGGAAGCCCTGCTAAAGCAGGCTCCTGGATTTGAGCTGAACCTGTTTGCAAAAGAGCCTTTAAAAACACTGTTATAATGTTTGTGGGTCTGTCTCTCAGTTTAGAATCAAGTTTATGGCAGTACCCCAAAAGTAAGGTGTCTTTGCTCAACTGTGGTGTTGCAAGCCTGCTGGGGAAGAACCAGCTAAATAAAATGTTAGCAAGGGGTGAATAAATTATTTTAATAAATGGCAAATCAATTGCTATAGAGCCTGTGAAGTCAATAGAGCTTATGACCTTGGCTTATAACCATACTCAAATCCTTAACGTGCTTATAATGCCTACAAATCATTCATTAGGCTTTTATCAAACATCAATTAGTAAAAGTCATAATCTAAAATAAGAGGGGAAAAAAAGGAATTATTTCAGTTCCTTTACTTCGAGCCTGGTGGCACAATTTGGTTGCACAGCAGGATAGTCCTTGCTTATGCAAAAAAGCTGTAAGACACCCCTGGTCCCCCGGCAGCGTTACCGTGGTGCAGACATCAGGCAGGGAACGCGGGAGCCCAGGGCTGGGATCAGCCCCGGAGCTGGGACACCCACACCAGCCCGTAGGGAAACTGTCCTGCAGCCTCAATGGTTTATTTACGTTTATTTTGTATTAATGCCTTGAGATCGCAGCGGATGAGGCGGGCAGAGGGAGCCCCGGTGTCCCCGTGCTCGGGGCCATTTCACTCCAGCAAGAGGTGTTTGGCTGTCGCTCCACGGCTGTAAAACTCGCACCTGGTTTCTTGTGCTGTGATTTGGGAAAGTGTGTGAGCGAGGATGTGTTCGAGCCGTGCTGCTCTTCCTGCTTTCCCTGGTCTTCCCATTTTGTGTGTGTTTGTGCCTCGGGGAGGGAGGCAGAGATGCAAGTGAAAACATGCGGTTTTCTTAGAATATAAATAACAGAAAATTAAGTATAATTTTTGTTTGTTGTAGAGTCATTCCCTGCAGTCTCCAGTTGTTTGCTCCTTTGCCGCACTCCTGTACTCCTCGGGTTTTTTTTTTTCATCTTCCCAGATGGATACTGTTTGGAGTGTGCTGCAGGACACTTCAGTGATCTTGCTGCGGGGTTAATTGTGCGCCCAGCGAAGAGCTGCGCTTGCAGACATCAGTGCATGCCCGGGCTTCTGAAAGCCCGGCCTGCCAGACGGGGCTGCCTCTATCAGACGGCTTTTTGCCTCGCCTTTGTTGTCTGGGTCCTTGTCTGCAGCTCCAGCCTGGGCCGGCATTCCCAGACATCGCCACCTCCACCATCCTCCCGGAGCGTCCTGGTGCTGCTCGCAGAGCCCCAGGGGGAGATGCCCGTGCCCATCCCTGTGCCACCTGGGATAAAGCCCCGCACACGGTGGGTCAAAACACCGAACCTGGGCAGGGAGCAGCAGCGCTACCTCCCTCCGGGGAGGTTTGGCTTTCACCGGGCTTTTTTTTTTTTTTTCCTGGGTTTTTAAGGTATTCCACCATCTCCCTGGTAACTCCTGGGTATCTGCGGTGTGGATGTCAGACTCTTGGGTTCCTGTAAATGGCTTGTGGATGCCTCTCTTGCCTGCTGAGAGGGGACAGTTTGCCTGAGCTGCAGCCTCTGCCCAGATCTGCGCACTTGGAGCATGGTCAGGCAACGCTGTGTCCCCTCCGTGGGGAGTAAAAAAAAGAGGTGCTACAGTTTCTGCTGGATTTTGTGTCAGCTCTCCTGCTTCTCACAGAGGGTGGCTTGGGAATGGGTACAGAGGGGGAGGAGGGAATGCCCTCACCAAATGGCTCTTCATGTTATTTAGGAGGAGATGCATTCCTTGAACTCTCTAAAATCAAAGGGCAGGGTGGAGGGTTTGCACCAAGCAAAATTCACATAGCTAAACATGTAAGTACATGAAAATGTGTGATTTCTTAGAGGTTTGGGTGAATTCTGAGAGAAGCTGGGTCATGCTCTGCATTCACTGAGATGCTCCTCTGTGAAAATGCCAGTGTGCACTATTCTTTATTTTTTGTGTGCACTATTCTTTATTTTTTTGTTCTGGGTTTGGGCATTTTGTTATATTAGTCTTTAAATGCATTTGTTTCCATAGCTGCACACTGCTGATAAAATCCCAGTGTGGGATCTCTCAGTGTCCCTGTGCATGTGCACCAAAAATAAATCCCAGGCAGTTGTCAGGAGATGAGCTGCTGCCATGGCAGGTGCCAAGCTGTGAGGAGGTTGTGGCTGGACCCTGCTGAGGCTGCAGTCTGTGGCACCTCACCCTGGTGCCACCACGCAGGGCCCTGCCACAGCTTCCAGCTCTGTTGGTGCCTCTGCTCCCAGGGACCTGGAGAAAGAGTTGCCACAGGACAGGTGATGTTTTGGAGATGGGGTAGGAAGCAGCAGAGGCGGGGGGTGAAGAAAGTCCTCATCCCTCACCTTTTTGTTGTGTAAGGTGTGGATGTGGTAAGGTGTGCTGGTGAAGGATTGGCATCACGTGGCTACCAGGACAGTAAAACTCCTCTCTGGCTCTGAATTCACTGCATTTGCCATCCATCAGCTGTTGATATTTCACCTCTCCTCACAAGGAGGTGGGGATTTAATAGCTGTTTAAACTATCTCAGCTGTTGGGTCTGGTTTTGCTTGGTCTCAGGGTGTAACTCCAGAGGTCTAGCCTGGAGGTGGCAGAAGGATGGGGGGGTTCCCTGAGGTGGCTGCTGGCTGTGCCCAGGGTTGCAGGTCCCGTGTGGAGCAGTGCCACTGGGCCAGTGAGTGTCACACTGGTTTCTCAGCTGTATAGCTGGGCTGGAGCACCTCTTCCCGGTATTTACCTTTCCTTCTGGAATAGTGAAACTGAAGGGTTTTGTTTTGCCCAAAGTTCTCATCTGTGGGTTCCCAGGTTTGCGTCCCACTGTGTGCTGGGTGTGCTCAGGGCAGCTGCTGCTCCTCTGCCTGTGCTGACATGGTCAGGGCATGGCCAGGGTGTGGGATCACCCCAAAACCTTGTCCTGAGGGCACATGGGGGTGGCTGGCCGGGAGTGCTTCCCCTCACTGCTCTGCCAGGGCTGTCTTTAACCCCCCTGGATGCTCTCTGTCCTTTAATGCATCTTTTTAAGAACTGGGTAATAGTGTTTTCTTTCTGGCAGAGGCGAACGAGGGCTTTTAATAGGTCTTTTGTTTTCTCTTCGTGCAGTTCCCTGGCAGTAACCGGCCATTAGCTCCAGCATTTATTTAGGGTATTCGTATTTTTGTATGGGGACCTCAACACTGAGAAGCCAAGGGGTTTGATCAGGGTCACACAGCAAATATGTGTTAAAGCTGGAACTTCAGCTTTTTCTGAATGTTGGGCTGACCTCTAGGCTTGGCAGAGAGTGAACATCTCCGTTTGTCCCCTTTTAACTGAGCCAGACAGGGAAGGCAGAAAATAAAGGTTCTGTGGAAGGAAGCATATTATTTTTTTCACTCTTTCCTGCTGGCAATCTGCACGGAGCTGCAATTGCGGGATCGCTGCGTTCGGGAGCGTGAGGATGGTACGTGTAAAATACACGGAGGCAAAGGGAAATCTGACGGGCTCCTTCAACCTCCGCGGGTTCCAGCTGTGCTGGGAAGTGGAAGCCAGCCTGCAGAGGCTGTGCTGGGGAGGAAGGGTGGGCTGTGCGAGCCCCCTCCCCCGGCAGCGTTCGGGGGCGATGCTGGGGCTGCAGCTGGGGCTGCTCCTGCCCCGCAGCGCCTCTGTGCCCGCCTTGTCTGAGCAGCCCCAGTGTGCCGGAGCACAATGCTCCCTTCACTCCCCGTCAGACTGGAGGTCTAGACGCTCTCCCTGCCTTTTGTTATCAGGGTCACAGGTTAGGGAGCGTTCCCAGCTCCTTTTCCCTCCGCTGATCAGGAATCCCTCCCCGCATCCCAGCGCAGTCCCTCCGGAGGGAGTCACCCCGCTACCCAAACACGCTTAGACTTAAAATTATCGTGGCAGCTCCCAGAAAGAAATGTGCCTTTGAAAGGCAGTCGGGATCACCCCCACTCCAGTTCTTGCCGGCACAGATGCTCAGCTGACACCAGCTAAATAGAAACCTTTTAGCCCTTGCCAGTAAGTCTGGAGCGAACTGCCAAAAAGCATCGAGGACCAAGATACCAAACGAAGTCAGGCCTGAGCAAAGTACTTGCAAATGAAGGATGGAACTGATGTGTTCTGTCTCTTGATTTTTAGCACGAGGTGCTTCAGTCTCGGGGTTGTTTGTTGGGTTTTTTTTTTAAATACATGGTGGCATTTCAAAGGTTTTCAGCAGATACAAAGCAAGTAAGTCCCCTAGCAACAAAGGGATGGGTTTTCCCTTAATGCAGGCTTTTTTAACATGAAGCATTTGTGAAATTTTCCTTCTCCCTTAAAGACAAGTTTGGCTGAAGGAGACATTTTTGGTGGCTTTTAGACCTATTTAGAGACGGGACTTGAACCTGTGATGTTGCCCCTGCCCCAGCCCAGCCTTGTCAGCCTTGCCCTGGCCAGGAGGTGCTTCTGGGCTGCAGCCCCTTGTCTGGAGGAGGGGGATGCAGAGGGGCGGGAATGGTTCGGTAAAGAAGTTGGGAACAACTTTTTTCTTCTTCCTGGCAAGAAGACATAACAAAAAATTGGCAGGTTCATGCTTTTTATTATTGAATTAAAATCTATTAAATAGTAACAGAGAGCCAAAACCTGAAATTGCTGTTAGGCACTGCTCGTGGTGAAGTGAAATGCTTCTGGATCTGGCTCACTTGTGCATTTCGTGTGTGTGTGTGTGTGTGTATCATGTGTGAAGAATGAGTCTATGAAGCTCAAATAGAGGTTTTAAATAGAAATAATGCTGGCAGCTCTTTCTCCCTGAATCCAAGGCTATTATGTCTGGCTCTTGCCAACATGAATTGCTGAGGATGTTCATGTGAACTCCATGGCTGATTTGACAGCTGCACAGCCATGGTGAGTTCGAAGCCCAGGCACTGTTGAGCAGAAGTGATGATGTTTTCTGGTGTTTCTTTTCAGGGCATGAGGGGGAACCAAGGGGAGCCTAATTCCCACCCCTGTCCTGGCACATGCAGGGATGGGCACGTTTGGCAGTGGGGGCCCAACTTCTTCCCCAAAGCTTTATCCATGGTCCCAGATGCTTCTGCTTTCAGGGGAATGTCACTTATTTGTGCCACTGATGGGGGACCCAGACCATCCCACTGGCAGTGGTGGAGATCACAGAGCCCCCAAACCTGCCCCTGTGGGAATCCTCATGCACCTGTGTGCAGTGGGAGCAGTTTGGGGTGAATTCCTCTGCAAACCTGCAGTGCAGTGAATGATGCTGCTTGTACGGGGCATGGGGGGAAATAATGTTAAATTAAACTCTCCGTAAGGGAGGGAAAGCATCCAGCCTCATTCTTTACTGCTCATTTTAGTAATTTCTTCCAGATAACCTACACATCTGTGTCAGTGCAATTAAAGCAGAAATTCTGTCTAATGAACAGTTGTAGCCCTTGGGCTATTACAGAATGAACAATGAAGTTGGAAACAGTCTTATTAAAATAATAATTAAGAAACAAGGGTTGGGAGACAGGGGGAGGTGCAGATGAGGTGGTGGTGGGATGCTATGGGGTGAGGAGCAGAGAAGAACTGACTTGGACCTGGTTCTGAACTTCCAGGGGTGGCTCCCACCATGACCCTGCCCTGTAGGAGGGACTGGGCAGTGAGGTTGGACCTGGGGCTGGGCGCAGGTCGTGCCAGGGACATGTGGTCATGCCAGGGACATGTGGTCATGCCAGGGACATGTGGTCATGCCATGTCACAACCAAACAGTTTCTCAAGCCACTTTTGCACTGGGGTGGAAGTGGTGGCCCGGGGGTGGCTGTGGCCTGGCAGTGTTTGCCCTTCTGTTCAGCAGATCAGTGATTTTGCCCGTGTATTTTATTTCAAGGTTTTTTGGTTCTTCAACAGGTGATAAAGCTCAGAGAGGGAGGAGAATGTTTCCTGTGTTAGACAGGATTATATCTTGTTTTGCTTTTTCCAGAAAACTGTCCTTTCTCAGTAAAAAAACCAACACTCTGCTCACCCACATAGTTTGCTTTAACTTTCTTTTCTCTTTTGCATTCCTGAGGACTGGGACTGACCAGGCTCAGCTGTGTCAGTGATGGGGACTGGCCAGTTTTTCTCATGTGATACAGTTTATTCTTTTGTTTCTAAGTAAATAAAAACAAAAAATTCCTTTTCAGGAATTAACCCTTGGTGTTATAATAGTGTCTCTCCACAAGTCATCATATTTTGCCAATAAATCAGTTAAAACTTGGAGCTGGCTTTTTCAAACTTAATACACTCCTGTTTAGAAATGCATGTGCTGCAGAAAGCTACTGACATCTCAGATTAATAAAAATAAATTTAAAAAAAAAGCAAATGCCGTAAAAAAAAAGAGGCCAGACAAATCCCAGTGGAATGATACATTGGAATGATTTTAGTGGGATTTATATCTATGAGCTGTGGGGGTTTTGTGTTTTTTTTTTTTTTTTCTTTTGAAATGGTTGTGAACCAGAGTGATTACTTATCATTTTCATTTTAACTCCATCTGACAAATCGTTTTAGATGGAGAAAGCAATACTGCATCTTTAAATGGCTACTCTGTCAGCGCATCTTGCAGGGCTTTAAATGCCCTTTGTTATCGCAGTCTAGACAGGACGCAGGCGGAATATTTGATATGTTATAAGGCAGAGATGTGACAAGGTTGAATTAATTTACTGGCTTATTTAAAACCGAATTTCAAAACATTTTTTCCTTACAAACTTGTCTTTTTCTCTCTCTATCCTATATTTTTTTTTTTTCCCGAAGTTCATGCAGTATGTTTCAACTGTTTAGACTGGGAGAGGAGACATTGGCTTACTGCAGCCTGCAGTACTTTAATTGCCCTTTTTATGACTGTCTAGACATCATGCAGATGCATGTTTGTGGTGAGAAGACATTTCCCCCTCTGGTTATACGATAGTCTGAAACCTTTACATTCCCTATCTCCTTACCCCCTCTGCCTCGGAATGTGCTTTACTCCCTCCATCCCTGAAAACCACTTTTTTCCCCCCGTGGTTTTATTTTGTGAAGGACACTCCAGCCCCCGTTTTCCTGCTCTTTTCCGCATGCCGGGTGCAGAGGCTGTGTGGGGACGGAGGTGTGAGCAGGGAATGGCTCTCGGTGCCGCTGCCCGGGCTGTCCCCGCAGCCCCATCCCCGCGCTGGGTGCGGGTCCGACGGAGAGCATCGGCGGCGTTTGAATGGGCGCCGACTTTTAGTGATGCAAATCGCTGCATTCATTAACCCCGTTGCTATAGCTACCGCTTTATTGTCAAACGCGGTGAAAAGGGGGGGACAGGCTGTGTCCGTGGATAATCCTCCCGCCGGTGCTGTGCCCCCCTCCCGCCCGGTGCGGGGCAGCTGCCTCCCGCATCCCGCATCCCGCATCCCGGCGGGCAGGTGGCGGGGCACCGGCAGCGGCCGGGATGGGCCAGCCGGGGCTCTGCCGCCTCCCCCCGGGCCCATTGTGTGCGCTGACCCGGGGGTCGGCTCCGTGCAGCCGCCCCGCCCCGCCCCGTGTGTGGGGATGGGGCGGCGGAGCGGGACAATGGGGCGGCAGGAGGGACGCAGATGGGCCGGGATGGGGATGCTCGGGGGAGGGGGCGCAGCACCCTGGGATGGGAGGGGGTAGCTCGGGGAGGGCAGGGAACCCCAGGATGAGGATGCTCAGGAAGGGCAGGTGACCCCAGTCCTGTTCTTGGCCCCAAACCCCGTCCCTGCCTGGCCTTCTCTTTGTGTGCGCCCTAAAACCTGCACATCCAGAACCCCGCAACAAAACAGACTTCCCAGCAGATCTGCTGTGGGAGTTAAAACCTTTCTCAGGCTGTTGCTGCAGCTGAGGTGGAAGTAAATTTATTACCTTTAATTTTGTCAGATTTGGGGCGGTTGTACTCACCTCCCCCATTCACTCTGGTGTGTGTGTATATATATATATAAATACAATTTTTTTTCACATCTCTGTGAGAGTGTGCACATGCATTCACTTCCATCTGGTGGCAGCGACCAGTTCAGACCAGTTCAAGAGCTCAAATCCTGCAGTGACCAGACACAGTGTGTCTGTCTGGGCATTTGCATGCATTTTGCATCTTTTTTCCCTGCAATGCATAATTTTGCCTGTAACTTAAGAGTGTCCTTGTTCCCTGGGAGTAACTTGCCTTGTGAAAGGTTGCTCCTCTGGTGAGCGGGAGCTGCAGAGTGGCACAGATGATAACGGCGCTTGAGAAGAGGCAGAGCAGGGAGTGTTTCCCATTTTTTGGCCCTGGATGGTGCTGAGGAAATCCGGTCGCAGTTCCAGCCCTGTCATGACCTGTGTGGCTTTGGCCAACTTGCTCAATCTGGGTTTCAACACCCGTCTGCGAGCCAGGGCAGCCCCTGTGGCACTGCTGCCCGGGGCTGCATGTCCTGGAGCCCCTGGGGGAGCTGCAGCCTCAGGACAGGGGCATGGCAGAGGCTCCAGCACCGCTCCCAAATGTCACAGGGCTCCTCGGGGCTGTGCTGGTTGATGAGTGAGGTGGTGTGTGAGGGAGCCATGCTGGTGCAGAGGAGAAATGCTGGAGGAGCACAGGTTCTCCAGCCACAGTTCAGGGTGTTCGGTGGCTTTTCTGCACCTCAGCTGTGTCCCTAGCCGAGTGCTGGGTGTGAGTTGATGGGTGTCATGCTTGTGGCAGGGAGGCACAGGCGCTGCTGCTGCTGCCTGTGTCTCGCTGGAGGTGCCCCTGCTTGAGCACTGGTCCCACAGGACTCGCTGGGCACTGTGACAGGGGTTGGGTGCTGGCACTGGGGCACCTGGAGCTGCCTTGGACTCTGACAGGGCCATGGCTGAGCTCACTGGGAATTAACCCACAGACGGTTTCCCCAAGAATAAGTGGAAATGGAATCTTCCTAGGGGACAGCCAGGGTGGAGAGACACGTGGTGAAACCCAGTGCTTGTTCAGCTGGAAGAGGCTGTGGCTGATGCCGATGACATCCACAAACCCCCATCTCCACACCCACGAGCTGTCCCCGCCGGCTGCTGTGCTCTGGGGTGTCCCACACAGAGCAGGACAGCCTGTGCCATCTCCCTGCCCTGCTGCTGCCTGCCTTTCTGTGTGCACAGCCAGTGCAGCCTGCTGGGTCCTCGTGACCTCCACAATTCCAGGCACCTTGTTGTGCTGGGCTGGGTGACAAATGAATCCCATATTCCCCCTATTCTCCGGTCTCTCCACAGCAGCAGGAGGAGGGAGCAGCTCCAGCACTGCCGGGTGATGCAGTGCAGGTGGATGCAGCTGATGGAGGCTGCAGGTGCCCCGTCAGTGCGAGGCAGCTCCGTTGCAGTGGGAGACAGGGCTCAGAGGAAGCTGGAATCAGAAACCCAATCCCTGTAATTGCCGTTTGGAGAGGGGGCAAAGCCCTCCCTGCATGGAGCACTTGCTCTCCTTGGAGCGTCCGCGTCTGGCAATTTGTCTGTGGAAACAGATGTGGGCAGCGACAAACATCTATTTCTATAACTAGAAACAAATTTGGTAATTGCCTCTTTCAACAGGACTTGCTCAAGCAGGAAATGAAATTCCTAAATGGCAGTTAGCAAAAGTATTTATAGCTAAGTTCATAAATGAGATGTGCTTTCCTTTGTCATGAGTTTCTGCTGGGTGGAAGGAAAAAAAAACCTCTACAGTAGCAAGCCACATATTGATCAGGAGTGTTTCCAGCGTATGCAAAAATACTTATTTATTAATGTGTTTATTTTTACTGGCTGTTAGAAATACCCCTGACAAACAAAACCTGTTTGGTCTTCCAGGGTCAGCTGGTGGGGTTTGATATGGATGTTGTGTGCTGTGTTTTTTCACTAATTTATTTGGTAGATTTTTTTTTTTTCCTGGCTTAGGCTATTTATGATTGCAGATAATAAACTCTTGTTCCTGTGTCCCTCTCTCTGGATGCTCATGTTCAAAGGGGTGGGTGATGTTCTGGCCTCACCCCTGCCCAGACATCATCCAGGCCTGATGCCATTGTGCTTCCTCTCGGGAAGCAGGAGATACTCTGGATGTTCTCAGCTTGGTGGGGGCCATGAGCCCTGCTCAACATTTTCTAGTGAGCAAGCACATTTACCTGTCTTTTAAGTGCAAAATCAAAATGACTTTATTCTTTTAATTCAGTTTAGCTGTTCTCACCCTTGGGAGTAACTTCAAAAGCCATGTACTCCTTCCAGTAATCTCTGTAGGCCGGGATCAGCCTTACTCTGTGTGAAATACCTTGTCTAAAAATCCTGGAAAAGGGGAGGGTGCGAGAAATAGGCACAGAAAAGAGAAAAGGGGTTGGCATATGCAAGATTTCAGAGAGTCTGCACGTCCCAAAGAACCTTGTTAGTTCTCATTGCTCTGAGGGAGCTGTTTCATGTCTTCAGGAGTTTCTCTAAACAAGTCTCCGGCTGACAGGTCTCTGCTCAGAGCTGGGAAGTGTCCTGGCTGACAGAGCTGCTGACCCCAGCTCTCACATTTGCCATTTCCCTGTAAAAGCTGAGTTCTGCCATGCTGATCCTGCCTTTCTGGCCCTTGGATGCATGTACCACTCCCCACAGCTGCCACTGAGCCATGCGAGCTCGGGAAGGTCACCTTCTAAAAACAGGCCCAGTGGTGTGGCCAGGACAGTTGCTGTGTTTTTTAAGCACTAAAAAATTTTCTGAGGCACAACCAGTCTGATATTTCTGTGACTATTAAGCATGAAATGGGGCTGTTTCCTTTAAAACAAACAAAAATGGGGGTGGGGGAGTGAGGCCATCATTTGCCAGTAACTCAGAGGATGTGATGCTTGATTACCTGGGGTGACAGATGAAGAAAAAGAGCTATATTAAACACAGTTATGGCCCAAGGCTTGGCGCTGTGAGCAGGACTTCTTGGGGCCCTATCCCTTGTTTTCCAGCAGTGTTTTTTCTCAGCTGGCTCCTTTTCTGAGTCTCACTTGCTCCTTGCCCTCCTGCCCCGTCTCAGCCTGTCGTCACTGTCTCACACGGCATCATTTCTGCTCGCTGCATCAGAATTGTCTGTGCTGAGCCCAGAAATGCAGTTTAGCTGCTAACTGTACTGATGATGCATGAAGCAGGCCCAGGATGAGCTCTTCCCAGCTGTCCTGCCTGGTGTCACAGGCCTGATCCTGCTCCCTTTGATGCCTCGGTGCTGCTGCAGCTTCAAGGTGCTGCCAGTCAGTGCCAGCAGCGGCACTATCAATATTGAGATCATATTCTGTAGCTATCTGCAGTACTTCCCGTGCTGTCTTGTAAGCAAATACAGTTGTTGACAATCTGATGGGCCCTTCGGATCTGGTTTTATGGAGGCATTAGAAGATAAATGTAGCAGATGCTAATACAAAAATAGTGCAGTAATGACTTCGCCTGCTCTGATTGTTTCTGCGATGACCTAGCAGACGAGCAGCAGAGGGTGAGTAATCTGCCGTCTGAAGTTCTTTGTTCTTTCATCCCTTCTTTGCCATCCACAGCCTCTGTGAGGGAGAACACTCTTAAAAGAGAGTAAGAGTGTGTACGAGCATGTGTGAGTGTGTTAAGAATGTGTAACTGTGTGTGAGTGTGTAAGAGTGTGAGGTTTTTTTAACTTATTTTCTTAGGAATTGCGACTAGTGCAGCTACATTTCTTCAGCTTAGCTGTTATCTCCTGAGTAATTTCACTTCTTCTCGTCACTTCTCACATGATACACAATTCCAGTACGCGTAGAAATTGTAATTGAAGCTTGGGGATGACTGCTTTGACCTGCAGATGTGTGTTATACCTGGTTGAAAGCAAGGGTTATCGTGGCTGAGACCCTGCCTGAAAGCTGTTCTGTCCACCTGTAAATGATAGCTGGATTGTCTGAAATGATTGCAGGAAAATACAGGTTTTGGGGTTTTTTTTTCCTCCTTTATACTTGTGGTGGTTTGGAGAGTTTGTCTTCTGCAGAGATACTCTGTGTGGAAGGAAGAGCATTAATAAAGTTTATAGGAAGCATTTTATGGACTGAAGTGTAGCTGTAAAAGGCAAGGCAATGCATTTAAAGTGTAACCCAGCCTCACCTCCCCTACGGCCGTGATGAAGCTCCCAGCATCACCACTGACTCAAATCACTCTCCCTCCTTGTAAATACATTAATTAATTTAAACCTGTGGGTGCCAGCATTTTGTTTATAAGGACTCGAGGAAGCTCCCAGATGCACCTTCCTGCAGCAACTTCTGTGGAGCCACGAGCGTGGTCTGCAGTGAGAGGAGTGCAACCAGCACCTCTGTGTGGGGCCCACACATAAATCCATACATTTCAGACACTTCAGAGTTTTATGATCTTGGTGAGTGGACAGCAGGGTGGGCAGCAAGGGCATGAGCTCCTTGTAAATACAGGAGAGTGGAGACCATGGGCTTTGGGAGCAGTGGAGTCCCCATCACTCGTTGATACATTCGGATAATCCATTGTGAAGCCCTTGTCCAAGGCCACGCGTGGTGCCAAGTGGCAAGCAAGCAGTGAACGTGAAGAATGGGACGTGACAAGTCCTTCTCCTTGGTCACGAATATCCCGTTTGAGGGTGGTGAGAATCTGGGGGAAAAAATGCTTAGTTGCAAAACAGTTGCACGCACGGTGCCCGGCTCCCGGAGCTGCCGCGTCTAGACAGAAAATACGGAAAAGCAGGTTGTGTCACTTAAATGTGATGTCTGAACCTGTTAGTTTGAAACGTATTCTGGAATAAAAATTATGCAAAATTAAATTAGTGTGACCTTGCTTTGCATTTGGAGGCGGAATATGCCCATCTTGTAAAGCCTAGTGCATTTATAACACTTCCCTTGGGGAAAATTACAGAGAGAAATGGAATGAGGTCTCTTCTAATTGAAAAGTGACAATGATTAGGAAGCCAAATACAAAATGTGTTGAGTATTTTTTTTCTTGTTTTGTTGTGTGTGTGTTTTTAAGAATACCAGTAGAATTATAAATTATGTGCTTTGCAGTTTGGCTTGTTTTTCATTCCCCAAAGGCTTTTTATTAGCATAGCAGCTGAATTGCACTTGTATAATAACATATTAACTCAAACTTTGGGTTTTTAATGATCTTTCTTCATTAGTTTGACTGAGCTGCTTGGATAAAAATCTTACTGAGTATATCCAGCTTTCCAGTGTGTTGGGTTTGTTTTCCCTTCTGCAGAAAAGCCCATGAAGACAAGTTAAAACAGAGGGAGAGTTGGCAGAAACTTTAGTGCCTCGAGTGGGTATGAGTCTCTTGAAACATGAAAAGCACAAATTGAGTGTGTGGGCTTTTTTTTTTTGGTTGTTTGGTTTGGTTTGGTTTGACTTTTATTTTATTTTTTCCAAAGGCCAGATTGGGCAACCTGAGTGTTCTTGGGATTAAAGCTCATTCATCTCTGCATACAGGATGGGTTTGCTTCTGGGCATGGTAAGGCTGGGCTGCTCCTCAGAGCCTGGGCTTGGGGCAGAGATGGGGCAGGAGGAGCATCCCTGCTGGAAAGCAGCATCCCCTTTGTTCTGGTAATCATCCTGTGCCTTCCTGCTGCACCTCTTGGCGAGTGTTGTGTAATTACAGCAGTCCCAGAGCACTGAGGGATGGATGAGACACTGCTGAGTTGTCCCAGATGCTGATGGAATCCCTGCCCTTTCTTCTGCTTCAGGCTCTGCTGGTTCTGTGTCTGTGTGTGCAGGAAGCCTGGTTTAGGCCATTTGTAAGCGACACATCTTGTGTGTTCCTTCCTGGGAAGGAGTTAGGGCAACACTTCCCCACGGCCAGAACCTCACCTGTGTCACTGAAGTACCAGGACCAATTTAGAAAGGTTTATTTCATTTAAGGGATCTCTTGTCCTAGGAAAGGAACTTTTCATTACTACTACTTTGGCCTTGTTTTTCTTCAGAAATATAGCCCCTTTTAACAGAAAAGGAAGTTTTCCATCACTGGCTTAATTTATATTTTTTCTTGTGTTTTCTTACCATGGCCAAAGCACATGGTGCATTTTGAGGCTGAAGTGACTCATCCTCTTAAAAACATTTGGGGGTTTTTTTGTTTAGATTTTGCTTTTCCATAATGATTTGTGCAGAAGATGGGCTCTGCACCCAGGCTGGGTGGCTGCTCTGCTGCCCACAGGGAGGGCAGGCACAGGGGCTCTGGGATCTGGCTCTTCATGGATGACCAGGGGAGCACCCAGGGGAGCTGTGGGGTGCCCTGCTGGTGGTTGGGTGCTGGAGGTCAGGGGAAAGCTGTCAGTGCTCAGTTTCAGCTGGCACCAGGAATGTCTCTGGGGTATGTAGGGACACCTCTACACAGTGGGGGTGACATGGGAACAGTTGCTGTGCCTTTTTTTAAATGGTTTTGCATCGTCCCCTTTCGCAACCCTGTACGTTTTGGTGTGTTTGTGCCTGTGGTCAGTCTGGGTTCTGCTCCTGTTCCTGCCAGTTCCTCCAGCACAGGGCACCAGGGGCAGCTTTTGGGTCCCATAGATGAGCTGCACTGCTTTGGGGCTGGATCAAATTGTTGGGAATGTGGTTTTCTTTCATGCTGTTCCCCTCACAGTGGCACAGGACAACTTGATGGGGTTGCTGTGAAAGACCCAGAGCTTGTCTTTTATTCTAGCTAAAAAGCATTTTTAAGGCAAAACTCCTGTACAATGTTTGGCTTTTAATCCCTCTCTCCCCACCCCATGTGCAACTGTCCAGACTAGAGGCAGCTGTGTTTTAGGGGTGCTGAAGGATATGGGTTCCTAGTCCCTCATCCATCCAACTCCAATGCCAGATAAGGCTCCTGCTTTCAAAGCAAAATGCAGCTTTCTGCAGGCAGTGGGCAGAGCTGGTGGAGCATTTTGGGCAGTGGCAGAAATAGCTGCTGTTTAGCAGAAAGAGCTCCAAGGTAACTGGCAGCACTCACCACCTGGACTGTTTTCTTGACATTTATTTGCTTTTACTGGCACTCAAATGCCACCTGTCAGGAGAAAACTTTCCATAAAAAAAAAAAATCTAATAAATTTTCCTGACTCAGCAGAAGCCACCCCAGCTGGTGTGAGTGGTGCCCTTTGAGTTCTGGTGGGCCTTGCTGTGTATCTGCAGATATATACATGTGTGTCTGTATAGATTAAATACAGATGGCAGCATCCACGATAGCTTCGGGCATGGCTTTCCCAAACTGGATTTTATGGCTGTCGCTGCTGAGAAGCAAACAAAGTGTAAATCCCCGGAATGATTGAATTTTGCTGTCTGGGCCCTCCTTTATGCTGGGCACTGGAGTTTCTGCTGCCCAGTGCTGGACACTGCTGGCATGAAGGGGGCTGGGGGGAGCGACTGAGCAGTTTGGGAATGGCATGTACTCCCTGGGCACCAAATTCATGGAAATAATGACCCAGCACTGTGTTTGCCTCCAGTACTCAATTTTCCTAAGCCTCGGAGAGGTGTGAGGAATTATTTCCTTAGGAAATCTTAGGAGTGGCTTCTCGCTGCCTCGTGCCAAGTGTCTGCAGAGTTAACGGGATAACTTGTTGTTTGCTTGTTCTTGTTTGTTTGGAGGGGTTTTTTGGCAGTTTTCCTTTGTGCCAGTTCAAGCCACTCAAGCTGCCGCCGTCAGCTGGCCGAGCCCTGAGCTGAGGCTGTCTGGAGCTCGGGATGGGGCCCCGTGGCAGACACATCACACCCATCTGGCGTCTCACCCAAAAGCAGGAGGTCTCCCCGCCTGCTTCCTGTGGCAGCTCAGAGACTGTGAGGGGGGCTGCCACTGCCTCCTGTGCTGTGCTGTGCCCACTGTCTGACCCCTGGGACAGAGGGGATGTGTGCTCGTGCAGGGATGTGCTGAGGAGGACTCAGTCCTGTCCTCCCTGGTGCTGATGGGAAGAGAATTGCAGAAATTTAGCTTGCATTTAGCTGAACTGTTTCATTAGGATGACTCGTGTTGGTTCGTGGCTCCGCAGCCCCGGGAGAGGCACATGAGGCACTGGGATGCTCCTGGTTTTGTGCCCAGCACTGAGGAGGGCTTTGGGAAGTTCAGTCTGTGCTGTAGCCTGGAAACACTCTGCAGTATAGTCTTTTTAAAGATCCCTCCTGGAAACTCTTCTGTGACACTGAAAAAATGAATGAATGAGGTTTTTGTGGGCTCAGGGCACACAGGGCCCACGTGTGAGAGCTGTAATGGGACTGTAATGCAGTGTTGTCAGTGGTGTCTCAGCCACTTTACTGTTCTTGTGCTCAGTTACCTGCTGCTGTTCCTGATGGCTCAAAGTCTGTCTGTCTGTCTGTCTCTCTTGCAGCGGAGTTGGAGTTTGTACAGATAATCATAATCGTGGTGGTGATGATGGTAATGGTGGTGGTGATCACGTGTCTGCTGAACCACTACAAACTCTCTGCACGATCCTTCATCAGCCGGCACAGCCAGGGCAGGCGGCGGGACGAGAACCTCTCCTCAGTAAGTCACACCCTGCTCTTCCAGCCACACGTGCCAGGTTGTCTTTGGCCTTGGCATCATCTGTCTCTGTTATTGGGGGTGGGAGGGCGTTTTAGGGGTGCCTCTGGCTCTTTAGGGTGCTGTGTGTGCTAATGTATGGACAGCCACAGCCTCTGCCTTTGCCCTGAGCTTTGCAAATCCGATTTTACCTCAGTAAAGTGACTGCACGAGGCTGTTCTTGGCATGTCCTTTTTCCTGAAACCATCACCCTCATCTGCTTGGGGTTCATGTGCCTTGGTTTAGCAGTCCCAAACTATCAAGTCCTTTGGCTCCAGGTAGAGAGTCTCAAGTGACTGTATAAAATCTTCCTGCCTGCCTTGCAGGGAGCAGGAAATCCTGACTGACTCGCTCCAGTTTTCACCAGTGCTGCTGCCATTACTGTGGTGCAAGGGGCAGAAAACGCTTGTCAGCCAGACAAGCAGAGAGCTCTCCAAGGGGATGTGTGAGAGGCTCGCTGTATCCCAGGCTCCCGGCTTCATAAAAGCCCGAGGAGAAACGTGTGAATTGTCCCTCTGACAGGGATTTGAGGGGAAGCCTCTCCAGCCTCGAGGCAGATGTTGGTTCATGCAGTTTCCTTAAATGTGGTGGCTCAGAGAGACTCAGAAGGACGTACAGAGAAAAGGCAGCACATTTTCTTCGAGGGTGAGCGTGTACTGTTCACTGCTGCCTCTGCGGCTCCGTCCTCAGTGCAGGGATGTCTTGTACTGATACTTCTCTTTTTTAGCATTCAGCCTGAAGGCTCTTAGAGCCCTTTAAATAGGGCTCCCTCAAGGTCACTGCTCCATGCCCCCTCCTCTGCAGGCTGCCAGGGCAGGCTGGACACACCACTAGTGCAGTGGGGTGCTCTGTGTGGGGCCGTGCTCCCCTGGATCAGATCTGTACTCGCTGCAGGAAAAATATCAAATACAGGGATTGCTTGGGGGTTTTTTCTTCAATTTTTCCATTTTCTTCCCTCTGTTTTTTTTTTTTTTTGAGAGAGAGATACCTAAGACCTTTCACTAAGCCAGGCTTCAGTGCAGTTGAAGGCTGCCTATGGCTGTCCCTCGTAGCTGCTGTTTTTGTCACACACCACATGCAGCAGACAGAGCTCCCTTCTTGGCCGCTTTGGGAGGGGGATGCCCCATGGGAAGGAGAGCTGTGCAAACCCCAGCCCAATTAACCCCCTCTTCGTTTGTGGGCGGTGGAGCACCTCTCCAGAGGGCACAGCCTGATCCCAGCTCGAGGTCATCTGTCAGTGCTGCAGTGGGATCAGAGTGCTGGGAATGCCTGATCCCACGGGATGCCTGATCCCACGTGAAACCAGCTGGTGTGAGGGTGGAGATGGCTCAGGCACCTCCCTGCTTTGGGGATCAGAGCCCAGCTCCCCACACATATCCCAGCTCCACCCGGAAATCTTACGTTCCTCTTACGATCCCATGCGCCCACTTCCAGCAGCAGCAGAGTGTGGGCATCTGAGCACATGAGTTATTAAAAATAGCAGAAACATTGTTTTCCCATTTTCAGATTCTTGCACTGTATTATCGTGTCCAGAATGTTTTACTTGCACAATGCCAAATTGTGTCATTTTTACATTTTCAAAGCAAAGTTCAGATCAAGCCCTCTTAATTTTAATATAGTAATTTCTGTTTTCTTAAGTGGCCTGCTTTTTATTTTCTTTAAAAAGAGTTAAGAAGGCTAACATGGAAAGAGAAGGAAAAATCACATGGAGATTGACCAAAAATTTCAGGTTGAATGAAAAATTGACTCTTTAAAAACAATTCCTTTTTCCCCTTCATTATTTTTTTCTATTTTAAATTCTACCAGGCCAAAATTTCCAGCCGTTTTTTGGCTCAGCTCTGTTACTTACTCAGCCTTCAGACACATCAGTGATTAAATGGCTTTTCAGCAGAGTTTGACCTCTGTGCCTCTGCTCAACCCCAGTGAGGATGTGAAGTCTTCAGAACTTTTTTTTGGAGCTAAGGAGAGAAACAGGAATATATAATTTTGGTTGGTTTTTTATTATTTCCCATCTTTATGGTTGTTCCCCATCTCCCTGCCCTGTCCATGCAGTGTGTGCAGCACTGATGGAGTGGCAGCAGAGATTCCCTGTGGTCCCAGCACCTTCCTGATGGGACAAAGGAGCCCCTCATGTGCTAACGAGCAGGAAGCTCATTACAGTGGGACCCAGCATAATAAAGATGTTAAAGGCAGCACCTTTCAGGCTCAGCACAGCGTGTCTGTCAGTGGAGAACAGCTCCAGTCTGAAGGAGGGCTGCAGCCTGGCAGGCAGAGGCCACACTGGGCTGGATAATGGTTTATGCAATCCATTAAACTTGCACTGAACTGGTGTTGGGCTTTTTAAATCCCAAACTTCGTTTTGGTGTCGTGACCGCAGACGGGCGCTGGAGCTGCATTCACGCTTTTCATCTGCTGAAATATTAAAGCAGTTCATCCCATGGTCAGGATGCTGCTGGGTCTGCTGGAGTTGTCCTTTTTTGTTGCTGCAGCTCAAAAATTACAGCTGAAGGAGAAATTAATTTCCCTAAAGGGTTTTTTAATGCGGCTCTTGCTGGCAAGTAGTTTTTGTATTACTTCATGCATTTCTCCATCACCGTTCTCGCTGTACTTAAACTCTTGTCTCCTCATGACAAGCACTTCTGATTTTCCAGAACTAAGAATATTTAAGAAATGCTATTGAAAACTCTTTTTGAATGGCGCTGTCCCTGCACCTTTGGAACAGTGGTATCCCACTCTCCCAAGAACAAGTAGTGAAAGTGCAATTTCCAAGGACACCTTTGTCCCCCCACATAGAAAATAGGAGTCTTCCTGAAGACTCAGAGACTTAATCTGTACCATGCAGCTTCACAGAGAAAATTCTCTGACATCATGTCACACATCACTAAAACAAGTAGTTCTAAAAAAGCTGAAGATTCATCTCTAAAAAGAAATTTAAAAGTAATTTTAGGTTCTGCAGCAAGTCCTGCAATACTTGCGCAGGCTTTTACAGCTGTGTTGCTCACCAGACAGCAGAATCTCAGCTTTCATTTCAGAAACCCGTGGCTTTCTAGACTGTTCATTGTTTAGATGGATTCAAGTCCTAAATGTGCTGAAAATCAGAGGTGAGTGAGGAGAGGCCGAGGGTTTGCAGTGGTGTTGCTCCTGCAGTTTTGCATGGCTCAGTGGGGCTGTGGAGCCATCCCAGGGCCAAAGTGAAGGCTAAAAGCAGGGATGTATTCTGTCCCTGAGGCTTTGCCCTCCTCTGACTGCCGATGTCCAGCAGTTTTTATCTTGCTATGGAGTTTCCAGGAGAGCTGAGCCGTTCTCCAGATGGGCTTTGTGGCAGTGTGTGAGGCAGGGGTTGATGCTGGGGAGCACTGGGTGCCTGTGTTGGGTCAGCTGTGGGCACAGGAGCACGGCCAGGCCCTGGAGTCCTGGGAGAGGTGGTTAGTAATGGCTGCAGAGATCCAGCTCCTACAGAAAATGGGTCTCCTGTCTGCTGCTCCTCTCTCTGCACATCCCATTTTAGTGCTGTTTCTGCAGGTTTGCTACTCTTGCATCCACGTGTTGCCCAGGGCGTCGTTCCTGGAGCTCATCTGTACCAACAGATGAATGGTGTGTGAGCCAGAGCTTTGATTCCAAGCACATGGGCAGGATCTTGGTGCAGGCTCTGGGTGAGTGGGCAGCTAGGGGAAGGGGATGTTTTGGGTGGAGCAGCCCTGCCCATCCTCACCTGCCACCGAGGGATGTCCCAGCTGAGCCTGGCGGGGCTGGGAAGCACCGGGCTGCAGCCACCCTGGTGGGAGCTGGCTGACATCACTCCTGGGAAAGAGGGGAGCAGATGGGATATTGCCATGGCACTGCCCACTGCCAAGTTAAATATAAAACATGGAGCAGAAGGCAGCGGGGTACTCGCTGCTCAGGAAGTCTGCCACGGGGGCACAGCTAAGTAAACACAATTCTCGGAGTGCTTCCCGCTCCTGCCCACTGCTGTGGTGTCCTTTGGGACAAGGTGAGGGGCTGGCAGTGCCCATGGTGGCACTGGAAATCCTCCCTGGGCCCTTTGGTGTCAGTGCCTGAGCACAGAGTTGGAGGGAGGATTTGTCCTGTGGCAGATGCAGTTCCTCTTGGATCTTTTGGCTGCTGGGGGAATTTGACTGCGGACCCTCCCTGCAGGCAAGAAATCTGTGTAAAATGGACCAGACTAAACAGTCGATGCCTGTGTAAACAGTTGCATGTTGGAGTCTTGAGGTCTGGAATGAGACAGGGTTGTCTTGCTCGGGAAGGGCCATGGGGCTGCAGCTCTGCCAGCACATTCCTCAGCTGTGGCCAGGGAAGGTGCTGGCATTGTGGCACTTCACCTCTGCTCCAAGGAGATGCTGCTGAAAAAAACGTGGAGAAGGGGGAAGACTCTGGGCGGTCTCATTTCCATTTAAATCGCTGCTTTCCTTGCACTGGCACCAGCACTGCCTTGGGGTTTGTGTGCAGAGCTGAGCTTCAAAACCCAGAACCTCATGGGTTCTCTCCATACCTGATACCACGTGCACTGCCACAGGAGAAAATATGCTCCAACATTGGGGAAAATGAGAAAATAGGATAGAATAGGTGGTTTCTCTGGAGATTTTAACGTGGTGCTAGTGCTGTGTTTGGGTGTAGTGGGGCAGGTAGAGAAATAGGTGTTCTCATAGCAGGAAGGTGTGTGGTTTGCTCAGACCAGCTTCTGAGTGCAACACTTAAAGGGAAAAAGGGGGTTTCTTTTTCCCTTCGCATTTTTTTTTCACTGGTGCTAAATACTTCTGCCTGTGCCTGGCTTACTAGTGCCAGAGCTGGAGATTCACCTGCAAGGAACTGGGAAGTTCCAAGTTATAATTACAAGCCTTCTGGCTGTTTTCCTCCAGCTCTGCCTGCCAGAGGGATGTTGCTATATGTGAATATTAGGAATATTTAAATATTGCAGTTCCTAAGGCAAAAATGTCTGGGGTGAACTGTGCATGCTCAGAGTATCACCAGCAGATGGGAAGAACCTTTGTTTGTTTGTTTTGATCATGAATTGTAAACTAGTCTCAGAGTTTGGGGGAAATCGTGGTTTCACCGTGCCTGGGGTTGTTGGCACAGAGGTTTGGATCTCAGGATCAGGGTGATGCTTTCAGTGTAAGGAAGCCTCTACACTTCAGTCCCTCAGTCTATTTAAGCCAAGGACCACTTACTCTTTGGGGAAAAAATACTCTGAAACTATCCTGTTGCTACAGAGTTTTTTTTTCTTATTTTTTTTTTTAGCCAAATCAAAATTAGTATTAACATTTGGTTATTCGCTTCTTATCTTTATTTTCCCATGATGTCCGTGGTTGTGAGCATCAGAATGTGGGTGTTAGGGGTTTTTGTTGGGGTTTTTTTTTAAATCTTGTCATTATTTCATGGAGCATTTTTTGATGTCTTGTGAATCACCCACGGCTCATGGATCACAAATTGAAAAATACTCCTCTGGCATGTTTGAACCAGGGAAAGAACCGTGCTGGGGGTGTGGGGGTGGGAGGGGGAAGTCTGCAAACAGGAGAGGGTTGTTTGCTGATGCCGTTCTCATCATTCATTCTGCAAACGATCCATTAAATGGAGACAGAGGTGCAAGGGGAGAGAAGTTTTGGTCGGAAGGGGTGTTTTCAGCAGTGATGTGGTAACACTTGAGCATGTATCCACACGATGCCCAGCACACAGGATCCTGGTTGGAGGTGCGGGTTGGAGTTGGTGCAGGCGGGTCAGGAACGTGTTGGTGGCAGTGTCTTCTCTAGGTGACGCCTGGCACGGGCTGTTTGCAGAAGGAGCTTAACCACCCTGGCATTGCTCACCCTGCCCTCTCTTCTCCTTTCCCATGCAGGAGGGAAGCCTGTGGCCTTCGGAAAGCACCGTGTCGGGGACCGGCATAACCGAGGTGAGGGCGCTGCGGGTGCCACTGTCCCCTGTCCTTCTGTCCTCTGTCCCCTGTCCCCTGTCCTGCTATTCCCTGTTCCGCTGTCCCCTGTCCCGCTGTCCCTTATCCCTCTGTCTCCTGTCCCACTGTCCCTCATCCTGCTGTCCACTGTCCCCTGTCCTGCTATCCCCTCTCCCTCTATCCCCTGTCCCTCTGTCCCCTATCCCGCTGTCCCCTATCCCTCTGTCCCCTGTCCCCCTGTCCCACTGTCCCCCATCCCTCTGTCCCCCTGTCCCTCGTCCCTCTGTCCCCCGTCCCTCTGTCCCCTGTCCCTCTGTCCCCTGTCCCTGTTCTGTCCCACTGTCCCCCGTCCCTCTGTCCCCTGTCCCACTGTCCCCTGTCCCTCTGTCCCCTGTCCCGTCCCTCTGTCCCCCCCTCTGTCCCCCGTCCCTCTGTCCTGTCCTGCTGTCCCCTGTCCCCCTGTCCCGCTGTCCTGCTGTCCCCTATCCCTCTGTCCCCTGTTCTGCTGTCCCCTGTCCCGCTGTCCCACTGTCCCCTGTCCCCCGTCCCGCTGCCCCGTCCCTCTGTCCCCCCCTCTGTCCCCCGTCCCTCTGTCCTGTCCCGCTGTCCCCTGTCCTGCTGTCCCTTATCCTTTTGTCCCCTGTCCCACTGTCCCCTATCCCTCTGTCCTGCTGTCCCCCGTCCCACGGTCCCCTGTCCCTCTGTCCCCCATCTCTCTGTCCCCCTGTCCCGCTGTCCCCTGTCCCTCTGTCCCCTATCCCTCCGTCCCTCTGTCCCCTGTCCCTCTGTCCCCCATCCCTCTGTACCCTGTCCCTCTGTCCCCTGTCCCTCTGTCTCGGTGTCCCTATCCCTCTGTCCCCTGTCCTGCTGTCCCCCGTCCCTCAGCGCCTCACACCCCTCACCTCTTCCCTCTGTCCCTCCAGCAGCAGATCTACACCCCGCGGCCCAGCGAGCGCCTGGCAGTGCCCTCCTTCCTGCAGCGGGACCGCTTCAACCGGTTCCAGCCCACGTACCCGTACCTGCAGCACGAGATCGACCTGCCGCCCACCATCTCGCTGTCGGACGGCGAGGAGCCCCCGCCCTACCAGGGACCCTGCACGCTGCAGCTGCGCGACCCCGAGCAGCAGATGGAGCTCAACAGGGAGTCGGTGCGGGCCCCCCCAAACAGAACCATCTTCGACAGTGACTTGATAGATAACTCCGTGTTCGGGGGGCCGTGCCCCCCCAGCAGTAACTCTGGCATCAGCGCCACGTGCTACGGCAGCAGTGGCAGGATGGAGGGGCCGCCGCCCACCTACAGCGAGGTGATCGGCCACTACCCCGGCTCCACCTTTTACCAGCACCAGCAGAACAACAACGGGATGCCCCCCATCTTGGAGGGCAGCAGACTCCATCCCTCACAGATCAATGGCCTTGAGAGCACAACGACGACGGCGTGGAACAAAGAGAAAGAGAAACAAAAAGGGCACCCCTTTTAAAAAAAAAAAAAAAAAAAAGGAAAAAAATAGCAAGAAAGTAAATGAAACACTCTGCACTTCTCATTAAAAGAAAAAGGAGAGAGAGAGAGTTGAGGAAGATGAGCAAAGAAAAAAAAAAAAGCCCTTCCCCATCTCTCAGTGTATAAATATTTACTTGTTATGTCTGGTCTGAATGCACAAGCCTACCAAGCTTGCAAAAACATTTCTTTATTGAGCTGTGTCTAGACGTTTAAAAAGGAAAAAAAAAAAGTCAACTGTAGTCTTTTTTTTTTTTGTTTCTAGTTGGGCTGTGTGTGAATGCTTTTTTTTTTGTTTGATTATTTCACTTATCTTTAAAAACAAAATATTTGCACAAAAACCATTTTGTTTAAAGATCTGCAATATAAATATATAAATATATATTAAAAATAAGAGAAAGTGTATGTGTAAGGAGCAGGAGTATTTTTGTATTAGAAGAGGCCTATTCAAAAAAAAAAAAGTTGTTTTCTGAACTAGAAGAAAAATGGCAATTTTTTGAGTGCCAACTCAAAAAGCGTGTATTACATTGTAAAAAAACAAAAAACAAAAAAAAATCAAAAGCAGGGGTTTAGAGTTATTTATATAAATGTTGAAATTTTGCACTATTTTTTAATATAAATATGTCAGTGCTTGTGTTGGTCAAAGCCTCTATCACGTCTACCATGAACCTGTTAAGGGATCTATATGGAAGTGAAGAACAAAGTAGCTGGAAGGGGAGGAGGATCGCTGGAGTGGAGATGCCAGCCCTGGGAGGAGCGGTGAGCGAGACTGCAGCTTATGCAAATCCTTAATTTCCAGAGTCCCTGCGCGTGGCCGCCGACAGCCACGGCTTTATACATTCCCTACAAAGCACGAGGAGTTGGTGTGTGTCTTGTTTGTCATCCGGTAGGATTATTTGGAGTAACAAGGTAAAATGAAAACTCCCTGCTTCCCACAGTCAGGAATGACTGAAGCAGGCAAAAATTACTTGATTTTTTTTTTTCTTTTTTTTTTTTTTTTCTTTTTTTGGACAACCTCTAACTTTTTGGAGGGGAGGGTGGTGGGGGTTGAGAATAAACTTCTGTGTCTGAAGGAACAAAAAGTGTTTTTTGGTTTATTTCTTTCCATGTTCAACTGAAGGGCCCTGTTGGAGCCAAAGCGGTGGTTGTGGAGGTCGATGTGAGGAGCTGGTAACGCACCCACTGGCTGCCCTTCAGCTGGGTTTAAATGTCCCGTTGAAAGGACCAGGTGGAAAGTGTGGTGGTGGTGGTGAACATCATTTTCATTTTGTTTCAACCTCCCAAACCTCAGTTTGGGATAAACGGGCCGTGTCCCGCGGCTCCGCCGTCCCTGGTTGTCGCTATTTTTTGCGTTTGCTATCCAGCTAAAGAGGCAGCAGGTACAGTAGGTGGAAATGAATCTGCTCCTGTGTTGTATGAATTAAAGGCTACAAAAATAATGCTTAAGGCTTTAGAAGCAACCCCCCCTTAGCTCTTCTGGAACATCCTCTCCCCGCCAGGTCCCGCTGCCCTCCCGCCGCCGGGCGTTGTGCGTGGTTCATTTATCTTGGTTTCGGAAGCGTTTCGTCTTGCTCTGCTCTTGTTTACATTTTCTGTCACCTCGGTGTCTGGTAGGGGCCTCACCCTCGTGGTGAATTCGTAGGTGAGCGAGTGAGTGAGTGGGAAACCCGAGAGAGTGAGGGGGAGAAGGCAAAAGGGAAAAATCCCGTCGTGGGTCCCGTCTCTCCGAGCGTGAGGAAGGGTCGGTAGGGAGCCACAGAGAGCGAGGATTTTACAAGGGGGTGTGATTTGATTTCCTGCAGGATGCTATCTAGTAGAGTGACATAAATGAAAGATATAAAGGCAATAACTATTGTTTTTAAGCAACTTTTTTATTACTTGAAAAAGAAAAAAAACCTAACCATGAGAACGGTTTTGAAGTTCTGACCATTTGAACAATATTTATATATATTTTAAAGAAGATGATGAATAGCTGAACTTGAAGTTTGATCATTATTTTTTTGCCTTTTTTTTTTTTAATTTCTGCCTAGAAATAGTCCTGTACCTTCTCAGTACTTCAATCTGCTTTTCCACAGCTCTTGAAGTCTTCATAGTTTTACAGTCATGTAACCTAAATTTTGATGACCTAAAAAAAAAAAAAAGAAAAAAAAAAGAAAAAAAGCCACAAAAAAAGTAATGCAAAGGAATAAATCTAGTTTGTCATGAAAGGTACAAAACTGACTAATTTGTACGAGGTTTTTAAAATGTATCTTTCCTTTATGTAACATGTCTATTTAGTGCCTTATTAAAGAAACAGTAACCCTCCCTTATTAGAGAGGGGGACACAAAATCATCATTAGCATTACAAGTAACCAGCGTCTGGTCTCTTGCTCCTTTGGACCTTGCATTCACTTTTCCAGTCCCTTTTTCCCGGAGCAGCTCCCTGTGCCTGGCCACGCCGGCTGCTCCCTTGGCCGCTGCTCTGCTCCGACTGTTCTTAGGGAACTTGAACACGTTTTATGCACATTATCCTACCCGGGGAGGTAGGAATCTGTGGTGGATATTGTAACTGAGATACCAACCAAAAGAGAAAGCGAAATATAATATCTACTGCCCTCTTGAGCCAAAATGCGTGAATAGTGTTGTTGGGGTTGGGTGTTTGTTTTTTTTGTTTTGTTTTTTGGGGAGGGGGGGGGGGGGTTGTTCAGTGATCTGAACTAGTTTTCTTTGCTATTAAAAAAAATACGGTTACCTCAGCAGATTTTGGGTGGAATATGCATCACATGTTTAAAACTGAGCAGTGAGTAAAGAGGTGGTGTGGGGACCAGAGGTTGTTAAGGAACGAGATTGTCTTGTCACAGGGTGTTGGCCACCAAACCCCATGGAAAAGTCAGGGAAGTGGGCAGGGGCTGGATAGGCACAGAGGGGTAGTGGGAGAGGGTCTGAAGATGCAGTGCAATTGAACCCAGCTCTCATGCTTGAAAGTCCTCAAAATTTCAACCATTTCTCTTTTCTTTTCCCCCTATTTCTTTTTCCTCCCTCCCCAATCCTCTCCCAGTGTGAGCTTTTATTTGTCTAGTGTCACCCCAAGCTCTGCAGTTGAGTGCTCAGTTTGTTGTGTTCCTGGGTCCAGTTTCATTTACCTCATTCTCTAGTTTGAGGAACTTGATGAGTGTGAAACGGGGGTGGCTCATCAACACCAAATTTCTGTTGCAAACGATGCCTTTCAGCCCATCCATGCACAAACCCCAAGCTGCCACCTTTCCCTGGGCTGCTGCAGCCCCAGTGGGGAGAGCCCCATGTCCCAGGCAGTGGGTGCAGCTCCTCAGCAGAGCTCAGTCGTTATCTTTTGTCTTTCTTCTGTCCATCCCTCTCTTAGCAGTCCTGAGAACTGTGTATTTCAAGTGCAGATACCAGATCTGAGGCCCAGATCAACTCCAAGTTCTGAATGGGTGTTTAGAGATAATGGTCTGTTCTTTTTTTTTTTATTATTATTACTATTATTATTATTGTTGTTATTGTTATTATTATTATTACTACTATTTAATGTTACTTTTTGCCTCGGGGTCCATTTCTTCCCAATTCCCACATCCTGAATTGCCACCAAGGCAGGGAATTTGCTTTGCACACCCATGCTGATGCCCCGTACCCTCTGGCCTTGGTGCAGCTCAGTGGAGAGCGGTGCTAGAGTGTCCTGCAGCTGCCAGCAGAGAGATTCAGGCCCCTTAAAAGTGATTTATTTTTAAAGAAATACAGAAGAATCAAGGCATTGCTAATGCTTAGCAACCTCGTGTCCTAGCCTGCCTTTTTGCTCGGAGTTTTAAGTCACGTTAGCTTTAAAAGGGGTTGTTCACCTTACAGAGTTTCTTAGCTTACAGTACGGCAAACAGCATCCTAAAAGTGCCCCCAAACCTTCCTGGCCTGGAATGGGAACGTGGCTTTGTCCCTCCTGGTGGGGAGGAAGGATGGGTTTCATTTGGGGCTGACACTGGTAAAACACGAGTTCCCTTCACAACCCTTGGTTCCACCGGTTTGAGGATTCAGCTTTACTAATCCAGTGTGTTGTTTCCATACGTGTTATAAAATTCATTCTGTCTTAAGTGGGGGTCTAAGGAAATCCAATTGCTTTCTGGAGAATCACCCTTTTGTATGTGTATTGAATTATAAAATTGCACTAACTGCTATATTAAAGAAATAAAAGCCCAATGTTTTTCCTAAAGATTGGGAAAAGACCGAATCAGATGTGTAGCATTAACAGTGCTAGGCCAGAACAGAATGAATTTTAATCTCTTCTGTCTCTGTACCGCTCAGAGATTTTCTGTGTACAACACAAAGCTACAAAAAAACAAAAAGAAGTTTTCCAGAAACTGCGCTTCAAATTTTTGCTGTACTATAGAAGCTCATGAAGGACAACATTAAAGTCCTAATTTGCCTGCCTTATAGACACATTTCATTGTATTAATATTTTCTTAAACTTCCAGTTGCATTGTGTTGGCTTTGGAGTTTGTTATAGGCAGTCCTGTATCCTGAGTTCTGTTCAATTTAAACTTATGTAAACTATTGACAGCACATGCAATGCAGTACTTATCTATATTTTGCTGTTTTAGTATGAATATGTACTCTGATGCCAATTTACAAAAATCTGTTGTAAACGCTTCTTGTGTACCAGTAACCAATAGTGGCAATTATATGTCATTCTAAAAGCTGCAATACTTATACAATAAATTTTACAATACTTTGGAAAATTTGCCTTCACCTTTTGCTTTGTTACCCAAAAAGAAAAAGAAAAACCGAAAAAACCAACCAAAAAAAAAAAAAAAAAAAAAAATCAGGGTTTGTCAACACAATGTAATTTCAATTTTCCTATTTTCTTCTCAAATGTTGGAAAATGAATCTGCTCAGTTTTGGATATTTGTGTGGGTTTCCCCCTTCCTTGTTCTGAACCACGGCCCCACCTCTGTATCGCCACCCGTGTGCTCCCGCTGGAGCTGGAGCTGGTTGCTGGTGTATTTGCATGCTCCGTGTGTGTGTGTGCGTGTACAACTGTTTCCTTCCGAGTAGATCAGGTGGCACAGCTCTAATCCCAGAAGAAGCATTCCTGGTTTGCACCAGTGTGTCCAACACTCGAGGTCCTGCCTTTCAGCCGAGAACGTCACTGATGGTCAGAAGGTCTTAACTTGAATAACGTCAATCAACAAGAACTGCGTAGATTGACTCAAATCCTAAGCACAGAGAATTTGTGTGACTTTTTTTTTCCTTTCTGAGACTGTGGTCAAATTGCAGTGATCACATTAAAGTGATTGAAAACTTGACTGTTTGCAGGGGGTTTTCTTTTGTGTGTCTGAAGGATGGATGTCCCGTAGATTCACCCAGACCCTGGGTTCCCTCTTGGGGCTAAGGGATGTGCAGTCATTAATCCCTGGGTTTTGCTGCCAGTTCTGCCCCAGCCCTGGCTCTCCCCAGCCCTTCTCTGGCTGGTCACAAACCTCTGTTTCAGGTGTCAGCACTGTTGAAAGTGGCCCCTGGCTCTGACAAGCAGCTCCTCCAGCTGCTTTGGATGGGCAAGGGGCAGACACTTGGCTTTGATTTGGGCACGAGGAGCTCCTGTGGGCTTCAGCAGGATGCTGGGATGCTCTGCCTGCTCAGTTATTGGCAACACAGCCCCAGGCTGGTGGTCACTTGGGAGAATATCTCTGGTAAGGAATGAACACAGCTTAATTGCAGCCCAGGGAGGAGAACCCCAAATCTGCCCCTCTGGCTTCGATTCTGGAGCTGTGCCTCCCTGTTGTGGTTTGTTTTGTGGGACTCCTGGTGTCCTCTGTGCATTGCTGCTGGAAAGACAACCCAGGGTGATACAGTGCTGGAAAGAACTGGCCTTGGCTGGAGCACTTTTCCCTGTGGTAGGAAGTCAGATGCTTTTAAGGCTGTGCCAATCCTGTGACCCCAGTGTTGGCTCGAGCAGCTCCAAACCCTCTCTCCCATCTCATGCCCAAAGAAACGCCAAAACACAGAATTTCTGAGAGCAAGCAATGCCCCTGTCCCAACCTCAGGATCACAAATATCCAAGTGGAACACATCCACCTTGCCCCAGGCATGGCGAGGCAGAGAAAGGGCAGGGTTTGGTTTGAATCACTGTTTCGAAATTATTTTTGGAATCACAGCTGAAACCAACATCTTCCCACAGAAAAAGAGAACTCAGCTGAAACCACATTTTCCAAAAGGGAATTTTTTTAAATGACAAAAAAAAGAAATCAAGTTCAACCAGTGCAGTGCGTGGGAATGGGCAGAGGTAGCTGTTACTAAGCTACCTTTCCATGTCTGTTGGGGAGATCTGGGGACACTGCAGCACCACTGATTGGCAAAAGATTATTTTTAAATTTCTGGGTTTTGGTCGGGTTCTTTTTTTTTTCAGCTCAATGGAAGAACCAATTTTATGGCTTTTGGAAACCACAGGTGGCAAAACCTTTGTTTTTAAACAGATTTCTGTGCTGCAAATGGAATGGGAGTTAAGAAATCAGGCTCAGATTTTCCCTGTGCTTCCAGCACCAAAGCCCTTCTTGCAGCTCTCGTGGGCCTCCATGGTACACTCACTGGAAGGTGCAAATTCCAACTGCAGAGAATTTAAACTTCATAGAAGCACCTTTTTTTTTTGCTTTTTGTCTCCATATTTTATCAGCTTGTCCCAATCCAGCTGTTCCCCTCTGCTGCTGCCTCTCTGCCCCCCTCAGGAGTGCTGCCCATCCTGCTCCTGCCCTCCTGGCAAATGATGCATTCCTCACGCTCGTGCCTGTGTTTAATCTGGTTTGTGCCTGGAGGGCACGAAGGAAAAACCCCTCTGGGGCTTGTTCAGCTCCAGTCCTGGTGCTCAGGAATGGTCCCACCAGTGATGCCTTCCCAGCAGAGACAGGGATGGCTTGGGGTGCTTTGAGGTGGGCAAGGCGTGAAACCTGGAGTCAGCCTCTTGCTTTTTAACCTGCTCAAGCTGCATTTCCCTCGGGTTGATTTATTGGAGGTTTTTTTTTTATCCATGCTGGGCAGGCAGAGCCCTGTCTCACCACTGAGGGAGGGGAAGCCTTGACCAGGGATAGAAACCCTGAGGAAAGTGGCTGGAAACAGCTTCTCCTTCACGGTGAGAGCCTCAGTGATGGGTTTCACTGAGATTTGTTAAGAAAGCAATGTGCTCTCACAGGGATCCTGCTGTTGACTCTCCCAACTGTAATGGGAATTTACTCCAAACACTTGCTGCTATCCTTTTTTAAAAAAAAAAGAAATGTAGGAATTCCCACTGCTTTGGCATAAAACAGGGCCGTGTAACAGGGGAGAAGAGGAAATAATTCCTGCCTTGGGCTTCTAGACATGCTCAGGCTGGAAAAGTACTGCCCGAGGTTCCCTTCTTTAAGGTCTGACGGGGTCAAAACTGATTCCCCCTCCCTCTTTTCCCTGCTCAGGAGCCCTGCAGACAGCTCTCCCCTCTCCCTGGAGTGCTGTGCAGGAACACTCGGGGGCTTTGCTCAGGAATGGGCAGGGACATGCAGGAATGGGCAGGGACAGGCAGGGATGGGCAGGGACAGGCAGAGACAGGCAGGAACGGGCAGGGACGGGCAGGAACGGGCAGGGACGGGCAGGGATGGGCAGGGATGGGCAGGGACAGGCAGGAATGGGCAGGGGGACAGGCAGGAATGGGCAGGGACAGGCAGGGATGGGCAGGGATGGGCAGGGACAGGCAGGAATGGGCAGGCACAGGCAGGGACATGCAGGAAAGGGCAGGGACAGGCAGGAATGGGATGTCAGACCAGGTGGGGGCTCTGTCCCAGGTGGGCACGGTCTTGCCATGGCCCAGGAGGCAAATTTAAGCAGCTCCAGGGAGGGTGGGGTTTGCTCTGGGGGTTTCTCTGCTCTTCTGCTGAGTTGGAGCTATAGGGGGTTTTGCACAGAGCCTTTCCTGACTGGGTTTCTGGAGCTGCCTGGATGATATGAAGAAAAGATAAACCCTCTGAAACAGCAGCCACCTTTTTTTGGAGATGAGATTGGGATTTATGGCATTTTTAAGGGTACCCAAAAGGCTGTCCTGGAGCTGCACTCTGCAGGAGATGTAGATGCACTTTTTCTTCCTCTGTGGCTGAAAGCACATGGATCGTGGCAGCTCCAGGGCCTCCTTCCTGCCTGCCTTCTCCCCTGGGGAGCTTGTCCTGTTCCCTGAGTGAGCAGGGCTTGCTGTCTGCTGGAGATCATCCCCATGTGCTGCCCAGCAGGTCAGGCTGGTGGCTGCACCACTTCCGAGTTTCCTGCCCATCTCTGCCCACGGAGAGCCTGTTGTCAGCCAAGATGGAAAGGTGCATAAATGAAATTTAGAGCTCTGGCTGACCACACTGATGGCTCTGCACTAGGCAGAGGAGAGGTGACGTGAAGGCCTCCATGCAGTGAGCTTGGAGTGGGGTTTGCAGAGCGGAGATGGGGGAGAGCACTGACTGCAGGATTCATCAGCTGTGAGCTCCTGGTGGGTGTTCATTCCCCCCTTGCTCAGTCCTGACTCAGTTCAAATGCACACGGTTGCCTTGGGATTGATTGTTATCAGCAGCAATAAATCACAATCTCAGCAGCCAGTGGTGAGTTTTGGATGCCAGTCAAAATGCAGCTCCTCGGAGTATTTATCTCTGCGGAGGCAGGGAACCTGGACATTGAACAATTAGATCAGCGTGGCTCTGTGAAGCTGCATTTGATTAAGAGAGTAACTGCAGTACAAAGTTATTGCAGGGTGTTGCTGTGCATTGCTAAAAAGCAGTCTGGATTTAAAAACAGAGAGGGAGTATAAAACAGGGGATGGGAGTATAAAACAGGGGATGGGAGTATAAAACACCTCTGTGCATTGCTGTCCATGTATAAAACACCTCTGTGCATCACTGTCCATGTATAAAACACCTCTGTGCATCACTGTCCATGTATAAAACACCTCTGTGCATCGCTCTGCAAGCAGCACCTGCTCCAGGATCCCACCTTGTCCTTCCTGCTGTGGCCTCGCTGCTGTCACAGCATAAAAGGAGAGAAGAGGCAGCTTTTGCTGCAGTGGAAGCGTGGCACAGATGTCCTGTCTTGTTTCCCCCTACCACAGTAGCTACTGGGCGACTTCAAAGACCTTAACATGGGTACACCTGAGCCGAGTCTCTGGGCAGGGCTGGGGCAGTGGCTGTGTGTCCCAGGCAGCCCCTGCAGTGGCACAGGAGGGAATTCCCAGTTGGTCACTCTGTGTTCCCTTTGTGTTCCCAGCAAGGGATGGGCTTGGCCACAGCTCCTGCTCCAACACAGCACCACGGAATCCACATCTCCAGCACCAGGAGCAGCCAGCTGCCTTTCTGCAAGAGGTCTTTCTGGAATTCTAGTACTTGGGCCCATTAAGGTGGGGAAGAATTAGGCATCCAAAACACTCCAGCTCTAAAACAGACATGCAGGCACGCAGTCCTGCAAGACCAAGCCCTTCAGGGTGCTTTGTGGTGTTTGAGAAGTGTCTCTGCAGGTCTGGGGTGAGCAGCAGAGCTGGTGTGAGTGTGAGGAGGGAGCTGGGTTAGGTTTTAATGTGAGGTCAGTGCACACCAAGGGCTTTCCCAGGGAAGATGATGGGCTCCAGGCACATGCTCGCTCCAGAAAATTTATTAATGTGCATGCACAGGTTTTTTTTCCCTTGAATCTCAAAGCTAGGCTCTGCAAGGTTCAGATGAGCAGAACCAGGTTAACAAACAAATGTTGAATGACCCTGATGGGCCCCACTGCCTATCTCATCTTTATTTTTCTCTTGAGAGCTGCTGTTTCTCTCTGCTCTGCTGGGCAGGTCTGTTGATTTTCTGTTCTGAGGAGGAAAGCCTGAGGTTCTCCAAGAGCCTGGCCCTGGTGCTCTGCCTCCCTGCTCCCAGGGCAGCCCTTTCGTGGGCATGGAGGAGCCTGAGCTAAATATAAGCTGTGGAGGGGAAAATAGGGGGAGTTGGAGGAGGTTGAGTGAGAGGATCTGTTTATTTTCCTTCTGATCTCTGAGCCCTGTTATGTTTTATTGCTTTACAAACAGGAGGTCTGGAACGCTTCCTTCCCTCCAGTGCCAGTGCAAGGTCAGCTGGGTGCATAATTCCTGCACTTGAAGGAAAAAATACCAACTATTTACAGTAATGTAGTAAGAGTGGCATGGAACTGGAATTCTATTTACTTTCTCCAGGCCAGGTTTTACTGTAAATGCCCAAATAAGCTATTTATATAAACAATTTCTGTGTATTTGCTCAGCACCTTGGATGCACTTCCACCCTGCTGCTGAGAATTTAGATCTGATGAGTAACCTGTGGCAGAAGAGCAACTTTGATTGAGGAAAAGGTGAAGCAGGCAGGTGCTTTACGTGCAGTGGATCTCGAGGAAGGTGAGGCACCTCCAGCACACTTGCTCCTTACATCTGCAGAAGGATGTGGTCACCCTTAGCCTGGCAGTGCTTTAAAAAAAACCCCGTTTTGGGGTGTGTGTGTTGGTGTGGTGTTTGAGCAGCTGTGTCAGAGAACAAAGGGGCAGTACCCAGGAATGTAACAGATTCCTCATGGCGTAGAAAAGCCTGGTATGAGGAAAGGCTTTAAGGAAGAAGACTAACTTAAAAAAATGTGTTCAACTTTACTCAGCTCTTCCCATTTGTCAGAACATGCCCGAGTCCTCTGTGAGGTTTCAGCTCGGAACCGAGATCTCAGACTGAGTCATGAGCAAATGTAACTGCTGGTGAGTAATTGCTGGAACCAAATGTGAGCTTGGAAAATGGGCATTGTCTCTTCTCTAAAAGCTCTGCTTTATGGGAAAAGGCAGTGGTTTTCCTTTCGTGCTCTGGCTTTAGGTTCCCTGTGTGGGTAAAAGCACAGCCACGAGTCGCTGCTTCTGCCAGTGCGTGGGAGTTTGGCACCCCAGGACACTGCTCATTGCTGCTTTCTGTCTTGGTCCTCAGCTTCTGGACTGGCTCTAGGCCTTGGGCAAATGAGACAAATTTCATCCAGTACAGGTTGATGTTGCTTTTAAAGAAATGCTGCATTATCAGCCCTACACAGAAAAACAACCCCCTGAACCCTGAGGCATTGCATCCTGCTGGTCTCCATCCCCTCATGCTCTCTCTGTGCTGTCTCTCTGCTCCTGGGTCCCTGTTAGCCCAGGACTTGCCTGTGCCTTGAGGGTCAAGGTTCAGCTGCACAAACAGCCCAGTGCCCCAGCCCTGTTCCCCAGTGCATCCCAACGTCCTCATGGCAAACCCAGGGGTGGCACTTCCCACCACTGTCATCCCCGACCTGCTTTTCCTGGATATCGCAATTTCTTCTCCAGATCTGGCTGAGATACAGGGTGACAGGCTACAACTCGAGTGGAATCAAAATTGCATTTAAATGGTAAACATTTGTCCAGAAATTAATGTTTCTGAACTAATGTTTCTCTCTGACCAATGTGTTCAGAAACAAATGACTCTCACTAATTGATTTTCCCCCGTATAACTGGAATTGTAGAAAATCAACCATGCATAATTGAAAATCCCCCTCTTTCAGCAGGTATCCACATAATCACTCAACTGATGTGTTTGCCTGCCCTCTGGCAGGTATCATCTAGGAGTCACGTGGCTGGCTGGAGGGGGCTAATTTCTCCAATTTTTGTTCTTTGTGCTGGATTAAACATCGAAAATCACTATAAACAAGCTTCCATATCTAATAAATTTGCTCGTAGTTCCAAACATGTACCCATGAGGGAATGTTACTGATGGCTTCCTCCATTGGAAAGCTGCATTTGATACCTTTGCACCTCTGAGATCAGTAATCCCAACACATAAAACAGTTTTGAGCAACTTCCAGGAGCCTTTTAGCAGCTGATCGACGGCTCCTCCGCAGTGAAGGCAGAAGGGACTTGGCTCTGAAGGCCTTGGCTCTGCTGTGCCAAACCAACCACCTCAAAGCCCCAGGACCCTCCCAGAGAGCTGACAGCCCGAGGGAGCGGGAGCAGAGGAGAGAAGAAAGTGTAAAATCAGTTGTAAAACTGAAAGGCTGTGATTCACTGCTTCTTGTAAAAGGCAGGTGAGACCTTCCCCTGCTGCAAACCAGGTCTTGAAGGTGACAACAGATTTCAGTCACTTTAGGAGGGTTAGGAGCAAGTCCTGCACGAAGCTGGTGTGTAAATGGGTGTGTTTTAGGAGAGCTGTGGGGCCAGAGTGATGGTAATGATAAATTTTGCTTCATCCAGCTTCCTCACCAAACTCCTCCAGTAACACCCACGATGGGTTCCAGCATCGTGCAGTGCTTTACAGGAGTTTCCCTGAGGTGGTTTGGCCTGTCCTACCATCAGTCTGAGCAAGCAAAACTAATCAAGGTTTGTTCAAAAGTAATTTTGCATCACAGCTTCTGTCGAGGAGCAGATAATCAGGTTTTATTTATTTATTTGTTTGTTAATAAAGCTGTATAACAAAGGATTTCATCATTCTAGCCGTACTGAATGTAATGTGCTTGCAATAATTAATGCCACTGCTAATGGAGGATTGGAATTTTGCCTTAATTATATCATTAAGACACATTTCATGCATTTAATTGTTTTTGTAAAATGACAGCCAAGCTCTCCTGCCGCATATTTCCCATTTCCAGATTAAATTACTTCCCATGCGAGGGCAACCTGCTAGTAATGGCCTCTCACAGTTTTTGCTTTCCAGGGGAAATCAAGTGGGTTTTGGTTAGATATGCCAATACTTTTCAGGTTAGCAAAGCTTTTACGTGTTGTTTGTCAATGTTAGTGATGAACAGATGCACCGAACTCTCCCTTCCTCCTTGCTGGCCTGGATTTCATGAAAAACAGGGGTGGGGGGAAGGGGAAAGTGTGTCAAGACAGAACAGGAAGGTTAAAAATCAATCACAGGCTTTATCACATGCCCTGCTGCACCTGTGGGAGGTTAATTTTGGGTAAAACACACTATGTCTGATCCAAAGGCAACAGTCTTGGAATCAGAAACTGCAGCCTCAGAGGGGATGATGTTTTGATCTTTCTCATGGGACAGCACCAGCCAGGAGGCTCAGGGCTTCTGTGCAAAGTTTCTGCTTGTTCTTTGGAACTAAGCTCGTGTCTGCAAGGCCAGAATCAGTGACCCACAGCAAGCCCAGGGTCCTGGAGAGGCATCTCAGAGGTGTGTGAATCAGTGTGGTCCATTGTGCCCCAAAGCAGGACCCAGAGCCCTCGGCAGTGGTGACACACGTGGATTTGCTTGGGTTGAGTAAATACAGTTTTCACTGGACAGGAATTGATAGTGATGTGTGCAGCTCCCAGCTGCAGGGGGGATGGGAGTGGTGTGCTCTCCCTAGTTCATGCCTCCTCTGACTGCAGCTCTCTCCCAAATCTGTAATCATTGCTCCATAACTATACAAAGGCAAAATTCAGGGTGAGGGTGGTAGGAAATTGGCATCTCTGCTGAAATACAGAAAATATTAAAATGCCTTGAACAGTGTCACTGCTGGATTTTGGACCATCTGAGATAAGCCAAAAGCTCCCCAAAGGCCATCCAGGTGGCTATTGCTGTTTGCATGGCAAAGCCAGCAGCCCACAGATGGAATGTAACAAAGAGCAGGTAAAGCAAGTGGAGGAATGCAAGTGGATTGTGCAGACAGCAGAGTGGGAACTCCCCTGCCAGGCAGCAGACACAGCAACTGGAGAAAACTTTGAGAACCTTTCCAAGTTGCTCCTGCAGCACTGACTGTGGGAAGCATTTGGGAGCAGGCTTTTGTTCTCAGACTGTAACCATGCTGCTGACTTGATGAGTCCTTGACCTCAATTAGTTACGTTCGTTATTTGGAGCCCAGTGGGAATGAAGTCAACTCTGTCTTTCCTTCTCTTCTTTCTTCCCATCCTTTCTTGCTTGGAGTATGAAAGAGCTGAAACTTGGCCAAGGCACAAATCCCATTCATCCCTTGCTGGGTTTCGCCCTGGAGAGGTGGAGGAGCCCTGTGAGCTCTGCAGACACAGACAGCAGAAAGGAATCCACCATGAGAAATGTCCTGCTGGATGTGCTGCACATCCCCTTTGCCACTGTCCTGCTGCAAACCTCAAGCAAGAAGCTCCAAGTGTCTCTTTCTCACATATCTTGAAAGTGATAAAGGACATTCAGGCACCAAGTCCTGGTTGCATGAAGCCCACTGGGGAAAATAACTGAGACACCAGAGAAACACCAGGCACAAAAAAAACTAAATAAGATGCATGAGAAGCACTGATTTTAGCTGTACAAAGCAGTGCAAGACCATCTCACATCCTTCTACTAGAGAACTGAATTTCCAGTTCAATTTTGCTTATAGATTCTGTGTCTGGAGCGTTTCACCAATAAATACCTTCCCCCCCAGCCCCCTCCTTGCTGTGATTGTTAGTAATAAATTTATGCTGTGTTTCATTTCAGGTTGTCCAACAAATTTTGGAACAAAACTGAGTACCATTAATTGTCGTTCTCAGAATAAACCAACAACATAATTTATCGATGTGGCAGTAACAGTAACGTTTGTATTTCCCAGTCTTAAAATACTTGAATTGGAGATGACAACATTATAATTGAAGATAATGGTAATTATCTGTCTGCAAACGTGTTTTGTTGCTACGCTCAATATCTTCTTTGAAACCAGGCATGAACAGAAGTCACCATAAGCAACAGTAAACTAAAAATTCATTTTCCTAGAGATCCGGTGAGCTGCATCTGTTGTGTGGGAAACAATTCTGATTTTTCTTTTGTTTGGGATTCCAAAATGGTCTGTGGATGGAGAATTTCAAATCAATACCATCAGGAAAAATCAACTGCTTCTCTTTAGCTGAATTAGAAATGTTATATGACAATATGAGTGTTTTTAATATATGGATATATATGTGTGTACACCTTGAGATCATTAACATGGAAACAAGGCACCTGCTGTACCAAGATGAGAAGGAAACATCAACATAATTCTTCATGCTTTCCTAGTGAAAATTGCCAAATATATGTTGTCAAACTGTGGGCAACATATTGAGTTGGGTATGTGTCACTGTTCTCACCACGGCCGAGTAGAGAAACAACACAAAGACCAGGCCCAGGGTCAAGTGGCAGCAGCCATTTAATGAATTCTCAGAAAACTTTTATATGTTAGTTCACAAAGTGTATTAAGTGGCATAAAGTGATTGGTTTTGCCACCCACCCCCTAAGGGGATTAGTCAAGTTCTAAGACACCCATCTCTGAATGTTTTTCTGGTCAAAGCCATAACAATACTGCAAAACAACCTGCAGGTGCAAGAAGTTTACAACGCTGTAACCTTGGTCAAAGTAATCAGCATGGGAAAGACAGAACTCTCACAGAAATGCTGCAGAGAGCTGACAAAATTCTCTGCTGGAGCTTTTCAGCATCCATAGGTATGAGCTGAGCACCGCCTGAGCCCAAGGAGCAGCGTTTCCTGCTGGGCTCAGAGGCCTGGGCACTGCTCCCACCTGCCCTGTGCTCCTGGGCAGGGGCTCAGTGAGGTCTCCCCCAGCCCCAGAAAATTTTGGTCAGATGGTTTTTCTGGAGCAGGCTTAAACTTGAATGCTAAAATGCATTCAGAGTCCTTCCCTGGAAAATAACGAACCATTGCAGGGCAGGGATGTTTCAGACTGTGTTTTGTACAAATTCCCTTTTTAATTGCTGATTACAAGTAACACCCCCCCCTTTTGCTTTGCCAGTGCCAGAGGTGAGAACCCTATCCCAGCTCCCAGCAGCCACAGGGAGCTCCCAGCTGCACAGGGAAACCACGGAGCAGCATCTCTGGAGAGCATCACCACTGCAAGCAAGAACCAAATGAGCATTTTGGACCCTTCCAACCTGGATTTGGGGCAGGAGGAGGCAGGCAGGAGCTCTGAAGGTGAGGTGGCACCCCACAGCTGGATTCAGGGAGGGACATTTGGTGTCAGGGGGGGTCCAGCACCAGCTCCATGCGGCCACTTTCTCCTTGGACTCTCATTTCACTGTAAGCTATTGAAATGATTCCCTTATGAACTAGTTTCTGTTGTCCTTATTAACCAAGGATTAATTAATTATTAATTAAGCAACCCAGGCTACTTATTAATTCAACTTGTTAATTAAGTATAGGATGCTAATGAGGCAGCTTGTTAATTGAGTTGTCAGGGGGAAGTGAGGATGGAGAGGAGGATTTTTCTGCCCAGTTCCCGTGGCAGGAATGTGGCTCCATGTGGGGACATCGGTCATGGGAGCTTCCTGAGCAGGGTCACGCAGTCACAGCTTGGGACAAGCTTTGTTTATGTTTATTCCTTTTTATTGTCAGCCCAAAACAACCTTTCAAGAAGAGACTCCAAGACCTACAGCCCAATATTTTAGTGCTATGTGCTGGACTAAGCAGGGTAAGCACGGGGACAGGACCAGTGTGCCCAGGGAATAGAGGCCTGGAGATGACCTGGAGCTGTGGGGATGATGGATAGCAGTGGCCTCCTGCTTTTCCCAGTCCTAATGAGACGCACAAATGGGAATTTCGGTCCTTGAAATGTCTTTAGCCTAAGACAAGAAAGGTGTGCAATTTACAGGCAACAACAAGAGCAAGAGGTGAGGAGACCTCTGCTTTTCCAGAGCCTTTGCAGGGAGTGAGAGGCACCTCTCTGGTACACTGGAGCTACCCGTGGTCTGCCCCAGCTCTGCTCCTTCTCTTTGCAGGATCAGGCCAGGATCCACTGAGGATGGAGCTGCTGTGTCTCCTTGGGCTGTGAGGACGAGCTCCCTGAGCACGGAGGTTTTGTGGGATGGCCCCACACCAGCACCGTGCTGTGCCCGAGTGCCAGGTCAGGACTGGCACGGTCACTTCAGGATGTTTTCTCTGGAAGGTTTGCTGATGGGCCACTTCTTGTTGCCAGCAAGACTCCAGCATCAGTGGTTTGTTCCACTGCAAATGCCATTCCCCAGGCGAGCTGAAAATAAAACCATTTCTAATCACTTCTGAAAGTTTCTGAAAAGAACTGGGGGAGGGGGAAAGCTAATGAGGAAAACACACAGCTTTAGAAACAGGAGAGCATTCCCTGAAGTCAACAGAATAAAAAAAATTCTTTTTGAATATTCATTTCTACTGAGATTCTCTATCGCTATAATTAATTTGTCACAAATACCCTGACAAAGCATTTCTGGTGGAGTGATGAAGGCTACAGGCAGAGGTTTACTTAGCCTCTTTTGAAGGAAAATAACTAGCTATCAAATAACTTTAAACTCCTAAAGCTTTTCTGGATTGATCCTGCTTTCATTAAAGAATGCTACTTGGCTTTGAAGACATTTAAAGCTTTTGAAAAATCGTTATATGGATTTATTTTTGGTTAATTCAGTCCCCTTCTGGCGTATTGGTGTATTATTCACGGACACTTTGAGAGGCATTGGCTACTTGTTTTCTCTTCATGGAGAGGGACACAACAAAGCCCTTAAAGCACCCATGGAGTCATTCAGGCTCAGTTCTGCTGTTTTCCCCTTCCTTCCTGCAGTAACTTGAGGTCCTTGGGACCTTTAACCAAAATAGAAGATTTCTGACAGCAGCCCAATAGCAAATTAGTGCTGAGTATCTTGAATGACTGACATGTAAAGACTCTGCCTCCTCAGGCTGGATCAGGATCCCTGCTTAGGTCAGATCAGAGCAGATCCCTGCTGGGTCAGCTGTGGTCAGCAGGAGGAATTCAAGTCTTCAAGGTTTCCTGCTTTGTCTTTCTACCTCCAAATTCCTGCACAATGACAGGACATCCTTGCAGGACCCAGCAACTGACTCAAAGCAGCAAAAATACTTGTTTGATGCGAGAAGGATCAGAACTGATTCTGTAATCATTCCTCACCCCAAGGAGCAGCAGTTCAATAGGATTGCTCATGTAAGGAAGCCTTCTCTGATGTGAGTAATCGTGGCAGATTCTGGCCCTGAGTTATTACACGAAACCATCTCAAGCTCAGGAGAAAGCTGCATGACTCAGACTTAGCTTTAAAAAATAAAAGTTTTAAATCCCAAGTTAGGATGTGCCATTTGGCTCTTGCTGAAGTTGGTCTAAAAAGGCAGCACTGAATAATAAAAAAGATCATGCTTTTGATGTTAAATTGCATGTTCAAGCATAAAATCCAGCCTTGATGATGAAGCTTAGCCTGGCTTATTTCACTCGGGCAAAGACACTAAACAAGAACCTTACACTCTTTCTCACTTAGAGGAAATGTCTGTGCATTTAAAAAAAGCAAAAAAAAAAAGTTTTGACAGATAAGTAATTAGGAAACATCTGGCCAAACTGAAGGCAACAGAAGTGATTCCAATCAAAGGTGGTTCAGTGAAAGTGAAAAGTGAAAGCTTTTCATCTCGACTCCAACAGAAACAGCGAACTTAGCACTTAAAAAAAAAAAAAATATAAAATTCCAGTTTCTGATGAAGTGTTAAAAAGTCAGAGAGCGAGAAGTGCAGAGACATCCCCCCGGCCCAGGGCTGCAAGGAGGAGGAGGAGGAGGAGGAGGAGGAAGAGGAGGAGGAGGAGGAGGAGGAGGAGGAGGAGGAGGAGGAGGAGGAGGAGGAGGAGGGAGAGCCCTGGCTGTGCACAGGATGAGCTGTATGCCAAGGGCCGGCGCTGGGACAGCATCACGGTGCTTTGGATGGAGCTCCCAGCGTGGCTCCAGGGCTGATGTGTCCCTGTGGATCCTGGTGGGGCTCCTGCTGCTCCGTGTGCCCCTACCCCACGGGCACCCCAGGACAGCTCAGGCTCCTGCCACTGCATCTCCCTGGGTGGCTGAGGGGTCACTGCTGTCCCCTTGCCTCATCCCTTCTTCTCCAAAGCTCCGTGGGAGCCGTGCACAGAGCAGTGGAATAACCTCACTGGGCATTTGGGGTGAGGGATGCTCCCTTTCAGTTTTCACCCTGCACCGTGTTTTGAAGAGTTTTTCCCACATTTAGTGAATGCTGGTGGTTTGGAGGCTCCATCAAAAGAAATCCCAGCATCCTGTGGGTGCTTCCTCGCTGAACTGGAAGGACTTTAGTGAGCTCCCTCAGAGGTGATGTGCTCTCATGGTGCTCTGGCTGGGAACCTGATGGAGATATCCTGCAGGCTGCTTTCCATTTCACACAAGCTTCATTCTGAGTTTTTGGGAAAGGTTTTAGAGATTTCTTTATTTTCAGGATGGCAGATTTACACATCCTGTCCAACCCCTTCAGCGACCGTGGCTCTTCCTATGGTGTTCACACTGGTACCTCAGCAGGGATAGGCAGGACAGCCACCTTCCCTCTCTGCAGCACCCAGAATCAAACCCTGGAATTGGTGGAGGCTGTTGCCACTTTAAACTGCCCATTTTTATAATTTTAACACACCAGACTAAAAGCCCAGAGCAAAACTCACTGCTCAGCATCCAGCTGCAGCCCTGAGCTCTGCCAGGCAGGGCAGGAGGGGCAGCATGGCTCTGGAGGAGGGACAGCAGTGGGAGAGTTTTGACGATGTCCCTTTGCTGTCCTGCCCCGAGGGGAAGCAGAGGAAGGAGAGGATCCTTGCTCCAGCACAGCAGCCATTTTAAGCTGCTTCTTGCACAGCTGGAAATCATTGCGATAGCATCGGCTGCCAAGGGGAGTTAGGAGATTTGGCAGGATTCAGAGGGAAAAAGGTAGCAGTTAAATCATTTGTGAAGAGTAAATGCTTCAAAGGCAGAGCGAGGGGCCCTGGCTCACTGGCATGGTCCCGCTTTGCCCAGTCCAGGGCAGGATGGAGCAGGACCCAGCAGGGCACCCACAGCTCCTGAGGTGCTCCTGATCTTCATTCCACAAGCCTGTCCCCATCACAGACAGCTGGAATACCTTCCAACTGGGATGGAATTATTGTTGAGTAAGGTAATATGTTTTCTGTAACCTCACCGCAAAAAAACCTCTGTAAAGCACGAACAGGAAATGTACAATATATTCCTTTCCAAATTAATTGCTATTATTTTGATTAAAACACATTATCATATAAATATTTGATTAAGAATGTCATTAAATCTTTCTTGCTCATGAACTGTGACAACTTTAAAGTCTAACCTTTTATAGCTTGGCATCACATCATTATTTTTCTCATTAGCTACGTTTAATAATTCGATCTCATAATATGCTTTGCCATTTGGAACCTTCCTTTGTGTGCCAAGTTCAAATCGATGCTGTTAGTTATTTGTGCCACTGCAGATAATTAAACAAAAATTAACAGCAATTCAATCCTGCAGTCTGGCTGTGGGTAGAGGAGTGTTCAGAGCACAAGTCAGAGGGGTTCTTCTGCCAGCTGTGTTGGTGCAGAGCTGGCCAGGAGCAGTGTGGGAAAGTGGAGGTGTCTCCTGGAGGCTGCAGCAATTCAGAAAATCCCTTTCCACCAGGTAAAGCCTCTGGGCATCACAAACAGAGTGAGCAAACTTGCTGTGTGCTTTTAGGAATGATGTGCCAGGGCAAAGCGGGGAGCAGTTGGGTCTTGGGTGTGTGGGGAGGAGAAGCAGAGGAGCCCCAGCTGAGGCTGGCAAGGGTCACTCTGAGAGGAGAAGTCTCCCTCTCCCCCAGGACACACATCCCTGGGATTTCTCCTTCCCCTGGCTCCAGGCTGCCACTTTGGGTAGCCCAGCGTGCTGCAGCCTCCCCCTGTCCCTCAGCAGGATCAGGCCCTCGCAGGCTGTCTGGAGGCAGAAGGATGCCTCTGTCTCTCCCAGCTCACTGCAAGCAGCCAGAGCCCACTTTCCTAATTTAAACCGCACACAAAAGCTTGCCTTACATGGTCACGGATGCTATTTTTAGGTCCGCCAATTAATCCAGCTCCGTTTGAGCTGGATTAGAAATCACATACCCCCTTAATTATAGGTGTATAAACTCCAGACTGGCAGCTGTTTTGACATTCTCAGCTGGGAAATTTGCCCTAAACAGCCGTCCCCTCCCTGGTGCGGCAGGATTGCGGCCCGGGGCTGCTGCCTCCGTGCCCATCTGCTGCCGTGGCACCGCGCCTGCTCCGGCGCTTGGACGCCTGCCCTGGGACACAGGTGCCAGGCAGCAGCGAGCTGCGATGGGCAGCCTCCCTCGCTCTTCTTTTTCTTTTTTTCTTTAGCCTTTTTTTTTTTTTTTTTTCCCCCTCCGTAGGAAAATCTCCCCTGGCTCCCCAGGATTTTTCTTTCCGCTGTGGACGTCTGCCAGGAAGGAGAAGGAGCCCGTGCCAAGGCGCTTCCGAGGTGGGGTCTCCATCGGGGGCTGCTGGACGTGCCTGCCCCACACAGTGGGCAATGAGGGCAGCTCCTGGCACTGCCAGAATCGAGCCAGGGATGCTGGCCCGGCACGGCCCGAGCTCCCACACCCAGCAGTGCCAGCCCATGGCAATGCTCTGTGCCCATGGCTTGTGTGGGAGCCTGTGCCATGGGGCTGCTCTGCACCTCAAACCCCACAGCTGCTGCTCCAAGGGTGGCACATCGCCCCTCTCCCTGCCAGGGCTCCTCTCCGGGGACAGGGACACCCAAGTGAGGAGCTGCCTTTTTATTTTAATATGGGTGGGGGAGATTTTAAAGCTGACCGTAGAACTGCCCGTTTCTAACCCTGCAGTGCTGCTGACTGCTGGGTTTCTGCCAGGAGCCCTTCGAAGCGAAGAGGAAACTTCAGAGGAAGTTCCGTGGGGACCTTCCCTGGGTCACAGGGGGCTGCATCCAGCCCAGAGGCAGGAGCTGTCCCTGGAGACACCTCCGCGTGTGGGGCAGGGCAGGAGTGGGGGCTCAGACACTGTGCCCCGGTCCCGATCCCAGCCCGGGCGCTGCCGGAGCATCGCTGCCCATCGTGGCAGGGCAGGGCAGCGGGCAGGGCCCGGGCTGAGCGCACCTGAGCAGGGAGACAATGCCCCAGCAGAGCTGGGACGGTGCCACCCCTGCGGGAGGGTCCCCCGGGTCCTGCTCCAGCTCACCGGGATGCCCGGCGGTCATCTCAGTTCTTTTCGTCTTTCCCGGGAGCTGGGAGCTGGACAGTAACTGGCACAAACACTGTTTGATCCTAACAGATGCTTTTTTGTTTCAGTGTGGTATCAAATGCTTTTGAGCCTGGTGAACAAAGTGCCCTCTCGCTGGAGCTCTGCGACTCTTCCTCCCCTCGCTGTCTGGCAGTGCCAGCAGCGTTAGCACAGGACAATCCTCTGTCCTTTTCCTGAGAATCTCCCTGCACCTCCTGGATCACGAGTCTGGCACACCGCATCTCATGGGACAGCTCGACCACCAGGCACAGGCTCCCAGAGGAGTTTTTCCATTGAAGCTGCAGCCACATACATTTACTCCTAATGTTTTCCACCGCCCATTGGAAAAAAACTCGTGTTACTGTGCCAGTGCTGCCCTCGGAGAGGGAGAGGTTCAGTGGGGAGCTCCCCCGGCCACAGGGCTACCTGAGGGATGCTTTATGGAGCCAGGGGCCAGAGCAAGTGGTGCGGATGGAATGAGCTCATTTCCCGAGTGAGCTCTGCAGCTGTCTAGGGCAGGGCAGCTCTCCCAGCTGACAGTGACATCCCAGGGGTGCCAGAGGAGCCTTGGGACACTCTGGGGCCCAAGCAAGAGGCACAGGGATGGGCACACATCGCTGCCAGCTCCTGCTCCTCAGCAGAGAGCCCGAAGGGAAACGGGAGGGTTTCCCGAGCTTTGCTCCTGCTGGTCAGAGCATCAGTCCCACCCGTGTCCTTACAGAGCTGTGTGGAAAGAAACACGTCTGGCAGGGGTGGAGAAGGGGGAAGTGGAGGTACCTGCTTTGGTGGGCTTTGGGAAATCATAAAAGTTTTGGTGGAGCTCTAGGAGAAGGCTTTTAGGCTGTTCTGATCCAACCCCCTGGCTCTGAGGTGCAGGGGCTGCTTCCTTCCCCTGCCTTGCTGCAACTCTTTGGTGGGTATGAGGCTTTCATTGCCACGGGCAGCAGAGCAAGAATGCAGGAAGGCTGGAGCAGGAAGGTTTGGTGTCTGACAGAGGTTTCCCAGAGTGACTCACAGGGCAGCAATTCTGCCCATCCTCATCCCACTGCAAGGACATACCTGTGGTGGATTCCTGAGGCACCGAAACCATCCCCCAGAGAGAGTATTGAGAGATCTCACTGTGAATCACCCCAGGGCGTGAGGGGTTGTCTCAGAGTCCCTGTCCCCACGCCCAGGGCTGGACCACCTGCAGAACAGCTCTGCCAGCTGAGAGTTGAGCAATGGGGTGACAAACCTGAGGCTCAGATCTTCCTGTCCCTGCACCATCCATCCTTTAGCACAGCCCGTGGCCACTCTGTGCTAAGAATAATGAGAAAACCAAGTGGGGGAAGTGAATTTACAAATCTCTGCAGTGAGAACTGTACAAAGACCTACGACTTCATCTCAGTGTAGTGACCAGCACCGGCCAGTCCAGATCAGGTCCAGCCACTGGGACAGCAGGACTTGGATGCTGCTCACAGCACTCAGAGCCATCCAAATTCCTCTCGTTCACTGCCAACACAGAGAAGAAACCCCCCTGTGAGGTGAGAGAGGCCCTGCCAGCCCACTCTGCTACCTTCAAGTTCTCTCAATAGCCAGCAGGAACCACAATTAACGTCTGCTGCAATTTCTTCATTATCATAATGACAGTGCTCAGCAAAATATATGGGAGACGTCGGTGACACCCAGATGCTGGAACCATACGATGCCACATGGAAAATCATGGCGTGGTATAAAAACCCGGCTTTCATACGGTACAGCTGCCTCTACATAATGCCCTTGTAATTTATCAGGGGATGGCATCTGGTTCTTTCCTGTCATTCTTCGACTTCCAGACAACCATAATCTCAAGTGTCTTAATAATAACACAGACCTGCCAGACAGGGGAGGAGGGAGGATGGAAAGGGGGGTGGGGAGCAAAATTGCTCCTTTTGTGCTGTTCAACGTAAATTAGAGGGGAAAATCAGAAAAAGGGAAGTCTGGTGGGGGACGGGGAGTGCTGGAGGGGGGGCTGGGGCGGCACAGCAGGTCCTGGAGGAATCTGCATAAGGGGCGCCTTGCAGAAGCCATGGCTTTGGTATCCAGGTCTGGAAGGGCTTCCAGGCATCTGCTCTTTCTGGGGGAAATCTTCCCGCGCAGGTTTAAAGAAAACCATTTGGCTGAGGGAGCAGTTTGAGTGCGTGCACAGCGGTGGTGCAGGGTGACACCACGGCAGAGCTCAGCCTGCAGCCTGGGGCCGCACAGGATGAAGGATCAATGCCGGGTCCTGCAGTGGCTCCGTGGAAAAAAGGGCTTAAAAGGGTCTGAGACGGGAACTTTGCCTTTGGAGCTCTTCAGCCATGCTGCTGGATCCTGCAAAGCTGTGCCAGCGCCAAGCTGCCCTGGTGTCCCTGTCACAGAGGCTCTCCTGGCACTTCCCTCCCACCCCCGGTGCTCACGGCAGTGACGGAGCCGTGACACCTACAGCAGTTTTGGGGTGCCTGCGGGTGGGCAGCCCAGACCTGGTGTGCTGGGGGCTGGAGGAGCCAAAGTTTTAAAATCTTTCACAAGACTGGGAGCATGAAATGCCTGCATGTCCAACACATCATGGCCCCATGCGTGTTAATCTCCCGATGCATCTCCCATGGGAGTCGGGGGAAATTTCTGGGCTAGGACCGAGCCCTGAGTGGGAGTGACTCTGCAGAGAGGACCTGCAGGTGCAGGGCCAGATCGGTGCCCGGGTTACTCAGGTATGAACTCACTGACAGCTCCGGGGCTGGGTAGAACTTGCTTTGGGATGAGTCTGGGGGACGGAGCAGTGCCCGGTGCCGATGGCGAGCCCACACCAGTGGCTCGGTGGTGGCCCAGCCCCTCCCCAACCCCAGCGCACGCTGGACCCCTGCAGGATGCGGGCAGGAGGGATGCGGGATGTGGGATGCGGGATGCGGGCAGGAGGGATGAGGGATGCGGGATGCGGGCAGGAGGGATGAGGGATGCGGGATGCGGGATGCGGGCAGGAAGGATGCGGGACATGGGATGCGGGCAGGAGGGACGCGGGCAGGAGGGATGCGGGACGCGGGATGCGGGCAGGAGGGAAGCGGGCAGGAGGGATGTGGGATGCGTGCAGGAGGGATGCGGGCAGGAGGAATGCGGGATGTAGGCCGGCGGGATGCGGGCAGGAGGGATGCGGGATGCGGGCAGGAGGGATGCGGGATGCAGGATGCGGGCAGGAGGGATGCGGGCAGGAGGGATGCGGGATGCGGGATGCGGGCAGGAGGGATGCGGGACGCGGGATGCGGGCAGGAGGGATGCGGGATGCGGGACGCGGGCCGTGGGACGCGGGCCGGGCAGGCTGCCTGTGCCACCACGAGATGGCGAGCGAAGGAGCCTCTTGGCAGGGCTGTCCCGGGGAAAGGGTCTCGGCTCTGGGAGGCTCGGGATGGCTCAGCCCGGTTTCCCGCAGCCAGGGATGAGAGGAGGGCGGGGAGCGTGTATGGGGACATCCACGGCTGGGCGGGAATAAGGACGCTTGAAGTTATCCAAGCAGGATTTGGGAGAGCATGGCAACGCGTCCCGCGGCTGTTCGTACCCCCGACCACCCCCAATTTCTGATATGCTGAATTCCAAGGGAAGGGTGGCTTCTGGTCCCCTCTCCATCCCCTTTAGTGTCGGGATAACGCACTGCTCCCCCACATCCCCAGCAGCTGGGGGGAGTGGGGCAGAGCCAGGCAGGAGGGAGGGGGGAATGACACATGAGGGGCACCTGGATGGGCAGGAGGGGGGAATGACACATGAGGGGCACCTGGAGGGTGGGCAGGAGGGGGGAATGGCACATGAGGGGCACCTGGAGGGTGGGCAGGCCCTGTGATAAGGAGCAGGGGCAGGAGCCCTGGCTGGGAGTTGCACGGGGAGCAGGAGGAAGGGATTTTCCTGGCCGTGATGGAGAGTGTGGCTGCATGGAGGTGTGTGTTGGGGCTGTCTGTGCCTGGGCATGGGGAGGCTCTGAGTGAGCCCCGTTGTAGGGAGGTGGGGACGATGGATGGGGTGATGGGGATGCTGAGCAGCAGGGCCCAAGTCTTGCTCATCTGATCCTTTCCTGTGATTCTTTCCTGCCCTGCCCTCTGGGTGCTCTGCCCCTGTGCATGCACACAAGTCGCAGCCTTTGGGCTGTGGGTTTTCTGTTCCTGCCTGATTTGACCTGGCAGGAGGGTTTGGGCCATCCCTGAGCCAGAGTGGCTCCCACTTGCCCCAGTTTGCAAAAGGGGCAGCAAAGCTACTCCCCCCTGGATATTTCTGCTGGAAAAGTTTCCTGTGGAAACCAGCTCACAGTTCCACAAGAAAGGATATCTGGGGGAACTAAAAGGGCTTATTGTTCAATATAAGCCCACAGAAATTGCATGTGAGCTGTGGGAACACCTCCCCAGTGCTGCTGATGGATGGCAGTGCCATGGCTGCCATTCAGCAGGCTCTGGGTGCTCTGGGACCTCCAGAGCCAAACCTGGGGCAGCCGAGTGGGCAGCAGAGTCCCCTTCTCCTGCAGCATCACAGCAATTACTTTGCTGCTCTATTGAGACAGATGAGGGTGATTATGAGAGCCACTTTGTAGAGGGGATTAGTGCTCCAACACACAGAGCCAGCACTCCTCCCGGGGCACCCTGACCTGCAGACCTGTTTTCACAATTTGTGTCAGCCCGGAGTATCTTGATTTCTTTTTTTTTTTTTCTTTAGTGCACAGAAACTTCTGGTTGGTTTGTCCTTTTAAGATAGGAGGGGAATAGAGAGATGTGTTATTTTGCCCTGCTCTCTCTGTTTGTACAGTAAGAGATAAGTCCCATATTATGTAAACAATCAGACAATATGAACTGGATCTCTTGGTACTAGCTGGGACAGATTTATCTTGGGAGGGTGCCTGGGTGGGAGGAGATCCCTGGCTGGAACGAGTGCAGATGATGCCAACTTCACCTTGGAGATGAAGTTTGTTCAGGCTTGCATTAAACTCTTGGGCAGGAAGCCAGAGGTGAGGCACCTCTCTGCTGTGTCCCTTGAGGTTCCTGGGGTTCAACATCGATTCAAGAAGGGCTCCAATGCATGGGCAAGGCACTGCAGCTTAGTGCCCACGGCAGCTGAGCCACAGACACAGGTCTGCTGCTGTGCTGGGGGAGTGCAGCCTCCTGTGAAGGAGCTTTAGGCTAATGCAGTTTGTGCCAAAGCAGGTTTGTGGCCTGGCACACTGAAGCCCCAGCAGTGTGGTCCCTCCTAAAGGGGTGCAGCCTTGTGTGTTCACAGGGGGACTTGTGGCACCACGTTGAACGTGCCTTCAGTGGTGATCTCTGAAACAAGATGGACCTGTCAAACAAACAAAGCAGCCAGGAACAGAACCCCCAAATCCTGCTTGCTTTCATGCAGAGTTGAAAGCAAGTGACCTGAGGCAGCTTGCCCTGTGTAATGCAGAGTCTGCCCTGGCTGGGCAGGCACCCAGCTGTGTGAAGGGACTTTGTGCTGCTTCGTGCCTCAGTTGCTGGCCTGGACTGGCCTGGCCTGGAGGGTGTTTGGGTGTCTGCTGGAGGCACAGGTCTCCTTGCAGCTTTCTGAAATCCTGCACGGTCCTGTGCACCACCAAACACACCCGGGGCAGTGTGTGCAGTGTTTGGGTCAGGGCTGCTTTGGGGCTGCATTCCCTGAGTTCTGTGCCAGCCCTCAGCCCACAGGCAGCAATCCTGGGAAGGATCTGATGTGTTTGGAAGCATTTCCCAATGTGTCTTCAGTGTGCGGACTAACAAATGCTTGCAGCTCTGCTTGCACTTCTTTCTCCCAAGAAGTTTTCCTCTGGGCTGCTTGTCCCTGCTCACCACAGCCTCAGCCAGCCCTGCCTCTTTCCCTCTCCCTGGCCCCCTCCAAACCCAGGCCACCACTGAAACCAGCTGGCTTTGCTCTTGGGGCAGTGGGAGCCCATGAGCCTGGTGTGCTGCTGCAATGCTTTGCATCCCAACCCTCACCAGGATTGCTCTGCAGCCCCTCCTCATGCAGCAGAACTCCCCAGGCCAGCACAATCCCTCTGATTCCTGCAAAACTGGCACAGTCTGCCCTGGTAATTTGCAGGAAAGGCTGAACACAAACAAAGTCGATGTGTCCATGGGTTTGCTTAACAAACGGCGTGTGTTGCCCTCTGAGAGGAGTGTTTACCTTGGTGGCTCCGTGCACACAGGTGAAATGTTCCTGGACCAAAGTGCAGCCTGGACAGCAGGAATCCAACAGTGGGACAACAAACAGGTTACGCCAGCAGCTGAGCTGGAGCTGCATTCCTGAGTGTTTTTGCTTGGCGTGGGTGTCCCTGGGATGGAGGGGGAGCTGCCAAGGGGCCCCTTCTCTTAATTAAAACAAAAGTGTAGTTAGGCTTTATCAGGTTCAACATTAATTAACCCACAGGGATAAAGTCAATCATTTTAGAGCTGCCTCTTTTCTGGACCTGCTGGTTGTATTTTTGTGGTCAGTCTTGTATTTGCCTCTTTTTGCACTGATTTCCCCTCCTGTTGATGGAAGCGTTGGGTGAGAGGGACCTCGGGAGGGCTCTGGTCTCGTCTCTGAGCTGTTGCCAGGGCTGTTTTGGGTCAGCTGTGCCTTGGCCTGGACATCTCCAAGAACAGAGCCTCCTTGGCCTGTCGGGCAGTCTCCCTGCATTGCACCAACCCTCCAGGAGAAACTCCCCTGATGTTCACCCTGAGCGTCCCCAGGCGCAGCCTTGGCACATCCCTGGCACCACAGGACGTGGGGCTCTGCTCTTGCAGCCTTGCCAGGCCCCTCTGACTGTTCCCAGCTCTGGAGCAGCTGGAGTGAGGCAGCCTGGTCAGTCCGGGGGTTGCCAGTGAGATAAATATTTTTCCAAAGAAATACATATTTCCATAAAAACAAACACCACTGGCCTGGGTCAGCCCTGAGGTCAGCTCAGCCCCTTCCTCACAGGTAGGAGACTGAGATGTCCCACGGCTCAGAAATGAAACCTGCCCCGAGAGGAAATGCCTTCCTGGTGCCCGGCTGGGAAGCCTGAACTTTGCTGTCCTTTTTTGAAACGTTAATTTTTTAAAATGGGGCTTATCCACCATTTCAGCTGAAGCTGGACTGGTGAACGCTGCTGGGAAATGGAGTTTGGATCTGAACATTTCCTCTGTGAGCTCTGGAGGGGTGGTGGATCTTTATCTCTCTTCAGTCTCCCTTGGCAACATCTATTTGCATGGCTGCACAAGCTGCTGAAACAGTTACTGCACCCTGGTCTTTTGTTTTGTTTCATTGGAAACCAATATTTTGGCCATGTCAAGGCTTGAATTCTTTTGTGTCATGTTTAATCCAGGTTTGATGGCTTGCTCTGCTCCCAGAGGTAGAAAACCAAATAGAAATAAATATGGCGAAGGAACTGATGAGATGTAAAAGAAACTGGGGTGGGGGAAAAAGACCCCAAAAACCTGAAGTATCAGCAATTTGTCAGAAAACCTCTATCATTTTTTCTTCAATATGGCTCATGAAACTTCATGAATCTGTTTAAAAAGGAGGGAGATGGTGTCAAAGCCTTCGGTGGCTTTGACAATATATAAACCTACCCAAGTAGGTATTTATTTGTATGGGAGCCTGGAGGGGGAATTTCACTTGCTGCCTTATCAGCCTTATCTGCTTCTGCCCTGAAGCCAAAGTGGTGAGGAGTGTTTTCTTCTCATTTATCTGTGTACCTGCCTTAGCGATTGCCCAGAAGGGATGGGGGATACTGTGGATCTCTAAACAAATCACTTTCTCCCAATATGCATAATTTACTAAGTTATATAAGGAATCAATGTTACCAGATTGCTTATCAGCCTGATAGGGCACTGCTGCTCCCCTTGCAATGTTCACACGCAAATCCAAGCAGGATCTCCTGGAAAGCTTTTATCTCGGATTGATTTTCAGCTAAGATAGGCATTATCTGCACAAAATAAACGTTTTTTGCCCCGTAACCCACGGCGATGTCGCAGACAGGGCTGCCAAAATCAAGCCAGGCAAAGGGCCAGTGTGCATTTGCCTCTGGGGCTGGGCTGTGCAGGAGCAGTGCTGGGGCTGAGCCAAACTGCAGCTGGGTCCTGCTGGGCTGCCCAAACCTGCCTCGCTCCCTGCCACTGCTCTGCCACCTCCCTCGAGCTCCCCACGTGCTCCCAGCCTTCATCCCACCTGGAAAGTGGCTGTCTTCCTCCTCCTCTTCCCCCCAAGCCCACAGGGGTGCAGCCCCAGGAGGCACCAGGAGCTACCAGAGCTCAGGACAGTTTCTCCTCTCCCTCATGTTCCTGTTCCTCCCCCCTTCCCACAGGTGCCAAGGGGCTGGGGAGGTCTGACCTCATCCCAAGGGGACCCCATCACACCCCCACAATCTCCTCCTGGGGCTGGCAGTGCATCCTTGGCCCTGACACAGGATAACCTGGCCTGAATAATGGATTACAAGAGCCGATCTCACTGTGCAGATCATTTTGCTGGCTTTGTCAAGTTAATCAGTTTACATGTTGCCATTAGGTCAGGAAAGCTCCGTTTCCCTTAAATAATTAATCAAGATCAATTAAACACGGGGTAATTGTGAAGAACAGCAAAAGGCAGAATGACCCTCATTTCTTCCCATTCTTTATCACGTTTAGACAACCCAGAGAACAGCACATCTTGCAGAGCTTGGGCAGTGAGAGAGTAACTCACATTGATGTCTGTGATGACAGCTCTGTCCCGAAGGTTTGACCTAATTACTGCTTCTTGTCTCGACTTCTGTCTGGGAGTTATTGTTGCTGTCATTGTGGCAAACGCAGCTAATGAAAACATCCAGTGGTCCCATTAAAATATCAGCCTGGTGAGTCGGCTCTGCTGGGCAAGTGCAAATGAATGTTCCTGAATTTCTGAATTTTTTTGGTGACTTATCCCATCACTTTGAAATTATCCTCCTCTAATGAGTGTTTCGTTTGGATGATGCATGAAAAGACCAAAGAAGAATTGTCTTGAAAATAATTCTATCAGGTACTTCATAATTATTAAAATCCCAATACCCCCTAAGAGGAAACTGAAATGCCTCTCACATAGGAGAACTCTACAGAAGCAGAGAGTTTTGGCCCTTTTAGTTGATCTTGGAGCTGCTTGGACATAACTTAGAGCAGTTTACACAGATATTTCTTGGGCTGTTTATTGCATGAATAAGTTGGCTGAACATGGCAGCAGCCAGTACAGAAACTGGTAGAAAAGGGCATGGTAAGTCCCAGTGACACAACTTCAAAGAAGCCCTGTGGAGGGAGGTGGGGCTGCAGGGCCAGTGCAGGATGTTCCTGGAAGGAGCCCGTTTCCTTCTCTTCCACTGAGTCACAAAACTTGTTCTTCTATTCTGAGAATCATCAGCACAAAGGGACCATAAAGAGTCCTTTGGCTCCCTTGTAAGGAAGCTCTTTGCAGTGAACTGGCAAATACCTGCTGGTAGCTGGCTGGGCTCCTCCCAGAGCTGGGGCAGGACCAGGTGAGGGTTTCCAGTCCTCTTACCTGGTGTAAGAATTACTTTAGGATGGTAATGTCTATGGCCCTGACTTCCAGGAAGAACAGCAAGTCCCTGAGCCATGGGGACTCAGTGATCTTAAAGGTCTTTTCCAACCTAAATGATTCTATGGCTGGCTTTGAGAGCAACTCAGACCTGCAAGATACTGTAAAATGAGGTTTGTTTTTTTTTTTCAAAATGGGAAATTCTTATCCCAGAGAAGTGAAACCAAATAGTTACCTGCTCAAAACGGTGTGCTCGGAGTTGAACAAGCTAGACACGAATTACTGCTCTAAAACAATCTCATCTGCTACCCTTCACTCTCACGGAGTCTGACTGTGGTCTGTTGTGACAGTTTTGCTTGTTCTTTGTCCTCAGAATTGGCATTTTTATATGGATACATCTACAGATGATACATTACGAAAAGAATTCTGCAGCGATAGCTCAGTGTTCTTTTTGCTTCTGCTGGGGAAATTGCAGAGGGTGTTTTTGGCTGTAATTCCCGGAGATCAACACGTTAATGAAGTAGCCAATGAACTTTGGGTTGGATGTTGCAATGTCCTCGGGCTGTAGCACTTATCTGGATTACTCTTCAGAGGACCCATGTCCTGTCTGCTCCACAGGGAGGTTCATAGAACAGTCCATAAATCCTCAGCAATGCACACAATGGATTTTGTTTTAATTTATAATCCACCCCAAGTCACAGCACGCTGCTAACTTGTTGTTGATGTGGTGCTGCTGCACTGACATAACCTGTGTGCAATGGGCACGGAGATCTCCCCAGGCAATCGTGGTTCCTCCTCAGTCTGCATCCCCCTTCCCAGCAGCACAGCACAAGGGTCTAATACGCCCAAGGCCTGGAAATATTTATGCTACAAGGACTCCTGGGCTGAGCGTGGCTGGTGTTTGTCCCTGTGCTGTGCACGCTGTGCAACAGCAACAAGCCCTGAATTTCGGGAGTGTCAGCACTGGCAGGAATCTGCTTCTGCACACAGGCAGGCTGCAAACCTTCTGTTAACAACAAAACCTCCAAAATCACTGACCCGCTTGGTTAGAGGGGTTGCATTCCTTCTCTGAGGTGCTTTGGAGGTTCAGGGATAAGGGAGTATTTAGCACTCTAACCAGAAGCTTGGGGGAGGAGAACAGAAAGTGTTGGGAGCCCTGGATGAGAGCAAAGAGTTAATTTGCACCACTGGTTGCATGACAGCCCCCATCTGTCCGTGCCTTCCCCTCCAGCACTTTTCTCCATTATTTCATCAAAGCAACAGGCATGGTTTTAATTTTCCATGACTTGCTTATGAAATATGATCCTTGCTGTAATAAAGAAATGATTTGGTTTGTAATGGATACATAAGAAATCAATTTCCTATTTTTAAATTAGGTGGGATTAACAATGAAGCAAACAATAAGCAGAGCAACAGGGGAGAGAAGGATGGGAGAAAGACCTGGCAGCCCCCAGTCAGGGCTGGCTACACTTGGACATGTTAAACTGCATTTGTTAATGGCATCACCAAGGCAGCTACAGCTGTAGTGGTGTATATTCATTTTCTGCTTTGAAGTCATGAGGTTGGGAAGATTGCTGGAGATGGGTGAGTTTCTTTCTGCCTGGCAGTAATATTTAGGGTCCCACACAGTTTCTGTTCAAATTCATAGTTCAAAATAAACAGCACCATCATAAATGTCTTGGGAGCAGCTGCCCTCCCTGGCCTCCCTGCCGTGCCTGCAGCAGGGACAGCACCCAGCAAACACTCACCTGGGCCAGGAGGTTGGGAGATGCTCTCCAGCAATGGGAACAGAAGAAGCTTCCACTGTCTAAGGGTGTAGCTGTATGTGTGAGCTGCTTGTTTGGAGATAGAGCAGCAGTGTGACACAGCCTGCAGGGAGTTTTGGAGCTGTCATTGCTAGAAACCATCTGGTCCCCCTCCTTTACCTTCCTCCTGCAGCACTGAGCAGGGCTGCCTGGGCACCCCCAGGCCAGGCAGTTGTCAGCAGTCCCACAGCCCTGCACAAGACTAATCAGTGCAGTCGCCTTCCTGGCAGCTCTGTGTCCCTGAAAAGAAAGAACTTCCCAGTCCTTGCTGTAGTGAATATTCCCAGTGCCTGGTAATTCTGTGCTGGGTGCCATGTGCTGGCAGAGCAGTCCATCTGGTGAGCTCCATTGCAGGGGTCTGAGGGGCACAGGGATTAACCTTTAGCCCCTCAAGATGCTCTGCGTGCTTTTTTTATCCCCTGGGTTCCCTGGGGAATTCACCTCCTGTGTGGCATGAAGGGGGTATGGTGCTTGCAGGGCATGTGCAGGGGGTCTGTGGGCTGCCCAGTCACTGATACTTGCTCCAGGACAGTTCCTTGGAGCTGCAGGAGCCTTGGAAGGCAGATTGCCCTTTAGACCTTGGACTGCAGACGGCCGATCCGGGCTCCTGCCAAGCCACACCGAGCACTGCCGGCGTGTTTTTGTGCTGTTGACAGATGTGCTGTTACTCTGCTTTCCTACATGTGCAGGAGCTCAGGGATCACAGTGTCCCTGGAGCTGTCAGCTTGGAGGGTTTTGGGGGTGGGGAGTGGTCCTGTGGGTACCGAGCCTGTCTGAGTCTGTCCCCCTCAGCAAATCCCCAAATTGCAGCGTGGACTTGCCAGAGCTGCTCTTCTGGTGCCAGCAACTCCTCCTGGCCCAGCTCCACACTTGTGCTAAGTGGCTTTGGAGCTGCCCCAGGGGTCTGTCACGGGTTGGAATTAAGAGTTGCATTTGGCTGGCTGGTCTGTCTTTCCTTCCTGGATGCGATTGCTTTTTTTAGCTTATCTCAGTTCTGCATGGGTTTGTGAGTTCCTGCTGAAGTCTCTAACAAGATTTGTATGGTGGCTTCTTTTTCCTCCAAGCAATCATAATTTGGCCAGAAATAAATGTCTGCAAAAATCTTTTTAAAGTCTCTCCCTCATGTAGGTTTCTGCAGCCTTCTTGAGAGACAAGCCGTAAAAACTGATGGGACTTTTGGAAATGGTTGGTGGGACTTCTAGGACTGGGCAGAAGTCCAAACAATTTCTTGTAATCTTCTCCACATAGATCTGTTATTGCTGGGGCAGGTACCAGATGCATTATCACTACTAATCTCCTTCAAGGGTGGAGGGGTGCCTGAGTGTAGATAACTATGATGAAATAGAGCCAGATTTCTGTCTTTACAGAATAAAGACCAAGAAAACTCCCGGAATCCAAGGCTTGTTTCTACTTATTAGTGTCAGAAGGTGATTGTTTTTGTACTCTAAGACCACCAGTCAACCCACAGCTCTCAAACAGCCTCTCCCTCCCTTTCCCAACTCTTGTCCTAGTTTAAAATTATAGCTAATTTATAGTTGGTTTTTTTCCCTATTGGTTACCTCTGGAGCTTCAAATAACTGTTGGTAGTATCACTTTGAAAGGCGAAACCAGGCTGAACGTGGGGTTTTTGCTGGGATTTGTTTTTGTGCAGATTCCTTTTTTTCAGCACCAAAGCCAGCAGGAGCTCTGCTGCCCAGCTCCACTGTCCCGGCCATGGGGCTCTCTATGAAGTTGTTATTTAAGGCTTATTTAAGGGACTGAGGGGGAACAAAAGCCCAGGCACACTTCCCTTAGCCTGGGCAGACCTGGATGAGCTACAGCAAAAGGAACAGGGGAGTCAGGGTGCTCAGTGAGGGTCAAGGCAGAAGCTTCCTGGGGGTCTCACCACCTTTCTGGCTCCTGCCAGCAGGAATGACTCCTGGGAGAGTTGTACCACTCATGGTTCCATGGCATTCAAAGTCACCCCACTTCCACAGTATTACTGGACATGGATGGTGATGTTGCTCACCCTGTGGGTGGGAATTTATCTCCATGCCCCTTGCAGGGCTCTGCTGGATTCCCAGCCAGCTGAACTGCCATCGTCTTGTAGCTTTAGGTTTCGCTCTCTTTCCAACCCTGGATAAATTTAAAGCCGCTATTCATAGCTGCTCTCAGGATCTGGAGCTCCAGAACACCATGGGAAGTTTCTCATCTGTTCAGGAAGACAGGAAGACACAGATAAATATAGTGATGGTTTTCAGTGGGTAAAACGAGGTTTTGTTGTTCTATTCACGTTCAGAGCTGGCATTTGTGCTGTTGCTGTGCCAGCCTCCACCATGGTGACAGGCCCTTTCTAGGATTTCTGATGAGATGGGAAGGATGACAAGTTCAGACTATCAGTTTAGTTTAAAGCCCACAAATCTATACACAGCAGGGGTAAGATCTATTTATTGTGAGCCCAGGAGCTATTTTCTGTGGAGGATGAGCTTAGTTTGTGCAGGAGAACAGCTGTTTATCAGGATCAAATTTCTGGGAGGGACTGTTCCTTGGCCATCTCAACCTGGGAAATGGCCTTGTGATGCTTTACAAGAAAAAGAACAAAAACTACATTCTTGGTTCAAAAAAAGAACAAAACCAACCAAAATGAAACGCAGCAGTTTACAAAGGGATTTTTTAGCTGAATAAAAGGCCTTGAGGCTGCATAAAAAACAGCACAAAAACTTTGATATGTTCCTTTGGGAGGATTAAACCAGATGTTTTCCCTTTTCCAATGGCCAGCATCTGACATTTTCAAAGAAGACAAAAAGAACATTTCTGGGATGTGTATTAGGAAAAGTTCTGCTTGCAGCTTATCAGCTTGAAGGAAAGCTGAAGGCAGAATCATCTCAGAACCTATGTCTGGTCACATTTACACTGGAGAAAAAGCATGGCAAGAGGCACCAGTGTGAGGAGGAACAAAACAAATTTCAAGGTGATTGTCACTGATGGCATCAAAGGCAGCACAAAGCCCTTCATGCTGGGCAGGGACACCTCAGAGGTCTTTTGCATGGCCTTTTACAGCAAAGGCACCATAACCATGGTTTTGTTTGCAAGGATCAGACACAGCCTGAATTTAGCATATTAATATATGTGGATTTCTGCAATTTGCTCACAAAATCCTTCTCTGGTAAAGTTTTGCAGCCAACATATCCATGGTGGCTGCAGAATGCAGTAAAGGAACACAATAGCAATTTGTGGTTTTGTCTTTCTCATTTTCCCCACCTAGCTGTTTTGCATAAGGACTCACAGATGGGGCAGGACGTGGTTTGGAATCTTGGTGAGGGGGATTTGCCAACACTCATTTGACCAATGTGCCCTTTTGTACTGCTGAGGTTAAACCACTGCCAGAAATGTCCTCCACGATCAACACTAACAATTACTAATTTGGAGTTTAGAGTGCTCTGCTTTGCCATCCATAGCAGCATTCCCACAGTCTTCCAGCCAGGTACATCTCTAGTTACAATAATTGTCTTTCAGCTGGGGAGCTGACTGACTATACTGCCGCAAGTATGGAATAAATCATGTTACTATGGTAGCCAAGGTTTTTGGAAAACAGCATTTCCCAGAGCACAAATGCCATTTCTCTGAATTTTGCTTCTTTTCCTGAAAATATCATCCCAGAATTGTGAGAGGTTTAAAGTTTGGTTCCCCCATTTTCCAACACGAGTTCTGCAGCAAGCTGGACGTTGCTTTTCAGGTTTATTTATTTACTTGGTTTAACCTTCATGATGTTGACAGAATCCAGGTGCCTGGATATCTTACATACTCAAGCTAATTACTGCTGAGACTGACATCTGAGAAGGGGATTTGAAGGAACAAGACAAAACACAGTCAAAACTTGACCTTGAAACATGAGAAACGAGTCCAAAGGATGGCATCGGTCTTGGAGGCTTCTCAACCTGTGCCAGGATTGGGCCAAGGTCTAGGTCTGAGCTCTGGATTTATCTGTGCTAACAGGAGCACTTGGCACTGAGGCCAGACTTTTTGCCTGAGGGACTGTGCTACATTTAGGGGAGTTGAGCACAGCTTTTCCTGGATGTGGTGCATCCATCACAGTGTTCCTGTCCAGTGAATCACGGCACAAACAAGGCACCAGAGATCGTATCCTCAAGAGCTTTAATGGTTAAATGTGATTTTAATTTTGTCTCTCTTCTTCTCAGCCACCGGAACATCCACAAGTGTTTTAACAAAGTATTTTGTTTCTCACTTCCCAGAATACCAAGTGCATTTCATAACACAGCTGTTGCAAATGTTATGGCTCCGTACACTTCATGTGTTAGTCTTGCCTGTGCTTCCCTTCTCTGAATTGCGTTTAATAGGCCAAGTTTTATATTTCTCTACTAATTTGTTGAAATTTATTGCATTTGTTGCCTTCCTCTCTTTCTTTTGAAAATCAGGGGAACTTCCAAATTTCAATTTAAAAGCATTTTGTTTTTATGGAGCATAGTATTTGTTGGAGGGAGAAGAGTTGAGATCATAATCTGGCACGGTTGACTAAGTTTCTAAATTTTAAACCGCCGCCTTCTCTCTTTTTAAACATTTTCTCTGCCAATACTAAACATTTTGATCATTCAAAATGTAAATTGCACTCCCCATAGATGCTGATGGGTTGAGGATATATTTACATACAAAGGAGCTATTGAATGACTCACGCAAAAACTCATTTTCTTGTTCTCATTTTTAACAGTACAGCAGGTTTTCCCCCCCATTTTCTGGTTTCCGGAATGATCTTTGTCTCTGAGCAGTGTTTGAAAAGGTGCATGTGGTTAAAATGTGCACAGTGGGAGAACCACAAATGGTTTAAATATTTTCTGCCAGAGGAGCTTGTGATAGGCACTGTCCATGAGTTGTGTTGTGTTACATGGAAAAAACACCCAGAGCACAACCTGAGGGCAATGGCCAGTCGAAGGGAAATCCCCCAATTTCTTGGGGTAAGGAGGAGAAAGCAGGGGTTTGGTCAGAATATGAAAGCCAGTGTTTTGGGCTGGGTAAGATGTTCTCAAGGCAGTCAGCACTTTATAACACCAGTGCTGCTAACTGGGCGTGTGCTGTAAGACCTCAGCGATGGTATCTATAGCTCCTCACGGAGCAGCATTTTATGGGAGAGGTGTCACTCGCTTTTCCCATGTCCATATGCCTGCTGGGCTTGGGCCCCTGGCACAGATTCCTCTGGCAGGAAGTAGGAGTCGTTTCTTTGGAACACTCGTTGGAGCCTGGTTGTGTTTGGGAAGGCAGAGCAGCACTGGAGTGCTCGGAGAGCTCTGGAAAGCCCCAAGCTTCTGTACATCTCCTGGGCAGCATTTCAAGCCGTGCCTGGAACACGTCTGCTCTGCTCGGGGCCGTGATCCTCTCCCGAGGCCCGTAAGAAACCCCGAGGCTGTAACTGCCCATAACTCTCTGATATTACCATGGCAGATTTGCTCAGCTCTCCTTGTTCTTCCTTAGACATATCCAAATACCAGCCCAGTGCTGTCATACCAGTTTGGGAATGGCCCAGGCTTTTCATCAGCTATTTATAGAATTATTATTACTTTATTAACGACTTTATTTTATACACTTGATAGTAATCCTTGAATCTGAGGAGTGCGTATTCCAGTCTTTCCTGGCTCACTTCCTCTGATTTGTTTACTGACTTTCACCTTGACTTTTCCATTGATTTGGAGCCCCCTCACATATAGGTGACCCTACAGGAGATGCAGATGTGATTTTGATCACTTCCAGCACTCCTCTGCTCCCATCACAGCTTTCTATTGTCTGTTCTCTGCGTGACCTATGCATTGAGTTGGGCTCTATTATTCACTTCAGAACTGATAATGTTTGTGTTAAGTCTTAAACATGGAGTCAGGGGGTGATTAGAGCCTTTTCAGATTATGTGACCTCTCCTAGCAAACTTTGAAGGGCAGCTGTTGACCAGCCCTGGCACTGTTTGCTCTGCAAGGAAGCAAGGTCTGTAAAAAGGCTTATTACACAATGTAAGTGATTTTCTTTTTGCTAAGCAAATATTTGCAATATGTTTTGGGAGATCAAGCATTCAAAGTGAAAAAGCAGGATACCTGCCAGGGATGTGGGAAGCACATAAATGACACCTCTAATTGGGAGAACACAGGATGGTTTTAGTGTCTTGGCTCTACAAGGAAGCCAACACAGGCTCCTACCCCGATTTTCATTGAGCTCTAAGGCTTTAGGCATCCCAACAAATCTGGAGAACTTTTTCCCAAATTGTCTTTACTTCAACAGCTGCACTCGTTACTCTTGCAAAAGCCAAGGTACTGTGGAACACAGACAAATCCTATGACTTTAACAAACGAGCAAGGTCCTAATATGGGGCTTTCCTAGAGGGTAGTTTATTTTATAAATGCCTGCAGTAACTAACAATGCCCAGTTATGGAGAGTGTGTCACCAGCTGGATGACTGCTCACAGCTGGTATCATAATTTCTGGACCATTCCTTTGGCTGGAATCAAAGTTGCAAAGACAGTATGTGGCTTAAACTAGTTGGCTTTGGAGTAGCAGATCCACTCTAGTCAACATCTAACTTCCACATGTGAATCTCTCCCTGTGCTGTGGTATTGACAGGAGGCTCAATTTATATGCATGCAGTTTATAAACAGCGAGAATACTGGAAATGAGGTAATATTTTGTATAAACATTTATTTTATAGTTTAAGAACAAGCCATTCAAAACATCTGGAAATCACAGGAACATGAGTAATATATAATAGCAATATCTTAAATATGCATTAGTAATATAAAGTCATCTTTCACTCTGATAGAAGTTACAACTTCATTTCTCTAAAAAATATTTAAGCCATGAAATATGTTTAGGTAATACATATATACAGCATCTAATTTTCTCTCCTTTTTCCTGTAGAGTCTGAGACTCCAGAGGTTTCTGTGATGGAAACAATGTGCTACAACTTGAAGGCTGGATTGGTTTGGATTGTATACGCAGAACTAGGCAAATAATTTACACCCATCATGGCTCTGTGTGCATGTAAGTGACAGAGAAGGGGTTTCAGACCCTGTGCACAAGCACTCCCACAGCTGCTCACCTATTCACAACCACCGATGTAGTTATAAATCATTAGGTCTGGAGTTATTTCTAGAATGTCTGTATCTATATCCTAACTAAGCTATGACCTACTTTCATTATAACCCCCTGCCCATCAGTGTGCTGTTATGCTTCCAGTGGTGATTTGGTAAAATGTGTTTGCCCTGCCTTAGTGTGTGCGAATTGATAAATACTTGTGGGTTTGATCAGCTTACAGCTGTTTTATCCTCATCTCTAAGGCAAGCAATTCCCTTTCTATTTCATAGGGAAGGTCAGCATTAACTTGCACTTCAAAGTATTGCTTGATTTCTTCTACCTCTTTTTCCCAGAACTCTTTTGAGATATCAAACAGTTCGGTGAGGTTGACATCTTCTAAACCCTTCAAGTTCAAGGCAGCATCAGTAGGGATGTAACCTATGGCAGTTGGTTTGGCAGAGGCTTTCCCTTCAATTCTGTTGAACATCCACTCCAGCACACGGGAATTCTCTCCGAAGCCAGGCCACAGGAATTTCCCTTGGCTGTCTTTCCGGAACCAGTTAACGTGGAAGATCCTGGGCAGTTTTGCAGCTGGACGATGGGCCATGCTCAGCCAGTGGGCCAAGTATTTGCCAAAGTTGTAGCCAAAGAAAGGCCTCATGGCAAAGGGATCGTGCATAATGATCTTGCCTGTTCAAAACACAGATAAAGAAAGTAAGGGAATAAATAGCACTTTTATTCTGAAGCACGAAGATTCAGATCCTCCCGGGGTTTAATACCCATGATCCCTTCACCACCCTTCTGAACTAAAGAGCTTTAAGTAACAACACAAGCATTATCCTTGATGTACAAAAAAAGGTAGAAATTAAATTAATTTTTGTTATTAAATTTCTTAAATCTCAGGTCAAGCAGCTTAAATGAAGATCCTCAAGAGATGGCTATCATGCATGCATCTATGTTGAGCTCTAGCAGAAGAGAAAATTTAAGTTTATTTATCCCAGACTGTAACAAGAACTCCCTGTCAAGGCTTCTGGCAACCCTGTGCCTGCATCCTGTTCTGTATGCTTGCCACCTAAGGGATTATTTTGCTTAATTTGACTTTTACAGAGAATTTGGCTCTTAATTCCAGTGCAAATATTTTCTATTGTGAAAATGCACAGGTTGCAAAATTAGCTGCCAAGACTCAAATGTGAAAGAGCAGGGGAAGGAGAGGGCAGGCAGTCCAGAGAGGACTGCTTTTAATACAGGTAGGCAGATTAAATTTTGATTTACCTTTGTGCTCAGCAGCTGCTGTTGCTTCAGATCTCATGGCTGCTCCTACAAATACTCCATGCTTCCAGTTAAAGGCCTCATATACAAGAGGGACACCTAAAAAGAACAAAATCACTTCAGTAATTAGAGGTCCAGAAACATTTTTATAACAGGTTTTGCTATCTGAGATAGTGCTGAATGCATGTTACTGGATAATATATTCTACTTTTTCCTGGGTTTTTTTAATCAGTTCATATCCTGCTCTCTTACAGCAAAGAAGTTTAAATGAATGTTTTCAAAACTGGCTACTGATTACTGAACACATCCATGTTTAGTTGCTCAGTGGGAGATATCTGGGACATCAGAATCTCCAGCAGATTTTAGTGGAAATAGAATCTGGTCCTGTGGTCATATTAGACTCAGACCTAGCATTACTTCTATTTCTTTTCCAACTTCAGGTGACCTTTAACAGAACATTTATTTTACTTCCCTTTCTTTAAACTATCTAAAACTGATTCATTTCTCTAACGATTTGCTAATTGAACTAAACCACAAGCATATTGAGACCAATACAGCAATTTTCTATGTGTCTGCTACCCAGGTTAGCAGGTCCTGGTCTCCCTCCAGCCCTTTATTATTATTACCTGCTTTGTGTTAACATCAAACAACTCAGACACTGCAACACCAGTGGCTGGAAGTGCATGTGCCAAAGGCTAACACGGAGAAATTGGACTAAGGGGGTGATTTCCTTGCTTTTGCAGCTGTGAAAGCAAAACCTGTGTCTGTGGCCAGCTGTGTGTCAACCCTTCTGTGGCCAGCACTTCAGCCTGGAAACGTGGCTGCTGCATCTCTTACCAGCAGGTCTGCGGCCTCCGAAAATGATGCCTTCGATGGGAACGCCCTCGGGCGATTCCCACGCAGGATCCATGATGGGGCACTGCCTGGCTGGGGAGCAGAACCTGGAGTTGGGGTGAGCACAAGGTTCCCCTGTACAGAACAAAATTAAAAGGTCAGGATGGCAGAAGTAACATTAATTAATTTCCAAGAAAGCCAAGAGAGGGCCGTGGCATTGATGCCTTCTCCAGCCGCCTAGAAACAGAGACCAGACAAGAGGAAGGGAATAAAGATAGGTGTTTATTTGAAGGGCCTTCAAGGCACACCCTGGGGGAGCCAGAGGCTGCTTCCATAAAAAATGGACCCTAAGATGGACCCCAGGTCATGAGTTCTTCACACCTTTATAGGTTTGGTTCATTTGCATACCACGGTTAATTCTCCAGTTAAAGCCCCAGTTCAATGATGGAATTCCCCTCAGCTTGCTCCCCCCTTAGAGGCTTTGGGTTACACATTTTGGGCCTAGAAGAGCCTGGCTGTCCTTGAAGGCAAAGCCTGGAGAGGCTTTGTTATGTCTGCCCAGCACGAGAGAGCAGGAATTACAGGCTACAAGGAACTGCTGAGTTACACTCTAAGCAGTACAGAATTTGAAAAATATAGAAGTTAAAACCTAAGGCATCAGCATGGGCCAGGTACCATTTTCTGGGGTCCAGTCCTTGTTCTTCCAGGAGGTCACTGTCACTCCAGCTGGCAAGGGCTCATCAATGCCTTCCCAGTAGACACCTCCATCACTGGTTTCTGCCACGTTGGTAAAGATGGTGTTCTTGAATATGGTTTTAATAGCATTGGGGTTTGTTTTGACTGAGGTTCCAGGGGCGACACCAAAAAAGCCATTTTCAGGATTGATTGCCCTTAAGTTGCCTGGAAGTTAAACGACAAAATATAAGTAAATCACACTGATTTAATTCTATCCAGAATTTTGTAGCATGTCTTACTGCACCTACAGCAACCTGTAAAACATTCCAATTTAATTTCCATACCTTGTTCATCAAATTTCATCCAGGCAATATCATCACCCACACACTCGATTTTCCATCCTGGCAGGCTCGGGTTCATCATGGCCAAGTTAGTTTTTCCACATGCACTAGGGAATGCTGCAGCAAAGTACTTCTTTTTACCTTCTGGATTGGTAATTCCCAGGATCTATTGAAAAATTAATGCAACTGTTAAACACAGTCTTTTTTTCTTGCACTTTCTGTTTTGGAGATTGTCCCCCAGCAACTGGAAATTATAAAATATTTAATTATGCACATTTGTTCCTACAGAACAAGCACCACATAATATAGTTGGCAAATAAACTGTATTTTTTAAATCAGAGAGTCAACTCTTCTTGCCATTAGAATATTTGCAAGAAATTCTTATATTTTTTAAAAATGTTAGCTCTGTACATAATAAACATTTGTCTTTATTTTGCTGATTAAAGACCATATACATCTGGGTTTCTCTGTTGACACAGAAGAAAACCAGGCAATGTTCTTTTGGCTGCACAAGTGGAGTGAAGGGAAAGCACTTTCTGCATAGATACTTCTGCTCTTTTTACAGACCACAGATATTTTTTCTGAGGCTGTTCTCTTATGTACTTTGAAATTCTTTTTTTCAGTGGTATTTTATGGCGGTAGAATGTTTGAATGACAGCAGAAATTAAAGGCATGAAGGGTACACAGCAGAACTCCCTTAGAAAACCTGGTATTTGCAGGTTTTTGAGTGCATAGACCTCTTGAAAGACAATTTAAAAAACTTGTATGAATCTTTAGCTATTAGACTTGTGAAGTGGATGCCCAGTGATGATGTTCAGGCTCTGCTCAAATACATGGGTCTGCCTACAAGAAGTCACTCTCAGACGTTCCAAATCTTGCTTGTTTTATGCCATTACAGGTACTATTTAAAATGTTTAACACTTGGCCTTGCAAGCAGTTTTCTACTCCTCATGAGCCTGGCACAGGATACATTCCTATCTAAAGTTACAGGACTATCCATATGAGACTAATTTCGTTGATAGCGAGGCGGGTGATGGATTTATGTGGCTCTAATTTGGGGTTTAACGGCTGTTCAAACACACATGATTTAATAGCTCTTACCAGCATGTGCTCTGCGAGCCAGCCCTCCTCTTTGGCCAGTCTGCTGGCAATTCGGAGAGCAAAGCATTTCTTCCCCAGCAAGGAGTTTCCTCCGTAGCCGCTGCCAAACGAAATGATCTCCCTGCGATCCGGGAGATGAGCAATCAGCGTCAGCTCCGGGTTGCACGGCCAGTTGTTGATTAATGGTTCTGCAGAACAGAATGTTGTACTCGTGAATGCAGCAATTTCCATGCTTGATCACGCTGTTGTTTCATCAGCATTGAGCCTCTGACAGCAACCCACACCAGATACTTCAAGGAAATCCCTGGTAAGTACTAGGGATAATAATCTCTTTTCCATGAAACTCTTGTTGAGCTTCGATTCCTTTAATTGAGTTTTGAACCTAGTGCTGTTACAGAACCACCCTGGTCTCCTCTGGTGAGGGTCTCCCATGTGCTGAGGACACACACTCAGCTCCAAAACACAGCCCTGGGCATCTCCAGGGGTTTTTAATGGCTCCACGGGTTTTTAATGGCTCTTACCTTTTAGCGGGAGAGGGCACCCAACCGAGTGAAGGCATTTTACAAACTCCCCATTGCCCAGGGCTTTCAAAACATCAGTTCCCATCCGTGTCATGATCCTCATGCTGGCCACTACATAGGGTGAATCCGTCAGCTCAATCCCAATCTTGGACAAAGGTGACCCAATAGGCCCCATGCTGAAGGGGATGACATACATTGTACGTCCTGGAAAACAGGGAGTAGCAACATGTGGCCAAGAGTAATACAAGGAACTTTTGAAGTAACCTTTATTCACGAGGAGGTTGTTTCTCAGTCCTTTAAAAGCTGTTTGCCTTGCGAGAGCTCCTGATGATGTTTCAAGAGCGCTCTGTTTGTCTAATTATGTAGCAAGAAGTTTTATCTTAAATGCTGAAAGCAGCAGTTCAGACAGATTGTCTGGCCAGGAGGAAGGGGGGTTGAAGGTCAAGTTCTCTGTTAGTGTAAATCCCTGAATCTGAAATTATTGCTGTGGACAGGGTGTCCTTCATTCTCATCTCACTTCCTAACTGCTGCTTAGTTGCTGTGTGACTTAACCGAACAAAGTCACACAAATTTTTGTCCTTTGCCACTCTTTAGGAAGACAAGAGTGCTGGAAAGAGACTGAGGACTGTCCTTGCCCAGGTATTTGGGTTTGTGGCAAGATCTGCATGAAACCAATGAAGTGACTATTGGGGGTATAAAGCTGAATCTTCAGCTCAAATTGTTCTTTAAAGATAACAGTGACTTTTAACTGTCATCTTTACAGTAGTAAGTGTCTCTGCAATTCTGAAAGTTCAGTGTCAATCATCTTTTTCTTGCCTACCTTGCATGCAGCCTGGGAACCTGGTGTTGAAGGCTTTCTCAAAATCTTCCTCAGACATCCAGCGCCCCAGCTGGCTTGTTCCAGTTTTAGGCATCGGAGTGGTATCTCTCTGCTCTTGAGTGATGATGACAGTTTTGCTCTCAATTCTTGCCACATCTCTTGGATCAGTGAGAGCCAACCAGCTGCATTTCACCAAAAATCAGGAAATTAGACTTCAATTATCGATATAGCATTTTTACCCTTCTGTGGGACCAATTTGGCACAAAAGGGTGCTAAAACAATGCTTTGTAAGGCAAAAATTACAGTGACAGAGCCAGTGTAACAGATAATCTCAAAAATCAGTCAGATACATTCTCTCATACAAATTGTTTGAAGATTTTCCAGTGCTAATAACAAATTATATGGCCTAGGAAATTCTTGTTACATGTTAATACTCCTTTGCCCCTTATCTCAGCCTTATTCTCTGTTGCTAACTTTCAGGGAAAACTTAATCTTCTTTAATTCTCATTCTCATCAGTGTGAAGTTGTTTTATACAGGGACCACAAAATGATGCCTCGAGCTAAGTGGATGCCAAGGAAAGTAGTTTAAGTGTTGGTATAAGTGCCAGAGGGATCAGAACCCAGCTTAGTGGATTGGCATAGTCCTTTAAGTTAGAGGCGTCACAAAGGAAATACTGAGTATAAGCACGATCATTAAAAGTGAAGGAGTTTATTAAGGGGATTCTTTTTCCCCTCCAAGGAATTTTTGCCATCTATTTACAATAGAGGGGATTGTTTTACATTTTCACCTCTGTGCATCGAAATTTTCCCCGAGTATAAAAATGTTCTAGTTGGGCTGTCATAACCATCATCACTACAGCTAAGCATATAATTAACAATGAATAATTTATCTGGTGAATCTTGCCCTTTTCTCTCCCAAATAGTCTGCAAACAGATTGCCAAATTCCTGCACTTAGTTATTCAAAAGTCATTGCAGATTTCTCCCATGAAGATCTCGTGGTTGGCACGTAATTCCTGAGTATGTACTTGTTGTTAATATTCTCCTTTCATGTTCAGTTAGTTGGGAGAAATTATGAAATATTTGAAAAAAGTATTTGCAGAATACATTAGAGTCAAAGCTCATCGGCTCGATATGAATAATGCCTGTACTGAATAATATTTGAACACCCACAGACCTATCTGAATGCCACAAAAAAGTCTGTGATGAATAAACTAATTGGCTAAAATAGTAGGATTCTTCAAAAGAAGATTTGCTCAATAATATTTAATCATTGCTAATGATTAGTTGCGTATGTCTCATGACATTATTTCAGCTCCCTGATGTAACTAATCAATAGAGACAATGTACAGTTGATAGTCCAATTGAATAATATGCTTCATGTTAATTTTTAGAGGGAAAAGTTTGCTTTTCCTGAGTATTTCCCTATGTAAGCTTAAGTTCTGAAAAGTTCACGGAAAGCAAATATTGGAGAGTTATAAGAAGTTTTTAAAGTAAACAGGACAGAAAATGAATTTTCCAGTTGTGAGATGTCACTTGACTTCATTTAGGCTACTCACCAGTTCTCATACTTGTTCAGCTTCTTTATCATGCCTTGTTCCACCATGATGTCCAGAATTTTTTTGTTCTCTTCTTCCGAGCCATCGCAGATGTGAATGCACTCAGGCTGGCACAGCTTGGCGTTGGTTTCGATGAAATCCCTCGCTTCCGGAGACAGACTCTCCAAATCCCCCTGCACAACCTTGGGCATGACGTTCATCTCGGCTTTCAACTGTGGGGGCATTATTGAAGCTGTAGTGGATCTTGTTGATGGCTTTGGAATACTGATCACAATCTAAAATCAAATGGATTGGGTGTGTTAGCACACTTTACGTTCAAACCAGTGTCACAAAGCCTAACAACATACAACATAAAGGGAGAACTTGCAATGGATTTGATTACGTGCTGCTTTAAAATCGAGATAGGGAATTTGGATCACTGCTAATTTCAAGGTGGAAAAAATAGAGGCCGTTCTACTAATTTAAGATGGAAAAGAAAAAGGCCATTCTACTTACTGTCTATGTAAGGTGGAGCTGGATGCCAGAGAGGATTTTGCTGTCCCTTTCAGTTGAGCCCGTTTCACTTGCCTTAGAGCTCTCTTGCAATTGCTGCTTTCCAAGGACACAGCTCCTTCCTTAAATATTCTTTGTGGCAGTGTCCATCCCACCAGTTGAGGTGAGGGAGGCTTGTCCTTTACATCACCACTGGATGTGTCTTGGGACAGTGCCACTGACATTGTCATCATGCAGAGTTGTCAACAAAGCAGCCCTGGCGGGGTAATCATTTAACAGGCTTGATTAATGAATGCTGAAAGCGGAGGTTCTTAGCCCCTGGGTTTGCTGTTTTGAAGCAGTTACAAAATTTAGCAGTTTAACCAAACTTTGATCCAATTTGGCTTTGAAATCAAAAACGTCATAGCTTCTCGGCGTGTGGGAAAGGTTGAGTACAAAGAGTTTCTGCAGCAGGAACACAGAGGTCGTGCACGGAGGCAAAGTGCAGTTGGCACATTTTGTAGGCAGATGGTCACTAGTTGGCTGTGAAGTGGAGGCTCGTCCAAGGAGTGTTTACTCACCTTGGGAACATTGCCTGATCCAGGTATAAAGTTCAGCAGTGAGCACTGACAGGCCTGAATAACCACTACGTACACAAGGCCCAGAGCTCTTATTTTTGTCCATGAAACTCTAAAAAAATCCCAAGCAATATAAATCTAAGTGTTGGGGTTCCTTCAGTGTAAGCAAGGAAGTTTTTCCTTATGGCTTGCTTTAGGCTCTTACAAACTAAACAATTATTTTCTATTGCTTCAAGCCCAGAAGAGTCAGAGCGGCAACTGTCTCAATAATTAACCTCCTCTTTCAAATATTATGTTTTATTTTACTGGGAGTTCTATGTGGGGGAGGTGTCATAAAATATTAACCCATCCCTAAATTAGTACTCAGAGCAAAAGCACAGAACTGCTCAGGAGTGGGGCTGCACACTGTTGTTCTGTTGCTCTGTGTGCATGTGCACATACACAGACTTGAGTCCATATCTGTATCAGTTGTGGCAGTATCTGATACCAGCAGCCACTGCTACTCTTATAATTCTGAGGGTTATCTCAGCGTGATATCAGACACTTGTGTGATCTCAGACACTTTGAGCTCGTCTCTGTTTCTGCCTGCCTGTCTTTAGAGCTTCCCCTATTCCATTTTAGACCATTGTGACCATAAAGGTGGTCCTCATGTCCATTTGTCCATGCAGTCTGGGTGTGTGAAGACTGAAGTATTTCAGACAAACAGAACTGTAAAAATAACCCTGCTGCCATTTCCTCCTGCTCTGTTTACACCCAGTCCCACCAAAGCATCTGGGGTCTGGATGAGATGGTAATTTCATGCCAGCTTGTGGGGAGTTTTTTGTATTGATGGGGCTTTTACCATGCATGTAAAATGTTGTCATCAGCAGTTTGCAGAACAGGAAATCTGGGATTCCCAGCTAAGTTTCAGGGAGCTCTATAAAGCAATAAAATTGACTGAGTATCTTGTACAAAGGGTGTTCATAACCCAGCCATTGCTCGGGTTTGTGAAGAAGCTGGATGTTTCCAGCAAGGTTCTTGCTGGAGCAGCCAGCAGTGACTTACCAGCCCTGAAAAGCCATGCTGGCAGAGCAGCAGGGATCAGGATTGCTGCTCACCTTCCAGCCCTGCAAGTCTAAAACACTGCAGAGCTGCACCTCCCAATGCAGGAACACCCCCTGGGACCGTACCCTCTATCTCCCCTGCAAAGCCTTTTATTATGTTTTGTAAATAAGGGAAGAAAATAGTGAGGTAAGAGGGGCTGTCCTTGATGCACAGCAAGGCCAAACATTCCTGAAAAGGAAAACAAAAATCTGATGGGATAAGAGGTGCTAAAGACTGCTCCAGATAGGGCTGTGATGTAAGCAAAGATAAAATCCAAACCAAATGTAATAATGGCAAAGCTGGTGTTTGTCTCCAGAGTCCACATACTGTGTTGCTGGTGGAGCTGATCAGAAATATCTTCCTTTTAAAACACCTCATGAAGTACCTTCATTAAAAATAAAATGGAGCATATACTTTAGTAATACTAAGCAGAGCCCCTTTTCAGAGAAGTACAAAAATACTGAGTGCTTTTTGCTGGCCAAGTAAGCCAGTGTAGAAATAGTCAGTATAGAAATAACTGAGAGTAAGCCAGAAGTGCTCAGTTGTCAGGAAGACAGTAGACCAGAAAATGATCATATTGCAGCACAAGTAAAATCAGAATAAAAGCTTAAATACAACAGTGTAATACAGCAGGATCAGTACTAGTGTTTCTAGGTTTTGAGAGGAGGAAAAAAATTCCCAAACCCAGAGCATTAATTTCTGCCAATTAAATTGCAGTCAGGCAGGTGTTGTGCAAATTTTCTAACACTGCAATCCTAACCTCCCACAATCTTGCTATACAAACTGTGGGCTTCTCTTGAGAAGACACTAAATATGCCAAATTGGTGGCACTGTGTTATGAACATATGTCCATTAAAAATCACATTAAGGATTCCAAATGTTTTTCATTTGTGATGGCAGCAGGGCTCGAGTGCAGATGTCCACTGGGAATTCTAGACACTTCAGCATCAAATTACTTGTATTTAGGTAACACCTCCCATCAGAGGATCTCAAAGCATACCACAAACACACAGTAAGCCTCAAGCCCCTACATAAAGCACACGTAGTATTTGGTGCAATGAAATAAGTGGAGCATATGCAAATCAGGGCCAGGATTTTTTTTTTTTCAAGAATCTTCTCATTTAGAGATTCAGCTTTTAGACAGCCAACAGAAGGCATTAAAGGTTTTATGTGAAGATAGTGAGTTCTCATAACACCCACTGTCTCCCACACAAAAAACCCAGATGTAGCACTTCCAACGGCTCAGTTACAGTGGTCTTGAGGTGTTCACCCACTTGCAGTGGGTGCTGCTGCCTGAATTCCGTTTCTAGAAGATTTCACTAATGGCAAACATGGGAGGTGGTACAGGGGAATGTAAGGCCTTTAAAAAAAAGAGTTGTCTTGGATGTAAAGTTTATTTTTCATTTAAATGAGGAGTCTTTCTTAGTAGTAACTGCATTATAATGCTCGTCTAATAGCTGATATGATTTCTTCTGATTGAACTTTTTTTGGCACTTTTTCCTCTGTGCTTCTTGACACTTGAATGTGATGCTTATCAGGTGCATTCTTGGAAGCTGTCAAATCATTTAAATGTGTGTGAATCTGACATTTCAAGATGATAGCGCTCAACAAGTGCCTTGAAAGGAGGGGGTTTAGGACGTTTGCTTTGATGGACACTATTCGGGTGGTTCAAAACAGCAGTTTTTGAGCACTTCAGGTTTTACAGACTTACTGGAACTCAATAAATGTAAAAGTTTTTAGATGCTCAGACAAAGTGCCATTAAAAAGCTTAACTCATCACTACAAACCAAGGTGCAACAAAGCACTCACAGTGAGATCTGAAAGTTCTTAATGGCATGTAATAATACTCAGAAATTCTCCTTCCCTCCCATTGCTAATTCTCCTACATATTGTCACCTCCAAAGAGTTTGTCACTTGGGTATTTTGTTACAAAATTGTAGGGTTTTTTAAAGATTCTCTGAGCTGTTCTACTGAGGGAAGAGCACTGCCTCTGGATTGTTATTTCTGTGGTGGAGTTGTGCTCAGCAGACACTCAGCACACTCCAACAGCTGCTGGACTGGGTGCCACAGAGCCCAGATCCAAGGGCAGCCCTTGCAAGCTCACAGAGAGCAGGGCAGGGACTGTTCTCTCAGTTTCCAGAAGAAAACGTGAACCGTGCAAATTGCCTGCATTAGCAAAAGAGCCTGTGAGCGAGCCAAGCGCTTATTCCCGACCCTGCGCAGCCCCGTGTGGTATTTCCACCTCACAGCCCCTTTCCTTGCGGGCAGTTCTTCGGCACTGACCCATCTGCAGGAGGGCTGGGGCCCTGCCCCACGTGCTGCACGCTCCTCTCCACGTGCACTGCATGAACCGTGAGACTGAGCCTCTGTGACCAGCCACAGCAGGCAGCAGCAAACCCGGGGCACAGCGCTTTCCTCCTTACCTCCTCCTTCCCAACCCCCAGTGATACAGGGTTTGTCTTGGGCAGATTGTAAGATACTTTTGTGGATCACTACAAAAGGCGATGGAATTTGTTTTGCCCCGTGTTCAAAATGAAGTGGCTTGTCCTGATCTTGTTCTGATGGCGGAGGAGAGGAAAAAAATACTCAGATTTATCACGATTAGATTGTACTTCCCATTAGCATGCTCAGCTTGACAACAGACGTTTCTCAAAACAAATGGAAGCAAATTTCAGCAGCCAGGAACATGCACCAATGCATGTTTAAGGTCTCTAAAGAAAGTCACCAACCTTTGATATTCAGGTTAGTATCAGCTCAAGTGCTCAATCCTGAGCTGTATCTTAGGGGAAGTCCTGGTTGTGCCACAGTACATGCCAAGGCTGACATTACACCATGGGCACACTGGTTTCTTGCTTGTTGTTCTTCTGTTTCAGCAGATAAAATAGTTATTACTGTTATTATCATTACTTTTACAGGCTCAGCTCTGGAGATGGGATTGATTAATGTAATTTTAACTTCTATAAGCAGTCGCTCTTCTGGAGTAATTTCTTAATCTGTGACTCTAATCTGGGAATTCTTCCCTAAAGGAATACTTATTGTCCTTTCTTAAAAAAAAAAAAACAAACCCTGTCAAGGATCAGTGTGAATATGTGAGTAATGGGCTCTGCAGCCACTGGTACCTGACCAGCATCCAGGTATGTGTAATTCTGTTAGCTCAGGAGCTCTTTACATCTACTGCAGAAGATCTCATAGTCATGTGGTGAGTTTGGGCCCACCAAGACTTTGACTGACTTTAGCCTAGCCACAACAAAATTCTGATTTTTGCAAGGTTACTGCAGGGCTTTTTTGCTGGATGAACAGTAGAACCACAGCCAGGAGAGAAGGGGACAAACCATACTAACCAGAGTGAAAACCAGCCAGCATAAGGTTTACATTTTCCTTAATCTTTCAGCATCTCCTCTGCTCAGTCACACAAAGCCCAGATGGCTCTGAGATCCAGTTTGCAAATACGAATGGTTACCCTTGCTGGAGTGAAATCTCTTTTTACCACAGAGGTGTGTGTTTGCAGCTGTCAAGGACTCCCTGCTTCCTACTTGGAGAGAGGGGAGCAAACAATCCTTGCACACGAGTTCAAGCACCTCTCGTTCAAGCGTTTCTGGCTTCCTGTGGATGACTGGTGTCCTGCTAAGTGTGTCCTTTTAGAGACACCTCACCTCAGGCCTAAAGAAATGACATGGAAGCACCTTTTTATATTCTAAAATTGTTTATTTTTTCCAGGATGACACCCCTGGCTCCCCTTACTCCTTCCCCTTGCATGCTGTTCATTATTTCTCTGCGATGCTTTGCTTTCCAGCAGTGCTCTGCTGGCAGTTGTCCTTTCAGAGTCACCCAGCTCTACCTGTGCAATGTGCTTTTGCTCTTTCCTTTAAATCCTCCCATGTATCTTTGTTCTCCCTCAGCATTTCAGTCCCTTGTTGTTACATGCAGTCTGACCCACTGGTTGCAGTTCTGTACGTCCTTCTTGAGCTGACTCCTTTGAAGAAGGATGGCTTTAACCAGTAAGTGTGGGGGCAGATTCTGAAGGTTTAGGTTCTGTTTCTTCCTCTGCTGTGGATTTCCCATCTGACTTTGGACATGTAACTACATCCCCAAGCCTTTATCATCTCCTAGGAAGGGGGTTGGGGGGTGAAAATGCCAATTTCTCCCTGTTCTTATGAATTTTCCTAGTTTGGTTGATAGTTTCCAGCTAGAGGAGTTTAAAACCTAATTAGACATGATCATTCTCCTTTTTGTCTGTGCCACAGATAGTCCCCGCTGGGTCCTCACTAGGTTACTGTAATGCAAATAGCAAGCTCTTACTTGAAATGAAAAGCATTTACTAAAACCTGTTTCCTCCTTCAGTAGCAACACAAAGCTGAACCATGTCTTCATGGTTCATATAATGAACCATGGTTTCATATAATTTTTTTTCATGGTTTCATATAATTTTTTCTGTTTCTATAATTTTTTCCCCAGGAAAATAGCTTTGATTAATATTTCAAGCATTTTATAACACTAAAAGCCAAACAACAGGATAGAAAAGCTGATTATGCAGAAACGAAAGCCAAGCTACATCTAAAGGTCAGAAGACAAATGTGCCTATGTCAAGCACTACATACCTTTTGGTTCTTGAACCTGGCAGCTGGAGGAAAATCAACATTGCACAAAAACCAATAATCCCTGTAATGAATCCTCTGTTTACTGGAAACTTATGTAAGTGTTAACAGGTCAGGTGAAGTCCTACATACTGTACACTTCTGCTTAGCAGCATTCTAATAGGAATAAGGCAACATCAGTGGACCACAATGGGATTTTTTCAATGTACAGGCACTTTTGTTTGGTCAGTGTAAATAGTTCCTACCAGACAAATGCCGGAATTATGATTATTTCTACAAGCAACACTCAGTAAAGAGATTAGGAGTTCAACTGGACCCTGGAAATCATGCTTTTTTCTTAAGCTTTTAGGAAGACAGAATTTGGACTCTGCTATACATGCATCTTTGACTGACCATCTGTAACTCCCTCCAAATTTACTGATTCAGGATGATACATATGCATATGAATAGTGCTATGTAAAGAGGAGTTTCTTACACGTGTGCTTAAACCAGTACGTACAAATGAATAGCAACCAACTTGCATTCTGCAAATAAAATAAAAAAACCCACACACTTGTTAACCTTGTAGAGTTCAGGTATTTGCTCTGCAATACCAATGAGTACCTTTTTATTTTGGGTGAAGCATAAATGTGCTCTGCCCAGATCTTAAACAAAAGATGGGTATGAATGACAGATCAAGAGACTTTCATTTTGCAGAGGCAGCTCTGAACAGAGTAATAACCATGATTCACAAAACATGTCACCCAGATATTCTCATCTGCTTTCTAGACACTGCCTCATCTTGATGTTTAAGATTAGAAGGACTACAAGGCTGACTTTGTTTCTTCTTACAGGAGCCTCTTACTAAGCCTGCTCTACCATATTTCTATTACTGGTTCCTGATGGAGAGGCCTGGGGCTATCTGGTTGTGGTCTCTAAGTGATAACTCAATAGTCAGTAGCAGTGCAGAAGACTAAGATTTAAGGTATCACAGACTACATCACCTGCTCTTCAGTGAAGTGACATTAATATACAAGTTGTTAAAAGTTCCCTCAAATTTTCTTGATTTCTTTAGATTTTTGAATCAAGAAGTTGATTTGGACTCCTCAGAAAGTTTAATGCCCAAGACAATTTGTTATCTGAGCTGGAAAAAATAGTGCACAGGAACTCAGTGGTTTTCTGAACCCACCAACCACCTCCTTATTGCTGATTTTGCAAGGTTTAACGTGTACTTGCTGCACATCCACGTGGAAGCAGAATTTGAACTCCTCTGGGTTGTACATCTCACTTACAGATTTATTAGGACAATCATTTAATACTCTCTTTCTTCGGTGATCCTATTAACTTCCAGGTTCTGGTGTCTGTTCAGCTGTGCACAAAGAGCTGTTCTCAGAACTGTTTTCCTGATTAAAGATTAACAATGTGATAAAAGAAGGAAACATGGGCATCCTTGGAGTTTGTTTCTTACATCAGCTGGGTTAAACCTTTACTATCTTTTCTCACTGTGTATCTTCTCTCTGTGTTTGGCAATCAAATTCTGCACAGCTCCAGCACGTTTCCCCCGGTTTAGTCAAAACAAGAGGAAAACTTTCTGCCTTTTAAACTTTTAACTCTTCGACCCTTGCACAAACAGCAACAGAAACCTGTAATAACTAACTAAGAAGAGTTGTATTTAAAACTTTCTTTGCTATCTCTTGGATTAAAGAGTATTCTGTAAAAACAGTGGTAGTCACTGAGGTGTAGTTAACTGTATAACCACACTAATGTCTTTTGAAATGGAAGAAGTGATATGCTTCCCAATAAACATCCTTCTTCCAAACAGATCCAGGCACGCAGCTCTGCTGTTTGCCACAAGCAGCAAATTGTGTATTACTGGATGGCAGGATTGTTTCTAAATATATCAATGTTAGATGAAACAGTTAATAGGCAAATTGCAATTATGGTTAATAATTTTTAGACCACTTCCCTGACTTGTGTCTAAGCAATCAATCATCCCTGGTACTTTCAGCTCCAATAAGCTTATGTTAAATACTTCCCCTTTTATATATCCCACATCTGTACTCTACTACGTCTTGTTTTTTGTCATGCTATGTAATTATAATAATTTACAGTATGGAGCAGGATTTTAGAAGCATAGACAATACTTGAAAGCATTAAGTCTTTTAACTTAATAGGAGTTGCTTTTGTTCTGCTGCAAGAATCACTCATTTAAAGAGATGATTTGTCTCCTCCAAGTCAAGATGAGTGCTGGAGAGCGAGCAAAGCCTGGCTTTCCCCGTGCCTCAGGCACAACCCGAATTTAGCTGATCCTGCATGAACAGCACAGTCCAAGCACTGTGCCCCGAGACAGCTCTGCAGCTCTGCTCACCCTCCTCTTTGCATGAGAAGTGGTAATTTATAGCCTGCCTAGACACTAGTCAATCAATACCCTCCAGCATGATTTCCATCTGGCTTTGCTTTGCTGTGCTCCCATCTTCCCTCTGCTTTGGGGATTCAGCAAGGAAACAAGTAGGACTGTATGTTCTGATGTTCCTGGGTCTGAGGTCTGACTAGTTTTTATGTGATTGTAGCAACAGGGAGCAGAGAACTGTGTTCTTTGGGGCAGGCAAGAAATCCAAGTCAGATCTGAATCCTAAATTATGTCTCCTAAAATAAACTGTAGCTTCCATCTCAGAACCAGAGGTCTGGGGGAAAAAAATAAAAAATTAATAATATTCTTCTTTCCAAGTGATCAAACTATATATTTTCTCCTGAGAATATTCCAGGCCAGCATTGAAGCACTGACATAATTCTGAATCTGCAATATTCAGTTGCTTAGAACAGCATCAAAAAGAACATGACTTTTTATCTCACTCATTTGCTGACATGCCTTTTTTTTTTTTTTTTAATTAAGGTTTTTGGTGGTCTCTGAAGAAATGGTTCATATTTGTGAAAGTGGGACACCAAAGGAACAAGGAGCACCACAAAATACAGCAAAAAGATTTCAACCATTTAATGACAGCTTCAAGACCTGAGCAAAGTTTAAAGGAGCCAGATGAATTAGAAGATTGTAAAAGTATCCTCGCTTTCTCTGAAGCAGGTGACGGTGTGAAGGAGGTTATCTGCTGCTGTCATTACCAAGAGGGGCAATATCTCACTGCAAAAGAGGTGCTGAAGGTAGTGATTGTCCCTGGGGTAAGAGCAAAGGGAAGGTGGGCAGCCCGGTGCTAAGGCACACACCCCACTGACAGGTGCGGTGTGAACGCGACACATACTTGGAAACAAAAGTGAGACATTGGTGGAAAGTGAAAATGGAAAACTTTCCAGATGCCAGGTGGAAAATGATATTAAAGCTGTCAAAATAAGTCACAACATAGACTGGGTTTTCTCATAGACTAACAGGAGTCATGTTCTGGAGAAGAATGAAGGTTTCAACTACAAGGCGGAGTGTCATAAATGAAACAATTATGAGCATTGGAGGTTTTTTGAACCTCTTTGCTTTGGGGTTTTTTGCTTTGGTCTCTTTCTGGCTTTTTATCTTTTTCTCTTTTAAGTGCATTCCTGATTTACTCTACATCTTGTGGACAGGTCAAAAATGTATAAATAAATCCCACTGTCATTGCTTCATATAGTTATCTATTCTGGGCCTAATTCCAAGCCCAGTTAAAGTGATGGCAATCCTTCCATTGGCACTAGGGGACTGCAGTTTAGAACCTGTGATGGAGGTGCAAAGCATCACCAGAGAGGCCGGATAAACAGCCTCTGCAGCCATCCAAGTGAATTTCTGAAACACAGTAAGGGAAGCAAACCCTGAACTACATTCAAGGTCAAATACGCTTTATGCACATGGTAATGGAGCTTTTAAAAAAGTCAGCTCCACCTAGCAGGCTTTAAACATCTTCAATATTATAAAAGATGTTATTCAGATTTAAGACTGACAATCTGAACAGATAACCCAGTATTTTACTTCTTAAAAAAATCCACTGCACTGTTTATACTTGGGTGGAAAACCGCAGATTAGAACAAAGTTTGCTGTGTTTCCTTAGTGCAGCCAAGGATAGAATTTACTCTGCTGATTGAGGATTTTAGTTGTCCATGTATTCCCTTTCAGGCACTGGTAGATTCTTATCAGCAATTTATCTGCAATTTTGTGGCTGAATCTTGTTTCTTTATGTAACGTTATTTTAGCACAAGAAAATGTGCCTACATTAAATTCCTTATGCTCCTTATAAAATACTCCTAACAAACAATAATTCATATTGAACGTTTACTCCCCAAAGTATAATTAGGACTTAAAATACAAAATGGCTCTCTATTCTTTTTGTGAGAGACTTTTTATGCAGGCTGTTGATGTGTTAGAAAGAACCAGACTCCCAGAGGAGTGGGTAGAAGCTTGATTGCAGCTAGAGATAGACGATGCAGCAGCAGTAACTGGAGACTGCACACACAACACACCACAATGGCCATTATGGAGCTGTTAACCTCTAGCATGTCAAAACCTGCTCAGAAACTGGTTGAGTTCATAGATTGCTGATCCAAGTGGTTCCTTTAAATTCAACAAAAAATGAACTGAAGGGCTACTCTGCCTTTGAGTTATAAATCCTTGGAAATATCGGTTAATAGTGGAAATAATGACAGACCTTTACTGTAGCTGCATGGATGGTGCTGGTATTAATAATGCAGAAGTGCAAGGCCAGGACAGCTCTCAGAAGCTGATGACTGCTGAAGTGCAGAAAACCTCATTAAAATAACCTAAAGGATGGTGGATTATTATAACAACTTTTTTCCTACAGTGCCCTTCAACTATCATAATTGCACAGTATACGTAGCAACTTGAAAAGATTCAGAAATATGTAAGGAATAAAATCTCTGGCCACAGTTACTGGCAGCCTAATTATGTGAATATATTGTGTACTCTGCACCCTGTTCTTTAGTTTTGAGAGCCCACGGATTCGTGAATGATGAATAATGTGGTGTCTAACCAAAATATCAGCCCTAAATTGCTGGAATACATATCCAACCTAAATAATTGCCTTGGATTTGTGTTGATTCCAAGCAGTAGAATAGTTATGACTAACTTGCAGTTGTTAAATGCAAACATTTTGTATTATTTTTGCATTTAAGATTTTACAGAACCTTGGACAGGAGTAGCTGTTGTCAAGGGTGTTTTTGGTTGCTCTTTCTGAGGATAAGGTGCAATAACTCCACCTCATATGAGGGTACTACTCGAAGGCCAGTGGCATGGGCTGCTGTTTGTGCTACGAATATTTCACAAATGCCAGTTTTACTGGGTTATTTCCACAGAGAAGGAAAGCCACCACCTGGTCTGAGGCTTTGATCAGTGTTCAGTAATTCAGTTTAACAGGATCTGGACCAACCTGGGCTGCAGTCCCTGTGCAATGTACTGTACCCTGCAATGAACCAAGCTAATATTTAGAGGTAAAGCTCCAAATCTGTCCTCTGCACTAGTGTATAATAGAGTATTCAAAATAAATGGGTTTTATAAAATGTTTGATGGCTGGAAATTACTAGTCTAGAAGAGTACACAAGATTAAATGTTAAGTCGCTCAAACTGTGCAAGTTTACCTCAAAGACATTTTCACAATGCCTTTGAAAAAGTCTTTCAACTTGTTCTCATTGAATAACCAATCCTGGCCTAAGGTACAGTGTAACGATGCTTATCCATCGCTCTGCTGCCTCTGCAAAGCCACTTGAGACAATTTTGTACAACACTTCTGTGGCGGCAGCATCAGGCAGCCCTTCAGCAGCACTCCAGCGCAGGGCTCCCGGCTGGAGGCTTTCCGTCACAGAAACATGGCAAGAGCTTCAGATATTTTGCAAGTGGAGAAACCAATTGAGCTCAGCTCCGTGGTCTTCAGCAAAGTTGGAGCAGAAGGTTAAAGGCCTACAGCTAAGGCCGAGAGATCTTCGTCTTCACTCAGAGGGTGAGGAAACAGCAGCTGCTCTGACAGGACTTGCTGTGTGTGGGGACTAAGGAGCACCGAGCATCCCGTGCAGTGGGAGGGAAACCTCTGCAGGTTCGGGGCTTTGTGTTTCATAGGGAATTAACAGGTGAGAAGCCGCTGTTCCCCACGAAGTGCTCCCCACGAGTGGGCTCCCGCTCCGGCCGCTGGTGAGGGAGCAGCACAGGGAGGCAGAGGGCAGCGGTGCCGATGTGCACGGCAGGGCGCTGAGCCCCTTCCCTGCCACCTCCCCTCGAGGGCACAATGGCCCCGGCCCACCCGGCCTAAGAGCCCGGCGGAACCCGGCGGAACCCGGCTCCCCCCGGGCGAACCGCCCGCAGTGACGGTGAGGGGCCGCGGCAGCCCCGGCCTCGGAGCGCTGAGGGCGGGCAGCGTGCGGGGCTCGGGGCTGGGCCTGCACGCCCGTGCTTTGCCCTCGTGTTTCACCTCAAACGGGATCGCTCAGCAGCGTGCGCGGCCTCGGGGCTGCGGCAGAGCCGAGGCCGGCAGCGGAAAGGGCGCCGTGGCCAGGCCGAGCGGAGGCGCGGAGCGGAGCCGGGGACCGCAGCGCGGGCGGGACCCGCGTCCGCCGGAGCGGGCCCGGTGTCCTGAGGAGGGTGGAAAGCACCGATCGTAGCCTCGGTGTGTGTGCAGGGCAGCAGGACGGGCAGGGAGCCCGCAGGGAGCCCGCAGGAAGCTCTGCCGGGCCGGGCGCACCGCGTGTCCCCGGGCATGGCTGTGGCCCTCCGGGAGAGCATCCGCGTGTTCTACGACTTGGAGCTGGCGCAGATCCATCTTTTGCAAGAAGAAGGGCAGGAAAGGAGTTCAGAAAGCAAAGCGACAGAGAAACCACCAGACACGCTCCTGATGGAGGTACAAGTTCTGGATAAGGTGAAAGTAGAGACGTTGTTCCCTGTTAGCTTGTACTGTCACACCGATTTAGTTCTGTCTTAAGTATCAGTCAGTATTATTGTTTCTAAATTGCTGAGCTTAAGTATCCAGTCCTTAGTACATCTTTTTACAATTTCATCTCATTTTAAAAGGACAAACTAAAAGTTTAGGTTTTCTAGATTCAGAGAATATTCTGAGTTGGAAGAGACCCAGATTATCGAGAATTTAACTGTTGAAATTCAGTCAAGTTTTGAATTCAGTTCACCAGTTTAGTAGTATTTGGCTGGACAGCCTCAATCTCTTAAGTGGCATCACACAATTTCCCTTCTTAATTGAATTAGTTCAATACTACAGTAGTTGTTAAAGCTGGGTGTGTAATACAGTCCCATTTGAAATGATTTTTGTTTTTAAAGGATATGCAAACGTCATTATTTGTTCTGTACTAGCTATTATATTGGTTTTACAATAAAATACTATTTTTTTTCTTACAAAATTCATGCACCACTAGATAATTTCTGAGGTAGGTCATATTTAAGTTTAGCTAACACGAGAAGTATCACAACCTGGTTAATTGTTATATGACAAAGAAGGCATTACAATTAGTCTGCAGAAGTCCTTAATTTGTTAAAAAACAGAGCGTGCTTCTCATTTTTTTTAAAAAGTTAGATGTACTGATATGAAATTTTAAGTATTTTCTTTAAAAAATAAAGATACAGGTTTCTGTGTTCTCGGTACTGTAATCTTAAAATGATGCTCCAAAATTTTAGATAAAATTTTGAAGAGTTAGGGCACAATTTTAGTATTTATTCACTTACCAGTTAGGCTGCTGTATGGTAAATGCATATTTTTTGTTGCAGTTTTGTCCATCACATGTAAGACTGAAAATCAGAATGAATTGGTAGCTTGCATTTTGTTGACCGCTCAGTTGATTTGCCACTACCGACTGCCTTTGATTGAGAAAGTTGTAAAACATATTCTTTTTTTAAATAGATTGACAGAGATAATGAGGCCATTGCATTTGAAAATAACATCCAGCTACTGAGCCCATCTGCAGAGGGGGAAGGAAAGGAAGTTTTTTCTACTGTTGGGGAATCAAAGAGTCAGAGCTGCAAAGGGGGTGATGATTTGTCAGAGTTACTCAGTGAAAGTAAAGAGCAGGAATATCCAACTGCACCAGAACAAAGAGTTGTAAAAAATCTCAAGAATCTAAAATTTGAGGCTTGTGCTCCACATCAGGAAAAAGGTAAAAAAGTTAATAATCTTTGTAGTTCATTTTTAGTTAAGGCATGTTGAGTGAGATTTTGAGCTGAGGTTGGAATTTTACATTAAATAATCACAGTGGTAATTGTTAAGTTTAGATTAGGTTAAGTCTTAACATTCAGTGGAAATTTGGAAGAAGAAATAATACCTTTCAGCCCTAAGTGCTCGAAGATCTTGTTCAGGCTGATGTCACCTGCCTTGTGTTCAGGAGAGACATTTTGGATGGCATTTAGAAATTAATGATCTTTTGAACAGTGTGTGGTGTTTGAAACCTCCAGGGAGATTTCAAAGTTAATATTGTATAAATGCCTTTGAATAAAGCTAGTAATTTATTTAATCTCTTGATTCACTCATTCAGCTTCAAAATGTGCGTGTTTGAAGGTTTATGGTTGAGCTTAGAGTGGCTCCACATTGCCAGCAGAGGATGGTGGGCAAGCATCAATCAATACCTGTCAGCAAAGCCTTTTCCAGAACCTGAGTAAAAGTAACAGAAGATGGCTGATTTGTTAGAAACCTAAAAGTATGTTACAGGAGTTAAGGACTGACTCAGAAGGGAACAGATAAGCATCTGTTTCCCTAGAAACTGTGTGTGTGTACTGTAAAAAATTGGATGACATCAATGATGTTGAGTCTGTAAATGTGTGTGTTGTATCTGGAACTTAAGGTATTTTGGCCGAGGTTCTCTATGGATACTGTACAAATTGTTAATGTCCCCTGTTTTAGTTACAGCCTTTATAGGAAGCACATTTGAGCAGTTTTAACAAAGCTAACAGTGTTCCTTTGTGTGGGCATGAATCCACAATGAATAAATGACAATAAAGTGGTTTTGTTTGCTGTTACTGAAGTGAAGTGTTATCTGCACATCTCTGTGTGGTATAAAATGCATTTTGGTCTCAGCATGAAAATCATTACAGAGAGCACACTTGGGAGCTGAGACAACTGTTCTGGAAAGACTCTTCAAATATGACGTATTTGCCATTTCACAGTTTCAAATCTTCTTCATAACTGAAAGTGTTGCACATTTAATCTTAACTCGTTATTCTCAAAAGAAATTTATTACTGTTGTGCTACAAGCTTTGCTCTATTACTTCTTCAAAGAACTGATTTTTTCCCCTCAAATTCAACCAGTAATTTTAAAGAGACTTTTACATCATTATTTTTTTATATGCACTTTCCAGATTCAGGAGCACCAGAAAGCTCCTGGGAATAGCTTAACCTGCCATTTCCAAATCTTTGAATAAACTTCCTTAGTACTAATTACACAGTTGTTATCAAGAAGTTTGATGCACAGATTGTAAGTCTTAATGATGGTATTGAGAGAGGAAGTCTCATCCTGTCTTGGAGGTGACAGCTAGGGTAGGAGTTAGGCTTCCTGGGATTAGGTTCTAAACTGTTTCACTAACAAAGAACACAATTTTTGGGGCAAATCACTTAAGTCTTAATGAAGTCCTTTGATGTAGAAATGTGAAATAGTTTTACCTAGACTAGAGGGGCTCTTTATAAATTGGTGATATTTTTTGAAAACTAACGTCATTATTTTGTGGCATGTACAGTGTAAATGTGTCTTTGTTCCAGCAGGAGAAAAAGAATGTTTCAACTGTTTTTTCTGTACATTTACCTCAGTCAAATTATCAAGTCTTAGGCGTCATTTGAAAACCCATTCAGATGAGAAACGTCACGCGTGTCACCTCTGCCCGAAGGCTTTCCGTACAGCAACTCTGCTGCACAACCATGTGAACACACACACAGGTACCTAGTGCTTGAAAATACCTCCTGTTCCATACTGTCTTCAAAACTGAATTAACAGGCAAGTCACTTTGCCTTGGAGCTGTGTTCTGTGATCATTTTATGCTCAGAAATTCCTCTGATTCTCTTTGGCGTTCCACACTGAAAAGACATGGTCTGTAGTTAGGAACTCTCTGTGTGTGTATTTGTTGATTTTGGTTAGTACCAGTCTAACAGTTCTTGTCAGCTGAACAGTGACTTCAGTTGTGCTTCATTCCTACATGCAGAATAGAATTTTCTGTGATCTTTTCATTTTGCTATATAAATGTATGAAGCAAAGTGATAAATTGTGTTTATTGTAAATTTATTGTGTGCATGTATATGGAAGAAACTCTTCCCTGTGAGGGTAGTGAGGCCCTGGCACAGGTTGCCCAGAGAAGCTGTGGATACCCCATCCCTGGAAGTGTCAGGTTGGACAGAGCTTGGAGCAACCTGGGATAGTGAAAGGTGTCCCTGCCCATGGCAGGGGATAGAACAAAATGAACTTTAAGGTCCCTTCCAACCCAAATCATTCTATGATTTGTTGTATATAAAAAGTCAGAGTATCAGAAAAGGTTCTATTAAAAAATTCTCCATGTTGATTTGAAGTAGACAGATCACATTGCTGTGTTTTTAAATAAAATTCTAATGGTATATTCTTGCAGGGAACAAACCCCATAAATGCAGTGAGTGTGACACAGCATTTGTGACCCGGGGAGAGCTTTCACGACACAGGAGGTACAAACACACTTTAGAGAAGCCTTTCAAGTGCACAATATGTGAATACTCCAGTGTAGAAGTAAGTACAGCCTTACTGAATCTTCTGGGAGGGTTTGGAGGCTTTCATGTGCCAAGATTTTAATGTACACAGAATTTTTGCCCAGATTTTTAATCTTGAGAAGTCCAGGCTGTGCTGATGGCCTTGGACACACTGATGGATTGTGTTTATGTGTTATGTTGCTGCAGTGTTACTGCAAGGTGGCTGATAGTGACGACTTCATGGTGCCATGCATTTCTTTTCATTTCATTTGTGTACACATCTTCTCATCCCCATCACCCTGAAGAGAAGGAACAGCTAACCTGAATTCCTGGAACCCTTACTTGGTCCATGTAGTGATATTTGCAAGTGTGTTGCTCCAAATTAATATTCATGGAGTTATTTAGGCTTTTTTAACTAGTTGCATTTTAAGAGCATTTTCTTCCTCCTAATGCTAGAATTGCTGCTAGACTTTTTGGTCCTACACAAGCATCCTTGGTCCTCATTTACACTACATTCCGTGTACTGTAGGACAGTACCAGCTAATGTCTAAAATGAGGCTCATGTATTATGTTTATATACTTGATGATGTTTGGGGTTTTTTCCAGGATTGGAATTTCCCTAATCAAGAGATAAAAACCTTAGAGTCTGCTTAAGGGTGCACTTGGAAATTGCAATTGAATTGGGTGCACAGGCTTTCAGAAATGCACCTGTGATTGAATCACTGTCACAGTTTAGTGGATGTTCAATATCTGAATTTGTGCTGTGTCCAGATCTAAAGCTGTAAGCAAGTCTGAACTTTTATTCCATGCACCTTATCTCAATAATTAGATTTTGGTTAGCTTGCATCTTAAAAAACTGTGACAGCTGATATTAAATTATCCTATTCTTTCCCTTGTTTCAATAAGGAGCTATTCAGCATTCACTGCTGTTACAGAACTCTCGTTCCTGTAAGCTTTACCTGAATGAAAAAGCTGAAGGAGCTCTCTAGTACTGCCATGCAAATTATTTGACTTTTGCGTAGCAAAGGTTGGCAGTCATGTTTAATTTTATTTGAGTGAATCGAGGTGTGGATTTGAAGGAATCTGGCAGTGAATTCATTAATTGTGTTTATAAATGGAGGAACTGAACATCTGGTAATGCCTGATCACATACCTGCAATATTTACGTAGAACATATCAGAAAAACAGTATAAAAAAACCAGAATTGAATTAAGCTTTGCAACAAAAGTGCTTCATTGGGACTTGAAGGTGAATAGACTCTAGATAATGAGTTAGGGCTTTCAGTTATTTTGCTGAGTGTTTTCAAAGAATTTTATATTTTGTATATCCAAGTAGCCTGATGGTAGTAGGTATCCTTTTTAAAGTATATTTTTAAAATTCTATCTTTTATGTTCCTATCATAAAATCTCCCCTTTTGCTAATGTGGGCACTAAACATGGAAGTAAGATAATCTGGGGAAGGAGTGCAGAAGTGTCCTAAAATCACAACAGTCTGATTGTGCAGGAAAAAACATGGACGTGATCGTGCTAGTTCTGGGATTAATGCAATGTTTGAAATTGCAGTAGGTGTAGTACATAAAATTGCTTATATTTTAATTAAATATATCCCTAATGTAGGTGTTACTTTAGAAAATGTGTTTGTTTTTATCTGAGGCCAGCAAGATGAGGCGCCACGTTCGCTCACACACGGGAGAGAGGCCCTACCCCTGTGACCTGTGCAGCTATGCCAGCAAAGATGCCTACAAACTGAAAAGGCACATGCTAACTCACACAGGTAGGATTCTGTCAGGTCAAGTCTAGGGCCTCAGCTGCTTCATATTCATAGGATTTCATTTCAGCCTCAAAGTTAGCCCTTTTTTATTTCTGATTTTCAGTGAAAACACACCTGAAAAACATGTTCTCTTTCAGTGTTCTGGATTTGGCTGATTGAAGCTCAGCGGTGCTAGTAGTTAGTCTTGCTGTTCCTCCTAAACTTCTTTTATATTAGAAAAATATTTATTTTTCTGTGGACCAAGTTACCACTTTTATTTATCAGTTACTTGATTTTACATGGAGATGTGTCTGACGAGAGATTTTTAAATATCTGTTCAGAACATGGATATTGTTGTGACCTCAGATTGCCAGCAACTAATTTGGTCAACAAAGAATTAAATTGCTTGAACATTGAAAGCAACATGTTCCTGTCATAGCTCTGTAACAAGCAAGTCATCTCAGAGGGCAGTGGGTATCAATCCTATACTTCAGGGTTTAACTTGGCTCAATGATGATATGTAATCTGTGCTCTGATTAATGTTTTAGGTTGAATCAGAGTGTGACAGCGTGGTTTGAATAAAATTTTCCAAATATCCCCACTTGTCACACATTGGTTCATATCTTGAGACAGTTTGGTGCAATTAAACTGACTTATTTTTTTATGAGGGTCTACCACAGGAGTCCACCTGGAAGAGTTCAAGAGTGTTACCCACTCCTGGCAAGGACTTCTTCCACAGAACCAGTCTGGAGTTGGTTCAAAGCTGTGCCAGTTGCCAGTGTTGATGTAATTTTTAATGATAGTCACACTTGATATGAATTTTTGGGGAAGAAAAGCAAGAAAATAATTTCCTAATTTCCCTTCCCACCATTATCAATGGCTGGTGGTGTATCACTCTTATCATGATGGTCTACAGCTGTTGGCTTCCTCTCCTTGCATATTTGAGGATAATTCTGCATTTTTGTACATGAAGTATTCAAGAAGGAGTAGATGATAGTTAAAATAATTCCTGATTCATAGTTTAGAATTATATGCTTGGCTTTATGCTTCATCAGTTTGACTTGTGGAGTCAGGAAAGCCAAGAGTTTGTGTTGCAATCAGTTATGTAAACTTCTGGAAACTTGTTTGGCCTTTTGTGAACTATCAACTAATATTAACTTTTGGTTGGTCTGGAAGCTGTAGCTGTTAGAACATGGATGTTGAGTTTTGTGGGAATTTGGATTTGTATCAAATAAGTAGAGTTTCTAAGCGTATGTTATTTTAATTTCATTTTAATAGGTGAAAAACGCTATGAGTGTTACATTTGCCAAGCCAGATTCACTCAAAGTGGTACCATGAAAATCCACATGTTACAAAAGCATGGAGAAAATGTGCCAAAACACCAGTGCCCACATTGCAGTACCTGTCTTTCCCGAAAAAGTGATTTGGGTGAGTTGAAAGGAAAACACTGAAAATGAAATGTGAAGATAAGTAGAGGTGAAATCTCTAATTTTCACAAAATTTCACCAAAGGTACTATATCTGACTTCACATTATCACAGAATGTTTTAAGTAAAATGTATTTATAGTTTTACAGGTAAGTTCCTCCTGCAAGGAGATGTGGTGACATCTTGTGGTTGATGTTTTAATTTGTTTTAAGTCAAAGTAGCAAAGATTTAGCTTTTTCTTTTTGTTTTGTTTGCTTGATACCTGTGGCATTGTGACCTTCTGTTTTTTCAGAAGTGTAGGAGTCAACAGAGCTGACCAGTAACAACAAAACCTATATAAAATTACAAGTTTCCAAGAAATACATGCAAAAGCAGTATTAAAACTGGAAGTATTTCATTTGTTGAACGATTTCCACTGAAATCAATCAGATTCAGGCTTATAACTGCTTGATTTCTTTGGGAAGTTACAACATCTTGCTGCAACTTTTGTTTAATCTTAAACTAATTTGTCTATTTTACCCCTACTGCAAAGAGCACGGATGGTTCTTTTGTGTTTTCCTCTACAAGATTTGCATTATTCAGGGCTATGCACGGCTCAGCTCTTGTGCAAAAATCTATAAATAAAAACCTTGACATAAAAATGAATCATTTTGCACGACTGTCCAGGTGTGCACCTGAGGAATCTGCATTCCTACATGGAAGAGGCAGTGCAGTGCCGGGACTGTGAAGCAGCTTTCCACGAGCGCTATGCTTTCCTTCAGCACAGGAAGACCCACAGGAATGAGAAAAGGTTCAAATGTGCTCAGTGCAGCTGCACATATAACCAGGTATTTAATCCCCTGAGAAAACACTGATTGCTCTGGTGATGGTGTTGCAAGGTACAGTTGGCTTTGGGGTTATGTTTGCCTTAAGAAAATAAAAACTTCTGTGACTGCAGTCCAGCTGAAATAGTGCACTGGTACTTGTTTCCAGGGTAAATCCTTCACAAATAAACACTGAAATTGAAATGCTGGAAAGATGAGTCTATCTTCTTGATAAATCTTTTGTACATGGGATGCTTAGAAGTATAAAGTATGAGCAATCACTTTCAAGGATGTTGTGATAAAGAACAAAATAAAGTATCTGAGCCTGAAATGTGATTTTCAGTGGTGATGCAGAGTAAATTCAGTCTGAACTGAAAAATTTATTTTAAAGAGTACTTTTAGGATAGCTAGGACCAGTTCAGCAAGGAAAGTAAGAAATTATTTTTCACTTCAAAACCATGTGCAATGACAACGTGTTCTCATTTTGGGTTAACTGAGCACACTTAAAAGTAAATGTGCTTTTAAAAGGCCCTTTTTCCACATACAGATTTTACATGTAAAACTTTATGGCTTATCCAGGAACCAGAAAATGGTAGATTTTATTTTATACCCACCAAATGGCAATGTTCTTTTAAAGCGGAATTTTAATACATATTCTGGGAAACCTTCAGGAGTTTTATGGAAGTTGTTAACTAAGTCCGTCTTCCACTTAGTGTTCCAAAATTTGTCTGTCAGAACTGTATTTGCTTTGTGTGTGTTAAATTACTTACAGAGATTAATATTTGATTGATATATTTGTTCTTCATTATGCTGACAGAGTAATATGTGTAAGCATGCTGAAAACTGTGGATTGGTGAGGCCAAAAACTGCTACACCCAGAAAAGGAAGCAAAGGCAAAAATAAAATCCATGAGAACCCGAAGCATGTTAAGCCAGAAGGTAATCAGTGACTAAGTCAGAATTTAATCATGTAAATTAGAATCAAGACTAAAAGGCTAAGGCAGTGAATCTTCCCTGCTGCTTAATTACTGTTTCACAGTGAAGCTAATAATGGAAGAATACTGGAGTAGGCTTTATTGTGTGTCAGAAATTCTTGTCATGTGAGTTGGGTCATTGCACAGGTACCATCCTGGGCTGTTCCCTGCTCCTGCAAATGAGTTCCTAAACTCCCTCCTTAGCAATGCTTTCAGGTGATTTTTGTGGAGTAAGAGACAAGAATGGAGATACTCCTTAGGCCTAGATGTCCCTAAACCTCACCTTTTGGTGTATCAGATTGTATCTGCACTGAGAAAAAATTTGACATGGTGAGAAGAAGAAATGTTGGAGCTTTTCTGAATCTAATGAATATATATCAGCAGCTGAGTTTACATGAGCATTGACACTTCTGTTTTCACTGGTGAGGCTGTAATGGTATGGTTAGAGAGAAGTGTTACAGCTGCAGTGTTTATGTTTTTTCAGTAATTAGATTTTGCTGTTTATTAATGTTTTCCTACATGCAAACAATTTCTTTTTGATATCTTGTAAATACCTTCATCTGAAAGCTTGATTTTCTAGAGCTGTGATAACATATCTTCAGATGTTGTTCATGCAAATATTCAGTTCATTAATTGACTCAGAGAAAACCTAAAAATTTCTGAGCTGTTTCAGAAGGTTTTTCCCCAGAGTTGACATTTGCAAGTATTTATCTATCACTGTCCACTTCTTGCACAATTTGAAGGGGCCTGTGGGATCCTCAGTGTGGCTTTGCAGATGATGACTTGTGAGGCTGGGGCTGTCAATGATTTGCCGTTGCTAATAATTAAAAATGGATGCATATGATAATTAAATTTCCACTTAAATAATGCTTAGTTTTCCTCTGATGAGAATACCACACTTAATAACATGACTTGTAATGTAATATTCAGCAGAAGATACATTCATTCCCCAAGTAAAGTGAAAGATATTGGCAGTGCTTTCTCCACTAAATTAAACTGCATACTTGTTAAATTTATTGAAATCTTTACTTGTCTTTCTGGTTAATCATCCCAGTATTTAATTTTTTTTTTCAAAGTTGCCCTGAAATCATTCCAAGATGACTCTACTGTGAAAAATGAGCATTGTGCCAGTGAGATTGTTCCTGTTTTAGATGGGACAGAAACAGCAGCTCCGAGGGAACACAAAACAGAAGCAACTCATGAAATGGATTCTCAACATGATGGGCAAATAATGCACAAACAGTCTGGTCTTCCTTGTTCTCAGTAGTTGTAACTGAGCAGTTCCAAGTGTGGAGCTACCTTCAGTTAGAAAGGTAGAAAAGGTGCTGGTTGGAAGTTGTTGAAACCCTTCTGTGTTTGTGTTTCTTCCTGCTGCAGTTTCTACTGTGTAGCCTAAAGTGTGAAAGTTAGAGGGGACCTTCAGCTGGTTTCTTACATACATGTAATAACAGGATGGGGAAAACCAGCTCATTTCAGAGTCGTTTATTAAAGAATATATAGGTTTTTTCACCTTGCATTTGGTTTTTTCCAGCTTTACTCACAAAATCACAGACTGATCTGAGGCAAATTTATCCCTCAGTATCACTGAGAGCTGCCTGAATTTCAGTGTTTTTCAGTGTTTATACTTTGCTGAGGTGAGCATGTGAAAGGCAATGATTTTTTTAATGCAAGAAAACATTTACTAAATCTCCTTTCTGCAAACACTTTCGTTTCTAACAGAATTCATGATGCAATAGAATGCATGACGCAATTTTCTGAAAAAGCACCGTTTTTTATGCCTCATACTACTGGTAATTAGAAGCTAATCTTTTGTGTGAGTTTTTATCAGCTCAGTTAGCTGGGCAGACAGAGCTGCATGACAAAAATGAAGCAGGAACAGGGTGTCAGAAAAGTGTGGATGAACCCCACATTCTGGGAATGCAGAACCTTCTGTGACCTTAAGCTGACTCTTTTTTGAATGCAGGTGGGATCTCTTCTCTTTGTCCCTCCTTTAAACGGCCTTGCAAGTGTTCCCATGGAAGTTTGTGATCCTCAGTTTAGCACCAGGTCCAAACCACACCCACGACTTTGATTTTAATTAGCTCTTCAATAAAGCACAATTGCATTATTTAGGAAAGTTCATGTTTATAGTAGACTTAAAAATCAAAAAAAATTAACTTGTCAAATGCAATTCTCTGACTTTCCTTAGGTTATAAGAGCTACTGGGTTTAACTCTTAATAGAGTCATTACAGTAAGTACTATTAATTTTTATGATTCATTACAATGATCACAATTGCCATTTCTGCACTGCTCACACTTTTTTTTTTATCATTTATAATTAATACTTGGAAGTCTGCTCATAAAATCTTAAATACTTTTAAAATATTCATCTTTAATGCTGGTATTCTTATGTTACATTTCATTTTAAGTAAGCACCAGCATAACTAACAAATATTAATAATATTAGGACATGTAACAAGTCAATTTAATTGAAGTGCCAATCCCTCATCCCAATTTCAAGGGTAACATCTGTGTTTAGTTTTGTTATGGAATTTGACTGGTATTAAAATGGTTTGGGCTTGCATGTTGGGCAAGCTGTGGTTGCTGGTTCTGCTGATGTGGTCAGGGGCAGGGAATTCCTGTGCTGTGCACTCCAGGTGAGCTGAAATCTGACAGCAACTGCAACTTTTCACTTTCTTTACTTTGAATAGCCTGTTAAAAATGAAACTTTTAGTTAGTTTATTAAAAGAACAGCTTTATCTTGCAATTGGTGGTATCTACATGCCTGTTGTGGGATAACTTCTTTAATTGAGCTGCTGTTGTGTGACCCAAACCAGTGCCAGGAGCTTTAGCTGCCACGCAGTGTCCCAGCATCTCCGTGCTCACGGTGAGCAGGTAAGGAAGGATGTTGGTATTAGCAGGAGATAATTGCTGTTTTACAGCAAATAATCCCATTTATAGAGACCAATCCAAAGGCCTCGTTGAGACCTTCATCAATCATCTCACTCATGAACAGGAATTACCAGTTTGGTAACAGAATTTTTGTCCAGTTTTGTAGCAAACCTCAGAAGTCAGAGGGCTTGAATTCATCGAAATTCCTCATTGGTTTTGTCTCCATTACAGAGCTGTTACTTGAGTGTTTATAAATGTTCATATTTATTGGTTTGTGTCTGTTTTCATACTGGTAAAATTTCTGTAAGTTCATTTGTTCTTCCTAATGACAGGACTTAAGAATACTTTTGTTCATGATAATTGCTTAAATAATATTGTTAACGTTATTCTTGCTGTGCTGTTTCCATTTGTGTTATAAATTCTAAGCAGCAGATCTCTTTGTTAAAATTAATTTTAGAAGTTGTTTAAATTCCTTGATCAATTTGCTGAATATATATTGTTCATTTGAATTGTTAATAACAAAGCTGACTCATTCTGTGCTGACATCTAAAAATCAGACTACATAAAGTGGAATGTGAATGTAGTAATAAAAGATATTTTTGTCTCTGAACTTTCAAATTATTATTTCAGTAGTTAGAAGCTAAAATGTGTCATTTTGGAAATCAAGAAAGAATGCTTTGACCTCCTCAGGAGCCATTCCTAGTGGCCCAGTGCTTTTTAACAGTACTGATTGTTCTTCATGATTAAGAATTTGCATAACTTTGCAAATGCAAATATTTGCATCACTATTCTGATTTCTATTTTACAAAGATAATTTAATTTCATTGTATTACTCACATACTTTAAACCAGTAGGTATGTATTAATATCTTTTAAAGCAATACATATTCTGAAGAGATGCCAAATTTAAAATATTTTAATTTACTAATTGTGGAGGAGTTGTTAAATATACAGGAATTATTCATGTCTGAAACAGATAATGCTGGAGTGTTCTGTAGCATTATGTAACAGTGTTCTGAGATAATTCAGTTATTTGGGAAAGAAGAGGAAACTTGCATTCTGAGTTTCCTCTGCTAGCTGAACTTGTCTATGCTTTAAATAATTAATGTGTGAGGAAATTTAGTTTTGCACAGACCCAGCAGATAAAAAGCAGAGAAAGAGTTAAAACAGGCCTTTGGATACATTTTTGTACTGTTTATGCTCTGTAATAAAGGAGACTTGACACAGGAGTAGCTTCAGTGCCGCTGCAATGTGACGTGTGACGTTGTGGATGTGATGTGTCAATTGGAATGAGTTGAATTCTGACATTGGGAAGAATCGATCTCAAAAGAATCCCGGGCTTTGCCCAGGGGATGAGAAGAGCCGAGACTGGAAGTTGGCTCTGGTGTTCCTGCGGGGAGAGTTCATGGGCAGTGGTCATTCCTGGCCGTGGTCATTCCCGGTGCCCATCCCGGAGCGGTCACTCCTGCCGTGGTCATTCCCGGTGCCCATCCCGGAGCGGTCACTCCTGCCGTGGTCATTCCCGGTGCCCATCCCGGAGCGGTCACTCCTGCCGTGGTCATTCCCGGTGCCCATCCCGGAGCGGTCACTCCTGGCCGTGGTCATTCCCGGTGCCCATCCCGGAGCGGTCACTCCTGCCGTGGTCATTCCCGGTGCCGATCCCGGAGCGGTCACTCCTGCCGTGGTCATTCCCGGTGCCCATCCCGGAGCGGTCACTCCTGCCGTGGTCATTCCCGGTGCTGCTCCCGGAGCGGTCACTCCTGCCGTGGTCATTCCCGGTGCCCATCCCGGAGCGGTCATTCCCGGTGCCTATCCCGGAGCGCTCATTCCCGGTGCCCATCCCGGAGCGTTCATTCGCGGCGCTGCCCGCAGGTGGCAGCACGGGGCCGCGGCCGTGGGAGCTCAAGGGAAGCCGCTCCCAGCTGCTGGAATTGCTGCCTCAGTTTCCCTCGGCCCGTCCCTCCATGGCTTTGGCCATGTCCAGGCGATGTAAAAAGAGCTGTTCCTTTCCCTTAGAAGGTTACAAAGTGTTGTCACCCCAAGCAGGAGAGAGGATGGGGAGTGCACTGCTGTCCTCTGCTTCGATGGGATAGGATGGGATGGGATGGGTTGGGATGGGATGGGATGGGATGGGATGGGATGGGATGGGATGGGATGGGATGGGATGGGATGGGATGGGATGGGATGGGATGAGGCTGCCTTGTTGTGCCTGGAATGGGACTTTTCTCCCGATGGGGCTGGTCCCTCCACGTTCTCTGACTGTGACACCTCTCCAGCCCTGCACGTGCCTTTGCTGTGTTCCTGTTTTCCTTTGGCTGGGTTGGCTCCATGGAAGGTGAGGTTGGTCCCACCAGTGCAAGGCAGGTGCCAGGAGTCTGCACTAGGGCGTGTTAATATATTTTGTGTTGCTGATAAATCTTTTTAACGTATCAGGAAAGTTACTGTTTGTTGGTAATTTAAGCATCCGATCTAAGAAATCTTTACTCAAAGAGATTTTAGGGCTTTCACAAGCAACAGATTGGTTAGGTAAATTTTAAAGTAAGTCCTTTAAGGTGAGGTGAGGTGGACACAGGCCATGAGGATTGTGCTGTCCTTTTGATAAAGGAAGAGCTTGTCAAACCCAGTAGATTTCTTTTATATGTTCTCCAAGTTAAGTGTTGACACAACAGTGTGGAAATGGTGTCACCACAAGGACTAGGACTTCTCATACTGTGCTGCAACATTTTACCATGAGATGGTCTTTAGTCACTGTCTAAGCATTATTCTTGTAGAACATATGAGGAAATGGTGGATTTCCAGCTGATTTCCATTTTTGTGACTGTTCCAAGAAATTTTCTTGAATTGTCATCTTAACGTTCCTGCCATCCTCTCCTTTGTATCCAAACTAGTCTCTTTCCTGTCTTTCAAATCATTTTGCTGACTGCTGAGTCTGGATCGAGGAAACATGTCTGCTGTCTGTCGGCACATTCCTGAAGATCTTTGCCATGATAACTTTTTTGTTAGTTACATGAGTTTGGTTATTGAACAATCTCACAACTATACTGCTAAGATAACTGAGGAGAAATTAACAGATGGGAGTGTAATTGTTGTTGTTGTGAGGAAGCCTCTCTGTCTCTCAGCCACAGTGGTGTTGTCTCCATTGTACAGATGAGAAAGATGACACAGAACAAAATGAATCTCTGATTTAACTCTCTTGCCTTCAGGAGCAGTGAAACCCACTGATGATACAGTGTGCTGTGCTTATTACTACTTCAGTCTCACTGAACCAGAAATAGAAACCTGGGGTGCTGCAGCATGTGATGATTAAGTTACATTAGCAGAAGGTGGTGAGCAAATAGGCAAGGATCTAAAGACATAAAGCTAGTGCTGTTAATCACTGCCAGAGACATTAAAATCAGAATATTAAAGCTGAAATAACATTTATAACTTCTTAAAGGTCAGTGCTTAAGCTGATAGGAAGGCACTGTGGCAGCATGACTAACAGCCATGGGCACGAGTGGTGTGCAGCATCTTGGAAGGAGCAGACACAGGGTTTCATCTGGTGCTAACTGGAAGGGCCAAAAAAGAGACACAGACTCCGTAGTCTTCAGGCCTTTCTAAAGAAGGAACAGTGAAATGAAAAACACTTTCCTTTGCTGCAAACAGAGGCCCCTTTTGCTGTGTTTCTCTGAATGCAAGCTCACTCCCTGCAGTCCCTAATGGGTGACTGAATTATGGCTGACAGGTTATGTATGGCTCTAGCAGTAACTTCCACTCAGTTTAATATCTCAGTTTTGTTTTGTTTAAGAAGCTGGATGTGCATTTGAAAGCAATTTGCATTAATACAGTATGTCTTCAGGCAAACATCATCCCCTGTTTTAAACAGCTTTTGAACTTTTAAACAGCCCAGCTATTGTTTGAAGTCAGGCACAGAAACAGCTGGACTCTGTCTGGCGTTAGGGCTGTGAGCGTTGCAAAATGGGAAAGCATTTTTGGACAGTTTTGGTTCAATCTGTTTTCACTTTGAATTGGCACTTGATAATGAATTTAGTTTCGATCTCCATCAGTAGTTGACTGAGTTGCCTCTCTAAATTATTTTATTTTTAGCTTTTGAGGTTAAGGTTTTTTTCCCAGATTGACTATTACTGGTTCTATCCCTGCCCTGTCCACATAACAACATTTGCAGCTAATGGGAGGAATGCAAAGGAGTGATACTGCTGATTGCTTTGGTAAGAAAGAGCCCTGCTTTTATTACCAACTCATTAAATGGTAGGTAGCAGCTAATGGTGATTATAATTACGCCTGGAACTGCCATCCTTTTTCTGGAAGAGCTGTAAGCTCAGAGAACTAAGCTAAAGTCTCTTTAAGGCAAAGGTGATTTTTCCTTTTGTTACAGGAACTGATCAGCTGTTTCACTGCAAAGTGAAAGTTGTAAAGCTGTTTATAGTTGGTATTTGCCAATCCCATTTAAAATGTCCTGCTGCTTGAATGGAGTTGTTTATCTCTTCATCATTTAGCTTTACTGACTGTGAATTGAAATTGTTTAATTTTACATGAGCTGTACCCTCCAGGCCGTGCCCTCTGACAAAACTTTTGCAGGAGTTTTGCTTCAGTAAAAATTGTGGGATAAAAAATGTTGTAATAGCGTTAAGCTAAGACTGTGCTCCATCTTTGCAGAGGTGTAAGTTCATAGTAAATTCAGTTAGTTCAGTGAATTCATTCTAGTTAGATGCAAAGTGAGAGAGCCGCCTCTTCTTTTGGGGCAAAATTCCAAAGAGTGATGCACAACCAACAAACCCCACCTTCCAAGATTAGGCAATTCACCTGTACTTTGGATACAAAGTGATGTTTCTGTTTTCCCTGCAGTGCCTCTGAGGGATGCAGGAGTGCCCAGGGTGCTGCTGTCCATCCTGCCAGGGAGGGAGCTGCGGGTCCTGCCAGGGCAATGATGCCTTCTGCAGCCACCTAGAAGCAGAGACTAGACAAGGGTAAGGGAATAAAGGTCAGTGTTTATTTGAAGGGCCTTTAAGGTACCCCCTGGGGAGCCAGAGGCTGCTTCCATAAAAGGGACCCCAAGATGGACCCCAGGTCACGAGTTCTTCACACCTTTATAGGTTTGGTTCATTTGCATACCACAGTTAATTCTCCAATTAAAGCCCCAGTTCAATGATGTAATTCCCCTCAGCTTGCTCCCCCTTTAGAGGCTTTGGTTTACACATTTTGGACCTAGAAGAGCCTGGCTGTCCTTGAAGGCAAAGCCTGGAGAGGCTTTGTTATGTCTATCTTGCACGAGAGAGCAGAAATTCCAGGCTACAAGGAACTGCTGAGTTACACTCTGAGCAGTACAGAAATTGTAAAATATAAAAGTTAAAACCCAAGGCATCATTTCCCCCCATCATTCCCTCCCAGCAGCCAGGAGGGAGCTGCAGGTCCTGCCAGAGCTGCCCCTCTGCAGGCTGTGCTCCGGGGGGTTCCTCCTCTCAGAAGCAGCTGATGAGGGAGAACAATAAATCTGCTTTCCCCATCTGGTGATGGAGACTGACGGTTCGTAGGGGATGAGTCAAAGGTCACTGATGAGAAGATCCATCCAGATAATTGCTGTAATTGCACCCTGAGGATGCAGCTCCTCTCGCAGAGCATCGGGCAGTGACTGTTGGTAAATCTATACTTGGCAGTGAACTTCATCCTGGGCTTTAAATCAAGGAAGTTCCTTCATGAGATATAAATGGAGAAAGTTATTTTGATTTTTTTTTCTTCAATCCAGCCATGTTTTCTCTTGTTGGTAGGTGAATAAGGAAATAGTCCCATTCTGAAACAGGGAAGTAATTGTGATTTAAACATAAAATTACCATTTAGTGTTAAATCCTTTGATGAATACACAAGCTGTTGTTACTTCACAACAAATATCAATAAGCAGCATGAATGAGTATACATAATTCATAATATTTAACTTGAAAGACTGCATCTTCTTCTTACAGTGATTGATTCATTTTTCTTGAGTTTGTCCAGTGACTTCATTACAATTTAATACAAAAACCTTTCCTGCTGGAGAGGGAACAGTAACAGAACACAAGCAGCAGCCCTGCCACAAAATTAACTTTTTTCCCACCCCTTCACAAGGCCCAGAAATCCAAAAGCTTCATGGTTGCACTGATGAGTGAAACTAGGGAAATAACACCATTATCAATCAGTCAGCACTTAGGACTTTATTATATGAGGAATAAGAAATACTAAACAGGGGTTGTGCTCAGTAAGAAGGAATTGAAAAGGCAGGAATTAACTCAAAGACAACAATCAGACTGTGTTTTTTTACCTCAAACTGCTTGAGTGTTGTGTATAACACACAACACTTCCTATTTTAATAGATTGTTTCTTTGCCCATAGGGGAATTTTTTCTTTTACCAGAGAGGCCCAAGGGATGGGAAGCAAAATCTTTGCTTGTGCAAGAAGTTGCAGTGTTTGTTTTCTGTCAGAGCTCCACGAAGGATCACGATTACCCAGGTGAGGAAGATGAGTGAGCATCCAGCATCACACAACCCTGTTTATGAGCAGGCATTTTCATTCCCTCTCGGGCTGTGTGTGCCCTGGATCAGTTTGCTGTGGTTCCCAGAGGCTGGCAGAGTGAGGAAGTGCAGAGGTAACCCCACGTTGCTCCGAACAAAGGCGGTTCCTCTCCGATGCTCTCTGGGGCTGGTTTGCAGGTTCAGGCACGTCCCTTCAGACCCACGCTGACACACAGGCAGGGGCAGAAGAACATTTTCTGCAAGGTGCTTTAGTGGTTTTTAACCTGCTGTTATTTCCTCCTTCCTGGATTTTTCTGTACCGACTCCAAGGCAGTGTGATAGGGAAGAGCCGTCTCTAAATAGGGATAACAACAACGCTTTGCTCTCCTGTTGCAATTTGTCCAGTCAGGTTTCTTTTTTATTCAGTGAAATTGCTGGGGTTTTCCACACTGATAAAAACTGTGCTGTTGGAGACATAATGGTTTTACATCGTATACCATTCACACGAGTATTGATTTAAACTTGTCCTTACTATTATGAAATACGTAGGTAGCAGCATGGTCTTGTGCCAACACAGGTTAGTACATTGCTAATTAGATTAGTACAAATTGTTTCTAGGTTTCAGACTCCACTTAGTCCAGTAGAATATTCATGCAGTCTGTAAAATTGCTTTCTTTGGTGGAAATTCCTTTGAAATAACAAATGTGTGGATCAGAATAGTATTTTACGTTTTTTACCTTAGTTCCATAACAACAATAATCTGATATTATGGTCATTTGGTTTATGCCTTTTGCCATTTATTCATCAAAACAGAAAGCAGTATTTTGTGCCTACCAGAGATCTTGGTATTTATTTATGATTCATTCAGTTTCTATAATTCAAAGATACTCCTGAAAGTCTTCCCAAAGCTCTCGCTCGTGGGAAACCAACAAGCTTACACCAAACATATCTGTCGCTACTAAAAGCTATTTGATAAGAGACTTGGGAAAAAATCTGCTTAAAATACAGCAGAAGAGAACTGCAAAAACCAGAGTTCTTGAGTCAACTGCTGCACAGGAGCTCTGGCAGCTATTTTTGCTGGGAGTGCTTTGGGTGGAAGACAAACATGGTCAAATTAGCAAAAATGCTGGAAGTTCAGTCAAGGATACTGCCTTAAATAGTTCAACCAGAAAAGGACAAGGCTTTCTTAGGGCAGCCCCTTCAGAATTCCAGTGGCAGTTGCAATTTCTAATAAGTAAATATCAAATATAGTAATTTTCCCGTGAATTTGTTTTACGAGAGATTATTGGAATGTTTCGAGGTCAAATTCGGCCCTCCTAACTATGAAATATTCACTAGGAAAAATATATATCTGAGAGTAGACCTTGATTAATATTGTTGTTTTCCTCTTCTAGGTTATATTTTTTTGCCATTCATGGCTGTAGGTCACATAGCTGGAGGAGAAAAAGTATGGTAACAAGATGCTAAAATTTAAAGGAATATGTGTTCACTGTTGACCTCCTTTTACTGTGCAGGGGTTTTTACTTCTTGCCAAATATCTGCTATTTGACCTCTCTGGGCTATGATAATATTGACCTAAAGAGCACAGCAGATTATCTTTCAATGTAGGAATAAATTCAATATTTACTCATAAATATTTTTCATAGAGCCATAGAATACCAGGTTGGAAAGGACCTCAAGGATCATGATTGAACCTTTCTAGGCAAAAGCACAGCCTTGACAGGATGGCCCAGCATCCTGTCCAGCTGAATTTTAAAAGTGTCCAGCACTGGGGAATCCACCACTCCCCTGGGGAGATTTTTCCAATGGCTGATTGTTCTCATTGTGAAAAATTTCCCACTTGTGTCCAAGTGGAATCTCCCCAGGAGTAACTTGTACCCATTGCCACCTGTCTTTTCCGTGTGATTCCCTGTAAAAAGGGAATTTCCATCTCCTTTATAGCCTGGAACATGGTGAGGGGGTCTCCCTAAGCCTTCTTTTCTCAAGGCTGAACAACCCCAGTTCTCTCAGCCTTTCCTCATGGGGCAGCTTGCCAGTTCTTTGCTGATTTTTGTGCTTTTTCTCTAGACCCTCTCCAGCCTTTCCACATCTTTTTTGCAGAGCAGGGACCAAAACTGAACTCAGTATTCCAGGTGAGGCCTGACAAGTACTGGATTGAGTGGGATGATGATTTTATCTCTGCTGGTGATACCCTTGTTGGTGCAGCCCAGCATCCTGCTGGCTCTCTGCCACCACAGCTCCCTGATCACCCATACTGAGCTTTTTGGCCACCAGCACCCCCTTTCTGCAGCAAGTGGCTCAGTTGCTGGCTTATCCCTGGTTCTCCCATCCACCTTTCCTGCTGGAGCCCCACTGCAGCCACCACAGACACACCTGACACTGCAGATATCCAGCCTTTCTCTTGCTCATCCCCCTGCTCTCATCTCAAATCCCTTCAGCTGCCACGAAAGCTTTGTGGAAGTTCCCCAAATGCCATTTGTGTGGGTGCGACCCCCCATCTGTTAATTAGCATTTGCAAGCACGGACCAGTTTCTAATCGTGTGGGTAGAGGGTGGCTGTACTCATCCCACTTCTAGGAAAGATTAATTCCCAAATGCCAGAAGTAGAAATAATGGAGTGGATCATTCGTGGCGACCCCTTTGCCTCGCTGTGGGGCTGTGGTGGTCTCAGCAAAGGGCTAACAGGGGCTGTGCACAGCCAGCCCCTCACTGCCTCTGCTAAAGGAACATTAATTATAGAGAGCCCGAAGGATTCAGGGCTAAAAAGCCTAAAAAGCCTGAGTCGTATTTAAAACCAAGACAGTCAAATAACCGGTTGGATTTGATCATTAATAAATTACTGTGTTCTGATGGTGAAATTCAGCAAGAGGGTGACAGTCAGATGGGGAGGCTGGCAGCAAAAGTTTTAAAAATAAATAGTCTTAAATTGCAGGAAATTACAGCAAGCAGCTCCTTGGAGTTATTTTCCTGCATGCATTGTGTGTCTGAGGAGGCAGGCAGCCTGCTGGCAAGCTTTTGACCTTTTGTGTGAGGAATAAAATATGCAGGTGCAAGAGTGTGAGTGCACAACAGGGGACAGTGACTTTCAGCTGTGGTTTGAGCACTGGGGGGGCTCTGCAGGGCAGCCAGGAGTGCTCCACATTAGCTCCATTAAACCTGAGAGCAACACAGGGAGAGGCTGTGGCTGTAAAGGATTGCAGAGTTTGTGTGTTTCCTACAAATATCCTTGTACTCCAAATCTGTAAATCAGCCGATGGAAGACTTGTGCTAAATGATCTTGGTGAGAATTGATCTGGTTCTCATATTGCCCTATTTATATTTCAGTCTGGAGTAACTCTTAGAGCAGTGGAGTTTAGTTCAATGGCATTGCTGCAACCATGATCTCACTCCCAGTTCCTTGTCTGAAAGGAAATCCATACCTGCATGGCAGGGGCTTCCTCCCACTGTAATTATATTCCAAATTCCTGAACCCTCTACGTGAATATGAATGAGAAGTGATGATTTTAAATGTAATGATGATGCTGTAGGTAAAAAGGGGACAGTAATGTTGGGAATGTCAACTCTGCAGTGGCTGGAGGAACAAGTCCCCCCAATTCTCCCTCTGCAACAGAAGTGCCCAATCCTGGATCTCTGTGGACAAAAGGAATTGCTCCACTCAGAAATTCAGTGTTTATCAGGTCAGTGTTCATACAGACAAAACTGAGGAGTTCCAGTCATTCAGTTCTCACAGTTTAATGTTGTTGTTACTGCTCCAATGTTCGTCAGTTGTTTGGGCATGAAAAATCACCAGTTTTTACTGTGGGAAAAACCCCCTGCTTTACTTTATAAATCACAGAGGAATTTACACTGAGGATTATGAATCCAAAATTTTATCTACTGTAGATCACATTTAGAACCAATTTTTAGCTCCATGTTCTTATCAAAATATTGTTTTTAAAAAAATAAAAGATATGTTCTTGGAAGCTTAAATAACCTCCTTAGAGAAACTTGTATCCATGTAGGTTTTACAACTAAAACCAGTTCTAACTATTATCTGCTGGTGGCACCATTACACCAGAGGAATTTATTATCCAAGTCTTAAATGAAAAACTGCCACAGACTACACCTCTCAATTTGATTTGATGGAAATTATTTTTTTTATTTATTCACAGTTTGGTGTCAGTTAAAGCCAGTCATTTTGTTGCCACTGGGCCTTTGTGGGTGACTTTTAAAGAAATGAGCTTCATAAGGAACCTAATGGTGATGTAGCAGGGAAGAAAATTGTCTGGCAGTGTCACCTAAAGTAGGTGATCCTTTATCCTGTTTTTTTTCTCTGCATCAGAAGTAATTCCACATTGAGTTTTATTCCCCCACTTTTTTAAAAAAATTTCAGAAATCTTCACTAAATAAATTAAAAAGCCATCTTAGATCATGTTTAATCTTTCAGATGCTGAGAATTAATCTCTGACACTTGATTTTTCTAATTTTAAGTGGGTAGAAACAGGTACATTGGGTTTTTTTCTGTGGGGTAACCACACAGACAAACCTAATCTTTTTAGTACAATACAGCTCATTTTGTTTTCTTCACAAACATTATTTTGTCCTAATCTTTCATGTAATTTCCTAGACCTTTCCATTATTGATATATATTGATACATAACTGTGTGAGCCACTTACATACCCCACAACATAGTGCAGTTTGATTTTTCCTGTGGCTAGGAGAGCAATCATTTCCCACAGTATTTTTCCACACAGGTTTCTTCTAACTTTAGTTTTCAGCTTAAAGTTACGAAGATTGAAAATTTTTAGTAGTTACCTAAATTAATCTTTGTCCTCCCTGGGAGACACAAACATTTCTAATCAAACATATAATTGATTGTATTAATTCTGTTTTTCTTGCAAGGAACTGTTTGGTGCAATCTTCTTTGCTCAGAAATGGGAGAATCACACTACACTTCAGCCCAGTGTGAATGCCCTTATCCATGGCCCTGTATGAGAGAGAAAATGATTCAGTTTAAAAATCCTCTTAGCAAACCTGGTATTTTTCTGTTTCTCCCAATTTTAGAAAGCACAAATTCCCCCCCATGTTGTTCTCTCCCTCCTCTGGTTGAGGTTGCTTTATATCTGGGCAGAAGTAATTTGTGCAAGACACATTACTTATAGGACAGTGCCTAAAAATACATCAAAAGGTCACTGCACAGCAGACAGAAGGCAGCACTTGTTGCAGCCACTCGCACTGAGAATGACAGGTCTTTGTTAATATTAATTTTGCATATTTTAAACAGTGCCTGCTTTAAAAATACATTGCACAAACATGCAGCAATGAGCATTTTGTGAGCCCTGGGACTGGGTAACGGAGGTCAGCTCTTCACTGATGATTTTAGGCACAAGTGTTTGTTCTTTTTGGCTTCCAGGTTTGTGAATTAGAGCTGTATTGTGCATCTGCTTCCAGGGAAGTGGGGTATATTTCCAAAAAATACAAGGGAAATTAAGAATAGTAACAAAGATGTATAAAGTACCGAGAAGATCCAGAGCTAATGACTTGCACAAACATTCACCACGATTGTGCTTATAATAGTAAGCATGTCCAGAGAACATGGGAAAACTCTGCTGGGAGAGCAAGGCCAGATTCCCTCCGTGCTCAGGAGAAGCTGAGCTGCCGTGGGGAGGTGGATCAGAGCCTCCACAGTGTCCTGCTGCTCCCACAGCATCCAGCTGCCTTCCCTCAGCTCCTGGCCCAGGGATGCCTCTCTCTTTCCTGGCTCCCTCAGGCCTTGGAAATGTTCCTCCAAAGGCAGTGGTGGCAGCTGCTCCGTGCACTGACCTTAGGATCCACCTGGATTATCCCCAGGATCATCTTCTTCCCTCCAGCTGGTGATGTGACACTGAAAGTTAGCTCCCTACACACAATACACACACAGCCACCTCTTGTGCCATCCCTTCTTGTGAGCCCAGGCTAAATCAAAAGGTGTGATTCTCTCCTCAGGTGGACATTATCCAGGAATGGTGTTTTTACAAAAACCATGGATTCTGAGTCTTTGTATGTCTCCAGAGAAAAGGCTGCAATATTTGAAAGGCTCTATCAACATCAAACAAAGAAACCCTGGCACCTGGACACTGTTCCCATCAAGGCCCTCTCACTCGAGCACGCTCCGTTTGTTTTGTAATTTATCCTTAATAAGAAAATGTTGAAAAGATCTAATTCTGGCTGGGCATCAAAGGCAGTGGAGCTGTACATGGACAGTGTTGTTTATAATGTGACTGTGCTGTGTGGCAATTTACAACCCAAATTTATGTTGCTATTGAGTATGGCCTTTTTTTTTTTTCTTTTGAAAACTGGTGTCTAAGTGTGTTTACAATGGTAATTATTCACACAGAGTTAGAAGCAAAAAAAGATTGAAGTGTGGTGAAAGCAGCAGCGTCACAAGAAAGGTGATACTGTGTAGGTAAAGTCATTTCAGAGCTTCCTGACATGTTAAGTTTATGAAGATGAATGTTAATTCTCTTTTGGAAGAAGGATTGAGGTAGAACAGATGGGTTGGTTGCCAAGAAAATGGTTTGAAAGGAAGTAATATGCACGTTGACATTTCCTGCTTTTACATAATTATTTTTTAAATAACTTATGTAATTGCCTTGAGTGGAATGACTGTGTTCATTAGTGGGGTATGAAGACAAGCATTTCCAGCATCTCAGAAGGGCTGTCTTGTGCTGTACCTCTCTTCTGTTGCATTTAACCACCCCAGCACATGCTTTTATTTTGTTTTTGACAAAGCAAAATGCCATGACTTGAACGAAAACCGAGCAGCATCGAGCATACACATCTTGCTGTGTGTGCAGCCTGTTCCAGCTGGAGGGGTTAAACGTGAGCAGGACTTTGTCCACCTTCCCACGGCTGCCCACTCGGGGTGGAAAATCATGGTCCTTGCCCTCCCAGGGCTCGAGGATCATCTCCCTCTTCCTCTGAGCACAATTTGTTGGCTCATCCCACTCTCCCTGAGAATCAAATCCACAAAGCAGGTCTTGGAGCAGAGGATGTTGGCAGGTTGAAGGCCAAGGAATATTTTCCTCCCTGGCCCCTCTCAGTGCCCCTGTGTGCTGGGTATCTTCTCTCTGCTCCCAGATTTTCCCTGTGAAAATCCCGGTGAGCACAACCCCCGCCCCGACCCCCATCCCAAGCATCCTGTAGCTCTGCAAGCAGAGTTCTGCTGCCTTGTTTTCAGGTTCCACTCGAGCATATTCTGAATGTGGCGATGCTGATCCGCTGCTGCAGCCAGAGCTGCGCTGCGCTGTGCGGGGTCATTGCTGCCAGCCGTGCCCTGTGCCTGCCCACTGCCTGCTCCTGGCAGCTCTGCGCCCTCCACAGACTGCCCATTATGCCGTGATGATAATTAAATCTCCCCTGCAGCAGGCAGGTCTGAGCCGTGCAGCAGGAGCCCTCCTTGTCCGTGCAGCTGCCAAGGAAGATGCAGCCCGTAATGATGCCGTAATCACCTGCCGGCTGCACAATGCCTGCCACCAAATATTTGTTCCCGACGAGCTCTTTCAGCAGCTGTCAGATGTTGATGGCTTTCAGCTGCTGAAACAACCTGTGCCCTGTGCGAACCGGGGGACACATCATGGAAATGGGCATAAATATTCATGTGGGACTAACAAAACCAAAAGTGCCAGTGTGGTTATCAGAGCTCCCGTGTGGATGTGCTGTGATGGGTTTAGAGTGATGAATGCGGCGTGAATGTTTGGAAGTAATGTGCTTCCAAAAGAAAAAGTTGTTCTTTTTACACTTGTGAGGAAAAAAACCCCACTAAAGTCAGTGGGATTGGAGGGGCAGGTGGGTAAGAGCAGGAGTTGTGCCCCTGGGTGATGCAGGCAGTTCTGGGCTGGGCGCTGCTCTCTGCTTTGGGGGATGCACTGAAACTTGTTCCTGGGAGAAAGGAGCTGCTCTGTTTGCTCATCCTGATCGCTTCTGTCTTCTGAACCTGCTTATGAAGAATTGAAAGTTTCTCACCAGATCTGTGCCAGATGCTTACGGGACACAGAACCCCGCAGGCTGAGTTCGGTGTTGCAGTTTCTAAAATAATTAATGTCAAGGATAGCAATGCATCTGATTTGGTCAGGAGTTGATAATTTCCCACCTTTCAGTACCCCAAAGCCTCAAATCTTTGACATCAGAATAGAAGTGTTGTGAGTCAGTCTCTTTAGACAGACTCTTACAAATTAATTCTGACAATGTGTCTACATTGGATTTTTAAATAAATAAATTTGTTTGTAATGTGCTTTTACTTTTTCCTTCAGATTCAGGATAGCCCTGCTGAGAGGGGTCGAGGATGATGTTCCTCTTGAAACCCTTTGTTGGTAGGTCCCCTAAAGGTACATCAGAAGCCAGTGACACCCATTTAACTAATCATAAATTGGTGGTGATATCCTTCATTACCTTGAACAATTATCCATATAGCCTCAGTGTGTATATTTTTCTGGGGAAGAAGTCTTGTGAAAATAAAGTTAATTCAGTGTCTCAGATAAAGAATGATATTTTAGTTAGGAATTGTTGTCATAATAATTGCACAAAAGGCTTCAAATATTTTGCAACTTGGTACAAATAAAATGTTCAAAGATACAGGTGTTGTTCATGAGCCATCAAAGAGTTTTCCACTGCCACCACGGTGTTTTATTAAAATGAAAAGAAGAGAAAAGATAAAAACCAAAGCTCTGTGCTAATCTTTGCCTTTGTTGCTTAAGGGACATTTCAGTATAAAGTAGCAATTTCCATATCATTTGAATAGCAGTTGCAACCCATTGATGTTTAAAGTGAAATGTGCAGCTCCTGTAATCAGCAAAACAGATGCAAATGTCTTGTCTGTCTCAAAGTGCAGCTCCCTGCTCGCTGCCTCAATTACAGTGGAAAACACAATCAGATAATGGAAATCATGGGATCCCCTCTTTCATCTCTTTGCTAGCAAGAGTTTGTTCAAAAGCATCTGGAGTGAGCCCAGCTGGGTGCACACGAGGGTCCCTGCAGCATCGCTGCCCTCCTGAGCTGCACAAGGTCCTGCAGAGCTCTGGAGGTGGGAGAGGGACACATCTCCCCTCCTCTGCCCTCTTCCCTAACCCTTCCCCTGCCCCTGGGGACAGGAATGGCCTTTTAGTTCTGTTTATGCCCGGTGCCATCCCAGTGAGAGCCTCTGCACATTTTTGTAAATAAGCAATAGCAAAAATAAATGACATTTAGCATTTCCATCCCCGGCCAGTGGCTTTGGTGGTGCAGGGAGCAGGGTAGCAGGTTGAGTAAAACTCCCTGAATTCTGCCATCCCTGGCTTTAGGTGGCTGGAGCTGCTCCTCAGAGGGCTTTTTAGCTCTAAAAATAACCTGTAATGGCATGAGGGAAGAGTTTACTTTATCCTTCACATTTCCAAATGTAACAGTGAGCACATCCATGGTGTTTTCCTGTGCCTGCTGTGTCTGAGCTGCTGGCACAGTGATCAGAGAGAGGTTTCCATCAGAATGACTTCTGAGTGGAATTGCCCTTCCTTGGAAAGGGAAAACTTCCCAGGAAAAGGCTTGGGTTTGATCAAATTAAAATTGATGAAGCCTCCGAAACAGGTTGCTGATGGGATGAGAATCCTCCTTTGCTTCCTCTAAAGCACTTTCCTGAAAAGAGGCTGGTTTTTTGGGTTTTCTTATTAGTACTTTTCCTAATCAGGAGACATCTAATGGAAAAGGATTTCCATCTTGTGGTCAGCTGTGGTAATAAAACACTCCAGCTGGACTTTTTTTTATAGCAAACCAAACTGGTTTCAATAAGAAATAATGCAAATCTGTTGTAGGTCCTTGTGAAGGTAAGTGCTGGAGACCTCACAGAGTGTGTTTGTACAGAAGGTAAAACTGTTTCAGGATTATCCCCCTTCAGAAAGTCATCTTGGAACTAAAATAATTGGGAAAGGTATAAAATAAGTGATTCATGGTGGAATATTTAATTCAGACACATTACACATCAACCTGGCCTCAGGAGCCATGCACAGGAGCCCTTGCTTGGAACTGTAACAGAAAGGAGGCAATTACTCCTGAACTTCTGGGAAAATTTCTACCCAGGGCCAAATATTGTTGCTTGGATTGTTTTCTATTCCAGGATGACTCTGAGTCTCAGTACAACGTCATCATAACTTCATGCAGATATTTGTTGTTCAGGGCAAATTTTGAAACCCGTGCTCTAATCTTGAAATAGCAAAATGCTGCAGGGTTAAGTGCTGGAGTTCACTGGAAAATCTGCCCACTTCAGTGGGAAAGACTTTTTAATATATTAAAAACAAAACAAATTTGGAAAGGTCATTTTAAATATTAAGGGCTGTGGCTGAAGGGCAGGGCTGTGTGTGCTGGGGAGGTTTAGAGCTCAGATCTTGGGCAGGTGCTCTGTAAATGACCTCAGTTGTACAACCCTGCAAGGACAGGTGAGGCTGTTAAAAGGAATAATTAATTTCTTATGTCTAATTACTACCTTGTGCAGTCGTACACTGTGATGCCCTTGCAGATTGCACTGAAGATCTGACTTCAGCAAGAGCTGGACCAGCCCTGAATATATTTACAAGGAGAGTTAAATAAGATCTCAGATCAAATTCTTAGAGATAAATGTAAGAACTTCATAAGTATTTTTTATTTTGAGGGCTTGTAACTAAAGGAGATGTTCAGTGTGTTCCTTAGTGGGTGCCAAAAGGCTTATTTTCAGAAGTGTCTGAATTTCAGGGAAAGTCAATAACTACTATATTTAATCAGAAGTCTTTGCAACTGCTGCTGAAATCCATCTATGTTCTTTTTCTAGGAATAATAAGGAAAAAAAAATGCAGCATGTATATGAAAAATCAGGTAAAATGCATATGACTTACATGGCACAATAGGGTAGATTTCAAAAAACCAGTTCAACAACATGTCTGAGGTTGTGCTGTAAATGTCACTGTAAGGAAAGTAGAAAAAAAGAAAATATTTGTGAACTCTTTGCAGTATTTGGTAAATAGTTTCCAGAAAATCTTTTGTCCAAAATTTGCACATGGGCCTTGTTCTGTTGGTGACTGCAGCCAGTGGGAGTTTTTGCCATGGTCTCTACTGAAACAAGATCCCATTTATTTTTTTATTTTTTATGTGGAGGTATAAATCTTGGACCTTAATTGCAAAAACACTTAAGGAGGAAAACATTTTGTCTTTTTATTTAAAAAAAAAGTCATCTAACAACTAGTTAGTTAAAAGCATTAAAAAATACTTGAGGAAAGGCTTCCTTAAATCAAACATTTGGCTTTTAGACCTTCCTGGAGGGTGCTGTGTTTATCCCATTTATTTGAAGTGTGAGAACTCTGTGTCAGATGAAGCCATTTGCAACTCCTGGGGCAGCAAACAGCAAAGCCCCTGGCTCAGCTCGGGGCTGCTCTGAAGAAATGCAGCTTCCACACTTTCACATTTCCCCACAGGAAGGGAGAAGTGAGGAGAAATCAGCCAGAGAGGAGAGAGGAGATGCCCTGGCACTGAGGGGAGCAGCTGAGCCTGCCAGGGTGGCTGTGGGCAGGGCTGGGGATGCCGTGGAGCATCCCTGGGCTCCTGGAGCATCCCTGAGCTCCCCATGTGAGATGGGAATTGTGCACCAGGAGGGCTCAGCCCCGGGCTCGCTCTCCAGGTTTGGGTTATTCTGTGAATTGCAATATGTACATGGATGGACATTTCCTCTGGCAAAATTTTGGGAGCTCATGCAGGTGGTCCCTTACCCACAGTAACTCCAAATAGAGGAGCTTTGGGCCTGCTGAGGGTGATGGTTGAGGGATGAACAACTTCTTTCTTCAATTTATGCACAGTGCTTCCTTTCTCTACTTCAAACTGCCGAGTAACTCCATCCTTTGAAAAGTGTTTCATTTATCTAATTCTTTGGACTTATAATGTTACCTACTGCTCTGTGTGTTGGTGAAAAAGTGTTTTATTGGTCTGAAATTTTGTTGACAAATGTCACCTCACTCGTGTGGAGGTTTTCATTTCAAAGCAATTGCCCTGTGCAAGTGACACCTCTGAAGGCTCTCGTGTCACCCTGACAGCAGTGGCTGGGCACCATCCTCCCTGCTCCTGCTGTTCCCAGCCTTGGAAAGGACCATTTTTGTGCAAGCTTTGGTTCCCACATCCTCAGCTCTTCAAACTGTGAGGAGGAAAGTAAGTACAGGTGCTCTGGGGAGAGCTGGCTGACCAAATGGACTGGTTTGGTTTCCTTTTATTACCGGTTGCTAAGAAATGTCTGCAGGAAGCTGCCGAGCTCACTCTTGCGGGGTTGCTTTCCATATAAATGACCACCAGGGTCACCCAAGTGTGGCCTCAGAGGAGAGAGGTGGAGAAGGTGAGGAACAGCAGGGAGGTGTCGCTGGCAGTGCCAGAGAGACTCTCCTGGCACGGCTCTCCTGGGCATGGTCTGTGCTGGGACACGTCCTGGGGAATTGCCCTTGGAAGGGGCTCCCCATCTGGTTCCACCTGGACTTGGGAAGTCCCAAGTTTTGCAATCCCAGTGGATGGTGGAAGTGAGGAATCTGGATAAGAGATGGAGCTCACGGTGCCTCAGAGCAGGCCATGAAACTTTGGTAGTTTCTATGGCCCAGATCCAGTGTGGTTTTTTCACTGGTTTTGGTTTTTCTGCAGTTCCCAAGCCCTGGGCAAGTGCTGTGACACCAGGCTGCAGCTTTCAGCAGCAGCAGCCCAGAAAAGCTGGTTAATCACTAGTTTATTAGCTCGTGGCCTTAGGCAAACCTGAAATCATTAACAGCCCATTTGTTGGGCTAATGACTCTTTTTTACTAGATGTATAATTTAATATATGGTAACTTTCATGCTTAATTATGCTCTTCAAAGCTTCTTTTGAAGGAATTTATTTCTCTGTGTGCATGTATATTAGAGGGTTGGGAGCTGGCTGGCTTTGCTTGCATGCTGCTCTGTGTTAAAATCTAGATAGTTTATGAAAGAAGATTTTAATTTAGATATGGGTATTTCCCCTGTTGCTTGTTCTTTCAATATTTTTATCTTCGAGTGCTTGAAAAATAAATAATGATGAATTATTTTAAACCAACAGGTTTAAAATGGCATCATTTCATTCCCCACTGTAGGTTGCTACATTGTTTTGGACAAGACCTAAACCCAAAGTCCTGATCAATAGGGCCATTGTGCCAGCAGCTTCCAAATGAATGCAAGTCTTGATCTCAGTGTCCTGGCTGTTTTCCAGCCTGGTTCACATTTTACTCAACAGCAAGTCCCACTTCTGTTCCCTCTAACCTCAGTGGGAACGGAGGCAGACCACTGCAGAGTGCTGCTAATCCCACGTGCCATTTGCATGCAGCACTTGTAAAGCATTCTGGGATCAGCTGGGATGAAAAAGGGCTGTGCGTGTAAGATGTTTTTCATTGGCATCCCAAATCCGCTGCTGTATCAGTGAAAGGAGTTTATGACTTTGTCAATCGGGAACATTTTTTTTCTTTGAGCGGGGCAGCTGATTGAGAAGGATAATAAAGATGAATTTGATTTTCTTTCTGTGAGCTCTAGTGTCCCCTTCATGGAGATTAAAAATTTCCCGGTGCTGTTTTCAGCTCCACAGAGCAAGCAAAAGCTAATCTCCTGCTTGGCTATACCCACACCACTGCCGTGCACTAATAGGATCGCCATACAGTTGTGACTTAACAGGCACTGGGAGAGGATAATCCTGTTTATTCGGTCATCCAAAACACTGATGATCTGAGATAATCAGCGGGCTGGGAGCAGGGGAGGAGGAGGGATGGGGTTTGCTTTGCCGTGTGGTTCGTCTGGGCAGGTGCTGAGTGCCAGGGAATGGCTCCATCTCTTACAGAGCATGGGAAGGGACCAAAAACATCCTCCCAATGCCAGCCCTGGGGAGCCATCCTGATAGAGCAACGGCCTTGGCAGTGTCTGGTCCAGATGTTGTGCTCGACAATGCTAAATTGTTCTTTTTGTGACTGATTTAATGTGGAAATACTCAGTGTCTGAGTGGCCACATGAGACACTTTGTGCAAAATGCTTTGGCTACCAGGTGGCAGAGACTGTGTGTGAATGGGTCATCTCCCCATGCTCACTCACACTGGGAAACCTACACCTACCTTCTACTTGGATCCAAATTTACTAAAATTACAATTCTTAATACATTTTCACTAGACATGAGACACAGCTTTTCACAGGACACTGAATATTTGTAAGCGGCCACTGGATCTGTGGAAATGTAGGAGAAAATTCTGCAGAGCCCCTTCCAAGAAATAGAATCTGTAAGACTTTCCCCGGTGACCTAGAGCCTTGAAACTGGGCTGTATAAAATCTCTTGATAGGGCACAGTAGTGAGCTTTCAGATTACTTTCTTTTCTTGTTCTTGTGGTCATTAAAGCTTTCACACTTCATATCATATCCCATTAATTCATTGGCTCGGGTTTCTGTGAAAGGCCCCCTCTTCACTTTGATTTTATCTCAGCCCGTGTGTGTTTAGCAGCCAGCAGTTTCCTATTGAAGATATTTCAGTGTTTGCAACCTTAACTTTTACAGCTGGCACGAGCCATGGATTAACTTCAAATAGTGATGCTGACTTTGAAGCCTCATTTTATGTTCTCTGAGCTGTCCTAGTCCAGATGACAGGTTTATAGTTTGGGAAGCCAGTAGCAATGGCTGAGCTCACTGGTCTTTAAAACTAAAGCACTGTCATTAGGTGCAGCTCCTCACCATGGTGACATTGCAAATATTGAACACAAAGTGATTCATGGGACCCAGTGTAATGCTCGCTTTAATTAATATTTTACAAGATAACTTGCTTTATTTAACTTTTCAAACGTGAGTGGGTTGGGAAGGACAGAATGTTGCTATGTAAAATTTATGGGCACTCATATTTGTGTGCTTGTTTTAAAAATGAAATTTAAAAAGTATTGTTTGTTTTCTCCTCTCGCTGCTGGCGGGTGTTCAGGCCCTTGCAAAGCTCCAGGGGATTTTCTGTGTGTGAGTGTTGAATGATGAGCTCTGAAAAGTGATGTTCCTGCTCTCCTGCCTTCCTCCCTCCCTTTGTATTCCCATGCAGTTAGTGTGGCAGGGCTGTGTCCTTGCTGGAAGTGTTTTGGGATACCCTGAGCAGAGAGCACAGTGCTGTGACCCCACTGGTGCAGCCCGACCATCAGACCCCTCAGACCTGAGGTTCAGCCATATTTCCCTGAGGAAATGATGTTTTGGGTAAGCAACACCAGATTCTTCACTAGGGCTGGCAAGAAGTAAAGGAATATGGCATTTGCAGAGCTTTGGGGCAATACAGGAAATTCATAATGAAGAAATTAGTCCCAGGGCTGTACTTCTGAATGCTGTGATGAGCATATCCCAGATTTCTATGCACTTTAATTGGCATTTATTTCACCTAAAAATCAATCTGTAGACCAAGACAGAGGATGCATCAACCCATCTCCTTAAGTGGTGGCCACACCATCCTTGGAAGTGATGATATCCAGGGTCTTTCCCTCTGGATATGTCCTGATAATCTGAGAGGTCACAGCCATGGCCTCTTACAGCAGTGACCAACACAGGGGAGGCTTGTGAGGACAACCCTCTGAAGAAACACTTTCTCAATAATTAGTTTTTTCTATAAATTTCCCTCTTACAACTAAGATTTCCTCTTGTATTTTTATAACCATGACTGTAAATAAGCAAACATTATAAAATCTGTTAAATTCACCAGCATTCTTCTGCAGGCAGGGAAAAAAATGCCCATTATTGACTCATTTGCCACAAAGAAGTGACCATTAGTGTGTGTCCAACCCCTTTATATAAACTGAGAGCAATGAAGTCACTGACAGGGCTTTTATTTGTCTACGTTGAGTCCTGCAGAGATGGCAGAGAAAAAAAATTCTGCATTAATAAAAGAATAAATTCCTCTTCACGTTAACATAAAATTCTTCTAGAGTGATGGAAAGATTTGGGTTTGCTCCAGTGTGGTTTTCCCCGTGTGGTTGGGTTTTGCATTTCTTTCAACTTGCTCTTTGTAATCCATTTCCAGTTGGGCTTTTTTGCCTTTCCAAGTCTGACATACAGCGTGATGTTACAAATTCTGGCCTGTGACAGCTTGAGGGATATTTATATGTTTGGACAAAATATCTTCCCTTCCAATTCTATTTTAAGTGCCATGGAAACATCTTGCTCCCGAGGTTTTGTTTGTCATTGTTAGTTATTAAAAACCTCTGCCCAAGGTCAGCAGTGACACAAAAATCCTGTGCAGGAGGCATTTTCAGGGATTTTGCATGGATGGCTTCAGGAAGTCAGGAAGGGGTGATAGAGAGGAGAGGAAGATCAAGATAAGACCTTTTTCTAGACTATTTAAAAGGTTTCTTTTCCTTTGCAGTGTGCAACCAGAAGTAACCACGAGGCAGGAACTGGAAGCTGAAACTGTGCAGCACAAGCCTGGCCCAGGCTGGTGTCAGGGGACAACTTCTGGTGAGCTTTGTTTCTTTCCCTGTCCTCACAGCTGGGATTATGCCATGATTTAAAACCAGTGTAGCATTAACTGCCCATTACACACAGCAGAAAGCTGAGGGACTGACCTTATCTGCCAGAACAAGTGTTTTAATGGTGCCCAAAGTTCAAATCGATCAAAAGGTCAAACTTGTTTAAGGCAGGGAGTGATAAGAGGGGCGATGGAAGCTCGGGAAGCTCGTTCCCACTTGATGGAATGAAGCCAGCCTGGCTTCAGGAAAATCTCCTGAAGATAAGATGGACCCTGGAGAACAGTGACAGATGAGACACTCAGGGCTGAGCCTCCCCTTGCTGGAGTCAGAGAATTCCCATTAAATGCAACAGAAGAAAAATGGACCCTGGTGGATGGGACTTGGGGTCATTCTCCTGGCAAGGCCTGATCAGGAGACAACACACAGTGCCCTGATGTTGGTGAAGTTTTTGGTCAGGTGATGGCATGGACTGTGAGAGGGAAAGGGGACTTTCAGCCTGAAAGGTTTGTCCCTGTGAAGGAGGAAAGACCGAGGTTCCTTTTGCAGTCCAGAGTGCTCAGAGCAGCTCTCTGACACGGCTGGTCCTGGAGGCATCTCTGCCAGCATGGGCACAGTGGGATGTGACTACTTCTGGGCAAGTTTGAGGGAAGTGGCATCTTCAGTTTATCCCCTTTGGGAGGGATGGGGAGGAAGATGGAGATCACCCCTTGCTCAGCTGAGACTGGAACAGAACTTTTTCCCTTTTCAAAGGCAGAGTTTTTCCCTCTCAGTGTTTTCTTCTGTGCAGGGGAGAACATGGAAAACTTTTCTGTGGAAAGCCCTCCTGGTTCTGTGGGGCGCTGCTCAGCACCCTCAGTAGCTGCTTGGGAAACTCTTTCCACAGTTTGTAATGGCTGCTTTTTCAAGGGTCTAATGGCCTTATTTAAAACAAGCCAAAAGAAGAAAAAAAAAAGAGAGAGAGAAGAGGGAGTGAGGAACTTCTTAGATTCTGCTCCTGCCATTTGAGTTATGATGGGGGACATTGCTGGGGAGCCCATTAGGTTCCATGGCACATGGCCATGCTTTCAAAAGCTTGCAAGAGATGGAGTTTTTCTATATAGTTTTTTTCTTTTTTTTCTTTGGTCAAAGAAAGCATTCTCCAAGGGCTGACTACAGAAACAACCTGGTCTTTTTGGCAGAATTCCCTGGTTCTTACACAGCCAGGGTTTTCTCTGGTGTGTGACCCACGCTCTGAACACATCCAGGGCCAACCACGGATCTTTTGACTCGGGGCTGAATCTGATCATCTTTCATCTATGTGAAACATGCAAATAATTCTATTTATGTGGGTGAAGAAAGGTGATATTCAGGAGGAGGAAAGGTGACCTAGGCTGCTGATCTGCCTCTAAGAGGAAGGATGAGTTGAGGACCAAGCCATTCTGCAGTATCAGAAGTCCAGCTCCAGACTGCTCAGCCCAGGAGGGCACCTGCCCATCCTGTCCCTGCAATCCCTGGGGTCAGGTCTGTGCTGCTTTTCACTGTTGGCAAAACCAGCAACACTGCAACAGAGAATGGGGATTTTTCCGAGCTCGTGTTCGTGACACCAGATGTGCCTGTGCTTTTTTTCAAGCTCATTTGAATGTATGTAATGGACTTCTGGCTTTGTAAAAATCGTCAGTTACCAGATGTCTTTTAAATTGTCTACCTTGCACAATCGTCCGTTACCAGATGTCTTTTAAATTGTAAACCTCTGCAGTCAGAGGTTAAAGCCATGTCAAAACAGGCACTGATATGAATTCATATTACACTTTAAATGCACTATGATTTCCTCCAACTCTTTCCCCTTAAAAGTCCTCTCGTGGAAATTTTATGGCTCACCCAAGATTTGCCACCCGCCCATTGCTGGAGATCCAGTGATAAATGCTTTTAATAATTAACAGTGGCAGGGGCTTTGTACCTCTGTCTCGTGGGTATCTCACCTCTCAGACAGCAGAAATAAAAGCCTGTGGTACAAGGAAGAGAAATGATCTGGATTCTGGTGGAAGGTTCCTGCAGCTGCACATTCAGTGCAGATCTTGTACAACTGGAGTTGTTTGCAAGCAGGATTTTGTCTTGGGCCCAGTTTGGAGCTCAGGGCAGCTGGAGAAGCAGCGATGCTTGCGGAGTTCCTAAGGTAAAAGAGGTTTGGGGGCTGTGTGGGGCTGGGAAGAGGCTGTGCAAATCAAAAGGAAAAGTAGGTTGGGTGCAAGTTTCCGTCTTAATCTGACTCTCCAGGGTCTCATCCAACCTCTGTGCTGGCTGCCAAATACTCAGACTGAGTGGCTATTTTGGGATGCAGCAACACCAAGTGTTACTTCAGAGATGTTTGGAGAGAGATTTAATAAAATCAGCTAATAAGGTTTGACGTGCTGAAGATTAGGAGAAGTCATTCTGAGCATCTGAGCTGACCTCAGGGGCAGGAGGCTCAGGGGAGCCGTGTGTGTCCTGGGGATGGGTGCCCTCCTGGGATGGCTGGTGGGACAACAGCAGCTCACCTCTTTGTGAAACCATCTCTGTTTCAAAAACTGTGAGGGCAAGCCAACAGGGCAGCCTGGCACTAGATATTGGCCTTAAAATTAAAATAAAATAAGGAAGGGAAAAGGCAGCTGGAAGCTGGTGCCTGCTCTGGGGCTGGGAGCTGCCCCTCTCCCTGCAGCAGGCAGCTGGGGTGACTGCAGCAGTTGTGCCCGTGTAAATCACCCTGTCCCCAGCCCCGGGGCTGGCACTGGACCCTGGGGTCCCCTCTCACAGCCGGGCACTGCCCACGCCCTCGGTGCCAACTGCTCGGGGCTGTCGGCTTCTGGTGTTGTTTTGATGGTTTAGGGTTTTTTTTTTCCTTTTTTGTCATAGGACCAGCCCAGAATAGAATCATGAGACCGGTGTTTATTACTTTCCAAATAATCTATAGCCTGGTTTTAGTGCTGACACGGTTTGAAAGGCGGTGTCACCGCTGCGCTCATGTTTCCATGTGACACCGCTGCTCGCTGCTTTTTCCCATTTCATAACTAATAAGTGAAGTGAGTTTGACAGCCTTGGTTTCAGCTTCAGCCTGTTGGTTCCCATGTCACAGATAGGCTCTGTTAGCAGCAAATTCTTGTCAGGAGAAGAGAATTACAGCTCAGACTTGAAATGTGCTGGTGTTCAGTGCAAAGCTTTAAATTCTTGACCAAAGTTAGATAAAGCCAGCTGAAAGTGTGACGTTCGAAATACACTATCTATTTATCTTTTCCTCCTGACCAAAAATACCTAGAGTGGAACTATGTGTCTTTGCATCCAAGCTGAGAACAGTTGAGCTCCTCTAAAAAAAAAGGATAAACACAGCATTTTAAATACTCTGGATTTTAAAATCTATGCAACTGTCCATCTCCCTAGATGTATATGTATTATCTGTATTGAAAGAAAAAGGTATGTACAGACATATCTTCAAAGAAAAAAGAATGACTAGTTTTCAAGGTGTTTGAAGCTTGTTTAACTGGTAATAAGAAAAAAAATGTTATTTCTCCCCCAGTAGTCATTAATAGCTCCGAGCTCCTGCCTGAGTACAGATGGAGCTTTGATACAATCACACTTTTGCAGAGAATATGTGCTGTAGATCCTGCTGCTAATCCTGGGGTGGAAATCAGCTCCTCCTGACACCTACTGCCAGGACCTGACACAACTGATTTCAGCTGCAGCAGTTGCAGCCTCCTGGGCTGGATTTTGGATTTGGGCATGTCCCAGCTGGGCAAGTCAGTGCTGGGCATTTTCTTTGCCTGGTGCTGACATCCTCCCTTGAAAGCTCCCTCTGGATCCACCACTCTGTGCTGCCCTCCTGGGTCCCCTTCAGCCCAACCATTCCTTGAAGCCCCATTTCTCTCTGCTGGCTGGGGGCTGCTCCTCCCCTCCGGGCACACGAGAGGTTTGTGTTCATACAATGTTTTTAGTTATGGTTTCCAGCAGGATGAGCTCTCCCACACCCCAGCTTGGAGCAGCCTGTGAAATACAGCAGATTCTGGGGTCAGATGAGGAGCAAGTGCCTGTGGAGCCAGGAGCCCCAGGCCCTTTGGCTACAGCTCTGGGCTTCTTTAGGGAATGCTGTTTCCAGAGCCTTCCTGGCTGTCTGGGGCTGCCAGGCTGCCATAAAAACTGGAGTCAAACATAGATCCTGATGGTTTGGGCCTCGTTGCTAATATTTGGCCATCAGATCTTGTTATTGAAGAGTTTTCTAGAAGCTGAGTGGAAGACTGGAGGGGGTTTTGGAGGGGCTTTTTTGGTAATGGTTTGCTAAATTTATGGTTTAGAGCTGAAGGGATCCTTAGCCTGACCTCTGGTATATAACAGAGGGTGTTGAATTCCCTGCACTCAACTCCCACAGTCTATCCAAGAACTGCCTACCCACAGTGCTTTCCTAGGGAAAATAAAATGCTCTTAAATGCACCCATTTCAGCATGGTAGAAATGTTTCTTATCCTTGATAGGGCAGAATGGGATTTTCCAGAAAGCTCTGGGACAAAGAACTTCTAACCTAGGCTCTTGCTTGACCTCATCCCTCTCCCCAGACAGCACCCTGTGACCTGCTTGTCTCCTTTCCTGGTTGTGCTGGAGGTTAGAGAGACACTAAATGAGCTAAAGGGGCAGAGGGGGAAGAGGTATCCATTTGGGAATAAAGAAGGGGCAGGCATGTAGCCCAACACAGCAGTGACAGGGTTCATCTGACCTTGCCCCACTTTTGGGTGGGAAATTGTCATCTCAAACCAGGTATTTATTACTCCACAGAGATGTTTGCAATGACTTATAAGCCACCACTGCTGCTCTTTTGCACAAACCCTGTTGGGCCAGGCACTGCACTGGTACAGAGCAAAAAGCTGTCCCTGCCCTGTCAGACTCACAAGGTAATTACGTCTCTTTGTCCATTAATTTCCTCCCCCAGATTTAAAGTGCAATGACAAATAAATTATTTTAAGTAACCTCTCGAGATAGATGTGCTGCCAGCAGGCACTGACCTGCCTGGGGTAATGGAAGGCTGGGGGATTCACAGATTTGGAAAGCTGCAGCGTGGCTTTGCTAAAATGACAGAGATTAAGATATTCTAGAGATTATCTTCCAAAAAACATGGTGGTCAAGGGCTTAATGACTTAAATTGTGGTCAAATGTCTCCCTGTTATCAATTATCTATTGCCAGTTAAACTGCATTAATGAAAGTCTCTTGATAAAAGCTGCCTTATCACCCGGAACTGAGATACCCAGCCCTAATGAGCTCCAGCAAGGCTGGGGGAAATGCTCCTTTCAGCAGCCAAGGAGACGAGGTGTCGCTTTCCTGAATTAGGCTGAGTCAAATGGATGGCCAGGCCCTCCAGAAAGAAGCAATTTCTTCCACCTTTTGTGTTAAAGGACTGCTTTATCCATGTGTCAGAGAGGATTCTGGCTGTCTTGCAGGAGTTTGGAGTCCAAGCAAACACACCTTGCTGGCCATTTGCAGTGGCTGGGGCTGCAGGCAGCGTCACTGCACCCTGAGGGGATGGCACAGCACTTCCCTCTGCCATAACCCCTTATTTCCTTGGAGAAAACGGGCTGAAAATAGTATTTAACATTGGTGATGACAATTTTTCCAGATTTATTACCTGTTTTTTGTTCACTGTTTGGCTGCCTGCTCCCCTTCCATCTGCCAGCCCTGTAATCCACCTCCTCTTATCTCAGCACAGTTCTCTCCACCTCTTGCTCATTTTCATTTTATTGCCTAGCTAATCTCGTCCTCCTGCTTTTCCTGACACTGCTCCCTCCTCCCCATCTGTGGAGATTAAATCACTGCTCCTTTTGTCTGATGCCACTCAACATTCCCCCATTTCACTCAGGCTTTGGGACGCTTCCAGGCACTTTTGCTGTTGTTGCACACATCCGTTTTCCTGGCACAAAAAGGCCCATCAGCATCTGATGGGAGCGTTAGCAAGTCCTCGTTTCAACCAGTTCTCAGAGATGTCCTGAATCTGAAATGGAGCCGAGCTCAGCCTGCCCAGTGCAGCAGAGCCAGGTGTGTGTCTGGAACACCAGGACCATCAGCAGGATGCTCAGGGCAGCTCTGCAGTGGTGACAGAGCCTGGCACCTGAACATTAGCTGAGAAAAATCTAGACCAAAGGCATGGGAAATCTCCAAGCTCTCAAAACGTGAAGTTTTGGAAGTGGTTTCTCATCTGGTTGATGTGTCAGTGTACTCAACCATCTTCCCTATTTACAGCCTGTCAGTGTTCATGGCCTCACAGTTTTATTCTAAATACTGCTGAGAGCTGCTCAGGGTTTTGGGTCAAGCTTGAAGCAGCCTCCCTGTTCAAGGGTGTTAAGTGCTCCCTGCTTTGGGGTCCCATGGGGGGACACTGGATTTTCATGCCACGTGTTTCTGGCACCTTCCCGCTGTGCTGGAGACTCTTAACTGTACTTCTTCCACCTGTGTGACTGCAGTGCTGCTCGTGTGGGCTCAGAACTGGGACCAGCAGAGCCTTTAACTCCCTGGCAAGCCCCAGACTACTTCAGACTGTGTTTCAGTGGCCACATTCCCTGACAGGGCTCCTCACAGCTGCCACTCGCTGTTCCTGTGAGCGCCCCGGTCTGTCTGCTGCCAGAACAAGTCCTAAAGTCTTGATTCAAATAATCCCACTCCAAATCCATGGGAGATGGTCCCCTTAGCAAGGACTGCTGCTGTCTGGCCCTCATCATTGAGTTTAGATGTTCATTGTTATTCTGTTTGGGTTGTGTCCCTTGCCTTAATTTCAACTTGCAATGCCAACCGTGGTGCGTTTGCTGTATCGCCCCTCACTACTTTTATCTGCCAGCATGTTTTAAATTCGTTTAAAGAGTATGAGAGCTAAAAAGAAACAAAAAAACCACCAGGCAGCTTCAGATGAAAGCCAGCAGCATGCCTTTAAAAATAGAGCAGCAGCCCTGCGCGAGGTGCCGAGCGAGCGGGTGCACGGGCAGGGAGCTGCAGAGGCTCTGTTTAAACACAAGGTAAATAAGTGGCTGGGGGAGCTGCAGTTCATCTTGTTCCCTTACGTGTTGCCCAGATAATGCAGAAGATCTCCAGGCAGGCTGGTTCTAAAAATGGGCACAGCTCTTGGGTTTCACTGGGTGACGCTCAGGCGGCCGCTGTCCGTGGGATCAGCGCGAGGGCACGCCAGGGAAATGGCATTTGGTGCTTCAAAACCAGCAGCAGTGCTCAGCTCTTGGCACTGCTGCTTCATGAAGAAGACTTTTGCAGTGAAGATTGTGTGACTTTATACCGTGGTGCCTAATGCAAAAGTTGCTGCCTGTAAATCCCTGGGGTCAGGCAGTGTTTTGTTAAAATTCCCTTGCCTGCTGTGGTTGACCTGTGAAAACAGCAATCATCTGACAGCGACAGCAGCACTTAATTAGTAATTCAGGATTAAAGGGGGCTGTCCAGTGAGCAATTTCACAGGAGCAGAGTTTAGGATTGAAGCTACTTTAATATAACAATTGTCTTGAAAGCCTCCTTGGCATTTTAATGGTGTTTTTCTTTGGTCTAAATATATATGAGAAGTTGAGAGGATGTTTAAATCTGAGCAGGATATAAAAGGGACCAAGAGAAAGACTGAAAGGTCTTGTCCAAACTCCACCCAGCTGTGTGAGCCACTGGCTTCCCTAGGACAGGGCATCATCCCAGGGAGCTGCACCTTTCACCATTCCTCTCACTGCTCCAGGATGAGCTTTAGCATCTTTACCTTCCTTGTCACCCTCCTCTCTCCAGCCTAGTTGAGCTCAGCTCAGCTGTGCAAAGCACAAGTATTTGTTACCCTTCAGTGGCTGCAGCAATGGCCAACCAGCCCTTCCCTGCTCCCAAGGAGACTGTGTTTGGATTGAGCATATGTTGCTCACTGGAATGGAGAATTCTCCATTTCTTTCTAAATGAGTTTTTTCAGGCTGTCCCTGTTCAGTAAATTCAGGAGAGAAAGGGCAGCAGTGCCCCTTGGCCAGACCATGGCAAGCACTTCTGTTCTCCTACAGGAGAAGGCAGAGTGCAGCCTTCCCCATGGCAATAGAGTGATCCTCTGTTGGGTGAATTGTTGCTTACAAGGTTAATTAGCTGTAGAAAATGAGCTAGAATACTTGGGAGTAGTGAATCATAATGAGTCGTTATATTTGAGGAGTGACAAATTAAATTCATGCATGTTTTGGACTACTTGTTTTAGTCAGAACGGAAAATAGTGCTATGCTTTCTTCTGCTGTTCTGCTTTCCTGTCGAGATGTCAGGAGAAAAATCAATATGGCCAGAGCTTGTAAAATCTGGCAATGCTTGATTGCACAATGTTTCATCTCTCTCCTGGGTCCTTGAGCTGGGCTAGGCACAGGAGCTCCTCTGGAATCAATATTTTTGCTTCCACCTTCAACAAGAGGGATTTTGATCCATTGCTGAGAAAACATGAAGTTTCTCTTAAGCTAAAAGAGAAAAAAAAATTATATTGTCCTAATACCATGAGGGGTAGTGTCCTCCTGCAGCTCTGCCTGAGGAGTAGCACCCTCATCTAGGGAAGTACATTAAATTATAGTTCCACCTCCCCACACCAAGGTGAGTCAAGGAACCTATTGGCAGCAAGATTCATGAGATCCTTCAGCTCCTGCTGTGCCCAGAAGAATCTCTGGAGTTTTTCTGTGGAATTAGACCCAGCTCCACAGCAAGCTAAGGAGCAGACAGGCATTGTAACCCCTGAAATACCTGGAAACTCAGGATAAGCAAGCTGCTCCCACCTGGAAGGTAGCTGCTGGAATCTCAATGTAAGATGAAGGACACTGTGAAAAAGAGGATCATGATGAGAAAATTCACTCTTAGTCCCCTTCAAGAATCATAATGTGTCCCTGGGTGAGCTGAAGCCTGGCACGAGCTGCTGTGCTTGATTTGGGTTTTTTGGTGTGGTACCAAGGTTCAGCTGGTTCAAGGCTGGGGGAGCTGTGAGCAGTGGGAGGATTTGAATTCACAGCCTTCCTTTTAAACAGATCAGTGGCACCAGGGGGGCAAGTGGGACTGCTGCAGTGATTAAGTTCTTTGCTGGATTGATGCCTCTGGAAGTGTTTGGAGAGATTTGACAAATCCTTCTGTCTGTTGAAGGTTCCCATGGCTTTAGCTGTTTGTCACCACTGGGAGAAAACATCTTTTTCCTTCTCAGAACAAAGAGCACTTCAGGGTTCAAAGACAGAAAGTACCAACTGGCACTTAGTATTGCTATTAATTATATGTCAAAATCTTAATATAAGTTAGGACCAAATTAGTGCATTTCTCCAGATGTTTTCACAGTTGCCCTGCCTGCAGCCCCGTGGGTTATGTTCTGAGTTTTTGAGCACTCATTTTGGTCCTTCTCATCTCCGCTGATGTGGTTGGTCCTGGCATGGTCAGGTGCAAACTCCCACTTACTCAATGCTATAAAATCATCACTGACACAAAGTGGAAAATTCTCCTTGGGGTGCAGAGCTCTTTCAGGAGGCAGCCAGTGGGGTGATTGCTTATAGACCTGGCCCTGTGCTTGGAGATGTGGATTCATATACAACATCTTCTGTGAAAGCAGCTATTCTTGCTCTTGCCAAGCTGCTCTGAAGACCCATACAATGATGTTAATTGTAAGCCACAAGCTGGCTCTTATCTTCAAATTGTTTTTCTCTGACAATTTTAAGAAGAGCTCAGCATGTTCTCAGTAGGAGCTGATAGATGCTGAGCACTTCTGAAATCCTGCCAACTTCATTTAGGTTCCTAAACGGGAACTGAGTGCTTTTGAACATATGATCCTGAGGGTGCATTTCATAGCTCTACAGCTCTGTCCATATAATTTCTTCCCTCTCTCCCTGTCCCCAGAATGCTCCTAGCAGCAGCAATAACACCAGGAGCACCAGACTAGTCAGGGCTTGAGTGATGTCTCAGTTAAGATGTCAACTCAAGCCACACTGAGCAGAATTAAGTGACAGCAGTTAAAAGGTGGCTGCCTGCATCCTGTCTGCAGTAAGGTGCCCATCATCCCTACCAGCAGTATGGATATATTTGAGATAGCTGGGATGGATTTTATACATGTATATGAAATCAATAATCCAGTGCAAATTCTACCTTGTTTTTCAGAGTATTTCATTCCATGTTTCAGGCTGTGTACACTGTGCTTGGCAACGTTCTGACTCTCAATTTCAGGATTCAAATTTTCTCCTAAGCGGGTTCTTGGGGCAGATATAATGAATATTTTGCAGTGTTCGTGGGGCTGAGGAGGAGGGCAGACAGGCCTTTATCAGGAGCTTTTCCAGCAGAGTTAGTGCATGCACAGCATCTGTTTTGGTGCTGTGAGGCTGACATCCTCTCCCTGCAGACTTGGCAGCGAGCGGAAGGACCACATGTCAGAAAATCTGGGGGGCCCAAGCGCTGTGGACAAAAGTACGGCAAAGAATTTAAACATCAGTGAGTGGAGTGATGCTGGAGGGCTGGCGGGGAGCGATTAGCACAGTGCTCTGGAATGTGGCGCTTCAATAGCGCTCCAGAAGGCTCGGCAGCCCCATTGACTTCTGCAGCGTCAGGACGGAGCCCCCGCGCTCCGGCTTTTGCCGGGGGAACGGGATCGTGCAGGGCCGAGTGTGCAGCAACCACAGAGCTCCCTGCCCTGCTCCCCCTGCCCCTCGTCCTGCCACGGGGCTCCTTTCCTCCTCTGGAATCAGGTGCACACGAGGTGCCCTGCCAGAGCCCCCCTGACGCTCTGCAGCAGCGTCAGCTCTTTGCTTGCCCCGGGCTGATGCACTAAAAGCCACCTGCGGCCACGATCCAGCTGCTGCCAGCTGTGCCGTGGGGTGGGGTTTGCATGTTCTCCTCACGTGTGTCACCGTGGAGTCTGGGTGGTTTTTTTTCCCACTGGTTTTGGTCTCTTTGGGAATGCACCCAGTGGGACTAAGCATGTGTCTGTGGTCGCATTCAGCTGTTTCGTTGTGTTTTCTTGACATTTTCCTTTTCTTTTCCCCCCGCTTCAGATTTCTAGGTATGTAAATCAAAGTGTGGAATGAATTAAAAATAAAGCTGGGTGGAAGGCCTGGCTGATGTGAACACATACATTTTTAGTTGAGGTGGGAGAAGAACACACTCATTCAAGCCCTCATCTAGGGCAGGGAATTCCCTGGCTTTTGTCTAAATATGGCATGCAAGAGCACAGCACAGGCAATGCAATGCTTCACTGAGTATTGTTTAAAAGGGAGCTTGGCACTGGCCAGCAAGTAGGATTCTTGTGAAAACATGGCACAAGGAGTTGTTTGACAGATTCTGACATAGCAAAGTCTTTACAAGAGGCAAAGGAGAAAAAAAAAAAGAAGAAGAAGAAGAACAAGAAGAAGAAGGAAAAGAGAGAAACTGCAGAGTGCACGAAGCCAAAAGCATATTGTCTGCCTAGGAAGATTGCAGAATAAAAGGTGCTTTGCACTGAGTCATAACCTGCATGCTCTGTGGGTCTGATCCTATCAGTGATCCATGGCACTGAGTTAAAAATCCACTCCTAAATGATTGCCTCTCTCATCCAGGAGATGAAGAAGAGTGAGAGCTGGGGAAGAGACTGCCATGGCTTGAACCCACTGGCCAGAGTGTCTGTCCCAGACTTGCCAGGTTGGATGGACCTGTCCTTTGCCACCCCATGTTCCACCCTGCAGGCAGTGGCATTTCACCAGCAGATCTTTGGATGCAGCACTCAGTGCCAAGCAATCCTGTGGTCTGTGTAGGTGTCCCCTTTTCTCAGAGCTTATGCTGAGCTGTGGCTTTGAGCAGCTATTGCAGCAGCAGTCCCTGCCTGGAAGGAAACCCTCCTCCTGCTGCCTCTGCTGCATCTGGAGACGTTGTGAGAACCTTGGAGCACAAAGGCCTTTGGACATCTCAGCAATGGAGAATTTTGTCCCCAAAATTCCTGGTCTATTTTTGAAACATGGCCGTTATCTGAGAGAAAATTTATCTGAACTCAGCACTTCTGGAGGTCTCAGATGAGGACACGTCACTCGATGATTCTACTACTGACAACAGCTACTGAACAGTGTGTGTAGCTCATACAGAGGAGGACTTGGCTCAGCCTTCCCTAAATTTGCCTTGAATGCAACATCCACGCTTGATCATAGCTGGAGCTTCCTCTCATCAAAGGTAAGTCACTCTTCCTCTGGTTGGTTGTCTGGATGGTGTCTTGCAATGCAAACTGGATTGATAGGAGTAGTCTGTAATTAGCACATCCCCTCAGGCAGTTTTGTTGTTCCTGAAATGCAAGGCCTGAGTTGTTCTGCTGTTTGGTTTGGTGAGTGCTTTAACTGCTCTGCATTTGTACTCGTGTTAGTGAAAGCTGTTCCCCAAGACTGGTCTGCTGTGGGTCAGAAGCCAGGAGTCCAGATCCACTCCTGTGGGCATCTTCCAGTGAAACCAAAGGTTAATGCATCACATGTGTTGCCTTCGAGATGCACTCCATGGCAAAGCCCAGGAATTTCTGTGTCATCTTAGCAAAGCTCAGGGGAGAGCAAAGGCACGGGAGCACTCCCCACCCTTTTTGAGCATTTCAGTTGATGTTCTTAGTTGTAGTGGAGCTGCTGCAAATATTTCAGAAAGCAAATATTTGGTGTCCCCATCCAGCAGAAAATAAGTAGAAGAACCACCCACCTGCCACTCACTTGGTCACCTCAACAAAACCAGGCTGGGGCTGAGAATCAACAGCAACAACGCTGAGCTTTTGTGGTGAGTTCTCTCTGAACAAGAGCTGTGCTGGGAGAGCAAACAACACCTGGAGGAGCTGGGCATGGGCTGAAAGGGAGCAGGGATGGTGGGTAGAGGCTGTTTGTGCTCCAGGGTGGGGCTCTGGCACGGGCAGGAGGAGGAGGAGGATGCCTCCATCAGCCCCCGCTAAGGCAGGAGGAGAGAGGGTGAGTGCCCACCTTGCCCTGCCCTGGCTGGATGGGCAGCAGCTCCTCTGTGCCTGCCAGGATGAAAACCCTGGAGTGGAACTGCCCCCAGCCCCTCCTGCTCTTGGCTGGGCTGGGGTCACAGCAGAGGACAAGTCCCAGGGTTGGCACCGGGCACTGGGAAATCACTGGTCTGGCGGAGGCAGCAGATCCATCACCACTCACACCTCTGCCCCAGCTGAATTCCCTGAGGAAACCAGTGTCCCTGTGCCCTAACTGGGAAGCAGGAGGGTGGCAAGTTACCCGCTCTGGCTGGGCCCAAACACCCCATCTCCAAGTGATCTGCATTTGGGTGCTGGAGTTTTTTTTCTTAATCTTCTTTTTCTGTTGTTGTTCTTAGCCTTCTAAAAACAAACTTCGGATTCGTCAGCTGGAAGTGATCTCATCGTGTTACAGATTTGCTTTCCTGGGAAACTAAACTCTTCTGCTGCAATGATGGGAAAGTCTCACCTTCCCTTTCTCTATATCCTTTAACCAAGGTTCTGTTGAAATCAGCTTGGCAGGCCAACAGCTCAGAAGCAAAGACACAAAACAAAAAACTTTGTTATTATTAGGTTTTTTATTCTATTTATTTTCTTACCCATCTCATGATATTGGGGAGATGGCAAGTGATTTTTGAATATTTATTGACACGTATCCAAATCTGTAGAGAAGGACACATTTTACTAATACAGTAGTCTGTTTGTCCCACTGCCACCAAAAAAATAGAGGCAAACCCCAATAATTAATTATTGCACCGTCTTTTGTAGTTTTCTTTGAGCTGCAACACTGTCTGCTCACTCCTACTCTTTTTTCTGCCTCTTACGAATTCTTTGCACAAGTGGAAGCCCAGCTCAGCTAACCCAGTGCAGTATCACTGTACCCAAGTGAGGATGGGCTTGGCTCCTCTTCAAAGGGAGCTTTTATCGAGTGTTTAGTGTGAAGTGACAAAGCAGGGAAGTGTGCCACGGATGTGGTGCTTCCAACTCCCCTCCTTCTACCTTGATTAAACTTGAGGGCAATTATCCTTGCCAGGGTGATGAGTACTGGTGCATCTTGTTTACAGCTGTGCTCAGTTTTTTACGTTTTTTTCCCATTTTGCACTGGGACAAAACTCTTCTGCTTTATGCCCAGGATAAAATCCATTTAAAATGCCAAGTTTCTCATATTTTGCCACAGGAACCATGGGATTCAGCACGCTGTGTTTGAGGCTGGCACAGTTGCTCACATGTGCAAAGCACTGCCCAGGGCCCAGGAGACCTGCAAGGTCTCACTGTCAGTGCAGGGAAGATTTGGATGGGGCCAGTAGAAACCAAAAAGATTTATTCTGGGACTATTTTATTGTTCTTGGAACAAGCATTTACTGTTTGGTGTGAGTGCGCTTTAGACACTGCTGTAAATTCCAGCTGAAAATTTCACAGCATTTGCCATTCTGTTTTGCCCTGTTTTATTTTCCGTGTTTCATTTGCATTTCTAGATTTTGCTTTATTGTGAATTCTGATAAATTTAGGTCATTGAATCAAAGTCTTATTTAAAAAAAAAACCAAATGAAACAACCACACCACATTTTGGCAAAAAATATTTGGGAAAACATTTTTATTTTACCAATTTCCCAGTTGCCTATAGCAGTCACTCTAAAAATGATGCATCTAACTAGTGTTACTTGAAAATATCTTATTTCTTTTTTCTCTCTGCTTTTATTTTTTTCTTCCTTCACAAGAACCAGGCCAGATTTCAGAGAAACTTTCACAAGAAAAATGCACATCAGCACCCTGAGATATTTCCCTGTTTGGCTTTGAATCTGTCAGTTTTACGTGGAGAAAAAAATATGTTGTGAATTTTCTAGTTTGGAGACTTTGTAGTTTGGTGGCTTTGCCTGGCAGGTTGGGCAGAATGCACTGAGGACAGGAGCTTTTCTCCCTGGTCATCCCTGCCTCTGCCCTGTGTTCCACCCATCACTTTGTGCCCTGGCAGCCTGCTGGCTTCCTCCTTTCTCTGGATAATCTTCTTCCTTCTTTTTTTTTTCACTAAAGTGACATGAAATCCCATTTCAGTTGATTATGGTACAATGCTGAACTTTTCTTTGCCGAGGACTCTCTGGTTGCCTCTGAAGCCATCTCTGGACAATCGTGGGACACCAGCCCCAGCCCCTTGTCGCCCTTGGCTCTGTGCTGTGATTCCAGGACCGGTGTGGGATTCCTCTTGGCACCTTCCTGGGAGGGGTGGCCCTGCAGGCAGAGCCAGGGCGAGGCTCCCACAAGCTGTTCCCATTCCTGCCCAGCTCGGAGGCAGCAGCCCACCTGTTCTCCGCTGTGCTGGAATATCAGCCAGAGCCTTGGCTCTCTTGTTTCAGGCTGCGAGGGGTGATTTTTAATCCCTCTATTCAGAGTGTTTCGAGGGACAGGAGGAGAAGCATACGGCATATGCTCACCTCGGCTCCCAGGAGGTGTGGGGGAGTATCCCAGCAGCTGCTGGGGTGATCCTTGTCCTTCTGGCCACAGCCACGTCCGAAAGGTGTGCTCAGGGTGCCTGGGCATCACCCCACGAGCAGGTGGTGTCCCTTCCTCCCCTCTGCAGCCAACAGGGGCATGGGCAAGGGCATGGCAGGGCAGAGCGGCTGGAGAAGGGACTCCATCCTCTCCTGGTTTGATCAGCTCCGCAGCAGGGCTGGGAGCACCTCAAAGGCACAGGTTCTCCCTCCACAGTCACAGTATAGCTTTTGGGGTATGGGTGCCTTGGGTGTTTGGAAGTTTGTTGGATTAAAGACTCATGTTTGACCAGAGCGGGTCTCTGGTGAGATCTGGATGCAGCTTTGGCCTCAAAGCACACGAGATACCTGCAGCAGTAGAGAGGGGGGAGCAGGCTGAGTGCTGAGCCGCTGGGACCTGCCTCCTGGATCCTGCACCTCCCCCTGCCCGCCCTTGTCACCAAATCCCAGCACATCCATCCTCGATGTCCTGTCGCTGCTCATTGCCTGACCCTCGTGCTGACCCAGCTGCAGCCAACAGGAGCAGTGTCGGTGGCAGAACTGGCACCTCCTCTTCTCCCTTCCCTTGTTCCCTCCTGTGTCCCCTCCTGCCCACCCTGCTCTCGCTGCTTCGCCTGCTCTGGGCACCATCTGCTGGGTTTGGGGCTGTCTCATCTCACCAACTGTCGTTTGTCCTGGCTGTGGGGGAAATGTGCTCACGTTTTGCATCAAAGGACCCCTCAACCCCTCTCTTTGTGGACCAGCCGGGCTGTCGGAGAGGAGCCAAGCAGTTGGCACTCAGTAAGCAACGAGCATTAATAAAAGCATTACACCGAGGTTAGAGCCTCATTAAAGTACTGCTAACGAACCGTCTGCCTTCCAGAAGTACGAAATTTTAGCTAACACTTCCTCCTTCTAATTTTATGTATATTTAAATCTTCTTGGGCAGGCAATATTCATTTCTCCAGGCTGCTACAGCATAAAAAAAGCCCATTTCGGAGGAGCTGCTCTGGAAGTACCATTGGGTGCTGTCTCCAATCCTGCAGCCTCATCGGACACAGTGCAGAACCTCTGGGCAGCCCCTCTGGGTGCTCACGGCAGTGTCCTGGAGCTCGCTGGACACAAAGCCCAGCGCTCCGAGGTGCACGGCAGCACTGGGGGCTGCGGGATGAAGGCAGGCTCTGGACACACCACTGCCCCCCTCTCCCAGCCCTGCCACTGCTGCTGGCATCCTTTTCCAGGTGTGTTTTGGGGGACAGAGATCCCACAGCTCGTGTGTGCGAGTGCCCCGAGGTGCACAAGCAGCACCGGAGCTTTGCCGCTGGGCATCGCTGGGCTGGGGGCTGGCACTGAGGCCAAATTGTGGCGAAATGTCCCCCAGGAGCCAGCGGGGATTGCCACAGGAGGGGGGGTTGCTCTGGGTGCCTCCTCGGCACCCCCAGGGCTGGCTCCAGGTGGTGCTCCTGGCTCGCCACGCTCCCCCCGGGCTGCGGCAGACACCCGACTGACTGCCCGCCGAGCCCATTGTAAAGCAAATTAATTCTCCCCCGCGCCGGGGAATAGCCGTGCTCTCGGGGAGGCTTGGCAGCGGCAGTGAGGGAAGCAGCTGCTCCCAGACTCACAGCCCCTTTTTTATTTCGTTTGCCCGGTTTTAGCAGCATGTGAGGGCAGCCGGACAGGCGGCCTGGGGGCATCGCGCTGGCCGGAGGGCTGAGGTGGGTGAGCTCAGAGCTTCTCCTCCCACCTCAGACAAGTTGCTATTCTCCTGCTCACTTCGAAGCAAACCCCGTGGTTTCCCTGTCAAAGGACAGTGTTTGATGGATTAATCTATTTCTTTTACCTTACAGGGTAAACGTGGTGTTTTTGACAATAAATGCCATTTTCTCGAATGGAAACAGACAGTCCAAATGGCTTCTGCTAGGTTTGGCAGCCTGTTTGGAGGGTCTGCCCTGGGGAGAGGGGTGTCAAGAGAGTAAACTCGGGGTTACACTGCTGGTTTATGTGTTACAGAGACTCAGAGCTCCATGCAGCTGCAGGTTCGGGCCAAGGATGCTCCCCCACTGCTTCCCCAATCTTGTGGGTGAGAGGGGCTGCACGGGCAACCTTGGGTGTCCTGCCTGGGGCTGGGGGATGACCACAGCCTGGGGGAGTTCATGTCTCACTGCAGAATTTCCTCTTTCCTCTTGCAAAGGCCCCAGCTCTGAAGACAGGCACTACCCTCACTGCAGGAAAATTAGTAGGATGTCTTGGGGCAAAGGTGAAACTAAAGTACATCAGTAAATGTTTGCAGGATCAGGACCTTATTCAGGCACAAATCAGGTAGCTCCAGCCAACAATAGAATTACCTAAGTATAAAATCCCATGTAAGCCAGTAAGATCAGCTCCAAACCTGCTATGAATTTGCTTTTTGTTTCCATGCCAAGAATATATCACTTCTAACTGCTGCAATCAGGGCTGGTCCTTTCAGGTTTTTTTTTAAGTGCTTTTGGGCACGTTTATTTCCCATCCCCAGCAGATCTGCAGAGCCTGACCCTCCTTCCCTGGGGCATGTCCCAGCCTGCTTCACCCACAATAAATTGTCGCTATCAGAGAATTTTTTTGTTTGTTTGTTTCCTGGCCGTTTTTGTTACTGCATTCGGTAAACAAAGGGACAGCAGTGACGATCCAAACCCACTCCTTTTTATTTGCCTGGGAACAGAGTCAACTATTTGTTGGTCTTTTGTTGCTGTTTTTGTTCTCTTTTCAGGCAGTCACCGTTGGAACGGCCACTGGTACCTGTGGGGAGCACGTCCTGGTGCTGCAGGATTTGTCACCTGGGTCAGGGAGGGGACAGTGAGGGGGACAAGGAGCTGCTGGTGGAAGGTGCCAGGTCAAGCCGAGGGTTCAGGGCATGGTGGTTCCTTCTGTCCCTCCCAAACGATATGAGAACAGCCTGCAGCATTTTCCTGGGGGTTGTAGGTGCCTCAGTTTCCCCAGCTCTCAGTTTCCCCAGCTCTCAGTTTCCCCAGCTCTCAGTTTCCCCAGCTCTCAGTGCTGGGAGCAGCACTGTTTGGGGATGGTGCCCCATGATGAGAAGTCTGGTGGTGTTTGTGCCTGGTTGAGCTGGGATGAGACCGGTTCTTGGGAATGCGCTTCTCAAAACACCTGGGAGAAGGAAGCTTGAGGCTCTTAGCCTGAGGGAAAACCTCTCCTGGCCTCTGCATCCCTGGGGCCTGTGCAGCAGCTCAGGCAGCTCAGGCAGCTCCCAGGCTGGTCTTTTCCTAGCAGTCACCAGGAGAAACATCCTGGCTCCCACTGCCATCCCCACCTGTGCCTCCAACCCACAACAGGGCTCTCCAACAACGCAGGCAGAGCTTCCCCTTCCCTGTTCCACTGGGGCAGACACAGCAGTCCCTGGGACAGCATTGCGAGGAGTGGGAAGGCATTTTCCATGCTTTGGGTGGGCTGGGGACACCCTGGTGCCATCAGAGGCGTTTGTCACCCCTGGGCACTGTGGAATGGGGTGGGGGGAGCTGCTCTGCTGCCTCTGCCAGGCACAACTCCTGCGCTGGAAACCAAATCCTGCAGAGGAACATCCCCGGGAGCCATATGGTGTCTCTGAGGCTTTGATGGAGTTGAACAAAACCCAGAGCAGCCCAGCAGGTTGGAATGTGAGCCGTGGTGAGCCCAGGGGACCTGTCCTGCCCTGCTCAGCCTGGGCATTAAGAAGTGTGTTGGTGTCTCCTGCCAGTGCCCAGTGGAGCTGCTGAGACTGGGGGTTTGCATGTAAAGGAGGATGGTTTTGTGGTGAAGCGATGCAAGCGGAGAGAGCAGCATCTCAGGCTGATGTTTGAAACATCCCTCAGACAGCAGGTGGGTCAGGGGAGCTTGGGGACACACGGGGTTTGCTTAGCCTGTGCCAGGAAAGCCACGATTCAAACCCATTCCCAGGGCTGAGAGCAGCACCATCAAACCACCATGGATCGCTGGAGAGGCCTGCCCTGAGCTCTGCTCCTTCAGGGGGAATAAACACTCCTGCAGCACACAGGGGGAAGGATACACGTGGTTGTAGCCTGCTAGCATCCACTAAAACAAGTCCCAAACCCACAGAGGCAAGAAAAATGACTCAGGAGAATTTCTGTGGGATTTTACCTTGCACCTCACTTTGCAATGCTCTGAGCTTGCTGTGCAAAGACACAGCCCAGGCTGGTTGAGTCTCAAATCTTACATTAAGCACTTGCTGCCCGGTCTCCAGGAGCTGTGAGCAGCATCTCCCATGCTGGGAAACACAGGCTGGAGGAGGGATGTGTGCCCTCCACTTGGAGCTGTGGGGGCTGCACTGACTCACTGATATCAGGGGGCTGCCCAGAAACGACCTGTGGATGTTTAATGTTGCAAAGGCTTCTGGAGGTTTGCTCTATAAATACAATTATGTAAGAAAAAGCCAGATTTCAGAGTTTACTCTAAAAGAAAAAGGGAGGGATGATTGTTTCTGACTGGTCATGTATTCATTTTTTAATTGTGTACCCACAATGTGTCATGCAAAAAAAATCTAACCCTTACAAAAACTCATTTCAAAATGAGTAACTGAAACTTATTTTCAGTAATTGTCTGAGAAGGCTGTAGCAGGACTGCTGGGACTTCCCTTCTCCCCAGAATGATATTCTGGTATAATTAATGGGGCATTTGGTCTCTGATAGTATTTGCTTCTGTCCAGTTTTTCACGAAAACCCTCCTGATGCCTCTCAGAGCTTCATGAAGGTACGTAAGCTGTACTCCCCCTCTTTCTCCCTCCCAGAAGGAGAATGGGAACTGGAAAATTCCTCCAGTTTCTTGGCAGAGAGGCTGAGGTGATGTGGTTCTGCACAAAGCAGGTCTGGCCATGGACTCTGGCAGCAGTTTTATCTTCTTGCTGCGCTGGAAATCGTGACCTCAGCCATTGCAGCAGGTGTTCTCTGGAACACTCTGCGAGGAAATTGATTTAAAGAGCAATAGCATAATTTATCCATCTGAACTAGCAAAATGTTAATCTGTCTCAGGGGTGAAACAAAAATTCTGTGAAACTTTCAGGGCTTTGCTTGGTTTTTCTGCACCTAAACAGGCTCTCAGAGCTGAGCCTTGTGCTTGTCCATCACTGCCTGGAGAATGCCCAGCACAGAGAGGCCATTTCTGCTGATAATGGGAAAGTCAGTGTTTGGTCCTGCTGTCAACAGGTTTTAGCTTGGAGAGAAACCTCCACTAATCAGCTGCTTTGTGGCGTTTTTACAGAAAGATAAAAGATGCCTGGAATTGTTTGTTGGTCACCAGGCAAATGTTTTAATGGTGAAATGTTCCAGGGGCTGTTTAGAGTCTTGATTGACAAAAGTGCCAAAAACTTACAACCCTCTCCTCGTCCCCCCCTCCCCAGATTCAGGGCTGAGATGGAGATGATGGAGATTATGGGGATGTAGATAAAGAAGGAAATGGAGCCACCTCGTGCAAGAGTTGCAGGGGTCACCCGGGGCTGAAGTGTGGGGAGAAGCTCATTTGTTATGCAAATGTCTGCTTGAGCCTGGCGTAGACAGTGGAAAGCTCGAATTATTTTAAGCAGAGGACAAAAGTTGTCTCCATCCCCCTATCATCTTGGATCCTTGAAAAAACAAAACAAAACAGAAACCTCTCTGTGAACCATCTGACAATGATCAGCACTTGGCTTTTCTGGCAAGAGCTGGGCGTGCACAGGCGCATGGAAATAGAACAATTAAGGGAAAAAACGGTATTGGAAGCAGTCGGGCTTTATGTTGTCTTGATGACAGCGTGAAGTGATCGTCCTCCAGCCTTATCTCCGTGAGCCTGCAGAGCTGCAGGGCTGGGGGCTCTCCCTGGCTGACACACAGAGGTGCTTCTTTGCTGCCTACCCTGGTGAGGGCTGCGGATCAGCCCGGGCTCTCTGGGCAAGGAGAGGAGCAGGGGTGGCTGTTTCGGATGCAGGAAGCCCTTTCAGGCCAAAAGTTCGAGCTGGGAGGCTGGCCCATGCCGAGGAGGCACCCGTGCATGGCAGCGACCTTCCTGCGCTGGCCGGCGGCTGCAGCTCCCCGGCCACCGCCCGCAGCTTTGCATGAGCAGATGTGCATTTCGTGCTGCTAAGAAAACCCTGCTGGTATTTACATAGCGTCCAGGGGCACCAAGGGCACAAAGCTGAGCCTTTCCCACGTGGGCAGTGATGCCACGCTGCCATTTCCATGGGGAAAGCCAAACCTGTGCCTTGTGCTCTGGCAGCGCGGGCTGGGTAAGGCAGAGGTGCTGCCTGTGCTCTGCCCACAGGGAGCTGTGGCAAAATCCTGTTTTCCAGACAGGTTAGATCCCTCCAGAGTGGTTTTCCCTGAGCTGAGCTCTCCCTGGGCCTCAGCATCCTTGTGCCCCATGAGAAGGCCCAGTGGGCTGCTGCACTCTGGTGTGCAGAGGGCTGGTTAAAGCTGGGGAAGAATCAGCTTTTTAAAAGGGGCTTCAGACAAGCCTTTGATCTGCCCGGGAAAGATCCCCACTGGTTCTGCAGCCCTGTGCTCAAAGGCGGGTGCAGCCTCTCTGTCTCACGGGCTGGCTGCTGGCTGCTGGCACAGCCTGGGCCCTGCTGAGGGAACCTCCCTTCCTCCATGCAGCACATGTCACACAGGGTCACTTCCAATGATTCCTGCGTGGAGCTTCCTCACAGCTCTGTCCCAAACACATCAGGGCTGTGAGCTGTGCTGCATCGCTGCTCCCCACAGCACGTGGGTCCCTGGGGCCTTGCTGGTGTCTCTGAGGGAGGGCAGCGAGGCCATGGAGGCTGGGGAAAACCCTTAACAAGTCTAAACAACCCCCCAAAAGCCCCGTTCAGCCCGCAGAGTCGAGTTCAAGTCGATGTGGGCTCTGCTGGCTCCTCAGCTAAGGGTCTCTAGCACCCCAGGATCCCTTTGGCACAGGTGACATCCCTGTGAGCTTGGGACTCGCTTGTCCCCAGTCTGGCTCTGTCCTGTGGCACACAGGGGAACCAGAGGCACTGGCCTCACACGTGGACCATGTGTGGTAGGGAGGGAAGAGCCTCCGTGCTGGCAGGTTCTTGGTGGCACACAGCTGTCCCCCACCATTGTTTGCATCATGAAATGGGAGAAAAAATACTTGCTCCAGGGCCATGAGCTAATTGGAGTGAGCTCATCTGCTTTTCCTACTCATCTCATGAATAAAAGGGTTAGCATCGTGAATAAAGGAGCGAGCCTGGTGTGCCATAACAGCCTGTGCTGTGACTGGCTGGGACTGAAGGTGACACTGAGCCGGGGAGGTTTGTGAGCCCCTCGCAGGCACAGGGCAGAGAAAATGGAATGATTTTCCTTGGCATGGCCAGGAGGTGCCAGCAGGACTTCCCCAGTAACCCCAATGTGTCTCTGCAGAGCCACCTGCCCCCAGCCAGGTGTGAGCCAGGTGCAGTGGAAGGAGCTGGGGCTCGTGGTTCAGTAACACCTGGACCATGTTTTCCCCTCTGTATAAAATGCTTCATTTCCTTAGAACCATGTCTGCACTGCAAAGTCTCCACTGTGATTCTCCAGCACTTAAAAGCAGTGGCTGTCATGGGCATTTTTGAAATTGTTTGAAAAAATCTGTGCGGGCATTACAGTGTTTGTTTTCTCTGATGACTATTTTTAATCCTGTTTTTCATTTAAAAAAAAATCAAGATAGATATGAACTGAAGCTGCGCCTTTAACCATGACGTGATATTGGCTGTCCAAAACTAAACACAAAATGAGGGAGAGTTGGAGGAAGTGCCTAAAAGCTGGGAAAGGCTAAAGCTTTGAATGCCACTCGCTTGGCAGCACTGTGAGAGCCCAGGGACCACGGCCAGGACACGGCGGTGGCCAGCTGGCACCAGAGGGGTTAAAGAAGCGCGTTCACCCTGCAAGGAAAGAGCTGGAAGTGGCCTTTCCAGGAGGAGACGCTGGCACCCCAGTCTTCCCCTTGGCACCGAGCCTGAGAGAGCCAGCAGTGCACCCCTGAAAGGCACAGGGCAGCCCTGGGCAGCACCAGGAGTGACAAAGGCAGCGAGGGGATGGCTCACGTCTGTGCCCCGCTGGTTTCCAGCGCTGGAGAGGAGCTGTGCAGGGAGCTGCACCCTCCCCCAGCTCCCTGGCCTGGCGCTGGGGCTCTCCGCTTTTGTTCCCATGCTGGGGACTTGGCCAAGTGGTGTTTGGCCGGAGCCAAAGGCTCCAAGAGGCCGAGAGGGCACGGTGCTCCCTGCAGCAAGCCAAGGATGGGATGGGGGCCTGCAGCGGGGCCTGTGGGAGTGGGGGCACCCTGAAAGCAGAGGCAGAGTCTGCCCCGCAGTGCTGGCAGTGCCATGCCACGCTCAGTGCCGTGTCATGCTCAGTGCCATGTCACACTCACTCCCACGCTGCCTGGAGACCACGATGCTCCAGGACAGGAGCAGCTCTGCACGTCCTGCTTTGCATTTCAGGAGCCCAGCCTTCCTGCAGGATGTCTCTAGCTGGAGCCAGGCAGGGAGGATGGCACCATGTGGGAAATGCGGTGGCACAGACCCTGACGAATATCGTGGTGAGCTATTTTAAGATTTTATCTCGCTAGCCTCTGACAAAAATGTGCTGTGGAGCAGAGCTTATCATGTGCAGTTTGGCACACGGGGCCGGTGAGGGGGCAGTGGAGCTGATCCCTGGAGCTGGGGGCAGGTGACACAGAGCTGGCACAGCAGCAGAGGTGGGTGCTGCTGGTGCAGCCGTGGGTGTGTGCCACGGGAGATGGGCATGGACAGGGTCTGACCCAGCCAGCAAAAAACAGGTATCTGAGCCAAAATCCCAGCCCAGGTCTGAAGCAGGGAAATGCCAGCTTTGCTGTGCTCCTGGCTTCCTGGTGTCACCCAGAGCATGAGGATGGACCTCAGCTGGGACCTTCCCTACCTCCAGTTTCGAAACTTTGGCTCTTCCTAAACAGGGCTGATTGATCAGATGAGTGATGTAGTCCCCTTTCCCCATGGCTGTGCCCCAGGAGCTCAAGGCATCAAGAGCAGAGGAGGTGAGTGGGCCAGGCTGTGAGCCTGGGGGTTGCCACCACCCCGAGGTCTCTCTGGCTCCTCAGAGAGAGCAAGGGGTGCTGGGCTGGGCTGGGCCACTGCAGACAAACCCTGCGAGGCGAGGAGGTGCAACTCTGCAAACACTCAAACCGACAGCAGCACCCTGCACTGCTGGGAGCTGGGGGCTCTGCGAGTTATCACCCTCGCCCTTTTGGCTTCTGGGGCTGGAGATTAGGGAGCTGCTCCTTATCAGTCCCCGGTCCTGCCCGTGTGGGGCTCCCTTTCGGTCTTACTCACTGGAGAAATGAGTAAGCCTGTTGTAACCACCGTGCTGGGACCTGTGGGGCAGCGGGCTCGGGCTGTGCTCGGTGGGTTGGGGTGGGGGTTTTTAAAGCATCTCTGCACAGTGACCTGCAGCAGCCAGGACACGCTGCAGACACCCAGCAGAGCTGGGGCTGTGCTGGAGCTCAGGGCCGTCCAGAGCATACAGTGCATGATGAGGATGGGAAGAGTTAATTCTGTGTGTGTGTGAAGGATGAGAGGGGAAATCCAAGGTCCTCACATGCCCACAATCTCCAGTGCCTCACTTGCACAGACACCCCCACGCCTGCCCCAAAACCATTGCCTGTGCACAAAGCTCTTGGCCCAGCCTCTGAACTTGGGCTCCTGTGGGTGTGTATCCATCCATCCATCCATCCATCCATCCATCCATCCATCCATCCATCCATCCATCCATCCATCCATCCTCCATCCATCCATCCACCCATCCACCCATCCATCCATCCACCCATCCACCCATCCATCCATCCACCCAAGCAGGTCTCAGCCCTCGCCTCCTCCGGGATCTCTACACAGAGACCATTTCTAGCAGTTTATTCGACAGCTACAAGAAAATATTCCTGCACTCTCCAGCTCCACGAGGCACATGACCCGGACAGTGCCAATGGAATAAACATTTGGATTTAATTTATTATCTTTCCCGCAGCCTTTGTCTCAGCTGGCGGCTGCAGAGGGGCCGGGGCTGCTCCCTGCCTGCGGGACAGGGGCCGTGGCAGCCTGGCAGCCTCGACCCAACTCCGTGGGATATTTTTATTTTTTTTCCATTCAGGCCTGTGCAGAGTTCCTGGCAGGACTGGAGCTGTCGTCCAGATTGCAGATGCCCAAAATATCTGTATTCTGGGCTGAGCAGACTGAGGCTAAAGTGCCCGTGGTTGGCTGATTGAAGAGGACATAGGGAATGCAGAGAGACAGACAGACAGGAAAAGTGCCTGAGTATGTATGGCAGCAGTGGGTAGGAGGATGGGGGATGCCCCCAGCTGCTGTCCCATCTCCAGGCACAGCTCTCACATCAGCATGGGATATTTTCACTGTTTTTCCCAGTTTGATGGAGCCTGAGCTCAGTCCAGGACATGGTTTTGCCCCAGATTAGCTTGTGCTACCAGCCATTAAATTTGGTTGCATTGCTGTTGTTATGCTTCTCATTTTGAATTATCTTCCCAACTGGGGTTCACCTGGCATCTTCAGAAGCCAGGATTTGTGAAATAACAGTTAAAATGCCAGTTGAAATAAGGCATTTATATGTATTCTTTCCCATACCCACATGAATACACACAGCTACTGATAAAAACCATGTGTTTGTTCATACATCCATGTTTCTAATCAGATTTATAATGTATATAATAGAAATGTTTTTCTATATATAAAATTCATTGGAAACAGGAAACCAAATTAGTTTACCTTACTAAAGTGCCATGAAATAAAGAGCAGTGTACACTGTTAAAAAGAAGGTAGGACGTGGTTTTTGGAGGGATTTTCTTCCCCTGAGGGCTCGTTCTACCATGTTTATGTCTAAAACCTGCTAATTTTAAAGCCAGCTCACAGGAGACTAATGGCATGGCTTACTTATTTCATTTCACTTTCATTTTGCAGAGCTCAGGGTTTGTTTAAGGTGCTCACATGTCAGCAGCTCATGCAAACACACCAGTGGATGCTGCAGGAGACCACAAACGGCCCTGGGTGTCTGCACAAACTGACCCCCCCCGTTTATCCACGAGCAGGAGCCACTCCAGTGAGCTGAGGCTGATTTTCAAAGATCTTTTGAGTGTTAAACGTAATAAGATGCTCAGTGCTATTTTCAAACCAAGACGTGTTCCTGGCTGATTTACAAAAGGCCATGGTCTCCAGTTTTATGTGGGCAAATGCTTTTAAAAATCGGCTCCTGGGGTTTTGGGTGCTCATCAATTCATCCTCTGACAAGCCTCCATCTCTTGACCTTTCCATTACCAACTTTTCCATCTCCAACTGCTTCATCAGCCTCCTGAGCATGGGCACACAGCTAATAAATCTGGGCCTTTAATTGCCCTCCCACACTGTGTGGCCTTATCTGAGCCATCATTCCTGTCGCTGTGCCTTGTCACATCTCTCTGCTTCCAGGTTTGTGCTGCTGGAGTCAGCAAAAGGATAAAACAACAGTTATTTGGGTTTGGGTTTGGGTACAAATCCCTGCAGTAACACACTCCATGGTGGCACAGCCCCACATGATGTGTCTGACATGGCTGAGTTGGCTCTGCCAGGGGTGAGGTACAAACCCTCTGTGTCTGTCTCATGCAAGGTCCCATTTTTTGATTCTTTATGCAGCTGAAACTATGCAAAAATTTGTGGAGGGAAAAAAAACCCACAAACCCACAAACCCACCACAAATTCCCTTTCTGAAGACATCAGTAGGGACAGAGGGTGCTGCTGGCCTGGAGTGTTGATGCTGGGACCGCTGGGGCTGGAGAAGCCTCAGGTCCCAAGAACACCCAACGCCTCTGGTACCCGAGGGAGATTTATTTATTGATCCCCCTGTCAGGAAGTTTCCCGCAGCCCTCCAGGAGAGTGGGTGCAGCAGTATCAGCAGCCACAGGTCTATCAGGCTGAGCAGAAGCTTTTCCAGGAACTATCTAGTGAAACACATGACCGTGCCCGGCCGAAGGGCGATACGTGACAGGCATTCACCGGGTTCCCGGCCAGTCAGTTGACTTTGTTATTCAAACTATTTTAGTGATGGTTTTTAATCCCAGGCTTAAGTTTTTCTTTTTCTGTTTTTCTTTTTTTTTCTGCCTTTCTTTTTTTACTCTCTGAACAAGGGAATCTCTACGCTGGCAGGATTCAGAGAGGCACAAAGGAGGGAAAAACAAGTTTCAGCCAGAAGAGAGAAAAAAAAAAAAAGGATGCTGTTAGCATTCCCTCTATGTGAGGGGGTAAAAACATTTTGCTGTCAACTCTATTTTAAAGGGTAAGTGCCAACAGCAGCCCAGTTACAATGCAAATAAATCCTGTGTTCAGCCTTTCCCTCTCAGTGCAAAGTTTTGGTGCTGGGGCTTGTTAGCCAGGGGAGCTGGGCCATGGGGGCTGGCAGTGCCCCCCATGTCGCCAGTGCCCCCATCCTCATCCTGGGGCTGGCCACTGGCTGGGGGTGCCACTGCAAAGCTCTGCACCTCGACAGGAACTCGTGGGTGTCCCAGGTGTCCCCCAGATAACGTGGGACAGTTTGGGGAGCACTGCAGAGGTGTGGGCTGGGTACCCCCTGCTCCTTATCAAGAGCAGATTCAGGCAGCAGCTGGCAGCAGAGCCCTCGGCTGTGCCTCTGTGACAGGGGACACCCCAGGCTCTGAGGGAGTGCCTGGAAAGGGCAGAAATCTCACCCGAGCCATCCTCCTTCATGGCAGGCAAGTGGAGAGGGTCTGGCAGCAGCCACCAGGGGTACAGGGCTGTCTCTTGCTCGCTGCTGCCGGGTAGGAAGGGAGGTGATGCCAGGACATGACGCCAGACAGTGGCTGGGCTCGTCCAGGTGATGACCAGCACCCAGCGCTGGTATTTATGGTGGCACTTCCCCATGACAGCACAGGGGCTGCACAGGCTCCAGCCGACACAAGCTAAAGCTCCTCCTGACAGCCCCAGGGTGATGGTTTCCTATAAAAATGATTTGAATTTGTCATGCAAATGACTGGGCATGTGGGAACAGCTGTGAGAGGTGGCCTGGGCCAGGTCTGCTACCAGCATGGCCACGGGGATGAGTCCAGGACAAGGTCTGCCCCCCAAATCTGGTCCCACCCCTGGAACATGCCTAGCAGATGCCAGGTGCTGCCAAGGCTGCCCTGCCAAAACCACCCAGCCCTTGCCACTCCTCCCGGTCCCTGAAGCTTTTAAAACAAACACTGTGACCCCCCTGCTTGTCCCCTCCCTTGGCTTCTGTCTGGCTGCAGCAGAGCTGAGCTGCCCAGGACGAGCTTCCTTCATGCTGGGACAACATAAAGAGGTGGAAGAGGATGTTCCATCAAGTAATGTACTAAAAAATATATATATATATATAATTTTAAGCATTTTCAAAGTGATTTAAACTCTTGCCCTGTGCCACCCTGATCAGCCAGGAGCCAGGCAGCCACTGCCTCTCACCCACACCCCACTGTTCATACTCTGCAGTTTATCTTTTGTCCTGCTAACACAGCAACCCTTTGAGCTCTTCCCACTTTCCCAGCCTAGCACGGGACAGGGAAGTGCTTGGGCTCCTTTCCGGAGGCTGCCAGCAGCACCTGGCAGCACAGCCCTGCTCCCACCGGGAAGGAGGATGGCAGAGTTCATTATTCTGCCCGCCCGCCCGCGATTTCACAGCCGGGTTTTCGCAAACAGGAAGGCCGCAGGTTGGGCTGTTGTTTTGATGTGGCTGTTTCTCGAAATGAGCCCGGAGCAAAACTGAGCGGGATCCAGGAATGGCACTCGGCAGCGCTGGGTGCTGGGAGCGCCGCCTGCGCCCTTCTCTTCCTGGCACTTTGGCCACGTCTCAGGAACTCAGACAGCTAAATGGAAAATCATCACTCTTGTGTGCACTGCACACATGGGTTTTTTCAACAACAAATCGATTTTCAGCAGCCCTGCTGTCCCCATTGAGCAGGGGAGATGTGGGCCCTCAGCAAAGACAAAAGCCCAGCTGAGCAGCGCCAGGCACCCCTGCCTGGGGACGGGCACCTCAGAGCTGCTGGGCTGGGGCCAAGGGCTCCCCAGCAGCTCCCAGCACCTCCATCCAAAAATCCTCCCCTCCCTTCTCCTCAGAAGGACTCCTGACAGGGAGAAAGAAGAATTGCTGAATAATCTCCAGCCCCGATAGCACTTCAAAGGCAGGGCTCGGGCCAGGCTGTGCTCCCGCCAGCGCCGCGCTGGATGCAGCACTCGGCTCTTACTCCTTTGGCAGCCCCACAGCATATCCAGAAAGTAATTACTTAAAAAGGAAATAAATGTCACCCACATGGCTGTAAGCAAAACCCCGGGCAGGATGAACAGAGCCCCACCAGGATCTGCATTCTCACGCAACACAGGCAAGGCAGGAGCGAGTTGTTTCCATTCATCGGGATGGGCTGTTTACTCTGAGGGCTGCTGGTGACATTAGACATGCCCACCGTGGGCATTTAAGTTCCCCAGGGCAGCCACAGTGCTGAACTGCCTCTGCTTTCATCCTACGGCATCCTCTTCCCCCAGGATGGCTTTAGGCATCACCACCTGGAACAGCGGCAGATGCTGGTGCCAAAAACGCAGCCCTTCCTGGCACCAGGCCTGCCGTGACCTTTATAGAGATGAACCAGATAACTGGCATGATCAAACAGAGTAATTTTTATTTACTTTTACAAATTGATTCTTTAAGTTTGTAACTGTCAAAATCTGAACACCAAACTTCTAAAGCAAGTTGGTTGGGGAAAGGCAAATGCAGCAGCAGAGCGGCGAAGGAGGCTCAGGGGTGTGAGCGCCCTGCCAGAGCATCTCTGCTGCTGGCATGTGCCTGGCTCTGCTGGATCTGAGACACCCTCAGCAAATCCCCCTCACCCAGCCAGGGCTCTGGCAGACCCCTCACTTTCAGATGGATTCAATTTTAGAAAAACAACCCCCAACTTATTCTAAGCAAGTAACAGAAGGAAAGTGATGGCCTGAGAACTCTGGGATGAGATCCCATCTGTCCCTACTGCCACTGGAGCTGCACCAGGATGGCAGCACCTCCCACTCTCTGCTCCACACAGCGTGAGGAAGCACTTGGTACAAGCCCACGGAGTTCTGTGAGCTCAGAAGCCCTGAGGTGCCTCGGGACATGCAGAGCGAGGGCAGCACGTGGGACACGCTGCGGGATGGCAGCAGGAGCTCTTCCATGGGACACGCTCCCAGCCCACCCCAGCACACTCAAGGGTGAAGTCCAGCATGGCCAGACCAGGTGGGTTGGGAAACACTCCCTAAGGCACTGCAGCCAAGCAAACATGGTACCAATACAGCATTGAATAATTTTAAAAGTTAAAATAGTTTATTGCTGTCTTTGTAGAAATGCACTTAACTTACATCGCCTGTTCTCTTCCTTTATTTGGCTGTTGGATTACAGGCATAAAAAGGTTACATTTACCCATTTGTTCAGTGACATAACACCTTTTTCTCTATTGCTCCACTCCTGATATTCTCCTAAACCTTGCTGGCCAACAGCCCCAAATCTCTTTTACATAAATACTGTAAATGTCTCCATAAGTTGCAGCATTGTAACAAAAGATCTACCAAAGTAGACAAAATGTTCAGTATTCTTGGTTGGTTTTTTGCATTTAAAAATATACCTAAATTTGAGATAATCTTAACAGAGTAACAATTACAATAAGAAAATAGTACAGTGCGTTGACTAAAGGAATATTCTGCTCTCCTTCAAGCCAATATTCCCTTTTGCATGTTGAAGTGATTCAGCAATTACTTAAGAACTTTTACCTACATACAATAATTTAGTAAAATGAGAATTAAACAAGGCAGATACTTACTACTATTCTTCTGTCTGCAATTCACAGCTCATGCGAATAAAATCGCAATAAATATTAAAAAATAGTTTTTCTTTTGCTTTTTTTTTTTTTTATGTAAGGCATCTCTGAGTATTACAAAGTTTTTGTACAACCAAAAAATAAGATTGCTTTTTTTCCATGTTCTCCGAGTACCTCTGTACCTCACCAGTAAATAAGAGGATTGTAGGCTGGATGAGGAAGGAAGGGCTGACAGGGCAGAGGGGGAGGAAAGAAGACCACAGGTGATGGAAGCAGACTGCGATGTGTGCAAGAATCTGGAGTTTTCCTGTGAAACATTTCAGCCGCTTTTAGAACATCTTCAAGACAGTATCTGTCCAGATTGAAGGAACAAAATAAAAATTAAAAAAAAAAAAAAAAGAAAAAAAAACTTACCAGAAGTCCACTTTCATAAGCACAGTCAGACTGCAAGGATTCGGGTTCGCCCTCAACACTATAAATAGCTTAGGTATCGATATGCACCTACATAAGGGGGATATAAAGGGACGGGGTGATTTTTTTTTTTTTTTTCAGTTTCTTTCTTTTATTGTTTTTTTTTTGTTTGTTTGTTTGTTTGTTTGTTTTGCTGTCCTAGTCGCATCCTTGCACGGTGTAAGGGATTGTCCTGGGAGGCCGAGCGGGCCCTCACTGCATGCGGTCGGGCTGCAGCTGCTGGGGCTGGTACTGCACGAAGGCGGTGGCGGGCGCCGCGGGGTTGCTGGCCGTGAGGGGAGGCTGCACCGTGCCCGTGTAGCCGTATCCCACGAAGCCGGCGGCGGGGGAGGCAGCGTAGGGGTACTGGTCGTAGGCAGCTGTGGTGTACTGGGAATAGGCTTGGCTGGCGGCGGTGTAGTCGATGTAGGGAGACGTGATGGACTGCACGGGGGTGGGGATCACCACGCTGGGCTGGATGATAGCTTGGGGGTAAACATAGTGAGGCGTGAGTCTGTGGAGGCAAAAGGGAGAAAGTCAGTGAGGGGTTGGGGATTTCCGCCCCCCCCGGGCCTGCACATCCCCTCTCCTCCCCACCAGAATTCACGTGCATCAGCCACGGAAATGGTGCTGCCCAGCAGTGCTGCCCTCGAGCGAGGGGTGCTCCCCGGGGTGGGGATGAAAAGCAAACACTCCTAGATCCTGAGTGGGAAATAGTGCAAGGTGAAGCAAGGGCTGCAACTAATACACACACCCTGGTCCCCATGGCTTGTATCTCCCGCTATCTAGGCTGCCTGTCCCCAAAATACCCTCCCTGGAAGGCCATGACAGCCCCTAGCTCACCTCATTTCCTCGACCCCCACACACCCTGCCAGCCTTTCTGCCTCCTGTATTCTCCACATCCCACCATCCAAACCTGGCTGGAGGGTCCTGAGGACCCACAGCCCCTGTGGGGCACCTCCTGGCACGAGGGACAATGTGTCACTCTCCATTTGTCCCACCAGGAATGACCACTGACCTCGGACACAGCCCTGGGCCCTCCAGCTTGCCAGGTGTTATCAGTTACTACACACTTACACCGTGTTTCCACAACACTGGGTGTTTAGGGAATGCTACAGGGTGTTTGTTGTAAAACAGGAGACGTTAACGCTGCTTTCTTCCCCCCAGTAACACTCGCAGTGACACTCCAGTGTCCATGAGCTGTCACATCTGCCCCTGGCATCTCCGCTGCCCTTTCCACGAGAGCCCAAAAGTGCTGCTTCTCCCAGGTTAGCCCCTGCCCTGAGGCAGCTGTGCTGCTGAGAGGAACTGAACCATGTCACAATCAATTAAAGTCCTTGGATGGAAAGATCCTGGATGTGATTAATGCAGGAGTGCCCACTAATTTGCTAGAAACTGCTAACGAGGAGGAAAGGCAGAGGGGAGCATCGAAATGAAAGGGCTGGATTTTCCAAAGGGCCTACTGTCAAGTCAGGCCTCAAACAAGGGCAAAAACTGTGCAAACCTGAAGGTTTAGGTACATCCACACAAACTGCCATGGGCCAGAAAAACATAGGGAATTGCATATAGCCTGAAGAGTGCAGCAGGGTGACACATCTGGGGCTTGTTTAAGAAATAGGGTTATTAAACTCCAGCAAATGGCACAGTACCAGTGGAAGATCAGAGCCACACGCACCAAAAAGGCCACCCTGAGGAGAAGGTCCCTCTGGCCACTGCTTGCTGAACCACATAAGGCCACAGAACGAAGCAAAGCCATCCCCTGAAAGCTTCTGCCACCCTGTCTCCAAACCCAGCTCATTTTGGCAAATAAAAATAACCCCAAGGCAAAACTCTGCAGAAGGATTATGCAGATTCAAATATTTTGGGGATTTTTGTGTGGATGTGTGTGACAGCACATTTTCAAACACAACCACTTTTAAAAGCCTCCCACGGGCTCTTCACAAGGCACAGGGCTGTACATGGCTACCCTCATTCCACCTGAGCATCCTAAATCTCAGCCACCACCTGCAGCGTGCTGGGGTCCACCTGGGGCTGGTCCCTCCTACCCAGCACTTACAGGGCTGTTCCCACTTCCTTTACAACCAGCACTGGATGGTTTAATCTGCTCTTCTGGCAGGAGAAAGGCTTCTCACAAACAAATGCTCATGTGAACCGAGTTTTCTCTCCTTTTCCCACTCCCATATGTAGTTGGGTTTTGCTTGAGACAATTTGCATGACAAGAGAATGACTGCTCTCCCCTCCCCACACAGCAACACTGCCTCTGAAATCAGGGTCCTTCCATATGCCCAGGGCAGCAGGGAGGATGGATGATGGTGAGCAGAACCTCAACCTTTGATTCAGTGCAAGACCTTCTTCTGAGGCCACAGACACCCCTGGACAGCGAGAGGGACCTCACAGCCCTTCAGGCCATAAACACACCATACCCAGCATCACCCTGTGGGTAACAAGAATGAGATGAGGCAGCAGAAATGCATTGAATCCCTTTTTGTTCAGCTCTGATCTAAACTGAGGCCAGCACAGCTGAATCAGAGCTGGAGCTTAGGCACCAGCTCAGCCCAAGGGCACTTCATGTCCACACTCACACCAGGCAGTGGCAGCCACCTCTTGGAGGAGCAGGGCTTAGTCCCACCCAGAGGTTCCTCATGCCTGTCACTGGGGGATTTTCTCTTTCATTTCGTTTTAAATAACACAGAGGTGCAATGCTGCTCTCTGGGCCTGGGGAAAGGCTCTGCAGAGGCACCCCCAGGCACTTGGGCATGACATGAGCAGACTCTGTCCATGCTCACTGCTCTACCCACTGGTAGATCAGCAGCTCAGACAACATCCTGCATCCCAGACTGGGGATGGATGCTCTGGCTGCTCATCACTGCTCCCTACACATCACCCCCTGCCACCAGGCTTCCTGCTACTCCAGGGCCCAACAAAGTTAAAATCACTCCACAAATGCAACAAAAAATGCACAATCCACTAAAAACCACCCAGCAGCAGGAGCAGAGGAGGGGCCTGCACTTTCCCTGCCCACAGGCATTCCACCTGCACTCACCAAATGACCAGAACAGTCCGAGAGACTCTCAGCCTGAGCATCACCCTGTTTGAGCAGCTCCTCTGTGTCCCTTGCTGCCACCCAACTGCTCTCCAGAGCTGGCACAGCCCACGAGGGGGATGTGGTGCCACCAGGGCGAGTGGACATTCCCAGCTCATCCCACGACACTCTGCATTGCTGGCTTTGCTTTCATGCACGGAGCGCCTCCATCGCAGCTCCGTGGTGAGCTTGGAGACAGCAAATCTGCAACATCCTGCACTACATTTTTCCTTTAGCAAGGAGAAATTCCAGCTCTTCAGTGCTACTTGGAATAAAAAGCACCATTAGCTTGAAAGACAGAAAGTACCCCTGTACTCTGCTTCCAGAAATCCATCCCACCAGCCCAGTGCATACACAAGCACACATCGCACACCATAGCTGGTACTGCACTAAAAAGTCACACTCAGCAACTCCAGGATCTGCTTCTAAACGGAATGTAAATGTAAAAGGGAAGGTTCTTCTGGTCTGTGGGATTTCAATAGTTCAGCTAGAAATTTAAATCATGGTATTATGCAGTTTGGCCTTCTGAATTAGGTGGACAGATGGCAACTCATCGATCAAAACAAAACACACAACCCGAAGTAAGGTCACTCTGATGACTTGCAGCTACAAACAAAACAAACCAGTGCAGTAGGATGAAGTTCTCTGCTGGCTACATTTAGCATCCACAGAAAATTTTAAAATATTTCCCCCTCTTCCATTATTTCTGCAGATGATCTTTCAGGAGATAAATTTAAAAAAAGCAAGCTGTTCTGGAGTTCTCTTTCTAGAAAACAGCAAACTCTAATCTGAATTTCTACAGGATGAGTCACATCTGTGTTTTAAGATGCCTTTCCCTTCTTCCCTCCCTGCAGTTTTCCTCCATCCCCCACGATGGGCCCTGCCAGCCAGAAGAGAACTTCATCAAAAACACACACGGTGTGATTATAAAACATCAACCAAGTGATCAGCCATGGCCACCACACACCAAAGTCATCCTGTGAACAGCAGATGGACGAGATGCTGCTGGCACGACAACAAATCACGGGCAAAGGCCACCCAACACAAGGAGCGTGGTCAAACCTAAGCCTAGAGGCGGCGGTGGCACAGGAGGGACAGCAGGAGGGACAGCAGGGACTCGGCAGGGCCGTCGTGGTGCCAGCCCACACTCCTGAGCACGTGGCACCACGCCACGCTGCCCCAGCAGCCAGCATTGAAACAGAACAAAAGAGATGGTTACAGAGCCACCGGCACAGGGGACACAGGCTCTGTCCTGCTCTGGCTGGGGGACAGAAAGAAAGGGGCCCTGTTTTGGTGCAGGCCTGGGTGGAGATGTTCAAACACGTCAGGGGAAGCGAGTAGGGACAGCACCCTTGGCTGCAGGCAGATGAAAAAGTCCCTTCCAAAACCTGCCACCACCCAGGGCTCCCCACCACAGCAGCAGGGCAGGGCTGGCTTGGGGGGCAGCCAGGAAGAAGGGACAGGTCAGGTGGAAATGTGTCCCACACCTCTTCCCAAACACTGAGGAAGAGGAACGAACTCTCAGCAGCAGCTCTCTCCAGCAATCTCATCTCAGAGACACTTCATATGTTTGACTAATTTGTACCAGATTTACACCTAAAATGTGCTTTAGCTGCACTTTCTCCTGCAGGACTTCCTACACATGAGCTATGAGCTGCTCCTGCGAGCTGCACGAGTTTGGGAGAGCAACAAGGTGGGAGTTCCTGACCCCTCGATCTCTGCCAGCCCTGCTGGGAGCTGATTTTGTCAGTTCTGAGGAGGTGGAGACAGCTGCACCCCTCTGTCAGGAGGGACACGGCATCACACAAACATTTGGGAAACAAGGAGGGGCACAGGACTCTTGGCAGCCTCAAAGAGATCAGCACACAAATGCCACCACCACGACCAGCCTTTTATTCCTTGAAGAATAAAAGAAACAGAGCCCTTTGTGTCTGCCAGTGAAGGCACAAATTCTGGCATTTGACCCCAGGAATTTGGCCTCCATTTCCACTAGAGCTGCCCCATGAGCTGCCACAGGGACACCCACACTGCCACAGCACGTGATGGCAGGCCCTGCTGGGGGTGCAGCAGCCCCTGCTGATGTGACACCTCCAACCACGGCAGATCCAGAGGTGCATTTTGAAGAGGGCTCCTGAGTTTAAAGCTGCTCGGGGAAGCACAGCCCACACTTGCACCGGCAGCACCACGGCACCACCACAGAGCTGGGGATGCAGGCACACATCCTGGTGTAACTCACACTCCAAGGAATCCTTCCTCAGGGACACTCCCAAGCCAGCAAGCACTCACCTCGAGGAGACAACTCTTAGCAAACGTGTGTAGAGTACAGGCAGGGTTGGCCACAGGTATCATACGGGCCCCAGCCACGATGACAGGCTGTAGAAATGTGAGAAATTCAGGTGCTGTTCTCAATCCAGACATGAGGAAGAGGCTGGAGTATGGCCAGGGGGTCCCTGCCTGCCCACAGGGACTCTCACTCCAGGAGGGGATCACAGTTTATCCACCAACACTCTGGTGCAGATCTTGGTTGTGCCCCAACCACTTCACAATCCCTCACCACTCACTGACAGGGCTGGGCTTCAACCACGACATGACAAACCTCCAGCTCCTGAAATGTCCCTACTAAAGCTGATTTAAAGCACTGAAATGTCAACAGCTTCTGCCTCATCAGCCAGCTATCCCAGCCAGCTCAAAGTCACACAAGGATGAACTCTGCAGCTCCATGGGCTTTATCCTCACCTGCTGCAATACGACACAAACACAAAACAGCAAAGCAATCAACACAATTTCTGCTCCTCTTGTAACTAATTTGCCTGTCTTCTCCTCATCCCCCTCTGTCCCTCTGGGAAGATTTACACAGCAGCCTGTGCAAACAGGTACAGGACTGAGTTTCCTGCTTCCCTGCTGGGAGCAGATGTCCCCACACCAGTGGCCATCGCCAAGGCACGACGTGCCACAGCACTGTCCCAGACTGCAGTCAGCGGGGAAAAAAACAGACAGAAATAAAAAAGAGGCAGCAGACCAAAGGTGGGAGTACCTCTCACAAAGATCTAATCCTTTTTCTCAGCTCAACCAAGAGTCTGAGATCAACATGCTGAGCTCCACCATGAATTATAGCCAGGCTCAATAGCTTTATCCTCTGCATCTTGCTTCCCCCACACCCAAAGGAAGAAGGAAAAAAACCCCCATGATCCTAAACAAAGGTACGCTGGGCCAGACCAAAAATAGTTTTGGAGAAGCAGGCCGAAAAACACTCAGGTAGCAGGAGATAACATCTGCCTGAAACAAGAGCCATCTGGCACCAAGGAAAAAGCCACATGGAAGTTTATCCGCAACTAGTCAGCTCTCCAGAGAAGGAAAAACCCCTCCCTTTTCCAGTTATCAGCACAGCCAAACCAGAAATTAACTGACAGAAGAAACAGGGACTGCTTCACACCAGTGCACGACAGGAACCTGAGTCCTTCAGCATCAGTGTGAGGAACCTGGATGGCAGGGAAAACCAAGGTCTCCAACAGATTAACCCAGGAAGCTCCAGAATTCTGCCTTTGACTGAGCTCTGCAATTTTCTTCTGCAATTTACAGAAAATCAATGGCAGAAATATCTCTAAAGTCTTCTGAAGTACCTGACAAGTTTTGTAATCATATACCTTACAGCGGCTACTTTCAACTGGTTCCATTTTTAACAGACTTTCTCTTTACACATGATCCCTTCCACTGACCCTTAATTAAAACCATCCAGCCATTTGCTTTATCAAAACCCCTTTCTTGGAGAGATGAAGTATTTTGAAGTAGAATGCTTCAGCTATGGAAGAACCAATGAAATACATCTTTTTGATAGGAGAAGGCGACACTGATAAAGCAAGTAATTAAGTAATTTCTCAGTCAAGAAAGAAATTCCATTTTAAGAGTTTGTGATCTCTGCTACCAATGGTGTCTATTGTTGTAGCAGAACATTTAAGACACCTCAATCTAATCCCTCCACACCTTCCTGCAAGCTGGAATCATGGGGCATGCCTGGATCCAGTGTGGCTTTCCCAGCCTCTGCTGCTTTGGCCAGAGCACTCAACCCTGACACCCGAGAGCTCAAATTCTCCAAGCTGGTGACAGGGAAATTGCAGGGGACAGCACGACCCCATTTACAGCACTTGGAGACTGAGAAACAGGAGACTGAGTTTTAACTCCGAGGTCCAGGACTTTTCATCTTTTGTGATCATGGAGTATATTTAGCTCTGGTATGTAGCTTGCTCCCATCCGTGGGGAACAAGTTCTTCATAAAAGTCATATTTAGAATTGACCCGGTGTCCTTGCTACCAAATTATCAGCACAACAACTGTCTGGTTCCCTGGCTGGTGCCCTCAGCACTGGGGCAGGATGCCCAGGGCTGCATTCATCATTCGAATTACTGGGCATGTGCTTAATACTACGAGCTGGGGCCCATATGCCAGCAGCTGCTCAAAGGAAACATGAGATCAAGCACAAGCTGGGCTGCTCTGGAAATTCAGACATGTGAATCAATCTGCCACATTGGGACTCCGTGGCACCAGCCAGAGCAGCACAGGAGAATTTTGGATCTGCCACTGCCCCAGCTCCTGCACCAAGGGGAAAGGACTCAGGTCTGTGCTGCTCAGGAGGCTGCTCTTGTGCTGGGGAGGATGAAGAGAAAATCCACCAGAGGCAATGGAATCACGTGGAGAAGATGGCACAACTCAAGCCATGTGCTGTAAAGACAAAGCTAGAGCCAGCTCAGCCTCTCTCTCCATCACACTCAAGCCCATGCCCCACCTGCCCAGGAATGGCTCAGACCCTTCACCCAGAGCCTGTCCCTTGCAACAGGTCTGAGCTTGGCACATCATTCACATGGCCAAGTGTGAGGTCACTGTATCAGACCATGCTTTCATATTGTTTTACAGGCAGAACATGAGCAAATTGTGCCCCAAACCCAAAACAAATGGCACGCCAAACCCTTGGGTCTCACACCAGCATTTGCCATCTTGAAGTAGATGTTCAAGAAAATTCTCAAAGCTGTCTGATCTGCTTATAGATACATGTCTGTGCTTAAAACCTACAAAATAAATAAAAAAGGTATTTCTCTCCAACTGGTAAGCATTTGGTCTGAACAGCAGCCACCATGCATGAGTACCAGCAGCTGAAGCCGTTTGGAAAATGGATTTGGACATTTCTTAGGAAATGCCCCCTCTCCTCCCCAAGCTTTCATGTTCCTGGCACAGGATAACACCAGGTGCCGGGTGCTCCATCCTCATGAGCCTGCTGGAGTGGGATGGGATCCTGCAGCCTCCAGCTCTGGGTAAGGGGGCAGTGGGGAGCTGGAGCAGGAGGATGACAGCTGACAGAGGCTGGGCACAGCACGGCCAGCGTGCGCCCTTTCATAAGCATAACCACAGAAAAGATGAAAGTTTGTTGCCTTTTATTTTTAACCCAATAGAGAAATTTTAAGGATAAACAGCTGCGAGGGAGGCTGGGCTGACACAAAGAGGGACTTTCTTCACTTCCTAACTGCAGCAGCATCAACGCATGAAATTTTAAACTCAAAGAGATTTAGCTCTTTCTGCCATTGCTGGAAACCAAATGTGGGCCAGAAGCAGGGGGCCACCAAAACAAGTAACTACACATGGATGGGGTCTCTGGAGCAATGACATCCAACGTGCAGCTATGGAAAGAGCTGGGTCCTGCCACAAGAGACAGCTTTATGTTTGCAAGAGCTCAGTCACTTACTCAGTCCCTGGTAGATCTCCCACACAGATAGCTCCTTCGCTGAGGCACAGCCACAGGAATGCATCTGCCATATGCTGCCCGTGGCCAGAGCTGCAAGCACAGAGGAGAACCAGGGAATCCCCGTTCCCTGCACAGATTCCAACCTGCCTCCAGCTCCAGAGTCCCAGAGGAAAGGACCAAGAGGTGGGACCGAGTAGCTCTGCCACATCACCTGATCCCCAAGTGTGGCAGCTGCAGGGATGCACTGGCACTGCCTCCAAGCAAAGCACAGTCTGCAAGCTCCAAGCTCAGCCCCAGGCTGAATGCTGCTTCCCTAAACTCAGCAGCCGGATCTCCAAGTCCCCCTGACACAGACATATCCTTTGCCTTGCATTACTGTTAAGATCTCTGGTTACAACAAGCTAGAAACTTCTTTTCCAAACAGGATTTACTACTGACTCCGTGCTGTCTGCTGTGCAAGTGCCCCCCTGGCCAGGACAGCAGGAGGAAGGAGAGAGGCTCCTCATGGTTTCTCTTTCTGTCCCGCATAGCCCTGGCAATATTTACAGCTGCATTTGGGTGTCTGGGGCTGGAGGGGGGAAGCCTTCAGTTTATAAATAATCCTCACTGGTGTTTGGGTGATTTTCATAGTTTCCATTCATCTCAGGTTTCACCAAAACCTGCCTTTTGTGGTTTGATAGCTGGGACACGACTGGCTGCTCGCTCTTCGTTAACTGCCCAGGAGCTAACGGCTGCTCATTCATTCCTGCCCTGCCAAGCCCAGCGCCCTCACCAAGCACCCTGTGCCCCGTAACAATCATCTTCTGGAAACCACAATGCCAACCCCTGGGCACAAACACTTTGCAGAGACAGGAACTGCAGGAGGAAGAGCCAGGCAACATCTCACACCATGGGCAGAGCAGCCGAGCCACTGAGCTTCCTTTGGGAAAGGTCAGGATCGACTCTGCACAGCGCAGAGCAAACAGACAACAGCAATTCAGTGACAGACCCTGATAAACTCCTCATCTACCCTCAAATCCCACAGAGGGCCAAGGAAATTGTGGGTTCAAGGGAGTGCAACAGCGAAGTCTGGCAGGCTCTTAATTTTGTTGGTCTACTGAGGAGACAAAGAAGGAACTGGCAGCCAAGCTCTGTTGCTTGACTGAGCACCTGAGGCTTTGCTCAGAAGCCACAGAGCAGCCCCAGTCGTGGTGCTCAGGTAAAGTGGTGCTCAGGTAAACACATTCTGCCAAACCCACATTTCCAGTGATTCTGCTGCAGCAATGACTGAATTCAATGAAATTCTTGTTTACTGATGCTTGCAAATAATGATATATAATCCCCTGCCTCCAGCCCTCCATTCTCTGGTTCCTGTCTCTGGGCAACTGATAAATAATTTATAGTGCTCTCCGCTGTAAGTGCTAACTGCAGCTCTGCTGGTTTAATGATGAAACCAATGCCTAAGAACTGCAACAGGAACTGTCTAGATCACAAGGAGCATGTAATCAGTCGATCCCACACTCCTCTGGATGTGAAACCAAAAGCAAACTGTTGGAAAAAAAAAAAATGTTTTCCAGAGCTGCGGCTGTGGGGTAGGAAGGGCACCCAGAGAACTGCAGATAATCTGCATGGTGCTCCTGCCAACATGAGGAGTTTAACGGGCTTCACCATTTCACTCTTCTCTGTTCCCATGCATGGCAGGACTTGCCAGAGGCTGCTTTTATTGGCAACTTCTCTCCTGCACTCCCATGCAAAAATCTCTGGGTTCGCATCTCAAAGGTGCTGCTGCTGCTTTGGGGGCTGTGAAAGCTCTTGCAGCTCCCGTGCAAGCAGAGCTATTAAAAAGCAGCATCTTGTCTATGCAGACTAATGTGGCTCTTGCCCCAAAAAAGAGGAGACTCTTCCTTTCATGGCAGATGTTCTTCAAGGCTTCCCAGCAGAGCTGTAAGCGGCGTGTTTGAACCGTACACAGCACACGTACACTGGGTGTGCACTATTGTGGCAACACAGCCTCTTACATCCATAAACTCATCGGAATGAGATTATCCAGGCAGTTGGCAACTGCAGCCACAAGGGCAGAGGAATGAAAGTTTTATTGTTAGCAGATTTTTTTCCTTTAAAAAAAAAAAAAAAAGAAACAAAACACCCCCCAAAAAAATGAGCAGAGAGCAGGGAAGGGATGAAGTATTGCTGTTGACAAAGGCCAAAATCCCATCTATTTATATTAGAGTCACACAAAAACCACAACAGGGCAGTGCTCAAAAGCTTTAAAAAATGCACCTACTTTCTTAATGCTCTTAGAAAATAATAATAAAAAACCTTATCAATATTCACTTTCTGAAATGGTGTAAAAAAAGAGCTGCATCAATCATTAAACAGTTAAATGAAGGCAGTATGACAGTCACTATTGTTCTCGTGAAGCACACTTGTCTTTTGCCGAGCAGCTGCCAGATCCTATTAGATGTATAAAAAGAGGACTTTTCTAACCGAGTAGGGATGGTATAAGCTATTGAAAACAGCAGACAAAAGCCCACTTTTGCAGACTATTCAAGCCTTGTATAACATCTGTCCAAAATCAATTTTTGACCTAATGTTACTTTCATTAAGTAACAGACTTTGTTTCCAATGCAATTTGTTTTCTAGGATAAAACTGTATCCTAAGCGTTATTACGTGGGAAACGGCACAGAGGAAGCAGAGGATCTTATTTGAGAAACATGAGAACAGAATTTGCTTAATTGTTTTGACACCTTAAGTACTATAATAGAGAAACTATTTTCCATTTATTTGAATTCCTGTGAATTCTTGAAGTTGGCAAAGCAGCGAGCAATGCACTGGGTTTATTATGACTAAGATTTACTGAGGATAAAGAAGGATCTTTGGGAATTACATTAAAGCTGACAAATGCACAAAACTTCTGAAATCTCCACCAGAAATAAAGTACTCTGAACATTAACAACAGCTGTTGAAACTGTCCACTCTTGACGGTGAAGGCTTTTCTCACACATTTTAAATAATGAGGAAGTTGATTTGTGAATTTGATTTCAAACAGACCGTTAGGAAACATTTCCACTTACCCAAAGGGTCTCTGAATGAAGGCTGGATGTAGCTGCTGCACACCTATGGTAAAACCTAAAAAAAAGGTTCAGAAGAAAAAGAAATATTAATGAATGGCATCCATTGTACCATTCAACTTGTAACACACAGGCAGAATTACACCACACGTCTTTGCATTTGATCTGCTATGCATGTGAGCAAATTCAGAGCCCCATTTAGAAACAAGTTAAATTTAACATGCATATGTGATATGCACGAGGAGCAGATGGGAATTCATGATGAAAGCCCAGTGTGAATGTGCTGTTATCGAACAGACAATGGGGTATAAAGCCTTATTTTACACACTGGGTACTGCGGTCATTAAACCAAAGGGAGAAATGATGAAGTGGATCTTACTGTTAATTCTCATGTAACAAAGAGGGAAACGGGCAAACGGACCAGCCATGGAAGGAAACAGCTTTAACTCAGTTATATGGGCTTTGGTGAGTAACTTTAGTGCAGCAGGGCTGAGTAAGAAGATACAGCAGAGAGGTAACTGGACTACGCAGCGTCCTCAGCCAACAATCAGAACTATGGGGGACAGATAAAGGCGCATCGTCAGATCAGATTATTCCAGCCCGAGGAACTTGCTTCCTCGTCTTACAAGTTATTCTAATAGAGAGAGATGCGATCTCCTGGATGCCTCACCAGTTTGAATACTCCTTGGTTTTGCTCCCAAATACGCCAGGTTCACATTTGCTTTCCTGCCGTCAATGATGGGGTTTGGGTCTTTGCAAGCTCTTTCAGCAGCAGCTCTGTCTGCCATGGTCACCTGGAATCGAGTACAGCCTTGTTTGTAGCAACAGTGCTTTGTAAACACTCCAGCAACAGGCACTAAGTGGAGTTTATTTATTGTTCTATTTCGAACCGGGAGCTGCACTCCCTGCGTGCAGCCTCGCTTGCACGGCGAGATGGGAAGGGCTGCTGGGACTCGATGGCAAAGCGGGGGCTCCCCCCGCGCCCGGTTTCCCCGCTGGGCCGGTGCCAGCTGCTTTCCCCTGCCCTTCCACCTCCTCCCCGTGCCTTTTTTAAGAAGCTGGCGGAGCCCTTCCCAAAACCCCCGGCGCAGAGGAGTTCAGGGCAGCTGCGGGCGGGATGCGGGGACCGCGCTGAGCCCCGCACGGACATCGCACGGCGGGAGGGAGGGAGGGAGGAGGAGGCGAAATGAACGGCACGGCCTCGGCCGACACAGGGGGCTGCTCCCGGGCCCCCAGCCCGGCCTTTGTCCTGACCGAGCCCCCGGATCTCGCAGCGGGCACAACCTCCCCGGCCCCGGCGCCCAGCGCTCCGCGGCAGCCACGGGACGGGCGGCGGCTCCGAGTGCCCGGCACCGGGGGGTCCCCGCCCGGCCACACCGGGGAGTTCGCCCGGGTCTGTTCGGCCACACCGGGGAGTTCGCCCGGCCACACCGAGGGGCTCGCCATCCCGGGGCTCCGCTGCCGGCCCCTTCCCCGGCGCACGGGGGGCAGCGGGGGCAGCGCCGGCGCCCGTCCCGTCCCGTCCCGGCGCGGAGCGGAGCGGAGCGGCACTTACAAAGCCGTATCCTCGGGATTTGCCGGTCTGCCGGTCCGTGATCACCACCGCCTCCTCGATGTCCCCGAAGACCTCGAAGTACTTCCTGAGGGAGGAGTCGGTGGTGTGGTAGGGCAGCCCCCCGACGAAGATCTTGGTGAAGGTGGTGTCCTTCTGCACGGTGTGCATGGTGCCGGGAGCGGCCGGCCCCGGCCGGCATCCACCCCGAGCAGAGCCGCGCCCCGCCGAGCCCCCCGCGGCGGCCGAAGGCAGCGGAGCGGCGGCGGGTCCCGGGGCCCTACAGCCGCCTCATGGCCGCGCCTGGAGCCGGAGCGCGGCCCCGCGCCCGCCCGCCGGTGCCGGTGAGTAGCGGCCGCCCCGCCGCCGCCGCCGCCTTTGTAGGGCCCCGCGGCCCCGCCCCGCCCCGCGGCCGCGCAGGGGAGCTCGGGGCGCGTAGTCCGGCCCCGCCCGGGGGTCCCGCGGCCCCGCACGGAGCCCCCGCCGGCACCGCCGGCACCGCGCAGTCCCGGGCACACGGAGCGGCCCCTCGGGGGTGCCCCGCGCACGCCCCGAGTGCCGGCGGCTCCCGGCGGCTCCCGGGGAGCAGGGCCGGGGCGGCGAGGGGAGCGCGCCCGGGGGAGCCCGCCACAGATCCCGCCCGGGCAGCCGCAGCCCGCGGCTGTTGCACAACCATCGCAACGGCGAGCGCCTGGCGCCTGGCAGCTTCGGGCACGGGGACAAAGCCATCGCAGCCTTTGTGGCACGCAGCGGGGCAAAGGCGCGGTCGGAGCCGGGGCAGGAGGAAGGGCTGGTGTTGAACCGAATCGCCGAGGAGGAGCAGCCTGGGAGGGGGTCGAGGAGTGAACAGAGGTTCAGAGCTGTCTTTGTCAAGCAGGTTCTTAAGCGTCCTGCTTCTCCACTGGGCACCTGGACATGGAGCTGTGCGGCTTCTCTCTTCCCATTTCCACTGGTAGTCAGCAATGGGTTCTCCACCGTCTTCCTTTTGCATTTTGTTCCATCAAAGGGCAGGCAGCTCCTGCTGTGAAGTGCCACTGCCTTTGACCTGACTTGCAGGTTTCTGCCCTGGCCTGTGATTCAAACCTGAGAGAATTGTTACTGCAGTACAGCCCCGTATTTGCTGCATGTACCCCTTGGTCCATAACTGCAGGAAAACAAAAGCTGGAAAGCTACTTGGTACTTCAGAACCCACCACTGGTGAGCTCGGATGACGGGGTGCTTACAATGCTTTAATTCCTCCTCTCCAATGGAGTTTGAGGTATAGGAGAGGATCCCAAAAATCATTATTCATTCATAGTTTCCATCACCCAGAATCTCAAGAACTGCCTCTGTACCTTAGGTTTATCATTTCTCAGAGAAGGAGATTTTTTGCAACATGATAAATGCAGAGATAACATTTTAGGAAAGAAAAAAAAAGCCAGTCAAGTTCTAAATCACCATCTACTTTGGCTTCTATACAGCAGGTTCAGACTCTGCAGACATTTTTTCTCTTATGGACCCCACAGAGAAAAGCCAGTTATTTCAAGAGAAAGGAATGCATTAATGTCTGCACTCCATAGTTATTCATTAATATTTTTCTTGCATCGCTTCCATAGTTCTAAACACCCTATGCTTCATAAAAGAAAGAGGGGGAAAAAAAGCCAAGGAAAGCCATTAAGCTTTTCAGTCCTGAAGCACCAGACTTCAAGACTAGGGCACATTTCCTTTGATTACTGTGGAAGAAAGATGGAGCTGGGCCAGCAGCACCCAACATCACTGCAAAATTGACAGCCTCTGCAAATGGATGGTCCATGGAGCCTTTGTGTTTTGTGCAGCCACCAGCTGTCCCTGGTCCGCCCCAAAGCAAGTCTGGAATACACCTTTGGGGTCAGACTCCAGCCAGGGGCTGGGGCCTCTCCACCCCCGAGTCACCCCTTCTGTCTGCATGACTTCCACCACAAACTGCACATCAGCTGCTTCCTGGGCCGCCCGAGCTAATGACAGCCCAGTTGGCATCCAGTCACTGTCCTTTTACAGAGCTTCATTCTGCTCCAAATGATGGCAAAGATTCAAATCATCCAACCAGACTCTGTCTCCTCTGCAGGGCGAGCAGGGCTGGCAAAGTTCTCCAAAGAGACCAGCAGCATCTCTGTTCTCGATGCTTATGCTGGTCAGGGGGAAAATCAGCACAGGCTTTTTTCTTCTTCAAACACGAGCCCCACATCTCTCAAAGGAGAAATCCCAGCTTCTCTTCTTCCCTCGAGGCAGGAACAGTTCTCCTACAGGCAGAACAGAACAGGAAAGGAGCTGAGGCTAAACCTGTGCTCGGTGAACACCACAAACCCCCCAGTACCGCTGGTGTGGCTGGGGGAGGCGGCCTCGGATCTGCCACATCCTGGAAAGCAGGACGGGAAATGAAATCTCCTGTTTCATGGTGCAGCTATTGCACACAAGCTGTAATGAGCTGTTACCACGAACACAGCAGGAAAGGGAAGAGAAAGTGAGTAAGGATAACTTCATGGAAGTTAATTAATTTGCTTTTGTTTTTTTCCACCTCGTTCTTGTGAAAAGCACTCATCCTCCTCAAAACACCTACAGATAAAATCCAGCCATCAGATCAAAGCTGGAGGAGCATGGCAGAGCCAGTTTGCTGACACCTCCCTGTGCTTTTACTGCAACTACAGGACTATCTGAGAAGAGAAGAATATATTTCAACTTTCTCTGGTCAAAGACAGCTCCTGCAAAGACAGGCATATCTCAAAGTATGAAGCTGCCTTGGGGAAGGCAGGACATTGCTTAGCACAAATCTGAGAGAAAACTGCAAGCAAGAAGGGGAACACAGATCTGTGCTATTGTAGGGGTGCATTTAGTCCTTTTGTAGTTATTAAGGAATAAAACTACACTGGTCCTTTAGGAAGCTGGGAGAAAAGTCATCTTTTGCAGCGGGTGTACAACCATCCATATCCTTAATGTATAGGATTTGTATTGCAAATCCAGAGCATCCTGTTCTCATTCAGATTGGGAATATTAATTTTATGATAATTCAACACAGTTAAGAGGACTCACTGGCTTTTTACTTACATGTTAATATGTCCCTTGAGGCTTACGCAAAACTGATACACAAAGGCTCCTTCTGGTGGACTTCAGCAGCATTATCCAAGAGGTGGAATAAAGCAGCTGCAGGTCACCAAACCAAGTGTCCTGGATTCCACTGAAAATCCCAGAGAAGGTGGCACTGCAAGACTGTCCAGGTACAGAACCATGTAGAAATGGTCCCTGCCTAAAGGATGAAAAACAAATTATGGCAGGAAGTTCTACCTTTGGGAGCACAAGAACAGGACAGAGTTGAGACATCTCAGGTCTGACCTACAAGCCACTGAAGAACCTGCCTCATTTCTTAGCAAACTGATGGGCTTTATTTTTAAAATGGAGCAGGGCTACTGTGGAGCTCTGACCTTTTTCAGTTCCTGCTGCTGCTTAGCCAAGACTTCATTGCTGTAGGGCAGTGCCCTTGGGTTTTGCCATGGATACCCGCTTATTGCAACAACAGCAGATGAAACATACCCCTTAGAAGCTCCACAGTTAAATAAGTTAACCGGAGAGCAAGGGACTTACTGTGGGAACTGTTTGCTTTGTTAGTTTTACTAATGCTCAGTCTGGATGCTGGCCACCAGCGAGGCTGTGAACAGGGAGATCTTGAGGGGAGCTGCATTCAGTGGCATTTGGTTTAGGTTCTAGCAGAAAATTCTGCATCTGGGCCCTCTGTCTCAGATTTTCTGGTTCGGTGCCCTGAGCACACCATAACCATTGCTTAACCCAGAGCTCCTGCTGCAACAAGAATTAAAAAATGAAAATCATTCTTCTTTGGGCCACTTGTAACAGAATAGTTGAGCAGAGGATTTTCCCAATCAGGGCTGCTTTTTGGCTTTGGTTTCTGTAGGAATCTCCCAATAGGACAATTTCTTCTTCTGAATATTCCAGAACTGGGGGTGTTGAGTGAACCCTGTTTCCTTTTGCTGGCTACACTGGTTACACACAAGCAGACCATCTTGATCTGGGCACAGAGTGATCTGGTTTAATGTGCAAGTAACCTGCATTAAAACAACATGGATATGGACATTAGTAACTCTAGCACTGAGAGAACAACAAATGGGACACCTGACTCAATTCTGCTGGACCACAAGCATGTGTTGGAGAGCGTGGCTAAAGGAAATGTCATTAAAAATCTAATTCTGCTTCCCCAAGCTTTCCTGCCCTCCCACTTGATGTCCCTTCACAAAATGAAAATTGCATATCTGTGCCATGACAAAGGACAAACAGAATCATGGTAACTGCAAGCAAGATTCCTGAAAAAGAAGAGGCTCGGGGGAGAAATTGCAGAGCTCATAACTGCTTGGAGGATCTTGCCCCAGGAAGCACACTGCAAGCCTTGGCTATAAGTCTAGGTGAAAATAAAGGCGTAATATGGCCAAGGAAACTAAGAGGCTGTGCCATCACATTGCTCATACCTCTGCAACTGCCAGCAGGGAGAATGTCTGTGTTCAGGAATGTTGTGCTTTGCTCTTTGTGCCACCATCACCGTTTCCCAGGAGTTTCCCAGAGCACAGCTTGGCACTTTTCCTTCCACATGCCCTTGTGCCAGTCATGTGTGTCAGGGGAAGAATGAACCACCTGCTTGGGACCAGGAAGGACGAGGCCAGCAAGGAAAGGTGCTTCAGTGGACTGGTGGTGAAGATGTGCTGCAGCCACCCTGAGTAGTCACACCTACATTCCTTGGTGCTGGTAACTCTGTCCTTGGGGAATTTCTCCAGCACCATCTCCAATTCTCTGTTTATCCAGGTACAGCTCCTGGGAGCTGTGTGTGTACAGGCTCTCCCCAGCCTTGGCAGAGCACTCTGGGGAGCTGGAATGCCACTGGGCTGGGGACACAGCCCATCAGCCTGGGCCTGCCAGCTGGGGATTGTCACAGTCTGACAGCAGGGAGCTGGGCTGGCTTTCTGAGCAATCAAAATACTGCCCTTGATTAGGATGGTGGCTTGTTTTCTGGCATTGTTGGCATCTCTGCCAAATAGCTTTGTCATCATCAGCATTGTAATGTCTTGGCCTAGAGCAATGGTAACCCTTGCCTTTCCTGTGACCTTGGGGATGATCTCTCTTTGACCTCTTAGTGAATGACTAATGAAAAGTGCAGATGTCCATATTGCAACTAAATTATGCAACAAATCTGGGAAACCCTTCGCTAGCTGATCTTGGTTTCTTCTTTACTTCATAGAAGGCAGGAAAGGGATGGTAAAGGGTTAGAAAAAGAAAAGGAACAGGACAAAGCAAACAACTCATGTTGGTTTCTGGGACAGAAGTTTCTCTTCAGATTTCCTACTACGACTCCTCCATTGGCAGTAAGCACTGGGGAACAGGAGCTGTAAGACAGAGAGCTCCAGCAAACATTCTCCTGATATGACAGCATTAGGTGATGTCAGCAGAACATTAAATATGGAGGCCAAAATACTGCCCATTTCTTCAGGTTTGCCTTTGGAGGTTTCATAGAGGAAGTGTCTCTTCAGGAATTGGCTCAGGTGTCCCCAAATTTGAAAGGCAGGGCACAGGGGGAAGGGAGAGGAAGATAAGGTGATAAAACCACTTCTCATCACCTGCTAAACACAACCTCCAATAAAGATACTGCTTCTTGCCTGAATTCCTGCACAGAAAAATCTGTCTCTCTTTAATGGAAATATTGTCCCATCTCTCTCAGGCTGGGATTTAATTATCAGAAGGGTTTTCCTCCCTCAGAAAGTTTTTTAGAAAAAAACATTCCATTTGAGTCAAACATGCAAACTACATCTCAAAATAGTTAAACAAATATTTTGCCTTATTTCAATTTTATGTTGTACTTTGGGGAAATGTTAATTGTAACTTCATACTTTTGAAGTTTGAAAACCATAAAACTACATTTTAAAATGAGCAAGTAATCATTTAATATTCTTTAAAGGAAGCAAGCAGAAAATGTGAGGCCTTTTGAAACAGTATTAATAATTTTAATTTTTTTCCAAATATTTGTGGAGTTGTTATGTTAAAACTAAGTGGTATTTTCTGATTTAAAAAAAGAAAATGCCAGAAGGCTTCTAACAATCTCTGCCAAAGCTGCCAGGGCCACATCTCATGACCTTTTCATGGGAGTGCACGTGACACTGGTAGCACAAACTGAGCAGGAACTGTCCACCCACTCCAACCAGGGAATAGTCAGGACACAGAAGAACATTAAACAAGATGTCCCAGCTCTGGGATGTAGAGCACAGCTGTATGGACACAAAAGATATTCTTAACAGCAAAAGACAAGTGACCCCAGAGCCAGAACACATCCATAGCACTGGGGCAGACCCCGTTTCTATCCCACTGCCCATGGGCACACCCAGGTCTCACCCATGGATCACCTCCTTAACCTGCTGCTCCTTTTCTCCAGGTTGCTTTATTTTAGTCCTCACTACTACAGACTCTTCTGCCACATCACATCCAATGAGATAAATAATCCATCTACTCTGATAGCACTTTCCCAGTTGTGATACTATTTAATGCCCACAATGAACTTGGCCAGGTGCAGAAGACCATACACACAAAGAAAGAATATTGGCATGGCAATTAACCTTCATTAAAGGTTGTGTTTGAAACTCTTAGAGCCTTCTAGTTACCATGTCTACTCTATTTAAACACCAGGCAGCAAAGATTTGTTGCAGTGGCTCTGAACAGGATATAAACATAACTGGAATGTCAAGACAACAAACCAACATATCAGTATTGGATACAGAAGCTTTATCCATGGAGCCTGGAAAGGTATTTAAAAAGAAAAACACAGCTACCTGTTCTGAAATGTGGGCAGGATGATTCCAGCTCCTACATGATCTCAAAAAGTCCAAAATGGGCCTTTTACAAAAAAAATCAGTTACGATGGTGCCGCAGCAGGGCAGCACAATCCCTGACTGGAAGGGTCAAAGCTCACTTGGGCAGTGCCATCTGGGTCCTGACATCCACATCCAATCAGCTGGGGCAGTCCCTGCTGATGAGGAAAAGCCACCAACAGTTCAACAGGCAGTCACCAGCAACTCAATGTCCCCAACAGTGCAACAGGACCATGGCATCAGCTGAACACCAAGGGAAACAAAGGCAGGCCACTTCCTGCTACACCCCACGGGCCAGTTAGTGCCCATCTTGCCTTTAGCTAGTGGGGAAGCACATAGAGAAAGGTGCAAGACAACAAAGAGGGTATGTTTTCCATGCATTCTCAGGAGGACACAAAGACTGGAAGATCAGTTGATCTGTATTTTGAAGTCAAGCTTGTGAATGAAGTGTATGGATCAGTACTAAATCAGGAAACCCATTCTGCTTCTTGGAGTATGGTTTTCCTTTTGCCAGCCTGGGGCTGCCAGGGCCAGTCCTAGCTCAAAGGACATTTTCATCAGCCCACAAGGAGAAAAAACCACTCTTCTGTTTCCTTACCAGAATGGTGGCTGTGACAGCACCATCCATAAGGAGGCCTGTAAAGAGCGAGGCAGTAGCACCTAGGTCACTAGTGGGGAATGTTACCCTGAGCCAAGCCACATTCAGAACAGTTTGGAGAGTTTAATCATCCTCTCTCTCATCTCCCTAGTGCTGTTTGCAGGACCACTAAAGATAGGTGCTCAGATGATGAACTGGATGACCTCAGCCATTGTGACAGACACAGGTCAGCACTGCAGAATTACTCCAACTTCATCACGCAGCCAATGGCTGAACAAAAGCTAGATGGGTTCAATGAAAAAGGTTTTGCTAAGCTGTTCTCTTTAAAATAGACATTTGCCATCTTTCTATGGTTTTTTGAAAAGCTGTTTCAGCCCAGTGAAAGTGTTTCTGAAATGCTACATACTCATGTTTGAATTCTGACAATGTTCCACAAATGTAGATGTTCTTCTTTACAATTACATAGATACTGTTCCATAAATTAAACATTAATGCCTGAACAACCAACTGCTGTCTGCAACCCTGCTGCTACAGACCAAGAATGAACATTACTTAGGAAAAGGAGAGCTCCAAGGAAAAGAGTCAGGTATCTGCAGAAAGCAATTACCTGCCAGTAAGTGATACCTGACTCCATATAAATCCCACTGTTACAGAAGGAGCATAGCAGACAGCTGTCCTTCCAAAGAAAAAAATGTTGTAAAGATTGTATTTGAACTCCAATTTAGTCATTTGAGAATAGTTTGAGCTGCTGCATTATCTCTGCCCTTTACTGAGTGCAATAATTGTGGCATATTCTAAAAAAAATGAGTCTCCCTTTGCTGTAGATCAATAGTGAGCTGCATTTTATAGGCAAGGAAAGGAAGGTGACTGAACCAGCTGGCAGTGGGTCAGAAAAGGACATTTGAGCTTACACCTTTCTGGGAGATGGCACAGCTTGTGAGGAAGTACCTTGGGAAGGGTTGAAGAAAACCCGTTACTTGAGATTTATTTCATACTGCTCCCAGGAACTGAACATTATCCCTCTCCTTGTCTGGTCCAGCAAACGGAATATCTGCATTTAAGAAACATCAATGACAGAAAGCATTCCCTATTAAACTACACAGCATTTGTTAATACACCCCCAAGAAGGAGAGGCTTAGCTGACCTGGGTATTTGAAATGCAGTTTCCAGAATTTTTCTGTTCCTACAACAAACTTGGATCTCAGCATATCCACACCTCATGAGTATAAAGCAGTTACTGCCTGCACAAGACACCCTGGGCAGCAAAGGGTAAACTTTCCCTGTGCCCAGGGAAGAGCATTACCCTAATCTCTTATCTAGGCCTGCTTTCAGTGGCACTTGATACAGGAGCTATACCAAACACTTCCTTGAATACATAAAGCCAGGGATTTGGTTACAAAGGATTCAAGATCTGTGCCACCAGTAAGACAAAAGCTCCTATATTACCTGGCACATGCCTGCTAAATTATTGAAGTGTCCCTTCAAACTGAATGTATTCACTGGATAATTAGTCAACAGAAGAAAACAGTCTCTCTTTACAAAGCTAATGTTGACAGGTATTGTATCTTTTATGCGCCGTAACAAAAAGCATTTGCAGAACTGATGCAACACAAACATTTGGAATTGCTCTGTCCATGCACAAGTGTTCCCAAAGCACATGGTCCCCTTTGTGGTGCTGCCTCAGTCTCACATTACCTTACAACCAAGTCCTGAAAATACAAGTTACTTTTACCAAGTGCAGCACCATCCCCATTTCAGAAGCAGTAAATGGTACAAACACCTGGAAGTTTGATTTGCATCTGTGGAAGGAGTGAGACCAAACTGGCACAGGTACCAGCCTGACCCCCCTCATTCTGCATCAAGTGAGACCTACCTGGGGCTGTGCAGTCACTGCCCCTCTCAGCTCACACTGCTTGTAGCTGATGTCCCAGTGTGGCACTCCAGATGCTCTGCTCTCAGTGATGCCTTAGGTTTTAATTTTTATATTTTACAAGTTCTGTACTGCTTAGAGTGTAACTCTGCAGTTCCTTGTAGCCTGGAATTTCTGCTCTCTCGTGCTGGGTAGACATAACAAAGCCTCTCCAGGCTTTGCCTTCAAGGACAGCCAGGCTCTTCTAGGCCCAAAATGTGTAAACCAAAGCCTCTAAGGGGGAGCAAGCTGAGGGGAATTACATCATTGAACTGGGGCTTTAATTGGAGAATTAACCGTGGTATGCAAATGAACCAAACCTATAAAGGTGTGAAGAACTCGTGACCTGGGGTCCATCTTGGGGTCCATTTTTGGAGGCAGCCTCTGGCTCCCCCAGGGTGTGTCTTGAAGGCCTTCAAATAAACACCTATCTTTATTCCCTTCCTCTTGTCTAGTCTCTATTTCTAGGTGGTTGCAGAAGGCATCATCAGGGGTTTTTCCCTGCTGCAGTTCCTGGGAGCACAGGCTGCTCCATGTGCACACAGAACACGCTGCTCAATGGCAGTCCCAGCACGTCTGCTGGAAGCACCACAGCCAGCCCGTGCTGCTCCCTTTATCCTGACCTGGCAAGGGAAGAACAGCAGCAGTTTGCACTCATGGAATGGCTGTGCTGTTGCTGAGAGCAGGATGGGCCCTGCACTGCTGTGTATAAACCTAAGCTTACCTGGAAATACAAATAGATGGCTTCCAGCTGTTTGAACAGCAGCTGCAGGATGAAATAGAGTCCTACCAACTCCAGATCACAGCCTGAGGTGGGCAAAGACAACGTTCTGTCAGTGCAGATATTACTGGGTTTTTTTCTTTTGAATTACACCTGTTACACCTCACTCTAAGGGGACAGATGGGTTCTTTTAGGGGTTTTTGGCAGAATAAAGAGCACTAAATTGTACTTAGAATCAAGGTTTTCTCAGCAGGATATTCTGATTAGCATAGCACAGAATTTATGATTAGTTTGGCACAGGATTTCTACAAGTAGCAACAATATGGTACAATCTATAAGTAGCACAATACAGAATTTATATTATAATTTCTTATAGCCTGGGCCCTCTGCAGGTCAGAGGATCTTAATGCATGGTTTAGTGTATCAATGTAACAATCATAATACAGACTTGGAAATCATGTCACAGAGTGACTCACTCAGTCCTGAGGAAGCAGAGGACAGTGGAGGCATCTGTAGCCATGAGAGGTCACAGGTCACTGTCCAGCAGCAGTTTGGGTCCCTGCTCTCCACTGAGGATTTCTAACTCCATAATTTTATAGACAGAGCCCTGGGTGCTGTTACACTTCCCTGTCTGTGATGGGCTCAGCAGCAGCACTGGGCTGGCTGGGAGCCTGGCACCTTCAAGGCCAGCAAGGAAGGGAGGAATCAGCCTGAAGCCCAGGAATCTTGAGGACAGCAGCGAAGGGAAGAAGAAACATTTGGTTGACTTGGTTGAGAGCACCTTCAGGGCCTGATAGTGAGAGAAGGGGAACAAATACATGACCTGCTTGGTCAGATGTCTCTCTGAGCAGCTAAAGGAGCATCTCACAGTTTGTTCTAAAACTTGGTTTATGTTTATGGATATCAGGTACATTCCTGAAAAACTCAAAAACTAGAAATTATTTCCATCTTCTTCTGTTCTCTGAGTATTTCGGGATAACTTGCAAATAACTGTACCTTGTATTCCAGCAGACGAGCTGTAGCACCCCAGCTCCGTGCAGAACTCCAGGTGTACTGCGGCCCCAGCTGCAGGGAAAGCTCTGCTCAGCAGCCATCAGCACTGCCCTCGCCTGGCGCCACAGCAGAGTTACAGCAAGGGCTTCAAACTGCAGCTTCTGTGCATCCTGCAGCTGCCGGGGTGGAGAAAGTTACTGGGGAATTGTTCCTGTTCTGAATTTGTTCCAGTCATTATTGTGTGCTGCAGCTCCAGACGATGATCATCACCTGGCTGGTAAAGCTGAACAAGCCAGGGGAAATGCTTTACACGGTGAGTCTGCATCAAAGATTTTTGAAATTAAATCAGTCTTACCCAAATGACTGCAAATGGCACTTTCATAGCCAATCTGAAGATTTAAAAATTACCAGGTTAACCTCTGGAAAAAGCTAACAAATTAGAAATCAGTGGTTTCTATCATTTCAAAGGCCGGATTGTGTAAAACCTCGTGATAGTGATTTGACACAATTCCTCATCGTGGGCAGCTGCCCAGACACCTCATCTGCAAACAGCACTTCTTCACCATTAAATTGAGCCAGGCCTAAGCAATAGTTTTATTGAAATATCCCACATACACCTAATCCCAGCTCGATCTCAAACCCACACCTCTCTGGAGAACAACTCAGTGACCACTCTTCTTGGCCTAGGAGCTAAGCTGGAGTACTCACTTAATTCAGGATTGCATTTCCTGTGACAGATGGTAAATCAATATTCTGCCTGCCTGCCATTGTGCAAACATGTCTTGTTTCAGCTGTGAAAGGCTTTAGCAGACAAACTTTGCCAATTATTTAGTTTTCTGAAATACACTTCATTAAACCAATGTGCAAAACCACTGACACGTGAGAGCAGCAGCAGGAAACTCATCTGAAAATGATGTAAAATGTTCTCATTTTGAGGGGTTTAACTGGGCTGCTCTTTATGCCAAAGATTATTTTCCTGCAATAATTGATAGCAAACTTTCTGAAAACTAAAGAAGTTATTTTATAAATCAAGCATTCCTATGGTTAGCTGTGGGTACATTAGAATCTTACATTCTTCAAGTTTTTTGGACAGGTTACTGCCATAGAATGGCAAGTTAATACATCTCCAGAAATGCACTAACACTTTAAAGGGTGTGAATAAACTCTCACTTATTTTTGATGCTTGAAGGGATACAGCTGTGTGTACTTTACAACAAAACCTCACAATAGTTCCAGGGAAGAGTGAATTGCCAATGTGTTCTCTTAACTTGGGCAATGGAAAACAATTCAGTTCAAAGCCTGACTCTCCTCCCAGCTGAACACATCTAATGTGCTCAGCAACATCATGGAAACTATGTTCTTCTAAAATTAGTCTGAACAAGTAGCAAGTGATGACTAAATAATTCTGAAGCCTCACTGACAAAGAAATCCAGTCCAGGAGAGTAAGTACTCAACATATTAACACACAATGTGTTATGAAACAAGACTCACCAGTGCTGGCCTCAGTGTCCACTGAAGTAGGTGCAACTCCATGGGATCCCAGAGAACTGGACCTGCTGGACTCAGATCTATTTGCTCTCATTCACATTGTTAAGCATTTAAACAAAACGAGATTTTTTTTAAGCAAGCACCAATGACACATTCCATTCCTCCCTGTTTACACCAGTGGGAGTTCTGCACACATCAGTGATCACATAACTTCATTGCTTGGTGGCATTCAGTTGACTGGGAAGTCTGGAAAAATGTGCTAACAACCAAAGATTGCTCCACAACAATCACAACCTTAGGGGAAAAAATCAGCAGAAACCAAAGAAATGTTTGAGCAAATGACCAGCTACTGATATAAGTGCTGGGAACTCTTTCCTACCTTAAAGAAAACAAATAGTGCACGAATGTGAAATCTAAAACTATGTAAAATACAGAAGTAGCAGGAAAAAAAACTATCTCAAGAAATAAAACAGAAAAAGATCATCCGTCAACAAAGCAGAGCTGGGTGTATTTCAAGGACTTTCCTCTACACCAAACAAGAAATACCCATCCAGCAAAAAACTGATGAACATAGGGAAGAGTCTGGAGTGAAAAGACAGTGGGCTGGAGAGAGTTTGAAGAGTCTATGATGCATTTGTACTCACGTTGTCAGGTATTTGGCTGCTGAAATAGCAATGAACTGGATTCATTCTCACAAAACAAAAGGCCTTTCACACCAGTTCTCCCAATTCTTTGAGGCAAACCCACAGGAACCATTCATAGTGAAACAGCAGTTGGAAAATGCATTGGATTCCCAGCTGAAGCAGCTGGAGGAAAAGGACTTTTCATTAAATGTCTCTGAATTACAGTGAAAAGACTTCTAAAAGTGAAGCAGGTTACCTTGCCCACATTATTATAAGAGAACTTCTGAATATAAAAAAGCATTTAGTAAAAATTTTATTTGAAATGTAGCATGAATCCGTAACCATCAGCATTAAACCATAACAGTTTTACAGAGAATTTGTACAATATGACATGTATTTCTATACGTGCTCCCCCCACTGCCTTTTTATTCAGTCATTATCAAACAAACAATAGTTAGACAGGAATAATAAGCATTCACTTCCAAAAAGAAAACTTTGGCATGTATACAATTGGCTAGTTAAAAGTAAACAGTGGTAGATTCAAGTCAGAAAGAGACCCACTCGTTTTGTTTCACAGCATTTTTGATCGGGATGAAGCTCCCCAGCACTACTTTCTAGTTAATACAAAAATGAGTATTTTTTTAGTCCTGAACACCCTGTTACAGGACAAAACTACGTTAAAAGAGATGTAAAAAACTCAACTTTTAACTCTAAAAGGTGTCAGCTTCAAAGCAGTTTAGGTCAAAGGGATTTTGCACACATTGGTTTGGTCATGAATAAAACCTTTAAAGGTTTGCTCATGCTCCTGAACTCTGTGTCACTGAGCTATTTCACAACTTGGCACCACTGCAACTTCTCCTCTGAACTAGAAAAAGCAGTTTGCTCAAAACTCATGTCCACTGCAGGAGTGTCAAAAAAACCTGAAGTTTGCACTGGGCCCATCTTCTGTCTTGAGTTTCTGTCACTGCTGTTGGCCCCTTACATACCTTCCTAGTCATCTACAAAAGGAGGGAAAACTATTTGCAAGGCATTTCTTCCTGGCATACAGCAGACAATGCTTCCATTTCAAAAACCAGAAAGCAATGAAAGAACCCTGAATTATTAATAACGAAAACAAGCCTCCTTTGAGAAGAATTACTGGTGATTCTCCAAGTACTTACAAAAAATACAGTATTTATACAACTTCTCCAGAACTATTATCATGAACATATTTTAATGTAGTACTAACAAAATAAATCCATAGATACAAATGGTTGCACTTCAAAGCAGGAATATCTACCCCAGATGTTGATTTTGCTGCAATTTCATTATTGCTGTGGAACAGAGAGTGGTTAAGTCATGTCAATACGAGCCTTTCTTTCTTATACACATCAGAGTATCTAATTTGGAAAATGTTCTCCAGCAAGTCAGAATACATTTAATGTACTTTTTACAGTTCCTGCTAGATGTTTGTGATCCAAACTTGAGTGAACCATGGTGCAACAGGGCACAAATGGCAGAAGAGCACAACAAGTAGAGGAGCTCAAGTCAGACTCACTACTTCTTATTCCTGGGCTTCAGCTCTTCTGCTGCATTTCGCAGGAAAATATAGTTTTTCTTTTGTGGATTATAGAATTCATGACCCTAAAGAGAAAAATAATCTACATTTAATCTCTTCAAAGAAAAAACATCAGCATTATGTAAAATGTAAGAATATAAATATTCCATTAGTTTGGTTTATTAAGATTTAATCTTAGAGCCTTTAAGACCAGATATTGGACCACACTGGTGGATTAGAAACAGCTTACTTTAACAAGCAATTACATAGAAAGTAAAATTTAAGAGACCTTCATTCATTTATAGTACAAAATATTTTTAATAAAAAAAACCCCACATATCTCCAAGTTCTACTTTACAGATGCAGCCTAAGAACTCTTTGAATATGATTTCTTTTAAATGTCATTCTAGGCAGAGAAGAAACTAAACCTTTAATGGCCACCCAACTTCCCTTTATATTTCCTATCTTTTAAATGACATAAAGGCACATTTTTTCAAAGTGAAGCCCAAGTTTTACAGGCAACTGCAGAGCTTTCTGTTCCCCAACTGCATATGCTAATGTGCTGTTTTGTATAATCATATCATTTGCATACACATGACCAAATTAATACCCAAGTATCCAAATCAGGGAGAGTAAACACTAATAAAGCTACTGAAGCCCAACATGCAGGTTGGAAATTACCAACGCTATGGACAAGAAATGGTTCTGGGAAGGAAGGTTAGTACTTAGCACTGACTGATTTTACTACTTAATACTGGTTTACAGATCTGAAAGATACCACTGCAGTCTACCCAAGCATCAGAACTGAAGAATTCATCTGCTCTGGCAGCAACAAATATTTAAATGTGGGCAGAGGACTGAATGCAACACAGTGAATTAAAATTTTGCTCTTTATGACATGCAGTCGAGTTAATCTATGTGATTTCTGCATTCATTTCACTCAAAAACCACAAGGAACATTATCCTCCAAGCACCATGAAAATTAGTTACATTTCAAGCTTGCTGCTCTCCCTTCTTAAACTATTAGGAAGTATTGATTTTCCACAGATTATGGTTTGCTGTGGTTCTGTTCCATCTGTATTGTTAAGTCTGGGAGAGAAATACATAAATAAGCACCATCAAAAAGCCTCACTGAGTGGCAGTGAAAATTTAATACAGGGCATTCAAACTCTGGGGTGTTTCTAGTCAGTCACAGCTTTTTTTCCTGCACAAGCAGCAGAGATGTGCATTTCACAAGCTCCGTGGGAAGCTGTTAGGGTGCCACACTGCCCTGTGACACTGCCCACAGCACAATGTGTGTGAGCAACCACAGCAGCCTCTGAATCAGGGAATTTACATTTTGCTCATCCACATTTGCAAACCAGCTTTGTTTAGCAATCTTGTCCAGCTGAAGCTGAAACACCACAAATTCACAGCTTCAGTGTTAAACTTCATCAGGAGGCCAAAATGGCCATTTTAAGTTTTCTTAGGAATCAGGAAGACTCACCTACTATTTATAAAGAACAGCAAAAGCCTCACAAGAAAAAGAGTCTTAGTTATTAAGTGCAAGTATGAACTTGAGTCTAAACCTTTCTTACCTTTGACCAATCATAGCTGGAAGCATAAGCAAATATATTGCCATTGTGGTTGAAACAACAAGCAGATATTGGCTGGTCCAGCTGCTCTGAGGTTTTTAGCTTTGTCCGTGCATCTTTATCCCAAAAGCTGAATCTCCCATCAGACCCTACAGTGGCCAGAGTACCATGGACAGGGTGGAATGCTATCCCATTGACCTGCAGAACCATACAGAACACCATGTAAAACACCACACAGCAACAGCTGATGGAACACTCACAGCAGATGTCCTGAAGCCTACAAGAGTAAATACACAAAATTTCTACTGGATACAACTCTTAATATTTTAAAATATTTTCAGATCTATTTTTGGAGAAAAAACCCAAAAACAAACCGAAGAAAACCCACCAAAGCAACAAGAAAAGCATAATCTTTTTTGCCTAGTACCTAATAATTCAATGCATAATGCCATTACACAACTATTGTTTCAATATCTGCAAACTTAACAAGTGTCAACTCCACTTGTTGACAAAATTCAACGAAATGCTGATCTAGTGCTTGTTTTATGGGAAGTATAAAAATTCATCTTTCCTCTTATGACTATGACAGGTCTTTAAACATGTCTAAGATAACTTTAGGCAAGATAAAAGGTCAAGGAGAACAAACAGTTCAGAGCCAATTTTACATTAGGAGTGTACAGTGTATGTATGATAGATGGTACATGTTGGAAACTCACAGCATAGATGTCCTGAGGTGCTGATGTGTTTGTTCCATTGGAGCGATGGCATTTAAAAGTGAAATTATCTTTTGCACTGGAAAGGAAATCAAATTTTTTATTTAAAAAGTCTTCTTACTTTCATCATTGTGAACTGAGCAAATGAAAAGAGGATGTTTTATTAAATACTTACGGATTTGGGGGGTTGATATAATGAATAGCTACTCTTCCTTCAATACTTCCAAGGGCAAATCCAGTTGGTTTGTTCACTTTGTCTTTGAAAATGGCAACACAGCGATGCTGAATTAGAGAAAGATACAAAGGAGTTTTAGAAAGAGACATCTTTTCCACAGGGACACAAAACATCACAGACATCAAAGCAAGATAAAGCAAAACCACTAACAAGCTCAACAGATCAGTCAAATTCTGTTGAGAATTTGGGCAACAGTATTTAAATTTTTAAATCATTGTGAAGATCAGCAACAGATCAATGGCAGATCAGGTCACTGCCATGCTAAGATAACTTGGGGTTGAAACACTGCCATGTTTTTACAAAAAAAAGTCAAGTCCAGAATGTCAACAATCTGTATAAATACAAATATTATTATTTACCTGGTGTTTAAGAGGAGATTCTATTCTTCTAAATTCAGAAGGCTGGTTCTCTAACTGATAAACTATCAAACCCCTTTCTGCAGTGGCCACAGCTGCCATAGGATGAACCTGGATAAGGTTGTAAAACAGGTTGAAAGAGACACTTGTGTTAATTGCATGGCAGAACATCCTGAAGAACTTAAAGGAATGAGAGGGAGGGAAGTAGGAAGCAGATAAAGAACAAAATTCATTTATTCACTTATCTTCAAACACAGGCCAATTTTTCCCTGCCACTGAGAAATTAAACACACCAAAAATCTTCTAATTATAAGCTGGCTCTGGTGGTTTACAAACTTGCCCAGAACTAAGGGTAGGTCAGAACTCATGCTGATTTCAGTGATGTTAAAAGGACACTAAGTGTGTTTTGTAGGATGAAAATCCCTATTTTCCAGGGCCTGATCAAGAAGATCAGATTATGTTCTACTACTACAATCATAGAGAGATCAAACACTAACAGTGTTCAAGTACTGTCCTACAGAAGCCCCCAAAACTTATTCCTGTTCCCAGTTACCCAGCTGGCACCAGTTTACCACATGTCCTGACTTACCACATCTGCACAGTAACATCTTTCAGGGAGCTGCAGTGTCATCATAGGTGTTGGTGAACGGGTATCCCAGAACTGATGGGAGCAGAGAGATAAACAAACTTACACTTGGAGCTCAGGATACACTTAAAATTACTATAGGAGAGAGAATATAACTGGCACCAAGTAGTGTAACTCTCTGAAGTGAGGCTATTCATTAATTATTAGAGCCTAATGAAATATTTTTACTTCACATAAATATTTTTATGCACAAATTACTAGCACACTTGGTGTTCACTTGTTTAGGTAAAAATCATACCTTCAAAGTTTTATCCCAGCTTCCTGTCATCACACAGCTGTAATTTGGTGCTTTAATCCAATGGATAGTCTTCACAGGAGCATCATGCTGAAGAAAGAAAGGACAAACACATGCAAGAAGCAATCATTAGAGACTAACTCTCTTTTTAAATTATAACTGGTAACTTAATCTAGTCACCACAATTACATTTTCTACAAACAGACATTAACTTCTAATTTGAGAATGTAAATTGTAATTCCTGTTATTGTTGCAGCAGAAAGCTGGTATTTGTGAACTGAGTGACTTCTTAAGTTTATTTCCCCTCTAATGCAGCAGGGTGACTTAGTGAGATCTCTGCAGCAGTGGAAAGAGCTCCCTTAGGTAAAACACAGAAAACAGGTGCACAGAGTTTTTAAATCACTTTGATCACCTGTTCAGGTCCATTCCACTATCTCAAACATATAAAAATTAGAAAGGTAGCTTTTAATAAAAACAGAAAAAGAAAAAAGAAACTAGTACTTTGGGCTTTACTTACTTGTGCAATCTGAATTGCTTGATTACTGTTGAGATCCCACATTTTGGCAGTTTTATCACAGGAAGCAGTAAATACTTTACTCCCATCCTAAAAAACAAGAATAAACCCAAGAGGTTAACTGGCTCTATTGGAAAACAGTTAAGTCTCACTCTCTTCTAGTAACAGTGTAACATCAATGTAACATGTACAGGGATTGCAAGACAAAGAAGAAACATAACATCAAATTCATTTATGACTATCCCATGAAAGAACAAATGGTGCTGGCTTTTATCTAGCTTTTAATACACTCCTAACTTTTAACCTCACTTTTAGCATTCTTACATGCATGCCAGCCCATCCCATTAGGACACACTCAGCACACATTTACAGCAATTTTAGTCTATACAATAACCATGGGCTGCAGCTACATGTGGCACTCATCTGCCTGCAGACCACACACCAATTTATTTAGACTTTTGGTAAAAAATGTACATTTGTTTTTAAATAACAACATACATCACTCCAGCAGGCATCTAGTACAGGGCCTGTGTGCATCTGCTGAGCCTTTGGAATTGTCTGTCCATTGTCCTGAACTTCCCAGCAGCGAACCTGCAACAGGAGAAGCAAATGCAGATTTAACGTATTAAGAGGAACTTAGAAAGACTTGTCTTGAAGACCCCAGCCTTAGTTTATCCAACAAAAAGTACGGTTAGCAACACCAAAGTCTGGGTTTTTTCAGAACTGGTGAAACCTTATTTTTTCTGCTTATGTTCCTTTTACCTGTAGAGCCAAAACTCAACCCCACAACTTCAATTTCCACCTCAAGAGTAGCTTGCAAACAGGTAACCCCTCACCACACTGGCCTGGAGAACCCTTAACCCTCAGCTTGGAAGAACACAACAGTTAGAAAATATGCACACATTTGTCTTCCCTCCCTGTCTGGGCCAGCTGGGATTTCATCTTTCAAACTTAAAAAAACTTGTTATGATAACTTAATGAATAATTTAATCTTTTGGGGTTGAAGTGGATGATTTATCAACTATGTCAAACTTAGTGCCTTGGTACCGACATAAATTTTGCAGTTCTTCAGCAAGTTAGGTTTTCAGGTACCCTGCACAAGCTTTTAGAATCCCATTTTGCAATTTCGGCACTTTATTCATCTGCATGTCTGAGAGTACTTACATCATTTGCCCATGATCCTGCAATGAGGAAATTACCCGGCAGCGTTGGTGGACTAAACGCTAAACAAGATATACTGTCATCAGGTGGAGATGTTACTTCAATATCCTGCAAAGGACAGGAGACAGAACAAAATTTGCCACATTTTAGAACTGTGAACTGAGCTCTTATTACTTCTACACAACGAGTCAGTAGGTCCTGCTGTGATGCATGAACACACACAGCAGCACAGGGGGCTGCCACACGTACCTTCATCGGGTTGTGGTTATCTGCAGTGGTGCTGCCGAACATGCTGGTACCTCCGGTACCAAACCCCGACGTTGACCCGAACAGACTCATCTTTGCCCTGCGAACGAGTAAAAGGTTGAGCCCTGCAAGGCCCTCAAGCGTGCCCGGGGCGTCTCGCCGCAGCCACCACACCAGCACGCCCCTGGGAGGCACCCAGAGATATATAAACATACCAAACAAAATATAATAACATAAAGTAAATAAATAAAAAGACACTTCTCGTTGCTGCTGGATCCCCCCACACCTCCCGGCTGCCCACCCTGCCGCGGATCCCTCTCGGGCCGTGCCCTGGCAGAACCAACCCCGCCGAGCCCCTCATGGCACCCCGGGACTGCGGCAGCGACGCTGCCCCGGGAAGCCCAAACCCGAGCCCGGCCCGGGCTGCTGCCCCTCCGGCGCACGCCCCAGCCGGGGCTCCCTGCCCACCCCCGAGGCCGCCGCTCCGCGGGGCTCCCTCTCGCCGGCCGGCGGCCCCTCGGGCGCTGCCGCGGGCGCTGGGGGCCGGCGGGGGCCGCGGGCCGGGGCCGCCCTCACGCACCGGTGCGGGGCCCGCTGCGGCCCGGAACCAGCGACGCAGCGCAGCGGCCAGCGCGGGACGGGCCGCGCCTCCTGCGCAGGCGCCGCGGGGCGAGGCCGCGGCTGCGCCCTGGGCGGGCGGGGGAGGCTCCGGGCCGGGCCTGCCCCGTCCCCGCCCCGCCAGGGGAAAAGCGTCAATCCCGTGGTTTTTCCCCCAAAGCGGCCGGAGGTGTTGCGGGCTGGGTGTTTTTTGGCGATGTCCCTGAGCCGCAGGTGACCTGACCCCCGCGTGGTGCAGCTGCTGCTGGACCAGCCCTGTATCTCCTGGGATTACAGCGCCTAGGCCGTCACTGCGCAGTTGTAACTCTGCCACTGTGCAGTAAATAAAAAGGACGTTTCATTCGAATTTAATGCTGATGAAACAGCCATTAAAAAACCCAGCTAGAGAAATCTACTGAAAATATCGTCTGTAATATCCATGCTATTGACTGTAGAGATCAATTTTGGGAGTATTTTCTATGCAGTCAATCTGGCTCCCGTGCATAAAAATTATTGTACACTTTAATCACCATTTTCTGCTTCTCTTTAGTGTTCTAGAGCCAACTAAATGAATAAAATGAACAAGGGATTCTGTTATGATGTGCATTATTAACAGGATTGTTTATTAAATTCTTACTCCGTAACATCTGCTTTCTTATTTGTTCAGTGAAGACAAATAGTAACTTGATTGCTGGAAGTCTTATAGTTCCTTGAGACATGCAGTAAGGAATTATTTCTGGCTTTTAGGTCTAAATTTACAAAACCCCACAATGCTGTACCTAAAAAAAAATTCCAAAACGAGGCACATGCAATAAATTCTTAACAAAGTCTTTCACTGCCTTCAAAAATAAAAAGCATCATCTTGTGCTCTGAAACAGGAGACAAAACATTTCCTGGATACATTTTTGAACTTCACGTTTTTGTGGCCAGAAAGAACATATTTCATTATGCTTTCTGGGTGTACCATTGTATTTGGCACTGTTTTACAGCAGAAACCACAGAATGGAAGTAGGACTATTCTGCAAAAATCGTAATTACTCTTAAGGTGTGAACAAAGAAAAAGAGAAAATTATACTTTAGGTACAGTGATAAAGAAACTGAACAAGAAACTGACAGATACTGCTTTGTCTCTGCACTTTTTTTCCTAAGTGCAGTCAAAATAAATCAATATATAGAAAAACTTTTCATTTGTGGACCAACATTCATAGCCATCCACCAAACTGCAGTTTGTTTGGTAAATAGACTCTGGACAGGTAATCTGACGAGAGAGAAGTTAAAACTTGAATTTCAGCCTTCAGTTTAGATGCTGCCATAATTTCCAGCTAAAAGAGAAAAAGAAAAAAAGAAAGAGGAAAACTTAACATGTAGGAAGTTAAGTAAGAAAAATCCATCCACTCATTGTATGTGCATGTGGAACTATAAAGTGGTTCAGAGAGACATCCCAGGGCATGGGGTTTCTCAATCTTGCCTTCTTTTAGGGCTACAAAATCTGACTGGCTCTGCTATCCTAAGAGGTTGTCAGACATGGGATTTGTCCTGTGGGGAGTAAGGAAATAGAAAACAGCAGGTTTATACATACCTCTTTTTTCCACAGTGGCTGACAAGCAATGTAAGGTCTCTTTTGAATACTTGCCAACTTATTTTCATCTTGCTTTGTAAATGGAATCAGGGCATCCTTGTGTATGTTTAATCTGCAAAGAAAATAAAATTCTTACATTTTCTCACACACTTAAAAATATATTTGTACAATTTACTTCTTTATATTAAGACAAAATAATGCATGAAAAGAATAATGGATGTAAATGGATTTTTGTGCAGTAAGTCAGACTGCATTTCCTGTCTATGAAGCAGAATGATACTTCTGTCTCTTTTGGGGAAAGAACTCACCTCTGGAGATCAGATGGAAGGAGCCCAAGCCACTTGATAGAGGGCACGGTGAGATGATGGGCCTCAAAGGACATGGACTGGAATAAGAAAGGTCAGCTACAGCATTCAGTGACCTTCAGTTTAACTTGGGATGATCTTTTTCCATTTTTCTACTGAACAATTCATCCATCTGCCCCTGCCCTCTGCCTTCACCTGTATCTGCCTGCCTTCCTACTGTGTTCCCACACCTTGTCTGTAGCCATGTAACACGATAACACTTTCTTGTCCCTCTTGCTTCTACTTCCATAATGTTCCACACTAACACAAGTATCCCTAAGCAAATCCTCACTCCAGAACAAAATCTTTACCAACATAACATGATTTTTGTGGCAAATCACCCATCTCACAGTTAGGTCCTCCTCTTTCATTCCTCTTCTAAGGCAGAAACAAAGTCAAATGGTGAACCCTTTTCTATTTGGACTGTCTGAAAACCTCCTATGCAGCAGAGAAAAACTGTGAAATACAGTTAAATGAAGCACCTGGCGTTACTATTCAATTTCTTTTTGTTGCAGCATGAAGCTGTTTCTGCAGATACACAAGGCCTAAAAACCACCTCTTTGTGGCTGAAACAAAATGTTAGAAGACAGTAGCCATTCTGACAAAGGCTGTATCATTTCACACATTCCAGCTTCCAGGCTGGGCTACAAAACAACGTATTTGAAGGGGAAAAAATATACTCACCACAGATCCATACTTGTAGACGCACATTATTTCTACACCTGGGTTGCAGAATAGCAAAAGTTAAGTGTCTGTTTGTTTGCACAACAGGCATGTTTAAGGAGACTGTTTAAAAATTCAGTTTTATGGCACAACACTTATGGCTTTATGATTAGTGAGGTTCTTATGGTTTACATATATTTTTAGATTATGTCAAAACAATCAGAATCTTAGCATGTCACCTTCATTTTGTTAAATGTTTCACACTATCTGTGTATAGGCAACTCAAACCCAAGGATAATCAGCTCTTTTACACATTGTCCAACATCTAATACTAAAAATGTCTTTCTTTATCCTGTGTGATTCATATCTCTTAATACTATTGCTTTGAGCAGCTACTTCTCACTTTGCAGTAATCTCCCTAATTTCGGGTGGGATCAATGTAGATACATCAACTTCTGATTGTGTTGGATTTCTGAGCTCTCAGAACCTTCATAAGAGTGAGGAAGGACATTCTAAACAAATTTTGCTTTCCTTTTATGCCTTTGAACCTGTACAGATTTACCATGTGGATCTGCATCCATAAGGGTGAAAATAGGAATTTGAAAAGAATCCCACAGCTTCCTGACCAAAAGTCGTGTGTTAAGATCTGGTATGCCTTTTCCCTAAAGAAATAAAAGAAAAGCAGACAGTTTTAAATTAACTGAAACAACATCTGGCTACATATGTGTTTACATTTACCATTTGAAAGCAAGTAAACAAACAAAATGCTGGCAGAAATGTTTGTCCAGCAGCTGTTTTGCAGAGAAAAGTCTATGCTCCTATTTTGGCTTTGTGCAGAGGGAGGGCCAGGCTGGGAGCAGCTGGGCAGGTGTTCTGGATTATGGGCACTGCAGAAGCATCAGACATTCCTCTGTTCAAGGGGTTAATTTATAAGGTCTGGGAGTTGATGTATAGCTGTATCCTGGTGTCTGCACAGGCTGGTGTAAGAAGGCCACTTTTTTTACTTTAAGACAGTATTTATGTCACTAATGGAACAATATAAAATAAGTTGTTGCTATGACTGACTGAAGCTGGACCATTTGTGGCAGAGTAGGAGTGCTTATCTCTCTTAGGAATGGGGAAATGTTCTTCCCTCATTGTATGCATATTTCATTTACACATTCCTGTTAATTCCCCTGGCTCCATAGCTCTTTCAGTACAATCCAAAATCAACCAAATTCTGTTTCATTTGGGTTTGCAAAATCTCAGGTCCTGAAGGACTAAAGGTCATTCAACAGCTGAGCCTTTCTGAGACTGAGCAGCAACTTTGCAGCAGCACAGGAAGCTGATAAGCTACCAAGCTCTAAGGAGATGTTTGGGGGAAATAAGTCTTTAGAATGTGTATTTCATATTTCTATGAGGATAATTAAATTTTTAAAATCATTGTTAAATATGTTTCATATTAATTTTACTATGCCCTCTTGCCCAAGTTTGAGCAGCTCTACAATGCTGAAGTATTCCTTAAATTAGATGTAGCTGGAGGATATGAAATGCAAGATGCATACCGTGATCATGATACATGGAGACACTTTACTGAAGAAGTCATCATCCAGGAGTCTCTGAAAAGTTGCATCTTTTTCTACAATTAATATAAATTTGGCATGTGAGGTTAAATCTTTTTTTGTTAAGGCTAGCTACATGTAAAATGATCCATCGCACCAATCAATTAAAACCAACTGCTCTAAAATACCTGTTCTGGAGCCAAGAGCAGTGATCATGACTCAATTTCAGAGCCAACAAGGAAAGCAAAAATTACCAGAACGTTGTTTAACTTGGAATATTCCTTGTTTTTACTTTATTTTTTTCTGTCTACGATTAGAGTTCTTGCTCAAAGGATACTTTTAATTCCTTGAACATTAGATGGCACAGTGACTGCCTAAAACAACAAAAATGAGATTAATCATTTTAAATAGAGAAAATGATATATTTTAAAATAACAACATTAGGTAATGAAGGACACTATTTCATCCTGAAACAGCCGTTCCTCCTCTATATGCAAGATCAGTTCTGACATTTTCACCTCTTTTATGAGTGTATTCAACCATTCATATGCACTGTTGTGTAGTGGTCTAGGAGTCCTCTTGTCATAACAAGATGCTTTTTAAAGTGTTTGTGCCACTGTTGCAGAAAATTGTTCATCATATAGACATGATGGAGATAATGATATCCTGATTAATGCTTTATCTGTCTTAGCCAGAAAAAAAGTCTGCATGGTGTGAAGATGCAAATTTAATACAGACTTAAAACATCTAAACATTCTTTTCAAAGGACCATTAAATCTTTTCTTTTACTGACCTATAACCTGGTTTTATGAGTATTTTCAAGCAACAACTTGAAGATATGGTAATATTTACTTTATATCTCCAATTAGGATTGGCTCAATCTGGCAAGCATATGGATGGGAAAACAGGAACTGGGGGAAGAACTTGGTCAAAGAGAATGAATGTATATATGGAAGTGTGTGGTCTGTTTTAACTCCTGCCTGTAAATCACCCCCAGTGCCAGGGTGGAACCACTCAGCAAATGAAAATATGGAGATCAGTAACAGGGGACTTTATGCTTACAAACAAGGTGTAATGGGCAGATAAGGTTACCTTTCAATATTGACATGACCAAATAAGGCTTACAATGGACACGTTTTTCTGAAAATTGTGACAGTAGTCAGCAAGTCTGAGTCCTATTCCTGCTTTTGTACTCTGCACTGCTGTAGAAAATCTTTCAGCACTAGGCCAGTTGAATCTCATCTCCTTAAATCACTCTTGACTTGTTTTCTCACTCTGCCAGAATTCAATCTATTGTGACAGAAATGCTGTATGTTCAGAGTGCCCAGGATTCTTTGGTTCAAGAGCACTCATTTGACAGAACACTGTAATATAAAGCCTAAGATATATAATATATACACCTTCCCCTGCAAGGCTGCCACGGCAGAAGGTAGTGCTAAAAACCATATCCAAAGATTTATTCCTGGTGAGTCTAGAGCTGGGCTTTGGAATTACAATGCAGTTAAGCAGTATTTTCATCTGTTTTATTCCCCCAGGTTGTAACGCCTCAATTTGCCACAAGCAGAGGTTTGTGATGATTGTACACTGTAATCTGAGCTACAAGAAGTGCAGGACATCATGTACAGGCAGATGCTATGGATTACTGTTTGTGGTTTACAATACATACTGTTGCACTGCAGGTACAATTCACTTTTGTACCATCCTCCTCAGTGAAACTTAAATTACCAGCAACAAAACCTTTAGTTGTAGACAGCTGGAAAAAACAGTAAGTTGTATAGAGTAAATGGGAAGTTACTATATTGCACAGATAAAGCAAGAAATCTCTGAAAAGAATTGTGACTGCTACTAAGCAGTGATTCACTGCCATCAGCCTTTTAAAAATTAAGCAATGTTTTGTCCTCGTGGACAAAAAGCCTTACTTACAATAAATAATTTTTAGATACAAGGGAACCCTTGTCAGACATGAGATACAAGTAAATTTGACAGGTTGTTACACTTCTGATGCACTTTAAGTTTTCATTTAACCCCCAAGTTAGCAATTCATTTGAGTGCAAACTGCTGAGCAGGTGTCTTGCACTCTGAAGTTTAAGCACTGCCTTCACTAGATAACAACCCCTGTGATTTTAGCTGGTACTTTGTCCCAAACCCTTTGGAGAAAGCAAACTCTATGAATTTTCTGTGAAGACAGAAACCTTTTGGGTGCCACAGTAAAACATAACTAATTTTCATTAGCATCAATGAGACTTTATTTTAACTATTTAATTCCAGTTGATAACTTTATGTGATATTTCCCCTTTCAGTTTAATAAGATCTGGAAATAATGACAAAAACATTGATAAGAAGCCACTTACTACATGTAGACTTCTCCGAGGTATCTTAAGCATGCAAGAAATGTCATTGATTATTTGGTCCACGACACTTTGGCTACCAAACAGTAGAGTATCTGAATAATATATATCTCTATCAAGACAAAATATTGTATTTGTAATTATAATACTGAAACAGCTGCAGGCTCATGAAAACTTTATAAAGAGCATGGTTAACCAGACAAACCTAAAGCATTTTATGTACAGGAATCCTACAGGTTTGCATCCTGTAGGTTGATTTTCACAAAAACATGCTTAAAACACAGCTTTATTTGAAATTGCAGAAATTGAGCCTGTTACCTTTTAGTTGCATAAGTGTTGCTCTGCACCATCTTGTAGATCATAGATAATATTTTGAGCATCAGAGCTGAAAAAAATACATTTCACAAAATATTCTGTCCATTTTCAAAAATGCATATACAATCTTTTGTCCTTATATTAAACCATATTTTTGTCCCATAAATAGAATTTTGAAATGTATTTTAATGTGAAAATACAGAGAAATTGTGCTAATCAATAGACTCATTTATTTCTAGCATAATGAGAAAAAATATGAGGGAGTTAAGTGAGGAAATGTATGCTCTAATGTCCAGGCCAAGAAATGAAATGACTGAGTTAGAAAAAGAAATGAGCTTATTGTCTGTATTCCAAGATTCCTTTCCTGGCCAGATTTTTGAAGAGGGGTGGTGTTTTTACATCAAGACCTGAAAATGCCTTTAGTTGATATCCATTAAGGGAGGGAAGAAACTCCAAGAATATTGTATTAATTTCACTATAATTTAATAGATGAAAGAAGAGAAAAGCTGAAAGGCTGATCACAGTACCAGGTTATATCAGCCACACGCTTCCAAACTGTAGTGCATAATATTTTAATTTTTTGATGTTTTTAATGAAGTTGGGAACTAAGGAAAAAAAAAAGCCCAAGAACTGTGCTTTGGGCTTTTTTTTAACTTACCAAATCTTTTTGCTGATTGAGGGCAGTCACTTCTTATCTGTTTTGCAGTACACTGTGGTATCATCTGTAGACCTACAGAATCTTTAAATCTGACACATTGCAAAAAATACAGTAAACTGCAAACTCCCTGAGTACATGTAAATTGCTCTCTGCAAGGTAACTCAGACTCAGAAACCCCTTTCCTGTAATCAAATGCACCACTGCTGTTTTCAGACTCAGCACAGAAACCATCAAATTGGGTAGGGTTGGAGTGGCCAAAGGAAAAAGACAGGAAAGAGTTTCTCAAGAAGATGCTTCAAGACTGAATTAAAGCATAGAGGGGATAAGTTTGCAGACAAAAGTAGAGACAATAAAAGTATTTTATACATGTTTAGAATTGTTAATATATCAGCATCAGTTATAACTTAGTATGAAAACAAAGGAATAAATGAGAAGAAAAAAATGTGAATCATTATTAAAATAAAAATCAAGTCTGACACAAGTGACTTCCTGATGTAGACTGTATGAAAAAGTGTTACTATTTCAGAATACACTAATATTATCCAATTTATGCCCTTAAACTATTATCAGAATAAATTGTATTCTGTTATTAAGTGTGGGAAATAAAAATGCAGTCCATCCTTATCTCTAAACAGTTGCTTAATGAAAATGAGCTCCGCTATTTCATGTTTCACCATTTCACACTTCACCAAAAGGATCAGTGTCCTTATTTTCTTACGGACATGTCATTATTTTACTTAAAATTATATTGGTGCCTTATGCTATGGCAGTCCTATCTTTAAAGCATTCTTTTTCATTTCAAAGTTTTGCATGTACTTTTAAAAAGTACTGCTGGTTTAATAGCTATAATTTTATCTCAAGCCACATCGTGTTTCCGAATTCGTTTGTCCGAGTTCTTGCTCCGCGCATCCTTTGGGTGGCAGAGCACACACGCTGCACAAACCTACAGGGACAGCCCAATGCGGCATCTGCCTGCCAGCATGAAAGTAACTGTATTGCCTTTGTGTTGCAACATTTTAAAGTTATTTGTGCTTTTCCGGTGCCTGGTCCCTACATTGTAACCAAAAAGGAGAAAAACTGTAATCGGGACTCCCCTGAATTGCTCAGGTTAAACCTGGATCGCTCCAGTCCTTCCCAGGACTCTGCTTACTGCAGCAGAGTAGTATCCTGTAACACATATCTGAGATTACACTTTTCCACCAGAAATAATGGTTCTGGTCTTTTAAATGTGATTGATGACTCTTATTTTTAACGTACTGTGATCTTAAGTCGTTTTAATTTGAACATTTTCCCCCATATGTGTTCAGATGGTAACTAACGGCTCACATTTGTTTTTCTAGCATGGAATGCCATTTCCCCAAAGACTGCCAAAAATTGCAAAACTTTGTTAGAGTATTTTAATTTTACAGACATCTGAGCGAAACATTTTTGTCAAACTAGCAAGACACAAACCATTAAATTCCCTGGAACCTACAAGCCTTTCAGTTAACTGATTACCTTCAGGCCCCTCAGGTTTTTTGATTGGCAGAAGTTTATTGTTCTCATTAAATGAGTATTCCACCGAAGTGTTACGCCTGAAAAGTTTGCTGTGCTTCCTCAACCTTAAACGTTAGTAATGTGTCCACTTACAAGCACCTCTGCAATCCTATCAATCTGAATATCCTTTAACCCACTGATGGCCAGAGCTTTTACAAGGCCAGAGATAAATTTGCATCTTACTTTATTCTTTTGCTTAATTAATTTAAGTTAGCTAATCTCTCAGGTTTGGGGATTTTCAGTTTAAATGAGCTCCTTGGAGCTCTTGGAAAAATACTGTTGCACAAGCAACTTCTACAAATCACAGAGTGTGCTGTAAAGGAGGACAGGTTTCTTTTTTTCTGATCCTGTCTAGATAAGCTGGCATAAGATCTGAAATTTAGATAACATACTGGAAGCTTTATTTTGCTTTATTTTGCTGGTGATGAACTCGGCACACAACACATAGGTAAGAAACACAACAGGGAGAGGTGAGATGCAACTTCTCTGAAGAATAAATCACAATCATTTTAAGAAATAAGATTCCATGGGGAAAAGCAGAAAAAAAAAGAAAAGAGGAAGCACTCAAAGGGTTTGGAGGACAGAATTGCCAGTAATTTCTTCCAGCCTAAAACAGGTTTTTAACTCTAACACAACCTATCATTTCTGGTTTCTACTGCTTCCAGAAAAGGATTGTTTACAGGACCTCCCTTTCCTTTCCAACCCCTATTACAGTAGTTTTACATTTCCCTTTATGCTATGATCTGCTATTACTTAATACATGCTGCCTGTTCAGAGTGGTTACTAAGCATTACTTTTTATTTGTCCATTACTTTTTAAAATTATTTATTGATTCTATGCTTATAGAATGATTATGTATGATTAACTTTTCTGGAAGTTACATAATCAAATTCATATTCATGGCATTTATATTAATAGAAGGCAGGACTTTTAAATATTTACCACTTACTCTATGTTCCTCCAATCTCTTGCGTTAGCCACTGTGAGAACTGGTGCTTTTTTTTGGGCCAAGCTTTGAAGTACACCTTGGATAACATTTTCTATCGCTTCAAGAACCTCAGAACTGAAACAAAGACAATTAATGACACAGATCATATGATAAATTCTAGTTCTACTTCAAGTTTTATCAACTATCCCCACTCTTACAAAAATCATGGAAGCCAAAACTGCTTACAGCATACATTTGTTTCATAAATGTGGAGGAACACTTTTGTTTTCTAATTTTGTTTTGCTCAGTTTCCCTAAAACCTCTGCCTTTTCATTCCAAAAGCATGACTAGAGGACACAATTAAAAGTATATTTCTATTCAATCCTATAACCATCAAATTTTTCACCAGCTGAACTTTTAGACCAACTGGCTGGTCTGTGACTAATGATTAATGTTTTACTATAAATGAGGTAATATTGGCTTTGGCCATGATTTTGGCAAAGTTGTTTTTAAATGCTATAAATTTAAAAAGTGTTCAAGAGTACAAATACTTCCTGTTGTACCATTGCACATTAACCTTTTGATCTGCTGCCCTGAACAAACTGTTAAGGATTTTAATTACATGAAGGCTCATTCTCAACAGATGCACCATGGAAAGAATAAAACCTGTATCTTTCACCTAAAAAGACAAAGTAGCCTTGCAGCAGATCCCTTACGGCAAAACTCCAGGCTAGTTTGAGTGTTATGACAGATGCTTTTTATTTTCATAAGCAATCTGACTCCAGCATTTCAGCTGTCCTTAAAATTGGAAGTGTACTCTATCCTAAGTCTAGGAAGGAATTAAAGAATTCATGCAACTTAATTTAGCTCAAAGTTTTATCAGCAAAGTCCAATTCTGTTGTTAAGTAATATACAGATAAAAGATGAGTCAATACCAGTGCATGCCACACAAAATGAATTATCTCAAATCAGCAAGAATGATTTTTAAAATCAATCCCTAAGCAATAATGAGCTGTCATTAAAGCTCCCCTCTATCAGCTGAATATGTTTCTTCCATTTTATAGCTCAGCTTCCATACTGTCTCCACTTTGCTGAAACTAGATTTTAATTTTTTTAGAGCAATTTAAAGCTCCTGCATAACAAAAATTAGTGTTGAAGACAATAAAAAATCTGTATGGGCAGATGGGATGATGAAAGAACAGATAGATAGGTAGGAATTCTAAATCACGTCATTGCTTTGATGCTCATAAATATTTTACTTATTCATTTGATTCTGTCCACTGTAACTATCTTAATATTCCAGATGTACTTCAAAGTTTGCTGCAGAATTTGCAAATCCAGGTTTCTGTTCCAATCCTGATTTCCCCATTTGCTAGCCAACAGAAACTGGAAATGTAATATGTAAAATGCGAAACAGGAGGAAGAGGACAGGAAGTCTCCATGTACCCCCTGCTGATATTCTGTCTGTTTTGCAGAGATTATCTGAATTTTAATAAGCAAACATGTGACACTGGCCAAGTATGCCTACTTAAAATTCACTGTGGTTTAGTTAACAATGACATCTGAGCAGAGAAAGGGAAGGTGCTGCACAGCTCACAGGGTTTGCCTGGGAGCAAACAGGTTGCAGCAGAGTGGATACTTGTTTCTATATAGAAGGAGAACAAATCTTCCACATAAATAGCATAAAAGATTCGAATTATAGCACCTTTAGCATGGTAACAAGACACACAAAAGAAGCAGTTACAAATAAAAATCTGCAGTGTAATAAACCAATGCACTACAAAACTTAGACCTGTGCATTGCTGAGGTCATGAGCCAGAGACCAAGAACTCTCTAATATATTAATATATATCATATATTAATATATATAATGTATATTTAAATATATTATATATGAATATGTAATATATATTGATATAATATATATTAATATATTGTGTATTAATATATATTATATAATAATATTAATAATATAATTTTCTTTTTAAAATACCTTCATGGTGCTCCCAGACTGTTCTAGCTGCTGAGGCTGATTTATTGTGTGCAGAAAGACTCTTTGAAAATTGACGAGGGTTTTTTGTTGATGTAATTCAGTATGCTTGTTTTGTCACAGTTCTCTGTATTTCTGTCTGTGGCCACAGACTTTTTGGAGAGGTCTGAGGGAGTGAAGATGCTGTTTGCAATCTGAGAGCCCATTTGTTTTTGTATTGGGTTATGTTTTTGCTTTAGCATGAGCCTATTAGGTGCAATGGTGTCCCACCTACTTAAGCATTACCACAGAAAGAGTACAAGCTCTATTTTTCACATTTTTTACCTGACGTGGCTCTCCTGACGAGGCTGACTTGTTTCCCTGAAGCTGGACTTGTTCCCAGCTGGCATTTCAGTGGAACACAGGCTGTGCTCCTCCATGAAGGCTGGTGCAAGTCGGTCCAGCTTCTCTGGATGGGGAAGAAGCCCTGTTAAAAAGAGACAAAAGAGGTTACCACAGAAATTAGAAATGGCGCTCCTGTGTGCTGGATGTAAAACTCATGATCTGAGCTCAAAACGTAAGTTAAAGAGAAAAGGCAGAAATTTTCTCCAGAAACCAAAGTCAAGATTTCTCTGCCCTTCCTGGCTGACCAACTGAGGGCTTCTCCCACCGTTCCAGAACAACTAAGGGCTGTTCCCACTCTTCCTGACCAACCGAGGCATTCTCCCACTCTTCCTGATTGACTGAGGAGTTTGCCCACCCTTCCAGAATGATCAAGGATTTTTTCCCATCCTTTTGGACTGACTGAGGGCTTTTCCCGCCCTTCCTGATCAATTGAGGGCTTTTCCTCTCCCAGCTGTCCAGCTGAGGGCTTTTCCCACATGTTCTTACCCACTGAGGGCTTTCCCTGTCCTGACTGACCAGCTGAGGGCTTTTCCCGCCTTTTCCTGACTGACCAAGGGTTTTGATGCGCTGAGGGCTTTTCCCACCTATCCTGGCTGACCAAGGGATTTGGTGTTCTGAGGGCTTTTCCCACCTGTCCTGAGCAACCAAGGGTTTTGATGCACTGAGGGCTTTTCCAACCTTTTCCTGACTGACCAAGGGTTTTGATGCTCTGAGGGCTTTTCCAACCTTTTCCTGACTGACCAAGGGTTTTGATGCTCTGAGGGCTTTTCCCACCTTTTCCTGACTGACCAAGGGATTTGATGCACTGAGGGCTTTTCCCGCCTTTTCCTGACTGACCGAGGGTTTTGATGCTCCGAGGGCTTTTCCCACCTTTTCCTGACTGACCGAGGGTTTTGATGCTCCGAGGGCTTTTCCCACCTTTTCTGGACTGACCACGGGATTTGATGCTCTGAGGGCTTTTCCCGCCTTTTCCGGACTGGCCAATGGCTTTTCCCGCCTTTTCCGGACTGGCCAATGGCTTTTCCTGCCCTTGCTGATGGACACGTGGTGGCCCCGCCCACCCTGACGGGCCATGGCCGGCGCTGGGCGCTGACCCTCAGGCCCATCCATGGAGCTGATGTCTGACCACAAGCTCCATGGCACCCAGGTTTCTGGAATAAATCCAAGCAGGCTGGCTAGAATGTGGCCAAACAGCAGATCAGTGCTTTTCTCGTCTAGCCATTTTCCTTTTCCCATAATCTCAAATGTTTGTTCCCGACTGGTGGGAAGCTGAGGGAGATGGAACTCCAGTGCAACTCCAGCTGTTGAAAAATCCACCTCCTTCCCCAAAGTCAATTCAACTTCTACTGAGATTAAAGATTTAATGCTATTTTTAATCCTTTGCCTTCAGCATTCTGAAACTTTGACGGTCTTGTGATAGGTTGTCAAATCTTCCTGAATGTGCTGTTAAAGTCTTGTGTTCTTCTGAACAAACAATAAACCCCAATTCTAAGAGTCATGAATCACTGGCTTCCAGAGAAGCTAAAATTAAAGAAAAGAATGCTAAATTTTGTGAGGTTTGTGGCTGAACTGGAATTGTTGCTATTCACGTGGCATCCCTGGCCAGAGTGCAGCGCTGCAGAATGGGTGACACGGACAGAGATAGTGAATTTGGGAAGAAACCCCGCACATTGTGAGTATTTTGGTGCATTTCATCTTTAGGTGTTCAGCCTTTCCTACAAAATATCCAGTCATTCACTTCAGAATGTTTAAATTCATGGTGATTACAAAGAGGAAGTGGAGCACTCCTGGGAATCCTGGTGTGGGCCAGAGGAGCAGCTCCCTGTTACTCCTTGGCATGCTCTGGTTCTGCAGTGTTTTTGAGTGCAGACATCAGGGCTCCTGCACCATCAGCTCTGTGGCAAAAAAGCCCCAATTATTACAAACTTAAACTTCTCTCACCTTTGCAGTTATCGCATGCCAAGGTGTATTTTCAACTCCTAACTATGTCATCATAATTGATTCCTCATAGAGGTCTCTCTGAGAGTGTAAGAAGTTACTTAGGATATAAATATCTTAAAGCTTGTACTTTCTAGAAAAAAGTTTTCAAAACCCACTCTTGATAACATCATGTTTTATGCACAGCAGTCAGCAGTATTGGAAGCTGTTCTCAATCCAAGTCACAGCCAACAGCAGTTCAAAGATTGTGATGCTTAGACTTGTTAGCAAGTAAGATGACGTAGTTTTTAAAAAGTTGCTCCATTAGCTACTGCCACTGAACCTTTCTTCTTTGGTACTCATATGAGTGAGCAGCCCAAATCCAGCCTGGGTAGGTAATTAAAAAATTCATGCATTGATTTATTCAAGGAAAACCTCAGGCTATGATGATATGAGCACAAGGTGCTTCAATTAAAAGAGAGAAGCCAAAGAAAGGGGAATTAATAAATTGAAACTTTCAGAGCTTTCATCTTCAGTCTTTGGCCTTTAGGTATCTTGAGATCACTCCGGAAATACTTATGTAAAATCTCTGTAGCTCTTTCCAACAAGTCGACATCAAAATCAACAGATTTTTGTTTGATATGGACCTGCCAAAATTATACCATGCCCCCAGCAACAGATTGCAAACAAAACTAAATACATCAACTTGGGAGAAGCCAATTTAATGACTTAGTTCTACTTCGTTCCATCAAACAGCAATCATAAAAAAAACTAAACTAAAACACTTAGCGTTTGTATCTGAGTTAAGAAAAACAAATAACAATAACAAAAATTTCCATTCTTCGAACTTAATACTGCACACATATATGTGAATATAAATATATCTAACCAGATAAATTTGTATCCAGAATATGGTAAGTAAATGAACTACAATCAATAAATGAACTAGCAGGCTGTTTTCCTAGATTCCTCTTTCTTTATTTATTTTCCCTTTTAAAAATCTGCTTGTCAAAAAGCCCACCAAAATTAAATTCCGAATATCAACTGCACGTTAAAAAAATTATAGAAATATGTATATATACATTTATAGATAAATATGTATAAATACATACTCTAATACGTATTTATATACATTTATATAGATGTATAAGAAGGAAAATTACCGGGAAAGCAAATGGGGAACCATTATCAAATGTTAAGATGGGACGAAGGAAGGGAAAGCAGCAGTGGAGGGATGCAGTTCTCACATCCTGCCTCTACCAAGCTGTGCAGTAGATGGCACCACAGGTGCCAGAGAAAGTGTTACCACTCAGAAACTGTTAAATTTAGCACTACGATGAAACAGGAGCCCGATCTATCACCTGCCAATTACACGAAAAGTTACTCATCTTTTTCTAATGAGCAAAGCCCAGAGAAATAGGAGATGAAAAGTCATTCACAGCTAACAGCTCACACAACTTCAAATGGGATATCTCCTTCCAAATAACACGGGTGGTTAAAAAGAACAGCCCAAAACTAATGCATGTGTGCAGTCTACCTGGGTCCAGAGTGAGAAACACCTGCAAAATATTTATTCTGTGGTGAGTCGAATCACTTTAAGAGGAAGTGGGGTTTTGTTACCATCCCTTCTTTTGGTGTTTTATCTTTCAGCCAGAAATAAATTCTACGGACCAATCTTAAAAGGAAAATTACCTTTCATCTAACCTCTGTCAATTTTCAGATCTGCATTTTATAATGCTTTTAGGGGCAGTAAAGTGTTTTTGGTGGGAGAACAAAACAGGTATTTGAAACAAAGAAACACAAAGGAAATTAAATAAATGATTACTTTTTCATAACTTAGCATGAATTCCACATGCACTCATAATAATTAAGCTACAAACGGGCAGCACTGTAGGACTGAACATTTGAACACATAATTTTTGCATGCTGAGAAGTTTGAGCTTGCCCAGTACTATCTTAGTCACTATTCCTCCTTCTCTCCTGAACTTGTCTCACACTAAGACAGGACACTCCTCCAGCCTATTAGGAAAAAATCTGATTAAAAAAATGTGTTGAAGGGGAAATATGTTGAAACAAACAAATGGAAGATATTTGTACTAAAATATAACTGGAGAGCAAGAATGACTTCTATTCCATGCTCATATGACAGCTTGAAAATAGCAGTCTTGAAAACAGCTGCACCATTTCTTCTGGCTTACAGAAAGTAAAATGTCTTATTTTCTGTTTTCCTTTTGTTGGCAAAATCCTAGAAAGCATGAACATACAGGTGTGATTTTACTCTTTAAACACAAAAATGCCACCTGCTGTACATTAAAACTGCTTGAAACTAAATCTGCTGCATTTATGGGAATGCTACACTAGTGGTGTCATGACCCCAGATTTATGCCAACAGGTAAAACTTGGGGTGGACTTCAGACAGTTGTTATTAACTATTTAGTAATCCCTGGGGAAAATGAAGTCAGAGGATGATGTAGGAGTTCTGACACTGAGTACTGTGGGCCATATAAATAACGGGTGGGGCAGCTGATTAACATTCCACTTCATTTTTGGAAGTCTAGATTAAAATCAACCTTATGTCATTCTTTAAAATGCATTTGGTGATTTTAATTAAGCTACTAATGTTAATTGGTTCACAGCACAAAAATGCCAGGGGCACTGTGATGGAATTTTCGATAAATGGCAACCTTTGTTTTTGAGGGTCTTAAGGCTCAGTAAAAAGTTATCAAATAAAAAAATAGCATAGATGTCTTATCTTGGTTTGGGTTTTTTGGGGGTTTTTTGGTTTGTTTTTTTTTTTTAACAGGAGAACAAAAAAACCATGATTCAAATATAAACTTGAATACAGCCCAAAACATGTCTTACCAAGCTGTTGCACAAGCAGTTCTGGATGCAGTGAGATTGCTGGTCGGCCTTCAGTGAAGACACTGTGCTGCTTTTTCAGGATACAGTTTTAGCCCATTCAAACATTTTTCAAAGTCTCCTGGCATATTTGTAGACCCCTCTTTTCTCTGTTCTCAGAGCAAACTCAGAAGTGCCAGCTGGATGTCACTGCTGTGACCCATCCCCTGTATTCAGGCACGGAGGAAAGGGTGACATTTTGCCCTGTTTTGACTTGTCCCACTGCTGCTGGCCAGGGCAGCCACCAAAGGCCTTGGGTTTGGCTCGACGGATCTTCTCCAGGCAACTTTCTGCCTGCTGATTTAGGGATCTAGGAGGTACTGGAACAGAAGAATCACCCAGATGTCCCACAGCCAGAGGTGTGTACAGCTCACAGCCACATGAAGGTGTTAATGAAATGTCTGTGTAATAAAACCGTGGAGTCTGTGCACATAAATACAAGCTCCTATAATATAAAGTTCTCCCTGACTGATCTCATGTATTGTTCCCAAAGGGAGTTCAGTGCACAATTTGGGCCTTAAAAAATTGAATATAACAAATTTATATTAATCTCTAAAGAGAAAAATCTTCTGGCAGAAACAGGAGTTTGGAGCTGTTGACTAAGGACTTTTCTACACTGGAAAGTGGACTGGAATTGCTATTGCAGGATCAGCTGTTCTGCAATGACTTACCTGACCCATGACTTTTCCAGACTAGAATATCCACACAGGGAGCTATTATGGATAGTTTATGCAGAAATAACTGTTTTGGTCACTTTTCCCACACAGAGAAATGCACAGTATCCATGCATAGCTGTAGTAAGCTTGGTTTATTTTTTACAGGAAAATACTTTTTGTCTGATATATAACATATGGCAAAATGGGAAAGTAGAAAGGGAATTTTGAATCAGATCATGATGCAATTGATTAAGATCCTTTATTTAATTTGCTAATATAAGAGATATTATTATAATTTACTGTGATTACTTACATACGAAGAACATCTCTACATCTGCGAGGCTATGTCCATTACAGGATGTTGCATCAGTTTAACTAAATCATTAAAAAACCCTTCATTTCTAATTAGGTCAGTGCAAAAATATTAACAAAATTACTTGCTGTAGTCTTTGATTGCTGGATCTCCCATGTCAGTCATCAGCCTTCTGATAGCATCATACTCGTTGTTAGAAAGAAATATACAATTGGTCTGTGCCTCTGCAAGAGCCAGGCTTTTTTGGTGTTAGCACACTGATATTAGTAAACAATAAATGAACAAGAAATAGCCATTGGCTGCCAGCTGTACCTCTGCTAGGTTCAGAATTCCTGTTTGTGCCTTAGGAACAGATGGATGACAAGTGGGTCTAGCACTTGTTAGCAGCGTTCCTTTCTGAAAATCTGATGTAGTGTTAATTTATTACTTCAACGTTTTTCTGCATGTTCTCTATTCTGTCATATTACAGGGTCTCTCATGCCTTGCACTGGAATGCTTCCATGTTTGGATCCATTCATGAGGCGTTTTGGGTGCCAGGAATGCAAGATTGGGACCCTAACATGTCAAGAAGAAATAAAAAATACAGAAATGCCATTGCTGAAGATGCTATCAGCCATGCATTAGTCCTACGAAAAGAAAATCTATAGCTTTCTTTATAAATTAAACTGAAGCTTATCTTTTAGCCCTTTAGTGATGTTTAGTACTTCATTAGAAGTAAAATTAACATGCTCATCAACCAGTCCAAATTCTTAGGTGGTGTGGAGAGCTGGATGAGATCATATCCTCAGCAAAATTATGGAATGCTAGGAAGCAAATCAGGAGAGCCAATTCCTAACTCTCACTTTAACGATGGGGTGCCTCATGTTAGTCATGAAATGTAAGCAAATAATAGGTGTTGCTGAACAGCTGCTCTTACACTATATTGGCTCTTCTCTCTGAAAGAGTCAAGCAGGAGAGAACTGCTCCTTTAAGTTTTAAATACATTGATTTTCTACATACTTCAGCTGTTTTGTGGTGGCCAATACATCAAAATCTTCATTTTTTGAATATATTTTGAGAAACCAGGGCATAGCCTTCAAATTCAGAGACTGGAGAAGGATGACAGACCAGATTTTTGTGACACTCTGCTCCCATCTTTTCATTTCAGTGGTGTTCATCACTCAGGAACTTGTTTCACTTTCATATTTCCCTTATTCTCCTGGTGTGGAGAGGAAAACAACACAAGACAAACCAAAGAGGTCACCGTGCTCCTATCAGAGGTGTGTAATCACTGATATTGTATTATAAATTTCAAAAAATTATACACAACCCAATATTTACAGAGATTCAAACTGATTTCCAATCCTAGTGGAAAACTTGATTCATAAGTTCTGTAGTGTCTGCTTTAAAAGAAATGTTCTTGCAGAATGTAAAAGAATATGTAGTCATTATCCTCATTTATGTTAATTTTCTGCTATTATGGGGTAACAGCAACGGTCTTGGTTTTTTCTTCTGTGTTGCAAATCATTCAGTTTTCTACTGGAGAGCTAAACTGAAAGTGAACTTTTACTCTGAAATGATACACTTCGGTGTTTTATATGGCACACTTGTAATAAACATTAAATTATATACTGTGATGCTAAAGCACTGTAATAAAAGTACTTGCTGCTGAGTGCTTGAGAAATTATGAAACAATTGTTTTCAAGTTTTCATAACTGTAAAATCCCCAAATGGACTTGATATTGGAGAGACATTTCTGTGCAGCACAAATGCATTTTTTAACCATAATTTTCAAAAGAAAAACCTGTAGGTTTTGCCAACTGACCTCCAAGGTAGAGCCTTGCCCATAAATGCAGCGAGGCAGATTGGTGCTAACAATATGTGAAGTTCATCTTCGTACTCCATTCATTCTCACTTCATTACTGGCAAGATTAGTAATAGCCAATTTGCATTGATTTATACCAGCTATTTACAGTCCCCAGGGCACAGAAGTTATTCATCCATGGAAAAACCTGTCCCACTCTCCTTTTTTCTAGTCATGCCTCTATCTATGTGGTAATAGAGGGATGGAGTTTATGCCTCTGCTGTGTCCTGCACAGAAGCCAATGCCTCCAAAGCCAAGTACAACAGAAAAATATGGCTTTGCCAATAGCCAGGATGGTGACCTAAAGATTATGATGAGAAAAAGGTTGAAGTTCTCAAGCCCTCTTTTACACTGATTTGAACAGGCACAACAAGCTCCCAGACATCTCTGTGCACCAATTTGGCAAGGAAAAGGGCAGTGGTGGAGCAGAGCAGGGACCTGGCAGTGAAGCTGGACAAACTCAGATAGATGGGGCTGGTTATGCTGTGCCCAGTTTTGGCTCCCCCAATCCAAGAGCAGTGTGGAGAATCAACAGGAGTTTCAGCAGAAGGTGCTGGGGTACTCTGTGCCGAGAGCACAGGACCTAAATGGTGAGACTGAGGGTGCTGGGCTTATTTGTCCTGGCAAAACAGAGGCCAGAGACTGGTCTCTGCCTGCACAGCAGTCACAGAGATGACAGCCAAGTTCTGGGTAGGTAGTGTCATAACACAGAACAAGGAGCAATGGCCATAAATCACAGTGTGGGAGGTTCAGTTGAAAATTAGGAAAAAATGTTACTCATTTTGGAGGCATTCTTTGAAAAGCAAAAACAAAACCCCCTCAAAAACTACGAAAGCAACATCCAAGCATGAGTACAGCTGAAGAAACTTAATAGAAAATAAAAATTGCCATCCTCTGGTTTCTTACTGTTTCAGATATCTCCTACCTTTAATAGTATACAAATTACAGTGTTGCACACATTTATTCATACAGGCATGTTACATACATATGTTCCCTGGTTTTGTTTAAAATTCTTCGTGAGCAATTAGTAGTTGACAGAATGCCATTTCTTGTTGAGGAGCGAATTCTTTTTGTACAAGTAAACCCCAATAGTGCCTAATTTGCAATGCAATATCGACTATCATCTCTGAATCAAAAATTAGTTCTTCACAATGCATCCATTCAATTGTTTGGGCACTATTGCATCACTGTGTCCAATGGGATTAAAAAGAAAAGTTGGAAAAAAACTGTATTGAGAGGAAACTGCAAAACTCCATTGGTCCAAACATTATGAGCATGCTAATTAACTAGCAGCAGTTACTTGAATAATCAAGACAGGTTTTCTCTTGTATTTATTACCTGCACTTTCAGGTATTTGTTACATCAGCTGTGATATTTATCTAAGCATTGGTTTAGAACACCAGGTATGTGCAAGGGTAAAGGGGTTAATTTTGATCACTCAAACTGCAGATATTCTATTTAAAGCACTTTGTGACACCGGCGAGTTTTCACCTTTCCCTCAGGATTTTAAATCCACTAGCACTTTTCAGATGGCTTATAGCAATTTTAGTGCTTCCCAAACACAGTTCCAGCCATTCAGCTGTTCAGTACCCACTGAGAAAATTGGTTTCCTTTCCTTTGCAGCTTTTCAGTTTCCACAGACCAGTGGTTAATATTTTCAATACAGACTCTCTATTCAAGAAACACTAAATGTTTACAACGTGGGTGTAATTAATTATCTCTACAGTGTTAAAACCCAAGACATGGATTTGCCTACAGGCAAACTTAGCCTTTCTGACCATTTGATTGCTGCCTGCACAGAAAATTTGCCATGGTAAAGATAACGTCCGGAGATACATAAATATAGATTTATGCTTTATCACATTGATTAGTGTTTGAAAGCCATTCCTGAGAGTTCACCCCTGTTGTACCGAATCCATCAGTTTGGATCTGATTTAACAATGTCTCTGTGCTTCAGTGTACTGCTGCAAGGACTCATGAATCCTCACATAAATTTTCTTGATGAGAGAAGCTTTTGTATGAACTTCTTAAAACAGTTGGCAACAAAATATAAGAAACCTCTACCACACTTCACTGGATTGGATTAGGGATGAAAAAGTAAGAGGAGAACAAACACCACAACACTTTGTAGTCCTGTTTGACAACTAAGGGATAAATTGCATCCTGCCTTCTATTCTTAATAAAAAGCATAAGACCCATAATACTTGCTAATCCAAAGTCCACCTAGACTAATATTCTCCTTCTGACAGCAAAAAATACTGGACATCATGAGAAGAGTACAAAAAAAAGTGTCTAGTGATGCATTCCCAGCATATTTATGACTCAAAGACTTCTGGAATAAGTGGGGGGACTTCATATTCAAGGACTTCTGGTGGTGTCTTTTTATTCATCAATTTTTTTTTCAATGGATTTCATGCACATTTTTAACTTAACGCGGCCTGTGACAGGGAGTTCCACAGATTAACTACTCACTCTCAGAGATGTGTGTCCTTGAACTTGCCATCCCCTAATTAGTTATGATGCTCCTTACTTATGATGTTTAACAAGACAGTGAATAATCAGCCTTTTTCCACCTTTGCCACACCATTAGGTTGAGGTTTTGGTGGGTTTTTTCAGATTTTTAACATATCTCCACACTGCTTCCCCTGACTCCTATTGTCATGGACTAGGGAAGGAAGAAAAGGAAAAAAAAAAGAAAGAAAAGAGGGTGAAAATGGGAAAAAAGACAGAACTACTTAGGAGCCTGAACCAAGATGGAGGGAATTTAGTGCTCAGGATGGTTGCCTCTCAATCTGGGGCAGAGAGTAAGAGCAGGAAAATAGGCTGGGCTCAAACACAGAGAAAGGAGAGTGGAAATCCCCAAATGACAGGAACAGGTGACAGCTCCAGGCAAGACCCTCTGTCTTGTTTTGATGATAAAAGTATTGAGGTTCAGAAGGAATTTCGACCATCAAAACTTGGCTGGAAGCTACACACTTTCTGTATTCCTTCCTTTCCCCCCTGTATGTCAGGTTTAAAATCAAAAAGAAAAAATAGAGTTGTAAATTCCTTAACATCTGGGCGTACACAGGCAGGTTTTACTTCCTTTATATCCCTGCAGTCCCACTAATATTTCAGCCCATGAGAACCTGAGATCATAATTTGTCTTCAAGGAAATTCAATGTACTGTAGTACACTAAGGAGATACACCATCTTTTCTCACCACTGGAGGGAACATTTTTGCCCTAGCTTGACAAAGAACTTGGGTGTCATTAAGATAAAATAGATTATGGAGAATTTGATATACGTGTAAATGCTTCCAGATATTTAATCAATGGGGAAGCAGTGGAACAGGTTTAGGCAGCCTACAGGTTGATGACCTGTTCTGATAAAACTTGGCTGGACTATTGAAGTCATTCAATATCCATCCCTGCTACAGTTTCTCATGGCCAGCTACTTACATGGAGCACAGATTCCTGATTTTATTACCTTTTAACTTGCCACCCTCATACAGGTTATTGCAATAGGATATAAGAAAGTGATCTGAAAGCAACATTGAAGGTTTACCTGTCCAAAAAGACCGCCAAAAAACCTCAACAAAAAACAGACCCCCCAAAAAATGCTCAAAAAACCCCCAACAACAAAACCAAACCAAACCATTATATATCCAGACTGGGATGGAGAGGAGGAAACTGTAAGAAATATTGGCTATGAGTCTAACTATATGCATAGACATGAAAACTTGGCTGCCCACTCTATGAGCTAAAAGGTTGGATAGTAACAGTGCTCTAGAAAAGATTGAACCCTGGGGCTTACTGTGAGGCAGTGATGGATTTAATGGGCTGGGTGTGTCTAGAGGCAATGAAGGAGATTCTTCTCAGGACGTGCCTGCACTTGAAACTGTGTGGGGTTTGTGGATCTCTGTTAAATGATTTGAAAAAACTATTGTGTGATCAATGACACACACACACCTCCTCACAACGCTGCCCTGCACGCAGGATACTCTTATTTCTGTCCTTACAGTTCCTCCTGCAATCACAACAGGCTTTTTCGGAGCTTAGTTTGATTTCTTATCTTGTTTAAACTCCTTTAGTGTTTTGCATTATTTACCTCATGTTCAGCTGGGAACCATTTCACCCCTTTCCTGTTACAAATAGAAAGAAACCTGGCAGATTAGAGTGCAACTGAAACAAAAATGCCCAGTGCAAAGGCTAATGCTATGGTTTTGCCTCTGAGCAGCAGGCTGCATTAAAAAGCACATTTCCATTTACGCAACAGAAGATTTTGTTAGTCAATAAATCCCTGCAATCTCAGAGGAAAGAATTAATCTTACATAATTGGAGTTTTGTTTCAGGAAATGAATTTATACTAAGAGATTCAATCTCTTAATTAAAAAGATTTAGTGTGTTTGTGTTCCACTTAGCAGTTTTATTTGTTCTTTAATTTGCAGGAATCCATACTGGGAAATAATTGAATGAAAATGCCAAGAGGAAAGGGATGTGCATACCAGGTCTGCGTGCAGACAAGAACCAGGATCTCTTGAGCTATGCTACTAGTTTTGACTGTTAAAGACCTCAGAAAATCTCTACATATGGCAGTTGTCTGTGTGTAAAATGAAATTCAGCAGTGGGTTATCTCACAAGGCTGCTGTTAGGGCCAGAATCCAAGGAAGGAGCAGTTGGTAAATGCACTACTGGTATTACCAATGTAACAAAATCAAAGAGAGCAGGATAAGATTTCTCAGGTGGGAAACACTGCCTTAACAAGAGCCTTTTTCAAATGTCTTCCTCTCCTGACAAAAGATGAGGAAATTACTCGTAAATGTATTAAATTGTGTTACATGAGGGGAAAAAACCAAGCTGCCATTTTATATTCTGCCAAGAGGAGAAAACCAGCATCGAGCTGTACTAGGTACAAAAATGTCTGTATATTGAGATTGATCCTGTGTCGAGCTTGTGCCCCAGTGTGGGAATTTCGTTTGTAAAAGAGCTGTTGGGATTGTTCTGCAGAGGCCATCCAAGCCTACGGACCCCCCTGCCCTTCCCAGGAGCTCTGGCTGCTTGGCTTAATCTTTGTGGCTGTGAAGTCTGGAAAGCGTTCACAGAGGAGCAACAGGATCAGAATTCCCCTCTCATCTTTTGTCGCAGGAAAAAAAAATGGTTTCATTCAGTCCTCTAAAAACTGGACTGGACCACAAACAAACCCATGTTACACTCATAAAACCATTGCCTTCCTAACTACTGGAATTAAAATTTTTAAACTTGCTGTTTTCAACCAAATATACCAAATGTCTTTTAGACCTAATTAAAAATTACTCTGGAACTGTCATTTGTTATGACTTAAATATGTCTTCCATAAGTTTGACTTTAGCTTCCATTGAAAACTGATGTAAGGAACCCTCACCCACGGACACAGGCATATATTTCATCCAACCCACCACTACCAGTTCCAGGTCATGCTGATTAATGCTTTTCACATAAACACACTTCTTATTTCAAATGTTAATGCCTGCTTAGTGCAAGGTGAAAGTCTATCCAACATAGAATCCCTTAAGAGTGTTAATTAAACAGGACAATAATAATCCACTGGTGATTTATAGTGAGGTGGATTACTAGTGCATAGTGGTTGGTCTGATAGGCATTTATTGCCTACTTAACCATTTAAGTATAACAAAAAAAAAATCATTGTGGGACAAAAGGTGATGAATGTTTCTGCTAAAACAGTCCATTAAGATGATTCATTAACATTACAAAGAGGTCTGCAGCCTCTGTGCCACTTGGAGCCTTTAAAAGTCTGGGAAAGTGAGAGGCATTACCATAGGAAATGCTTTATGCTAAATGTGCGCTGATAGAATCTAAAGTCCACTTTCTGCAGATAACATCACTTTTTACATTTTGCACTACAAGGTCTAAGGATGCTTTGTACTTCTCAATTCCTCGAGAATGTGTCTTCCTAACAGAGGAGAGGAGCAATAAAAGTCCCAATGCTCTGGCACACATTCGCGTCCCTCACACTTCCCTTTGAACTGATGGGCCTGGAATGCTGAATCGCTGGTTACACCACTGCGGAATGACATGGGAGCCATGAGTTATAGTCACAACAGCTACAGCTTTATTAAATGCACACCAAATAAAGCTCCTATAATGATCTTTTCAGGTCAAATAACAGCAGATGCCTGCTGTGTAGCAGCAAGGCGGGGTACCAGCCCCAACTGCTACAGGAATGGTAGGAGGGTTAAATCAGCGTGTAAATGTATCCAAAATAGCAAAATAAAGTCTTCAGTATTTTCCTAACAAATTATTCCCTGAAAGTGGAGCTAATGAAGCTTGGTTCTTTATGGATTTATGTTGCAGCTCTTGCACCTCCCTCTTGGAATAACCCCAGCTGTCCTCCACCATATCCCACTCCAATCCCTCCAGCCCCCTTCACCCCTCCAAGCTCTCAGCTCCCCCCTGCAAGATCATTCGGGCTCCCTCATTCCCTGGGGAATACCGTGGCATGCCTTGGCATCTTCTCCTAGCCATTCCTTGACTTTTGTTTTTGATTTGGCAGCTGAATGAAGCAGTGTTTTCACCAAGGAATATCAGAGCAATGTGCAAACCAGTCGAGAGACTTGCTGCTGTCAAACACAATGAACAATTGCTGAACTCTCCCTTCTTCCTCAGTGGGAGCATTAATAAGGATTCCTTCCTCTCCTCAGGTGCTAATTCTTGTGAAACTGGTAAGGACAACTGGTAAGTGTCTCCAAATCATCTACATAACCTGTGACAAATGTGTCAGCATCTTGGAAACTGGGTCAGACAAATAATTAGATTGTGTAAGTGATTTCCCTAGGGAACCAGACTGAGGTGTGATAGGATCTGCACTGACCAGAAGTCAGTAGAATCTTGTTTGTAGTGGGTGCAGCACCTGTCCAGACTACCTGCACGGTCTCAAAAACAAGCTGGACCAGGTTCTAGGAACACAACAAGACACTTGCACCAGATCTAATAAATTCTGCCTCTCAGTAGATAATTACCCTGTTTTATTTCTCAGTCAGCGAATTAGCACAGCTACACCAAATCCTGGGCTGGAGATGACTTAGATAGATTTGTTGTCTCTGCATGGTGTGAATTTTCACTTCTAGATACTCCAGTTAAAAGGGAAACATTACAGATACTGAATCTGGACAAGGGAATGGAGCTGAGGGACATATGTGACATCAAACACATCAAACATAGCTCCCCCCAGTACTGTTCAATATCCTCTAACTGCTTGGGGAGTTGGGCAGGCAACATTTAATTCCTGGTGACAAATATATTTCCACTTGATTCTTCTAGGAAGCAAGGCACTGACCACATTCTTGATCTGTGACCAGGCTTTATTACAAAGTGTCCTGCACTGCACCCACCTCATCTACAGAAATGGGATAACTGTTTCCAAGCAGGGCCATTAGCCCAGTAATCCAAAAACCAGTCTCAGACATGGTAAACACCTTTCAGATGAGCTATGCTGATTAGTGAACGGAGAATGCTGAGGCACGGAGCTGTGTGCTGTTGAAACCCATGCTCCCCACCTCTGCAAAAGCTTTGGAATCCCCCGGGACACTTGCAAGTCTCGGTTCTTAGTCAATAATGCCCAAGGGAGCCCAGCACTGGGGAAGTGCCTTTGTGGGAGGATCAGGCCTGGGTGTAAGGCAGACGCAGGAAGGAAGGAACACAAAACAGTGGGAGGCTGGCAGGAGCACAGGCTAAACCAGAAAGAGAAGCTGAACATGTGTGTCCAGTGGCTTGATGTGAGATTTGGAGTGGGAACAAGGATGAAAGGATTGGATCGAAACATCCATGTTTGCAAAGCAAAGGAGAAGGGTTGAAATTTCAGCCTTTCAACGTGTTTTCTGATTTTTTTCCCCCCATACACTGAATTTAATTAATTTCAGTAATAGCTGAGAGACAGTGATCAACATCTTTTTATATTTTACTCTAGATATTCCTCACAAAGTTCCCACAAATTTATCTGCCAAATTTCATCACCCCAAACCACGCTTCACTTATGATCTCTTCTTCAACTTACAAAAATACTGAAGGTAAACACTTCACATTCGTCAAGTACAGAGAAAGATCTCACCTCAGAAAAGCTGGTTGAGAATTTTTGGACAAAGTGCTTTTTTCCATCAGAAAATGCTAACTTGCAAAAATGTCATTTTTTAAAGTAATGTGCTGATTTCCATGGAAATACAGTTAGGTAGGTACTGATATTTCCATGAGAAAAATCTGTTCTGAATGAGAATGAAGCAGAAATGTGGGTGGTGCTTTATTAGACTCCCAAAGTCAGAATAATACCCAAATATGTGCTAGCACCCTACCAAACTCAACAGAATAACTGTCTATTCTCCATGCAGATACTTTATTTTGTTTGAAAAAATAAAAATAAAATTCCCCAGGCTGAAGAGAAACTGTCTGATGAAACAGCTGGTGACTAAGTCTCACCTAAGAAGTGCAGGACTCCAAGCAAGCTCTTTTTCAACCCACTACAGAGCCCAAATTTCAGCCTGACAAAAGTAATGTTGAAAACATTATGTCAAATGTCTGCTCCAAATCCCATAAAGCACTCCTTGGACAGGGCCCAAGTAAATACCCTAGCCACTGGATGTTGGCTATTCTGGGATGTCTCATTCTTTCTATTCATGTTTTGTTTTTTAAATCATTCTGTGACAAATCTAAAACAAATGTCAAAACCGTTAATTTTTTTATACACTAAATTTTTTTTTCTGTTTCTGGACAACTCTAATTCTCAGTGCACCACCCTTAACTCTTCAGTTCATTTCTTCTCTTATAACTTGGTCCAACTTGCTGGCCTTTAGAAGGGTGAGAGACACTTAGCCCTTGCATAGGGAAAATTAATTTGATTTGTGCATTCTGTATTGTCCTAGATCACTGATTTTTAAAATTACTTCACAGGCCTTTGGGGCCCATGAGCTGCTTTTACAGGGATCCAAAAAGGTAAATAAGACACATTGCTTTGGCATGACATAAAGAATTGGCTGCCACCAAATTAGAAAATATTAAAGATCACTGCTTTATACAAATATACCTGTGTCCTACTGCTCTTAGTATAGGTTGAAAGCTTGCAATAAGCTTTTATTTGCACAGGGATAAAAAAACTATTAACATTATTAAAAACTAAGTGAATCACAACATTTTTTGGAAGAGAGTAGGAAGAATACTTTGGCTTAGGAGATACATGTATAACCACATCCATCACTTTCAAGAGAAAGCAATTTTACAACAGTCAAAGTTAATATAAAGTTCATGTTGTTACTTTTTCCTCATGTACCCATATGAAAACTGGAGAAAATTATCATTTGACAGGCTTGTTTTTCATGATTCACATCTCTAATGTGATCCCTAAGCATGAGAGTGGTTAATCAAAACACTAAATAAAATCTGCTTTACGTGGCATTAAACACAGTTGGAAATCAATTTTTTTTTCTGATTAATTAATTCCCATAAACTCTGATAGATTCAGAAAATGTGGTGTTTTTTCTGTTGATCCACCTGGACATCTCAACCCAAAATTCTCTGAGGCAGCAAATTTTAGTCAGAAACAGTTAATATTTTGTTCCTAGAAATTTTCAGTAAAAACAGTCTTCAAATGTGCATTTTTGAGAAAAGGTGTGACAAAAGGATTGCTGTTCCTTCATGCCATCACATTACAGTTACCATATTTAATCCTGAACAGTAGAGCTACCACACTCTGCATGATGCCTACGTGCATACAAATATGAAAAATAAAATCAGATTCATGGAAATACGGGCACGTGCTCATGGACCTCGGCCACGCTGCTGTGAAAACAGCAGCCTCACAAAAGGCAGGGTCAAGTCTCAGCTGCTCTTACTCAGAATTGTCCTTTAACAGGAGCATTTTCTCTACCCCCAGCACAGCAAGGCAGTCAAGAGACAATTAGGCTCTGCAGTTTATGAGCTCCCTTGATGGCCAAAGTGCTCTTCCATACATACCAAATATAGTAAACAGTAAATGCTCGGCTTTTTGTTCTTGCCTCAAGGCTTAGAAACAACTTGCAAATCCTCTCAATTCACTTTGCGTCCCCATTCCTTCCATTAGACTTGTTAACAGTGTCTTTCACAAAGATTCTTTTGTTTTACTGAAAATCTCTTAAAGATTTCTTTGACATTTCTCTTTCTCTCAGTATCCTGTCACAGGGTGCTGGACCTTCATCCTGGGACTTACCCAAATCCTTCCTTTTTCCAAGACGCACTGAAACCTTCCATCCCACTCTTTTACAAAGGAGGAGTGTAGTCACTGTCCCTAATCAAACCCCAAAACCTTAAAGCTATGAACTGCTAAAGTCTTCCCAGAAATGGCAGAGTGCCCTCAGACCCCCATCACATCACGGAATTTTTAAGATGTTCTGAATATTGTGACTTTTCTCCATGATTTAGCCTTTATTCAATATGTACTTCCTGTCTTAATGGATGTTCTTATCTTTTCTCTGTCCTCTATTTCTTCTTATCTGTTCCCAAATAAAGCAGTAGCCTATGCTTTAAGTTATGCTTTAACCTTTATTAAATCCAATAATAGAACACAAACCCCAACTTCTTTCAAAAGAAACTGACATTTCTGCTTGCAAATGTAGCCAGTGTAATTCCCAAACCATCCAAATTAGGGACTTTTGCTGTCTGACTTGTCATCATTTCCCAATTACAGACAGTAAGATGCTCCGTAAACAGGTTTTTTGTTGAAGTGGAAGGTCTCCTGTGCTGTTCTCCTCATGTATTCAGGACATGGAAATAGGGAGAGGATTAATCAGGAAGTGATTCAAAATCTCCATAGCCCTCATCTGTGTGAGGGCAGACTGCCTGTGCTGCATGTATCCTGCAGTTACTCAGCTGGAAGAACAGGAGTTTGGTCCTGTGTGGTTTCAGTTTATCATCACAACTTCCATTTCTGTAGGCATTAAACAACTGAAACATTTTCCCTGCTAATGATAAACACATTATTCATAAAGATGATTTTTGCCTCCAAAACAAATGTGAGGATCTTTCTGCAATGTAAAACTCTTCTTTGGATTTTTTATTTTCATAAGCTCAACAGATAGCAACTTATCCCAAGGAAATAGGTTAAATTTTTGTATGGAACTCTAAATAGTCTATTTTATAGCTCCTTGATTTACATAAACAAACAAACAAACATACAAACTGCTTCCTTCTGCTCTTTCCCCGACAATCCAAATATTTAGTACTCTTTATAGGATGCTAACTGTGGAAATCCATGCTTTTAAATTATGCTTTTTGGGTGCCTCGAACAACAAAAACAACAGATTCTCTCTTGCGGTCAGACCACCAGAGCGGAGTAAAGTGCAGTAACTCTGAGAGTTTCTGCCCCATGTTCTGCTCTGCTTGTCCTTTTGAAAGGGGGCTCAATGAAGAGCCTTGTTGAGACCTCCGCTGGTGCCACTGTTTATAGAGGGGGTCATTAGGAACAGTTTAGTCAGAACAAAAGGGGTTTTGTTTCTATTGTCCCGCTTGCAGTTTGACGATGTCTTAACTGAAAAATTATCTTAATAGTCTAACAGTATATATTCGCCTATGGGGCTCAGACAACTGCAGAAAGGGCTTTGGATGAATGCTGAAAAGATGCACTTGACAAAGCCAACTCAGTGCACGCTGAGCACCATTTAGGAAGCGCATTTTTTCTGACTGAAAACTTAGAAGTGCCAGTCTCGGAAAGATAAACCCTTACAGCATTGCACTTCCAGCTAAAGCACCCTCCACAAAAGGGGCACCAAACCCTCCACACTCAGCCACGGGGAGCCTGGGGAGGCTCCTGGGTGGGTGTAAACACGCACACCTCCATCTGCTCACACCCTGCTGCACCAACACACACCAGCAGAGGAAACAGGCCCTTCAGATTATTTTAAAATCCTCCTGATAAATGATTTTGTGCTGCTAAAGGTCTGGGAGATTGCTTCACGCAGCAGCCACTTGTAATGTGGCAAACCTCCTCCCTCAGCTGGACTGGGAGCTGGAACCTCTCCCCAGCCCTGGAGAACTGGGGCCAAGCTGTGCTGCCCTGCTCTACTTGGGAGGGGATTTTTTGTGGCCAGGGCTTTAGAAAGTCAAATGAATCTCCAGCTTCCATCTTGCTTCAGACTGGTTCAGAAACACTGCTATAAATCACTGCAGATATAAAGAAAAGTTATTTTAGAGGCACAACCAGAGACAAAAAAATGCACATTGTGTCTCTGCAGCCCCATGCAGCTTGGAATTGGCAGCTCAAAACTTCCAATTGGAGTGGCTCTAATGTGCATTCAAAATAGACTGTGAGAATAATTGTTCCTATGGAAATGAAATATAAATAAAAGTAGGAGCTGAGACCATATAAGATAATGTTGGACCAAATTCTGTTTCCTGCTTATTTAAATGCACAAGATAAGCCTCAACAGGAGAGAAGCTGCGGGGTGCAGCTGTTGTATATAATCCTGCTTCCTACAGACCTGTAAAACCAGCAGTCTCCAAAGATCTCTCTGCTCCAGCAACACGAGTTTTATGATTCAGGGGCATGGTACATATGGTTTAGCATACACACCCCAATTTTCCGTGCAACCTCCCCTGTTAGGATTACTAATACTTGTGGCATGAGTAGTTTGTACAGCAGCTGTGCAAGGGTTATGCAAGCATTTATGTACACATTGGAATAAAGGCACAAAATAATGGTTCTTTTGAGGTATTACTCTGCACCTGCCTGGAGAGAAAAAGTAAAGCCATCCAAATTCATCCCATTGCATTCACAGGTCAGGATCAGTTATTTTGTTCCCTTTGAAGAAAATGAATATGTTGTATATGCTTTTTGTTCGGCATAAAAATAGCAAACATCTCTGCCTTTAGTGAATGCAAACAGCAGCAAACTGAAAAAGACAATAATACATGTTAATAAGAAGAATCCTGAATGTCTGTAGGAGCAAAGATCATCATTTATTGTAAGAAAATGTCACAACTAAGCAGATTTTCAGATGCACATTTCCAAGGTGCTGCAGCACGACTCAAATGCGCTCCCAACAGTGACGTTGGAGCTCGTGCCCAGCATAGCTTTTTACAAATATAAGCCCGAGATCTCAGACGTTCAGATTACAAAGTCACCAATGAAGGAAACACCTGGACTTGAGCCAAAAGTGTCAACCAAATCAAATGTGCACAAAATAATTTAATAGTACAAAATTAAATTCAGTTTTCTTTGGGCTGCTTTGGCAATATTTGAGTCTACATTAAGCAATACTCCTCTGCTGTATCTGTGCTGCAGAAATACATTAGTTACATGAAGTTTAAAGACATGACTGAAGCATACTGGTGTACATAAGCACATTTACAAATGCTCATAGCAATATACAAACATATATCAAAAATACAGCACAGGCCGATATTCAAATTGCATATAAATGTATGATAAATGTAGCACTGCAAAAGTTTCAGTGACATGAACTCATTCCTAATGTTCTCTGAAGTCAATAGCAATAAAAGGATCCCTGTGGAGACCCAGTTTTATGAAGTGAAGGGCTGAACTGTGAAGGACTGGACTCTGTCCACCTTCCCCAGTTGATGAACATTACATTCAGCGCCACAGTCCCATTTCATAAATCCTAAAATTCTCTTTCAGCTTTCACTGACATCCCCAGAAGTAATAATGCCTCATTCACACCCCAAAACACAGATTTCATTTCTGACTCTCCTCTGATCATTGAGAATCAATACTTAATTTTCTATATTAATTTTCTTAAGCATTGAGAATCAATACTTAATTTTTATAACACGAGCAGTATTGTCCAACACAGCCCAGCTCAACCCAGATCTGTTCAAATTCCTGGATTAGAGCTAATACAATGGCTTTATCCATAATGTGATTAACTTCTTGTTGGTGAATATGTTCTCAGTAATAATGCTGGAGAGGTGAATAGAAGCTTTTGATAAGAATGACCCAATATAGCGTAAAAAAATACGTGAGCTATTTATCCATTCTAATGCAAATAATAATGCTATTATTTTTGCTGTATAAGTGTTTTCCATGTGAAGGGCATGGACAAACAGCTCAAAATTCCCCAAACACATGCTATTTTAGTGGGACTATTTGGAAGGAGAAAAAAGTTTGCTGTAATTTAGGAGTCACACTTTGTTCAAGACAAATGAGAGAAGATGCAAAACAGAATGGGAAAGAGCCATGGTTAAAGTTAAAAAGAGGACATCAAAGCAGGAAGACAAGGAGCTTGAAACTGAATCAGCAGAAAAGAGGGGAAAAATGCTTTGTGTCTGATTTTTGAAAAGTAATTAAATGTGTTTTTTGAGCAGAACCCACACTTTTTACTTCCTATTTAGTAAAACTGAACGCAAATGGCCAAATTCTGCCACTGGCATATGCCTCAGATGGGTACATGAGGATGACAAACAAATTCACCAAGCACAAACCTGCAAATTTCTGCTCATTTCTTGTTTTTTAATCAGCCCCTTTATTTATATCCTAGGTACATGCTTTCAACTGCATTGACTTCCACACAAACAAAAGAAATGGTAGTGGTTGGTACTAAACTTGGGTAAGAGTGTGCACACAAAGCTCACAGAGACCAAAACGTTACTCAGTTGGTAATGTGGCTTGTGCAGAACCCCGAAAACACTGGGAGTTGGTTTTTACAGGAATTATCTGAAGCAGCAAGTGCCAACAAACAGGGATTACTTCATCACAAGCATTTAGTTTTCCTTCTCAAGAAGAGGAGGATACACAAAAGAAGTAGAGAAGAGTAAGAGGAAAAACTGGTTTCTTAATTGATCCAGGAAGGAGGAGGAAAGAGACAGTGACATGAAGGTGCCAATATTTCAGCAACCTGTGTGGAACTGATCCTACAGGAAGCAGGATAGGGTTTACAGAGCAGGCAGGAAAGGAGGGAAGAGAAAGACGTTGTCCATGAGAAAAGGTACAAACTGGATTGCCTTTCTGTCTGAAAGGTATTTGAAATTCAAGCTCAGATCTGAGGGCTGAAGCACTGCCGTTGGAGCTGCATCATCCTTTAATGAATCCAGCAGAATAAATGCTGCCCTTTGTTGTGTCCCAAAGCAAGACGAAGGCAAGAGCTGAGGACTTCACATCAAAAAGTTATTCTTTAACAAATTCACTTTCTCATCCCACGCTGCTGGAGTGGTTTTGTTATGCTGTTTTAAGTACCCCCATTGCAAACTATCATCATTTATTAAAAGCTGTACTGGTACAGCAGGATCATAGAAAATACTGTATAAAAGGGAAAACTTTCCCAACCGTTCCTATAAAAGCACAGGATAGAGTTGCAACATTGCCCTTATTTTAAGAGTATCCTGCATTAAATCAGAATACAGTTAAATGTGGCCTAATCCAGATCACTTAAACAGACAAAACAAGAAGGAAATAGATCCAAACATCACTTTTTCAAGAAATTAAATAGATACAAACATCACTTTTTCAAGAAATTTGTCAAATCAAGGGTCTCAAGGTTTACTTTTTGTCCTCTGCTCTTTCTCCAATGACACCTATAGCTCCAAGAGCAGTTACCTCGGGTGTTAATGAGTGAGCAGAGAAACCTCCCACACTTTTCTTTCTCTCACTCTTGCCATTCCAGAACACATCACTGACCCGAAGTTCAGACAGTTTTTAAATGGGAGCTTCAAGCAATTCAAGTACAAATAATTTAGGCAGCAGAGACACCTGCTCTCCAGTCCACCGTTCCATCCTTGCAGATTTTTAATCTCATATCCATGCCAAAGGCAAGGCTGCTTGTCCTACTGCTGCTTGAGGAAAGGGCAACGCTCACAACTGTGGAAAAACAGTCTACAAGGAACAAAAAGGAAGAGAAATAAAGTTGTCTGCAGCTGAAAGGGAGAGCAGAGAGATCCCAAATCATCTGTCTGCCCTTCCTACAGCAGCCCAACCCAGACACCCTCTCCTTGCCCCCAGCTGTGCATTCCTGTGGCCTCCCTCGTTCCACCACAACATGGAGTCAGGCACAGCAAGGAGCTGATCCAGCAGAAAATTATTTCAGCAAAAACAAATACACAAATGGTTAAAAAAAATCTTTTAAAACCAGAATCAGCTTCCTGGCCTGTGTGTAAGTGTTGGTACCAGCATTGGAGAGGGGTGGGGCTGTGCAGCTGAAGGTCCAGACTGGGGTGGGATGAGAAAACAAATATCTTTCTCAGGGGGAGCCTGGCTTTAAATCAGCTTAAATTGATCTAGAAACCACACCCTTGGCAAGAAAGAAATTTAGGCAAATACATGCCTGGTGAAGAGCAGGTTAGTGCTGCTCCTCAGGAAGTACAAAAGATGCTGGAGAGTTTGATCTTAACTGGGCAGCCAAAATTCAACTGCTCTGGTGTTTTCATCAGTGGGGAGCACTGGGAAGGCAGCAACTGGGGCGATTTTTGAGCAGCCCCATTAGCACCAGTGAGTGTACCAAGTGCTCTCATGTTACCTGAGGTGGCTGTGGCTTCACAACCTCTCTGTCCCCTCCATCCTCCCAGAGCTTGAGCCATTCCTAAACGTGTGTTAGGTCTGAGGTAAGGGTTTAATGCTGGTTCCACCACTATTTCAATAGTGCTGTGAGTCATTTCGATGTGATGCCTCAGTTTCCCTGTTATTAAGAGGTGCACATGCATGCAGACAAACACATCAAATCATTCATCATGTTTCCCATGCAGCTTTTTGACTGGCTACCTGCTATTCACACCAGGAATTTAAACATAAAGAACTAAAAGAAGTGCTGAATATTAGTTTGCAAAAGAGTTGCAGGATCTGGTGCTGGGTACCACCGGATATTGCTCGTCTGAAAATATTAGATGAACAATCTATCAAAAAACACCCCCAAAACCGCTGACCTCCTTTATCCTCCACCCCTCTTCTTCCTCCTTTGCCCAAGGAAGGAATCTTAATGTCAGCATAAAATTCATGTACATATGTATGATTTCTGAAGTTACCTCAGGCTGGATTCAGTGACCCAAATGGACCATCCTTGCTTCCCCGTCTTTCCAAGTAAGGTTTGGGAAGCATTAGTTTACATTTGTTACCTGCGATTATTATTATTACTAATTACTGTTGTAGCAGACATCTACATGGGCTAATTGGGACTGGGGCTCTATTACTGTAGATGTTGCACCCACCGAGTTAAAAAAGTCACTGCTTTAAGAAGTTGACAATCCGTTTCAAGGCAGCATCACACAGAGGCACAAAGCAGCGAGCAGAAGGAAAGGGGAAAGCAAGGGAGCAGGGTAATGGAATGGCATAAACTGCCCGTGTGCACAGGTTGATAGTTTCATTTCAAGTAAATGCTCCCGGTTTTGCCATTCTAAGACAATATCTCCCCTTTCGGATTTCTAACGCTTCTCCATTAACTCTCCCCACTGCCGGCTGGAAAAAGTGACCCGGGGCTCTGTGCACAGAGACATACATACATGTCTATGGACGTGAATATATAATCATCACCTTTTAAATTATTTAATGGTGTTGGTTTTGTCACGGACAGGCTCTTCTGATCTGTACTTCTTAAAAAGGAAAAAAAAAAGAAGAGTAGGCAGGGAAAAAAAGTGTGTAAAAAAAGTGTGTGAAAAAAGTGTGCAAGAAAAGTGTGTACGCGTGCTTGTGCAGGCAGCCGATGCACTCGCATCTATAAAGTCTGTGGGAGTCTGGGCCCCTTCCTTATGCATAAACCGCCCTCCCTCCTGGGGTGTCTTCTCCTTAATGACGTTCACGGTAATTTAGGCGCTCGGGACCGGCTCAGCCTCTCGCCGAGCCCGCAGCCTCCACAAACATCCTGAAAAGCAACCTGAGCAGACGTCCCTCCTCGAGGCAGTTCCAGGGATTTTCTCTCCCGGGCGCTTTGGAACCGGGCGAGCGAGAGAGAGCGCTTGGGTTTTGCCGCCTGCTCCTCCCACCAGAGACACCCTCCCGCCGCTCCCCGCCGAGCCGAGCCGAGCCGAGCCGAGCCGCGCCGCTCACACGGCTCCGCCGCGGCGTGCGGGACGCGGGCACAGCGCTCCGCTCCCGCTGCCGCCGCCGCCGCCGCCGCCGGGGGAAGCTCCTCGGTCCGCCGCTGCCGCCGCCGCCCCGTCCATGGGCCGGTGCCGCTGAGGCAGCCCCCGCCGCCGCCGCCGCCGCCGCCTCGGGCCATGAGCGGGCTGCGGCGCCTCCGCGGGGGCTGAGCGCGGGGCCGCGCCGTCCGTCCGGCCCCCCGCGCATGCCGGTGCCGGTGGCGGTCCCGCGGCGGGGCAGCCCCGCGCCCCCCGCGCCGCCCCGCAGCCGCCGCCGCCGCGCCGCGATGCCGGTGGCGGGGCGCGGGCAGCCCGCCTCCTGGCTGCTGGTGCTGGGCGCCGCCGCGCCCGCCCTCTGGCTGCGCTGCGTGCTCGCCGACTTCACGGTGGACAACGAGGTGCACTCCAGCTTCATCCACCGGCGGCTGCGCGGCCCCGAGCGCCGCGAGATGCAGCGGGAGATCCTCTCCATCCTCGGCCTGCCGCACCGCCCGCGGCCGCACCTCCACGGCAAGCACAACTCGGCCCCCATGTTCATGCTGGACCTCTACAATGCCATGTCCGTGGAGGAGGGGGCGGCGGGGGCCGCCGCCGAGGACGGCGAGGGCTTCTCTTACCCCTACAAGCCCATCTTCAGCACCCAGGGGCCGCCCCTGGCCAGCCTGCAGGACAGCAACTTCCTCACCGAGGCTGACATGGTCATGAGCTTCGTCAACTTGGGTGAGTGCCGGTCTCGGCGGGACTGGGTCCGGGACAAACAGTGCCGGGGGGAGGCTGGAGCGGGACCCTGGCCACCGACGGGGGAGCGGGGGCTGGTGGCGCAGGTGGCCCCGGCTGGGAGCTGTTTCCCCGCGGGTCTGGTGGGTGACAGCCCGCCTGGGCAGCGAAGGGCAGGTAGCGGCCCTTGGAAGGGTGGCTGCTTTGCCAGGCGGTAACTGAGTGGCAGCGACGGGGAGAGCGCTCGGAATTCCCATCCCAGCGTTTGGACAGCCACGAGCTCTCCCCGCGCTCCACGCACGCCGACACACTGAAGCCTTTATCGTCTTCTCCCTTTGATAGTTGCTGCACTTCAGAAATTGGATTTGCAGGTAGGAGCTAACTAAACAGGACGATTAGCAGGTCTGCCCCACATCCCACACTGCCAAGGAAGACGCGAAACCCAGGCAGGACCACGGCACGGGTCCCGCACAGCTCCCGGTGCCAGGCTGGTGCCCGTGCGGGATGCGGAGCCGCCAGGGCTGGGCGGAGGGATGGTCGGGATGGATCCCCGCGGCATCCCAGCGCTGAGCTGCTCGCACATGTTTCCCTAATGGCTCGGGAGGGATTCCACAGTAAATCCTTATTTACTCCTGCAGCTTTTCCTGTTGACCCCGGTTTATGCCGCTAACTCGCCTCTTTTCGCAAGCGCATGTGGATGGGTTTATGCAAACGATACGAGAGTTGGCACGCTTTGTATGCGCCTCACTAGGCCTCTCTAATTGGATGCCACGGCCCAATCTGATTTCTATTTGCTCGCTGTAGATTGCACACCCGTGTGGACTGACTTGGCCGGATTTGAGTAAAACATTGTCAGGGTGCGCATTCTATTTTAAATATATAATTAGAGACCTGGCTCGCTCTATCCGTTTTTAGACCTCATCATGTGTGACTCCTAAACCACACACGTACAGATCGGGTGCCTGCAAGTTCAAGGCAGAACCTGAATTGTGTTTCCAAAACAAAATCAGATTCTGTCCCAAACAAAGGGAAATGCAAAGTGCAAGAGGAGCACACCTCTGGCAAGTAACCTGCCAGGAATTACAGACCCCCATCTCCAATAAATCCATTAACACCTTTATGGATGTCACTGTTCTGGACGCTTCCACCGTCCGGAACTTCAGAGGCAACAATGATTAAATCACCACCCAAACCATCACCTCTCTAATCCCAGCGCTTTAAGAAACTTGAAAAGATCAGCAGCTGCAAAGGCTCTGTGACACACGTTAATAATTATTAGACACAGTAGCCATCCCGGCGCAATTCTTGCATGATAAGGAGCCACGGGACGCTGTGGGAGAGCTCTAGTTTGCATGAGCTGCGCCTCCTTATTAACTGCCATAAGCTTCACAGTGGGAAGCTGGGAATTACATCTGGCCCGGGGGCTGTGCTCTGTGAGGGCTGGTGCTTTCCATTTGGAATTACAGTGTTTGTCTAGTCACTGCTGGATACTTAAGCCGATGAGCAATGATACATTTAAAATCAAATATTTGAGCAGTCAAAAGTACCAATGGCAGTCAAATATTTGACTTTAAAGATAAAGGTGACATTGCTAACACTGTTCTCCGTGGTTCTCGGGTCCTACACTGCTCGCAGCCGAGTGCAAGGGGAGTCCTGAACAGAAGACAAAAGATGTTGAAATAGCAATAGCGAAATTCACGCTTCGCTTTCCATTTCAGTAGAGAGGAGAGAACCTTATGAAACATGTAAGTACATAATGGGAGGCAGTTTAGCTCTGCTCCTCAGGGGCAGTAATTTACTGAATCATCAGTGAAACTGCAGCGCTCCTGTCCCGCATTTCCGATGTAAGGAAGAGTCTCCTTGTCAGCTCGTGTAAGAGTTATAAGAAAGAATTTATGTTCAGGCCATTGACTATTTTGAATACAAAGGAGTGGAATCCATGCAGAAATGCGAAATAAAAGTTACATTTTGGGTATGTCTGTGTCTGCATGAGGACTTTGTATGGAGCAGGTTTGCCATGACCCCGATAATCAACATCCCAATGCACTTTGATGGCTGCAGTGGATTCATTCATTCATTTCAACCTGCCAGGGTTTGTAATCAGCTTAGAAATCCAAGAGTGTTCTTTAGGCAAAATCCTAAATTATCATTTTATTTAATTGCTGTCAGCATGGTCAGGGAGTAGTAAGAGCACAAGCAAAACCCAATAGTTTTAAGGACAGGTGGAATTACTATGAGCAAGGCACATTTTGTGGGTTTATCTGTGCTGTTTTGTTCCCTTGTCAACAGTGCATGCCAGGACGAGTTTAAAAAGGACATAGATCTATAATAGCTTTCTTCATCGCTGTGCACACCTTTCATCCCATTATAGTCATTGCTCTTTCATCTTTATAGGACAAAGGCAGGCTTGTTTATGGAGGTTTTAATGAATTAGAGCAGCCACTCACTCCGTATATAATCAAACACAACACCTGCTCTGAGACGTGGAGTTTTCTATGACAATCAGGGAAAATTAGAAGATCTATTGTAGAACTGAATTTTTTTGGAGACTTTCTACAATGATCCCTTTTAAAGCAGAGCTGAATTCCTAAATGCAGACTGTAGTAAACTGTGTCCTACTTTTGTAAGAGATACTCCGTGAGCATTGCATTTCACAGGTAGGCTTTTATTACTGTACCACAGCCATCACAATGAGGAAGTGTCACAGCGTAATAAAGTTTCATTTTAGCATGGAAGAAGTAAAAACAAGTGAAGAAATAATATTTTTAAATTTCAATCAATAAAAAATGTTACTTCCAGGCTTCCAAATGCTAATCTTCAAAAGCACTTTTTTTTGCCTTATTCGTATTCTTTATCCATCTAGTTGTACAACTTTAGAGGGAATGATATTTTTTTTTTTTAAATTACATTGCAAGATCTACTGGGCTACATAGTAAAAACCCCACCAACACACCCCACACACATTGCTTTCTGTGGAGATACTGTGTATATTCATTCCAGAGAATTTATGCTGGGTATTGCTAGGGAGGAACCAGAGTACAGGTGCTTGGTTTTAGGGAGCTTTGTAGTAAGCAAAGTTTTACTTACTGTAAAATCCTGACAACTAATTAGATTTGGATTTATAACCAGTTCATTTACAGGCTACATTTTGTCCTAGCTTACACCTGTGCTAAGATGAATGGGGAATGGATTTGTGTCAAGAATGAAGTTATATGTAAATTAAAGGAGAATTTAGCTACAGTGGTCTGACTAAGTTAGCCAGTTAATTACTGGCTAATTTTGTAAAATTTATTGCTATAATTTTAGCATTTGGAATTTCATTTCAGATCCTGTCCAAGTACAGTTTACAAACTGACCCATTTTAGGAACTGAAAAAACGCAAAGCATTTTTTGCACAAGTTCAATTTCAAGTTTATAAACAGCAACCAAGGCGTAAACATCCTCTGGATGACTTAGACCTTCTCTTCTAAAAATAATTGCATTGTCCTTATGCCGGTAAACTTGCCTTGGTAAACAGACTTGCTTAGAATATTTTTAAAAGAGTCGGCACAAGTGATACGCAATTTGTTAATTTGTCTCGTGGTTGATTATAAAATGAACAACATTGTTTAATCCTGGCAAAAAGGGACGGGGGGGAGAATTAGTCATTCTTGGAAGGAGCACTTGAAAGTGGCTTTTGTTAATATAAATCAAGAAGCTGAAGAGCCCCCAAGTTTCCTTTTATTTCATACCATCTGGCTATCCGTTTTGTTGACAAGTGTTTGGCATAGAGAACCATCTCTTTGCCCTTTAATAACAGGCTTTAACACTGTAGGGTATTAGAAAAAGATTCTATAACAGTTAAAAAATTTCCTTCGGGGAATACTTTATAAAGTGAGCACGGGCTGCAGGCATTTGCAGCTGTAACCTGGCTTGTGTTAAAATTTGGAAGGGGCTGCCTTGCATTCCAGCTCACTACAGGCCTTCATTGGTGTACAGCCAAAGGTTAATATAGATGTCACACAGTTTTTCTTTGGAGAGCCTCAGATATAAGAGTATGCGTACAGCTGTGTTTTTAGTAACCCTTTCATAATCACTTCTTTTAAACCTCATTTTCCTGCTTATATAAATCAAAGATTTTCAAGGATATTTGACCTGGATTTGAACTTATTTGATCTTCACATATTTCCCACTTGAAACAAAGCAGATTAAAACTTAGCCCTGGATGCCTGGTCCCGATCACATGGTTTGTCCATACATTAGGCCAAGCCCTTGGCTTTTTTTTCCTTCTCTTCCACCTAACACTGTTAAAAGCTCTCAAGCCTGAACAGGTACATCCCATAATTGTTTTAGGCAGTGTGGATATGTGCAGCACTTGGTGGTGTAACACTGGCTAAGGCAGAAAGCTCTCAGCAAAGGTATGAAGGACACTGACCGTGCAGCAAGTGACCAGCAGGTATTCTTTGAATGTACAGACCCATCCCAGAGAGAATTTAATTAATTTTCAAATTTCCAGGTGTAGAGTGGCAGAGCAGGACAGGAACTATTTACCTCTGCCACGTGGGTGTGCTGGTAGCAGAGAAAGGAGCAGCCAAGGACAGATGTCCTTATGCGAGGAAAAAGGACCTGAAATTGTCCCCATCCCCTCACACGGGTGGATTTATCCCAGAGCAGGGTCTTTCCTCTGTTCCCACACAGGCTGTCCTGTGGGGGTGAATCCCCCCTCTGTGAGCTGCAGTTTAGAAGCCAAAACACAACAGCTCTTAAAGGGCTTTGAAGGAGACAAGCCTTGATGGCCAGGTCTTGTGATGCCGGTAACAGGAGCTGGGCACCAGTGGAGTGTGCAGGACCTGCTGCCAGTGCCCCCAGTTGTGCCATGCCTGTGTCTGTGTGTGTCTGTGTGTGTCTGTGTGTGTCTGTGTGTCCCAGCACACCCCCTGCAAAGGAGCTTTAATGGCCTCTGCACAGGCAGCACGAAACCAGGCGCTGCATTCCCTGGAAATAAGCCTGAAACACATTTTCGGGTCGGCGGGGAGAGATGTGTGAGAGAAGGTTACACAAGTGGTTGGAAACATTAATTAAAAAAAAGATTATAACTATTAAAGCCCAGTCAGAGCTGTTGACAGGCTCCTTTTAAATAGGACACTGTGATGTTTTAGTTTAATACATTCTGGCAGTGTCACCGGGGTTAAGGCTAATACTGGGATGTGTGGATCCTGTCATGTTATTGTCAGGAGGAATGCAGGGATTAGGTCTGAGAGTGGCGGTGGGTGAGTGGTGCAGCTGTGTACACTTATTATAAAAGATTTAAGTCCCACTGGTAAAATCAATATATTAAATTGCAAGAGCCCCTGTTTTTAATTAGTTTAAATCAAATATACGGTTAGTGCCATTAAGGCTGCTATCCTTGAACCAAGTGAGGAAATGCTAACATTTATATGGAAACTGTTAATTTGTGGTTAAAATGATAACACATTTAGTTTTATGCCTCTAAATTGTCCTAACTGGATGAATACCAGTGAGAAGTTGCAATGATGGATGAAGTCATCTGAGCAAGAACACAAGTAAGCAAATTTTGATAGCCTGCCAGATAAAGAGACTACCTGTTGATATACAGCATTAAGAGACCACGATATTTTAAACCCTTTCCAGTCCTCCTCTCTAGGGCCTACATCAAAGTACTTCTATGAATTAATTACATATATATCAAAAATACATACCTTTACTATATATAAATAAAATATGCTATTTTATATATGTATATTTCTTCTCTAAATGCGAGAAACTTCTAAAGAAATGAGAGAGCTGTTTAAATTGGTTTCAGGATGAAGATTTTCCTTCACAACTGTTTGAAATAAAAAATAGACGAGACTACACACGAGGACTAATCACATGGATAAAGTTCTGCACATGCTTGAGTTTGGAAAAATGGAAACCCAAGAGAAAATTCTTGGCTAGGTCTTCTTTGGTGTAAATTGTCAAATTTCTACTGAAGCTGGCCCTGTGGTCTCATTTATACAACTCTACGTCCAAAGTAATTCCCATAAACTCCCTCTTGATTTACACGAGCACCACTGAGAGCAGAATTGGGCCAAAGAAGTGCCCCTGTGTTGAAATAATGAGCATGCAGTAGTTTCTGCTAGAGCTTCACAGAGTTTCTTCTCCTAATCTTGAAATTGTTTCTGAGGGAAGTTTCCTTTGCTGCAAACAATCAAAACATGGACCAGCTCCTATTAGTCACTGCTTATCATTATTAGCCCAATCCATGTTGTTGAACTACAGCTGAATTCCCATCCTTGCAACAAACAGAATTTAGCAAATAATGTTTGACAAAAATGTGAAACTGATATTTCTTAATACAAGACATATTTCATATAGAGAAACTTCAGTGCTGAAAGATTCCTGGTATCAAAATATCTGAATCATAGTACAAATAAACAGCGCCTTGTGAAGGCTGCGGGGCCAAATTCCGTGCTGGAGTAATTCCACTGAAGTCAGTGGAATTGTGCCAGGAGATAAACTGCCGTCTAGATTTTGTCAGTAAAAATCTTTGCTACAAAAAAGGTTGCAGGTAGCAAAGTTTGAACTGATTCTAATTCAAAAAAAGCCCTTTTGGAAGTCCTTGCTTTATTGATGAGGAGCTCAAAGTCTGCTGATCCCCCCCTTTATCTGGGTGTATGTTCTACAATTCCATTATTTATACAAAAATATACCTGGGTGGAATCCCCACCACACTGTGCCTTCCCCCTTCTTTTAAACATTTGTGTCATCCACATCTCAGAGTCAGCGAAAAATCCTTCAGTGATCCAGACTGAGTGGATTGAATTAATGGCAACTTTAAAACTACAAGTTTTAGTGTAATTGCTTTATTGTTTTGGAACCAAGATGCTTACAATCCAGTTCCTGTGCAAACATGTTTAACGTGTGTTAATGTGTTTCAAAACCAGACCCTCTCCGCAAAATTCTGCTTTTCATTAATTGACATCAGTAGCATGGTACAGTATTTCAAAGAACTGGCCAAATATAAACTGTGTTTCTAATTTCCTTACTTTCCTGTGTTTGGAATGCCAATGTTAATTTGTTCCCATGGAAGAGTGAGAGCTGCCAACCACAGTTTTATATAAATGGCTTTACAGTGCAGGGCTGCCAACATTAAATGATACTTAGGAATTTTCATGACATTTTGTATTTAATACTGTGTGTGTGAGAGAGAGAAATTGAGGGAGATGTATGGGATGTTGAACAAGCACAAGCTCTGATGCTCAAGGCAAATGTTTGAAGAAATTTATCCTTTGAGGAACTGTTACTTAATGTTTCTTCTCATTTAAGATTTTTTATGTAATCTGTCAGATATTACATAGCATATTGGTTCTGCCTAGATAAAAGTTATTTTGCAGCGAACTTCATTGCTAACAATCCAAACAATTCCCCCCACAATTTTAGTTATTTATTAATAGATGAGCAGATGGACTTTAGTTTATGTTGTTCCTCTGATCATTCTGAACTCGACTGTAATAATGTGATATTACTCAACATGAGAAAATGCAAAAGCAAAAAAAGCTGCCACAACTAAGGAACAGGGGAAGTAACTGAATTTGATTAAACTGCCAACAGGTAATTTTTCTTTAGAATAATAGGAGCAGCTAGATAAAATCATTTGCCTTTCTTAAAGAAAATCAAGCATTATCATAGCTTCTTTAGTGGTATGTCTGCCTTTGTACATAAACCAAATGTGAAGTTCCCTTTAAACAAAGTTTGTTTTAAGCTGATGATGGTAAAAACAAAGTCTGTTTATGTATTTCTCCTTTTATTCCTGGAAGATATTCAAAATACAAATTGTTCATGTTTCAGTAGATTCCTCTTAATGAGTGCTATGGTTTATCTCTCCATTTCCCCAGTTTATTGGAACAGGTGCAGTGTCTGCCATCTGTGCCAGCCCCGTGCTATACCAACAAACAAAGTGTTGTTTTGGTTCACTGGATTTAAAAGTCTCCTGAGAGTTAAGAAATGAAAGAGAAAGAATTTAGAAAGTGCCTAGTGAAGGAAAGGCACTTCAAGTAATGTGCTTTGTCACTCAAGTCTTCCCGTAAATTACCTTAAACTATTTCTAAACTGTTTGAAAAATATTATCCACGGAGGATTAAGTTTCTGTTGCATCTCGGAGGTCCCACACTATTCTTTATCATCTTTATCCCACCACAATAGCTTCCAAGTTAGTGTTTTCTTTGTCAGGTTGAATTAAATTTTACAGGAATAAAACCTCTTTTTTCCTTCTCTTAAAGAGGAAGAACTGTGAATTTTCTTTTTTTTTTTTTTCAGTGTTTCTGCTTCCACCTCATTTAAGAGATACTGCAAATAGCCATCCAAGTTTAAACAAGATTATGTTGCAATTAGACAGACAAACTCATAATTATTTAAGGGCTAAACCAACAACAACAACCCTTTCAGGTTCATTTTGACAGTGTTTATCCAGTGTATCTGGAAAGGCTTACAATTAAAGTGCCTGAAGGGTGGGGATGAGATTTTTCAGCATGCAGTCAGTGCTATCGGGTCCACCTGGCCTGGGAAACTATGCAGGCTTTGTAGTGGAGAAAATCCTTTAACTTAGATCTTCATGGCAAGCTCTTAAAAGCCACCTTCCTTTAAAAAAAAACAACAAGGAGAAGGAGGGGAGAGGCAAGGGGCAGCTTCCCCCTAAGCAATAATTAAAGTGAGCAAGAGCTCTGTCTGTGCTGGGGGGGCACGATGGGGCTGATAATCTCCCCGCAGAGCATCACTGTGTAAGGTTTTCCCTGCTGCACACAACTGCTTTTCAAATGAGCACAGAATTTCCTCTGGTCCCCAGCGCGGTGCTGGGCTGAATCCACACAGCCCCACTGATGTCACCCGCAGTATCCTCAGCTGGGCCACCCCGGGGGTGAAGTCAGCACCCCTGACACCATCCTGACACCATCCAAGGGGCTGGCACTGCATCCTGTGCCCAGCCTGGGGGCTGGAAATCAGCCTGAGCTCTGACTCCCTCACTGGAGCCCCTGGGCAAATCCTGCCTTTGGCCACTGCCTTGCCTTGGCACTGGCGAGGCTGTCCCGGCTTTACTGATTGTTCTTCCCACAGCACAGTGGCTGTTAAAGTTTTTAAAAGGGACCAGAAGAGCTCTGGGAGAAGTACTGAAAAATGCTCATAAAATAATACAGTGTCAGTAGTTGGGAGTTTTAATTCTGATGGAGAGAGGAGTTTGTGCCTGGGTGAGGACTGGGAATAGGGCTGGTTGTGTCTCCCTGTGTTGGTACCTGGAGCAGCCATTGATTGTAGGGAGTCCTTTGGCACCACAGGGGAAAGCGAGTTCAGGTCTGTCATTGAAATGGAAGATTAAAAATTACTGTTATTTAGAAATTCCGAATTCTGGTTCTTACATTTGAGTACTGTTCTTTTGTATTCATATTTTAACAATTTATTTACCAAATATTGCCAAATTTTGCCAAACTGGCACAATATGACAAATATCTGTAATGCCATGAATGATAACCAGTCATCACTAAGAGGAATCCATTCCTAATTGTGTTTGTTCTACTCACAAGCTGGTCTTCCTCTGGTTCTCAAGGTTAAAACTTATTGCTGCTTCCTATATCACTAAAAATATTCTGAACAATTTAATCTTGCTACTTTTATTTGTTTATTACTGTGCAGTCATTATAATCCCACAGGGACTTTTTAGATGTTAATAAAGAGTACTGTACATCACTTTTCCTGAAGCTTGTGTGGCACTATAAACATCATGCTGAGCTTAAGTTCCCCTTTCTGACCATATCCTTAAAAAAAAACAGCACTTGTTAAGAGAATGGAGGGGATTTTTTTTTCTTTTCTTTTTAACAAAAAGAAATAAAAGGGGAAAAAAAAAAAAAGAAGTAACTTTAGCCTCACAATCTGCTAGCTACATAAAGCAGTAAATGCTCAGTTGAGGCAGGGAAAAACCAGAACTGCTAGAGACTGGTTGTTTCCTTTTGGAGGAAACAATAAATGTGCCCACTTGTATTTTAACAACATTACTACTGGGCCCCCTAATTACACAAATATACTTGTAATAAACTGCAGAAGAGAAGAACTGAAAAAGAATCATTCAGCAGAGATCTTTCTCCTCAGCTCAAAAAGAAACTTTTGGGTAACCACTCTTAAATCTTGGCCCAAATCAGGAGATGAAGCTATTTCAGCACTATGTGATGAATCATTTGTCTCCTGAGACAGGTGAAAAGGAGAAGAAAATCAGACACATGGTGTAAAACTTCTCTCATTGGTGTGGACACAACTTTGACCTCTGAATACAATAGTGCCTGCGATCCGTGGCATCTGCTGTAATCAAATTACCAGAATATTTGAGTCCATATCCCTGGAAATCTCGGGCCGTTTCGCTACATTAAAGCCTGACACAGGGAATACAGAAATACACGGAAGAATCCAGAACGATGCAGAAACGCATTCAAGCAAGCCCCAAATATTTCTTTAGCAAACAGTAACTGTCATTTTGCTCATTAGTCCACAGCTGTGAGATGAGAGCTGCTCCTCTGAAAATCCCATCCCGCAGAGGAGGGGGATAAATCCAAGCCAGGGCGTCTCACACACTGCAAGTCTTTCCTCCCTGGGCTGGCAGCTGCAGTCCAAGGAGTGAGCAGGGACTGGTAGGCAGGAGACCGAGCTGGAGAAGAGTGCTCTGTGCTCCTGCTCCTTCAGAGACGCTTTCACAAACCCCCCACGCTCATTTCTGGGCTATTTTTGCCAGTTTCACGCAACAGGACGTGAGCTGAGCTCCCTCCATTCATACCCGACCCCTGCGAGGACACCAGGGCGTATTTCAACAGCTGATCTTTTACCCCAGAACTGCAGTTGCAAAATTGCGTTTGAAGACGCACAAAAACCAAAACAAAACAGAAAATGCTGTTGTTAGGGGCTGACTCAGGAGGCCTGAATGGCCCAGCCCTAATGAGAGGCTCAGTGTCAGGAATCCAGCAGGGCTATGGTATGCAGGGCTAGGTGCTGCTGATGTCACTGATGGGCTTATCTTGTACCAAAAGAAAATTCCTCTTGTATAATGGGGATCGTGGGTGGGAATTAAACTGCAAATAAATCTTTGCCTCACCTTCAGATGCCGTTGTGCCTGGGGCATGGGCCACCAACGTTTCAAGTGTAAAGGGGACAGCCACGTGCACATGCTCTATACATGAATATATACATCTTTATCTTCGGGGGACATTCCTGAAATAACAGTTTAAGCTTGCCATCACTCTGAGACGCTAACATTTTGCATCTGCAAACAGGAATATATGTGGATGCCAGCAATTCCCAGGTCTTTAATATTCATAGCTCTCAGGGCTGTATAGAGTTAATAAAAGAATAAACAGCCGCCTGCCGATTTCTCAATAAAATAAATGTGTTGCACAGCAAATATTCCTAGAAAGCAACAAGCTCCTATGCATAAGCTCTGAGTCCCATCACAGGCTAAAGGACAGCGAGAGGATGTGTGGTGCTGGCAGGGAGGGTCATTCCAGGCAGTGACCTCCTCTCCAGGTCCCGTATCCCAAACCCAGTGCCCCACCTGAGCTCGGCTCTCTTGGCAGCACAGAGGAAACATGATGATCTCAAAGAAAAATGTGAACTAGGTCATCAAGTCGCACTTGCATGAAGAAGGGCACTCCACAGTATCTTTGTAAGCAGCAACTGAGGTTTCTAATTGTTGTTTTCCAAAATATCCCTCCAAGTACTTCACTTCTGTATAATACTTATAAACTGTGTTAATACCCTGGACCTCCCACATACAGAGCACCTGAGAAATAGGCAATGGCTGGAGCAGCCTGGGTGCGAGGAGAGCACTGCTCTGGCAGGGATTTCCCCTCTGGGGCAGCAGGACCTTTCCCCTCAATAGTTTGTTGTCCCCTAATCTCCCAGCTCTTGCCTGGCCCAGAGCTGCAGATGTTTGCTAGTGCACAGACAAGCTCGAAAAGCCCAGCTGGTCGTGGTCTTGGGGCACAGCTCAGTGTATACATTCCAAGCTGAGATTCTGCTGATCACAATCAAAGGCTGAGATCCTTATCTGATGGCTGCGTGCCTGATATCGGCTGCTTATTTTGTAATATCCCACAAACTGCTCTCTCAACAAAACCAAAATCTGGGATTTCAGCTGAGAAATCCAGCAATTCGTATGGGTTCAAACCTGGGAAACTGGTTTTTAATTATTTTCCTTTTATCCCAGTAAACCACAAGAAAGGCTGGATTCCCTGAGACTCCTGCCGTGCTCCTTGCAGGGAGCCTGTGCAGGTGTAGGCCCACACTCCTGCAGTATTGGGGGGGGGATGCTGGAATTGTTGTGGCAATACAATATTAAAGGAGGATTAATTAGATTTATGCTATTTATTTGGGCAGCTGTTCAGTAGATGAAAGGAAGTCTGATGCAAATGAAATGAATAAGCCTTTAGAGGCCAATGTCCAGTCACTTCTCCACTCGTGTCCCTCAGCACAGCTGGTGCAGAAATGGGCACATTCCTTTGGCAAAAATGAGGCATTTGAAGATTCCATCAGCTGAATTTTCTCTTTCAAGTGTTGCCAGTAGGTGCACAATATATACATGCGCTTTTTAAAGACTTTTATTTTGAACTCAAGATGTGAATCTATGGCATTAAGAAAAGCAGAACAATCCTTTATTTAGCTGCACCTGCACCTTAATGCCTAATGAGTTTAGTCTGATGGAATCCAGACCTCAGGAAGGATTATAAATTCTCATTTGATTTCATTTACTTCTAAAATACCTTAAACCAGCTGTACCAGTCCGGAATCCAGTCCTCCTTTCTCTATCAGTTTTGCAAGTGTTGTTGACTCTTTTGCTGTCATAAGTAACTTTGTGCTATATAATGATACTGCAATAGTAATAAGAAACAGAGAGCAGATGGAAAAAAATCATGCCGTAGAAGATAATTAGCATATAAGCTTAAAAGCATCAGGTTATGAGCACAACTTTCATAAAGTTCTTTTAGCCCTGGAAGGAAGATTTGGAACTCACTCACCAGGCAGCAGAGGTACCTTTAGCCATTTGTCTGTTTTGTAGAAACACATCAGAGATGCTCAGACAGTCACCTTCCCAAAATTACTGATTCAGATTGTTTATTATGAACAATATCTAATTTATCAAGTACATTTGAAGACTTATTACTTTGCCCCAGTGTAGGTACTGGAATGCAAGGGAAAAATTTGATCCTGTTGCATCTCTGCATGGCCAAATCATTGCATTGAACAATTACTATAACATGATTTGGTTTTAATTTGCAGCAAAAAATGTTTAAATTTTTAATTTAATGTCCTGCACATGCCAATTGCAGCTTGAGGTGCCTGTGCTTCCAGCATGCTCCCATCTTCCTGCAGAGATGCTCAGTCCTTCCCTTGTGGGCTTTTTCCCCATTTTAGGTTTGCCTGTGGCAGTCTCTCACTGCCTCTTGTCTCCCCTGGATGAACACTTTATTTCTGACCAGATCTCTTCAGCCACTTGTCTCTCCCTCTGTGGGCCTGGGGATTTGCTCAGTGCTGTGTGTACACACAGTCAGGGCTGGCTGCTGGTTTTTGCATCAGTGATTTTTGGAGACCTGCTCAGTCTCAGAGCAGGTTGCAGGAAGTGCCTTGGGCCCCATTTGTCGAGTGGCTGGGCTGGGGGATTATTTCTCTCAATAAACCTTATGGCCACTTAACTTTTCTTCCTCTTTGTGCTCTGCAACCTCTTCCCCCCTGAGACACCCATCACCCTGCTTTCCCCTCCTCCAGACCTGCCCTTTTCTGTGCTGTGGCTGACACCTCAGCCTGATCCTCATCACCATTCCTCCCCAGACTGCCACTATCTCTGTGACCCTTGGATGCCCTGGCAAAACGTGTGGCTTGGAATTCACACCTAACTCTGGCACAGCTTCCCTGGGAAGTTGGCCTGGCAGCTCCCTGACTCCACAGCACCAGGGAAGCAGCCTTGCTGTCCCCTGAATTACAGAGAGCCAGTGAGCAGTGCAGTGTTGCAGTCATCTCTGCTCAGAGGGGGAAAAGAAAAATGCACTCCTGCATCTTCACATACCTCCCACAGCTGCATGCAGGGGATTTAGGGTTTAGAGGATGTGTTAGACAGCAGCATGCCTCTGCTCTCAGGCTGTGTGATTCCAGGCTGTGTAGACAGAGAAAAGAAAGCAGGAGCAATGATGAGCTTCTGCCTGTCATTTTGCCCAGTTTGACTGCAGGGACAGTTCTAGAATGGGGTGTAGAGCTGAGGCTGCCTTTGTGGGGCTGTGCACCCACCTCAGCCTGCCCTGTGCACCCACGGTCCCTGCAGGAGGTGTGAGAGCCCCTGGCTTGGAGCTGCTGTCCAGGTGCATCCCATCTTTCAGGTACACAGAGAGACACAGCAGCCCTGGTCTGTCGGGGTAAATACCAGCCTCACTTAACCCTGCTCCCTGTGCCAGAATGAGAGCTTGAGACATCTGTGATGGCCACAACAGTGGGAGGACACAGGAGGAGCCATGATTTGCAGCATCACCACAGTCACCAGGTTGCCTCTCTGGAAATAAGCCACCCACAAGGTTTTGGGAATGGGAGAGCTGGTGAGGCAAATCCCCAGGTCAGCACTGTCCTGGGTTCCCCCTTCACTGTGAAAGGAGGAAGAGAAACAAGATTTGAGAGCCTGGTGAGGGAGGCCCGGCAGGAGATTTCCTTACAGTGGATTCCTGGAAGACGAAGGTAGAATTAGAGGGAGTCTGTCAAAAGGAACAACTTCATGAACTCCCATTTATTTCTTTCCCCTGTCACCCCTCCAATTCTCCATTCCCTCACACCGCTCAAATCCCACAGCAATGCTCAGTGTGCTACAGCAGCTGCAGATGGATTGCAGCTCCACGTGCTGCCGTGTTTCACGTGACAGGGCTGTGAATAAGGTATTCTGGAGAAACACAACTCTTCCCTGCTTATTTAACTTTGCTTTCCCCAGATACACATGCAGACACAGCAAACAGCACCAGGAGTCACACCACCATCAGTCTGTTTACTATTAGGAGAGTTTTGTGTTCGCAGAGCAGTCCCACGTGTAAATTTTTCACAATACCTTTCATCTCGTCTGGCTCTGCTTTCAGCAGAGAAACCACAGCGTAAGCGGGTACCCATCAGGGCACACTCGGGAAGGAAAATGGATTACCTGTGCATAACCTGCCCAGATATTTCATGGATGTTCTTTAAAAAGAAATGGTTTTCCCATCCAGCATTCCCTCAAGTGTCTGCAGAGAAATCCCGGCAGAAAATATCTCTGAATTCAGAAGGCAGCATGCACGATTCTCTCTGTCCTTTCCTTCCCTGTGACTGTTTCCCCCTTTGCCATCTACCACACTCAGGAATTTTAACTTAAAAGGCTCCTGGGTGACACATGGGGAGAGAGGATGTGGTGACACAGCATCCTCTGGTCCCCACACCACATTCCCTGGTGGCTCCCAGGGATGCAGGTGGCTCCTGCACTGCGCTTCCAGGCCCTGCCTGACGTAGCTACAGCACTGACCCAACACTGGAAGAACACCAGGAAGGGAGAAACACCAATTTGTGCCCTGAGCAGCCCTTGCTAGCTGAAGTTTGACTTAGTCAGGAAGAACTTGCTGCTGCTTCAGAGATAATTAAACCCATCTTCCCTCGCCTGGCTGTTTGCACACGCACAATGATACCATTGTTCAGAGTCATGCAACACATATGCTGACATTAAAGTGTTTAATCTTGTAGTACAGTATTCCATTATTTTTTGGACATCTGTACATGATAGAAAGGGTACGTATTAAGGGATTTGTTGACAAAGAAATGGCTAATGCTGATCCATGTGTGGACTGAAAGGATCTTTCCAAGTTGTGTTCTGCAGTAGGGAGGCTGCTGCTTCCCAGGCCTGAAGCCTGGCACAGATGTGATATGCGCTGCTGCTTTTACCACTTCTCAATTTATAACAAGGAGTCAGTGTTTAGAAGAATTTTGGAAGCTCCCTGCTGGGTTTGTGGCTAGGTGGTCTTGCTGGCAACACCACCTCCATGCTGAAAGCTGAAAAAATGAAGTGATGGCTAAAGGGAGAATATTAACTCCAGAGGGGTTTTTTTCCCCTTTCGAAGGAAAAATGCTTACCCCAGATCACTTAGCAGAGTGAGCACTAAAGAATTTCTACCCTCTGGGGTTGGGGATAGGGGTTTTTGGAGCCTGGTTTTCGTCTTATTTGGAATTAGTCCGTTAGTCCTGCTCTCCACCCACGGACGGGGCAGGACTTTGCCCTGGCACACACTGAGTTTACCATGCAAGAAACAATTTATCACCTTCTCCTCCCTCTACCTGGCTGAAAAATGGGTCCATGAGCAGGGAGCAGCTGGCTGCAGGTTCCCCTCTGCTGAGCTGTGCTCTTCCCCTGCCTTCTGCAAAGGGCACATGGGGACAGGGCATCAGGACAGGGCTTGGGCAGCTGAGCCCAGAACCCCCCAAACATCTGGGGGTGCTGAAACTGTGGCTCAAGGATAGGCTGTGTTTTTAGAAGTGGCAGGATGGCAGCAATCCCTGGTAATGGGATGCATTAATGAGTTATAGAAAAACCACAGGCTATTTTTCTAGTAAGGTTATCTCACAGACCAAAATCTAGCTGTATTTGTTTTTCCTTAGATATCTCCAAAAACCTGCCCTAGCTTCTAGATGACTTGGAGAGCTGCAACTATTCCATGTAAAACGTCCTCCAAATACTGGTTTTATCACTCTTTATAAAAAAAAAAACCATCCCATCACACACCCCAGGACGTTTGCCCTACTCCATTTATAGAACTCCCAATTTATATTCTTCAGCTGTTTCTTAGAATATTTCTGTAACTGCTGCTTTAGCTGCCTAATGTCAGCATGTAAATCATGAAGCCGAGAGAATGAAACAAATGAAAACCAATCACAGAACTTTGCATTCCCAAATTCTTGCCATTATAAATTTCCTGCCACTGCCCCTGTAACTCTTGCTGTCGAGCACAATGAGGAGGGAAACATGTGCCTTCGCAGGCTGTGGCCTGGCATGACATTCTTGCAATCATCTTTATTATAGTCCCCCTTTTCCTCAGAAAAATATAAGGACTGACCTTGCATTTCTTGCTCAATCAGGCATCCTGCTGAGCCTGTCAGCTGCAGAGACCGCTGGATCCTTCCCCTAATTGCTTTCCTCCTTCTTGAACCTCAGCAACATAAGGAGAAAAAGCCTATATTTCATAAGTGCCATGGTTTTATCCACCAATTTAGAGACAAAGAAGTGCAATTTATAGAGGGAACACTTAATGCCTGTTAATTAGGATCCCATCAAGAGGTCTCGAATTTGGCATCCCGAAAATTTACAGCGCAGTTTCACAACCACCACAAGCCCCGAGCCCAAGGGGTGGCCCTGGCGTCCCTCCTGCCGTGCTGGGAGGTCCCTGGTGCTCCTGCCACTGCTGCTCTCGGGCACTGTGGGCAGCTGGCAGAGGACAGGATCCACCCAAAAGCTCATCTGGGGAAGGGAAAATTTTTTTGCAGTTGAATACGCTTCCCAAGGGGGACAGGAGGGCGAGGCAGGAGATAGGAGTGGAGCTTGCCTTTGGAAGCAGTAGGAGACACAGGCTGGAAGGGGCTGGTGGGGCCCAGGTGGAGCTGGTCCTGGGGCAGCTGATTTCTGGGAATCTCGGGCTCTGCACTCAAATGATGCCACGGAGTTTCTGAAGCTTTGGCTTCGATCTCGGGGGGTGGCGACGGAGGGAAATAAAGGTAAATTTTCCTGGAAAATTCAAAGAAGATTTTGCATTGCTGGGTGCAAATGTGTAAGTCAGAGTTCAGTTTGCTCTTCCATGGAAACGCTGAGGCTGAGATCAACCCACTGGGTCTCAGGACAAGCCCTGCAGCCCTCGGCCACCTCTGAAGAAACAGAGGTTTCTTCATTTGCCCATTTTCTGTAGCTCTGCAGCTGTCGGAGGGAGAGCAGATAAAGACTTCCCTACCCTCTAAACTCACCGCACAGGTAGACCCTGAAAACCTGTCAGACCTTAGTGCCAGAGTGTGGCAGATTTTTTTTGGCATCCAAATCTCTGAGGGGTTTCTCAGGCAACTGCTGATGGCTCAGCAGCAGCCTGGCTGAGAGGCTGGGGCGAGGGGGTGTTGTCTTTTGGAATCTATTTTCCTTCGACTTATCTTTCAGTCTCAGGAATTCAGGAGCTTTAATCTATTTGAGATTAAAGTCCTTTACAAATCCCTTCTGGCCTTTTTTGGGAGTGAAGAAGTTACAGACACCCTACTGCACATTCCTTCTGCTGCCCTTTTCCATTGTAAATGAGAAACAAGTAGCTCTAATTGTTGTAAGCACTACAATAAATGAGACAACTGCTCTCAAAGTGCCTCATAAAAGCAATTAACATATTATCAGGTGAAAGCGTTAACAAGAAAATTTAAGTTTTTACTTGTTTATATATTCAAAATATATTCTTAAGTGCATCACCCAAATGTGCCAAGGAGGAAGAGGTATGGAATTACCAAAGCTTCCCCAGTCTGGCAACCTGAGAACAGAGTCTATTCATCTGATGTTGACTTTGATTCTGCAAAAGAACTTTTTGCATCTTCAGAAAACCAAAGCATAAAAATACCTAAGCAGGTAGACTGGCCTCCCATGAAATCCATTGAAATTTTTGAAAATATTTCTGTTGACTTCCCTGGAGTTTATGCTTTGGTAATAATTATTTTTTAACACAGTCATTCTTGGGGAAAAACAATCTTGCTGTGATTCACTTGTCCTTTGCTCAGCCCATGGGGCTGGTGACTGACACTGTGCTACTGTGCTGGGTTCCAGGGCTGAGCTGGGAAGTGTCGGGAGAAATAACAACCCTGCAAGCTATGCCCCAGCATAATCCTCGCTGTCACGTGGCAGCAACCCCTGAGACAAACCCAGAGGTCCAACCAGTGTTTGCAGAATTAGCTCCGGTTGGCTTTGCTCATGCCAGCAGTGATTTACAAAGGAGCTGGAAACAGTTGGAGCACTTACTTCTAATCTCAACATATTTTGCTGTGAAAGTGACCAAACACGGGATCAGTTTAAGTTTCCCAGCTTTATGCTGATGTGTCATTTGCTTTGGAAGTTTGGGCACCTGGGGTGGTAAATCAGGACCACAGGGTTTTCTGTCCAACATTATTTTTTGGTACTGGCTTCAGCTGTATTGCTCCAAGTTCTAAATATCACTACTACACTGTTTTATCCCTGTATCCTAATGTTTTTAAGTTCTGTATCTTCAGCACATGTCAGAACAAGCACCCAGTATTTGTTGACATTTTATCTCCATCTTTCCCATATTTTTGGATCTGATACCTGGCTACTTCACACCTGAGCACTGTGTATCCATCCTGTTTTCTTTTAACCATCCCTGTCGTTGCACAACCGTGTCCTGCTCCCTCTTGCATCACCATCAGGCCACAACAGAGGCTTGGAGAGACAAAGGACTTCAGAGAGCTGGGAGCCCTCTCTGTATCAGATAGAGCAGCACTCAGATCCTGCACAGATAGGCAAGGCCAGACTTTCAAAGGTGCTGATCTGACTTGCATATTTGTGACAGGTGTGGCCAAGTTACTGATAACCACCAGCCTGAGACGTTCCTTGTTTTGGCTGCATCACCTTAATTGTCCCCCAGGATTTTTGGTGTCTTGCTTGTTTTCTCATGCATCTGATGTCCTCCTCCATCCCACAGCTCTCAACTCCCATCGTCTCCACCTTTCCCTTCCCAAAGGACTGTGCCAGAGGGAGTGTCTGATGATCTTCATCCACCACAGCTCCAATTAACTGCCCCACTCACCATGCCAAGAGTTATTTTACACCAGCAAATTCTGAGCCCTGTGTTAAATTAGGCCAGAATTTGTCTGCAGTGGTTGTGCCTCCAAAATGAGATATTGCTTCTAAGAGTGAGGAGAGGATCATGTTTACACATGCACCACCTGTGAGTGACTTTGGATTGTTTTTTAAGGAGAGGAAATCCACTGTTTTCCCACAGTTAAGGCACACAGTCTGTTTCATAGCAGAGTTATTTTTCAAGGGTGTTCTTCCTTTTCCCATTTTACAACCTTTGATTGCACATCCAGAGCTTTGGCTTCCTCTCCAAGCAGCTGCCTTGCCAAGGCATTTGAATTGTGAGCTGGAATTTCCAATGTTTGAAATTAGCATCTGGGCTAAAACCATTCACCAAAGCCTTTGGGTAGTAGATTTGTGAGAACTCTGAGCCTGGGATGAAGATGAGTTGAAGTTCTGGGGGCAGAAGGGCTATGAAGCATATCCAGCAAATATTCAAAATGCTTGATGTCTTTTAAGGAAGCATTTAACATTGATTTAACATTAATGGCTGACAAACAGCTGAGACTAAGTCCTTCAAGAATGACCAAAAATGTTCTTCTGGTGGTCATTGTGTCAATAGGGATCATGGATTTTATAAATCTAATGGAGGAGCTGCAGTCACGTTCAAAGAGCTGCAGCAATTCTCCTGCCTGTTTCAGTGAACACTAAAATACCACTATTCCCCCCTGCCTTTTTTTTAAGCACTCCCCCAACTCTCCCCCTTCCAACTCCTCAGGTAATTAACTGGAAATGACCCAGTTGCAGCTTTGTCAAAGGTCTAACACCCATCAAACCCAGGAAACTCAGGCTCCTTGAATGCTCCCCTGCTTACCCTGTGCTGTTGTGCTTAAGGTATTCCAGGGGTCTACAAAAAGTGCTTGATCAGATATACTGTACCATATGTTCCCAAATACCAACACACAGCAGCAGGACTTAGGGATAGGATTTCAGCCTTCATAATGAAGAGTCTTGCTTTTATGAGTTCGAGTCAGACCCTTAACGTTATTTTAACATAGATTTTGGTGTTTAATTATGTAATAAGATTTACTGCAGTCATCTAACAGATGTTGATTCAGGGTCAGTGTTTCTCATAAATTAGTTCTGAAAGGATTTGTTACTTCTGGGTCAGCAGATAGGTCCAGAGTGCAAAGAAAAAGGGGAAAAACAATAAACATTGAGTTGAAGGGTTTCTTGGGATTCTTTCTTCAGTTACATATCCACATATTTTCATGATCTTAATGACTATAGCCACAGGAATGTTTGCTTTAACACTAAAGATGGCTCCGGCCAAAACCCTATATCCAAACATCTGCAAAGCATGGGAAAGTTCAAACTTTGGGACTCTTTATTTTATGACCCTGGCTGTTAATTTTTCATACTAACATGACACATTTTTTCTAGGGCTCAGCAGTGGGAATTGCTGTGAACTTTAGCAGCACCCCAAAAAGTTTCATCTTCATGTGCTTGTTGTCAGACCTTGTGTATAAAGTGCAGCTAGAGGCCAGTGTTGGTTGATGCAGTTGTCATCACACACGTACTGAAAAACTGCACCCACCTTCCTCTGGAAATTCAGCCTTCCAGTGTCTTTGGAAGCAAATCATATTTGTACATCCTACTGCTAACAGCTGCCACTAAACCCACACAGCTTTATACTCATTCTTCTATAGCTGTGGTTAAAGGAGTGATCCCATATTAAAGTTTTTTTTTGTTCCCTTTTAATTTAGGTGCAGACAAGTTCCTTTAAAACTGAAATCGTTCTCTTTATGTCTTATTCTATTAGGAGTACTTTGGAGGAAAGGGATTGAGGCACATTTAATAGTGTTGCTAGCACGTCCAGGGCGGTTGTAGCCTGCCAAGTCTTTTACAAACACGGGTGAATATTCACAATATTCCCCCACATCAGGGTATGAGACACTGAGTGCTGTCCCTGAGATGTTTTAGTAGAGGTGCAACAGAGACTGCTCAACCTAGAAAACCATTTGCTGAACTTAATCACCTTTGTCTTGGAAAGTTTAGATGTTTCGTACCTAAAAACTCCTCTAAGATGAATCCCAGCTATGAGTAAGAGCTCTGAAGCATTTCCCTGAGCAGCAATCACACAGTGGCAAACTGGACTCCTCACAGAAGGGATGTGAGAGAGGAGGAAGAGTCCATGGCCAGCGGCTGAGCCTCGGCCAGCAAAGCAACACTGAACCTGCTCCATGCTTGGACACAGCCCCGTTCCCAGAGCTTCCCCACACTCTGTCCCTGCCACAGGGACACCCTGGCCAGGGCTGCTCTGCAGTTGTGCCATGCAGTGCTGTAAATTTAAACAGCACTTGCCAGACTTGGGCTCTAAACTCCTCTTTTTCAGGAGTAATTCCCTCTAAGTCAATGGATTTACACAATGGATTTGCTGCTGCCAGAAGAAAATCAGGCCTGTAGAAAGACACACATTCTTTGCCAAGGAAATCTCAGAGCTAACTACTTGAATTGTGCAGTCAAGCTGCAGAGAGGTCAAGTGGACAGATGACAGGGCTGGGACATATAGGAAGTCCCTGGTTCAAACCTCAGCTCTTAAAATGTCATGCGTTGTGACCTTGGGCGAGTCAGTTCATCCCCTTATACCTCCGTTTCCCCCTTTTCCTTTGTCTGACTTGTCTGTTTAATTTGGAATTTGTTCCAAGAGGGGTGCCCTGCCTCATGTGTCGGGCTGGGGCACTGACACCTCACCTCCCCTTTGCTGCAGGACTGGCTTGAAGTCTTTGTTTCCTGCCAGCACTGACCCCCTGCTTCCGTACCCACGAGCAGGGTTACAGGAGACCATCAGCTGTCCATCAGGGGACAGGCAGACCTGTCACCCCCTGGGATAACACACATCCCAGCACCGGCCTGGGAGGATCTGGCACTTGTTATTTCACAGTCAGGGTTGGGAGGTGAAAGAAGGTCCTCGATTTGAGCAGTTGCTTCACAGCCCTGATCACTAAAGATCCTTTAAAATGAAAGCTCTGACCCTACAGAGCAGAGCTGTGAGCTTGTGATGGGTTCAGCTGGCACCAAGTGTGGGTCACTGGCATGAAGAGCCTCGAGGGCTGGAATTTGTGTCTGTAGTGTGTGGGTATGTGTGTGTGTGATTGTCAGAAGCAGAGTCAGGCCAAGAACCAGCACTCCTCAAAAGCCCCATCTGTCTCAGCTCCTTCCCACAGCGGCTCAGTCCTTATCAGTGGCAAATGTCCAGAGCCACTTGTCACACACAAAGCTGCCAAAAATCATTAAAGCACAATGGCCCCCTGTACCAGCCAACTGTAAAACTGCTCCAAAGGGAGCCTGATAAACACATATATGCCTATAATAGCCCAGATAGGGGCAGGTATTTCCTACGTGCTTTAATGAACTGAGCAGCCCGTGAGATGCTGCAATCAGATCTTCCTGCCCTTTTCTGTTGTGGCAACTCGCTGGTGTGTTTGACGGCGAGGGGAAGGGGAACAAAGCAGGTGGCTAATGGGCTGTTTTCTGTTCCAGTGGAGCATGACAGAGAGTTTCACCATCAGCGCTGCCACTACCGAGAGTTCAGGTTTGATCTCTCCCGAATCCCGGAGGGGGAAGCGGTGACGGCGGCCGAGTTCAGGATTTACAAGGATTACATCCGCGAGCGCTTCGACAACGAAACCTTCCAGATCAGCGTCTACCAGGTCCTGCAGGAGCACCCGGGAAGGTGAGCGACCCTCAGGGAGACCCTGTGAAAGCACAAGCACAGTTTGTTCCTCCAGGGAGTTACATCCAGGGCTCTGACAAGTCTTGGTGCCACCAGCAGGAGCGGCTGGGTTTGGCACCGGGGCTGTGCAGGGAATCTCAGCCGATGCTGCTGCAGCAGGCACACAGCTCCTGCGTGTGGTGACAGGGGGAGAGGTGCCCTGTGAGCCTCCCTGTACCCCAGGGAGCATCCCCAGCGCTCCTGCTCCGGCCTCTGGGAGCACTCAGTGGCTTGGCTGCGTGCTAGTGCACTGTCATAACTATCAAACTATCATAAACCAGGAATATTTCAAGATTTCTGGGACTACTCCCCTCTTCCTCCTGCCTCTGATGGATCCTGAGGTGGCAAACCCAAATATTTCCTTTGGAATTGTAGCTTAATTACTAGCCCTTATTATCAAAGGCATCCAAGCTCCCTAATTAACAAAGACAGACGACACCATGCTTTTTATATTGACTGATTGTGTTGCATGTGCAAAACTACAAGATGAGCCATTAAATCCCTTCCAAACAATTATTAATGTATGCCAAGCTCCCTGACAAACCCTCCAGGGAACTTGAATAAGAACATATGTTCAATTTTCTCATCTGGTTTTTGTTCCAATTAATCAACAATCCCAAACCACTTATCAAAGGCACTTAGTTTCATTTGCACATATTTCTTTCACATGCAAATCCTACCAAAAGTGAGATTGCATTTATTTACGTGAAAAGTATTTACAGTCACATTCTAGTCAGAAGTTATTCTTTAGGACTACTAAATATGGGCTAATAATACTGCAGTCCTAATTTAGGTTTATGAAAAGAGAAACACTAGGGATTTAAAAAGTGAAAAGTCCAAAAGGGTAAGAAAAAAAATATATTCAGGACTCTGGCTTTATAGTTTTATAAGAGCTAATAAAAATGCAGAAAAAAATGAAATATGTCAGGAAACCTTGTCAACTTTTTTTAATGGTGAGGATTTCTACTGGCTTTGCTGGATGGTAAAAATATTTAACCACTGGTGTGTTTTCTTCCACATCTGAAATTCTGGTTTTGTAGCTTAAAACTTGCAGTTCTCCTGGCATTTCTAATGATGCAATTATTTGCAGTGTTTGGGGACTGTGCTAAAATTAATCTATTTTTATCAAACAGTGATAGTTCAAACTATGCATTTTAACCAGGTCTTCCTTAAAGGAGAAGGCAACAAGCCAGAACTGTGCACAGAGCCCATTGCATATCCTGCTTGCCATAAGCATTTCAGTTTATTCTCTCTTGTTCCAGAGGCAGCAGCCTCCCTTTGCTGTATTTCTCGAGTCTATTATTTAGGTACAAGCCTGCAGGGATGACTTTCCACTCTTGGGAAGAGCAGAAACTGTAGATGTGTTGGCAGAGGAAGAGGCACCAAGCCGTGTGCCAGGGCACTGGGGAATGGCCAGAAACCTGTTCTGGAGTGAATGACCTTCCTCATCAGGTGCCAGGGAAGTTGTCCCTCAGGTCCTGGTGAGTGAGGTGCCCACTAGGAATCTTACTGACAGAGTCAGAATGAGATCTGATATCTTAATTTTACACTGCTGCAACCACAGGTTTGTTACGACTTTGTTTAGTGGCAAGGTACTACTGGAGATAGTTGTGTGTGGAGCAGCAAAAGCTTCTGCAAACTGTCTCCTCCATTAATTCCTGTTCCTAAAGGAAAAAAAATGCATGCAAAGGGCAGGCATATACATGAACCACTGTCTGGAAGAGGTGAGGAATCTTGCTAATTATACAGATGTTCCAGCCACAAGATTAGATGCAATTTTACTGCATCATATTCACCACAGGAACACTATTTTTAATGAGTGTTCATGCATATTCCCCTTTTGCATACATTTTGGCACAGGCTATGGTGAGTTTTGAACAGTTTGTCCTGAAAAAATATTACTGTTGGTTTGGATTGACCCAAGGTAAAAATATTGTCACTAACATTTGTAAAAATATTTGCTCTTTTTCTGCATTTTTCCACTGACATTTTCCACCCGGCTCTGTCACAGCCCAGTCATCCAAGTCAGTGTGTCATTGGGCAAGTGGAGAAAGAAAACAAACTCTCTCCAGTGTTGATCAAAAAACACCCGTTCACTTTGATGCTTCCTTGGCTGTTTGTCTCATCCTGAGCCGCTGGAAATTCAGCCCCATCTGACGTTGTTAGCAACAAGAGCAAAACAAAGCCAAACCCTCCCCCCGATGCAGGCAGGGAAACCTCTGCTGCCTTCGGGTTTCCTTCTCCCAGGGCTCTTCTGCTGACACAAGAGCACTGCTGGAATTGCCTTTTGAGACCTGAAACACCAGGGATTCTCCAGGCTGGTGCTGCCCCTGTGCAGTGCCCGAGGCACAGCAGCTCCTGCCAGGCTCCCAGGGGCAGCTCAGCATCATCTCACACACAGCAGAGAGCAGGAGAGCTTCCAGAGCCACAGAACAGCACAGGGAGAGCTGAAAGCCCAGGCTGAGGGTGGCTGGAGAGATTTTCCTCTGTGAGGAGGCCTGGGGATATGCTGCAGGCAGGATTTGCAGGTAAACCACAGATGAGCCTCCAGTTTGGAGGGCGTGCTGGTGGCCTCGGTTCACATAAAGCAGAGGTATGAGCAGCTCAGCAGTTAATGACTTCACGAGTTCAGACAGGTTGGAGGTATCTAACCAGCAACATCTCTTGTGTGCACTTCATTGTCGGTGAAAAATACAGGCTTAGGTGTTTCCAGAGCAACAGCAGCACCCCACAGACCATTCCTGGGATCCTGCCCCTCAACAGCACAAATGTTTGCAGGGAAGAAGCTCTCCCCCATCCACCTGCTCAACCTAACAACCCTGGCAGTGAAAATAAGAGCCCAGCCCTGTCCTTTGCAGCAGAGGAGATGCCACGTGGGCTTTGACTACTAGAAATTATATCCCTGTTGGACTGAAGATATTATTACAGGTGTCTTTGTAGGAAATCAGGCTAAATGATCGAATATTCTGACTTTTCCAAACCTTTCATTGCGAGGCAAGCTCTTCAAACTGGCAACATCTCCTTGATCAAAAGGCATGCACAGCATTCTTTAGGCACAGGGCATCAGTTATTCCCTTTAGGCAAACAAGTACATTCATGAACAAAAATGTCCCAAATATCACAAGCACTGAAAACAGTTGATGTTTTAACTGGTAAAACATGTCTCAAAGCTTTCGAGTGCATAGCTCAAAGTCCAGTGACTCATGTCCAGCTTCTCTTTGGGCTTCGTGGCTCACTCACCCGAGAGCATGGGAAGGTGTTTTACAAAGCTTGAGAAGGGTGAGAGCAGCAGGACATCCAGTCCCTGTTTGTGGTGATGAACCCTTCTCAGTGGGGGCTGAAGGTGGCCTTTGGGGAGCCAGGTGCTGCTCAAGTCTCCTCCCTCCTGGAAAAAGGAGGGAGAGCAACGCAGATCCCAGTGCTCAGTCAGGGCATCACCCTCAATTTATTAACCTGAAGCTGCAGAAAAAATGCAGACTGTAGAGCTGCCCTGAACCTCAGAGCTCGATCTTGCTTTTCTGTCTGCACCTTTTGAAGCTGAAATACCTCATCCCAGGGTTGCATCTCCTATTTCGTTGGACCCAGCACTTGCACTGCAGAGTGAATCCCAATCCCTTTGAAGTCAATGGGAGTTTTGTTACTGGAGAGAATAAAACCAGGTACTTGACCAGCCTTTGGTAATTGAAATGTAGTTGTTACACGTTCACTTTGTGGCTGTTATGGATTTCACAGGCTTCAAAGGCAGTGATTTGAATGCTCATGTTACCAGCCCTACAGAAAAATCAGATCTTGCTGGATGCATTCCTGGGTTTGACTTGCAGCTGGAACGCTTTAGCTTGAGCTTCAAACTACACCACTGCTGCACCAGATCAAACCTGAGCCCCTCTCCAGACCCCTTTCTGCTGTTCATTGGAGTCTGGCTCCATGTTGTGGGTTGAAACATGTAATTCTAGTACCTAAGAAAGGCTTAGGCCCACCCAACCCATAAAGCAGATGTGCCTCCTTTTTGGAGCTTTTTGAAGTACCAGTGTGATCGTTCTGGGGATGGTGCAGCACAGCTCAGTTTGATTTAATGATGCCCCAGCACCATGACAGTATCTGCAAAAACTGACAATGACTTTGATTATAATTTTTTGGTGACTTATCTGCAAGTCAGTTGATAACTACATTCATCTCTCAGCAAGTAGCAATGGAACTTCAGCCTGGGAATCCTGCAGCTCTCCAAAAACAGAGCTGTATCTGGTTTCCTCCATCAGACCGTTCCTAAAAGCCACTGCAGCCTGCAAAACCTCTGACAAATCTTGAACTTAGCAAGGCACAACCCTTCACAGGCACTTGAGGAGCTGCAGGAGGCATTTTGCATACCCCAGTGGGTCCTTGCTGGGGTAAGTGATGCACTAATGAGCAGCCCTTCAGTGCTGAACAGAAGCAGCTGTATAGAAGGTGTCAGAGATGTGTGTATAACCTCATTTCTCTCAGCACTGTTTGTACAAGAAGCTTCATGTTTAGGAAACGTGTTGCATCTCACTAACAAACCCCCATTGCCACTTTTAATCAGCCTTTGAGACCCAGATCTTACCCTTCTCCAACACTGCTAGGAAAGGCAACATGGCTACTAGAAGCACACAGAACAAAATTAAGAATCTGCTGAAATTTTTAAGTGAATTTAATTTTTTCCTAGATTTGACAGAGTTTACACAGATCTGTCTCTCACTACCAGCACACCCGGTTTTCTGACCATTCCTTGGAAAACACCTCCACCAAACTGTATTCCTGCTGTGGACATCCCTTCACCTGGCAGAGCCCCCGGGCTGTGTTTGGCTCCTGCCTGGGGGCACGGGGAGGGCTTTTATCAGTGGGGAGGGCTTTTATCAGTGGGGAGGGCTTTTATCAGTGGGGAGGGCTTTTATCAGCGGGGAGGGAGAGGGAAGGACAAGCAGGGCATCCCAGCACAGGGAAGGGAAGGTGTGGGAGGAGGGCTGCATCAGGTCTGTGTACAGAGGGTGTTGCAAACGTGCCAGGGAGAGGCCCAGGGAGATCCTGGGGCCCTCTCAAAGTAGGAAAGTCTGAAAAATATTTTCCTAAGCTTGTCTTTGGACAGCTGCAGCTGACTTTAAGCAATGACACCAAGCAAACTGGAATCTGGATACGGGCAGGTTTTTAATCCAAACAGATGTCTTCTAACCCCACATCTCCTCTCACCCTCCCAGGATGCTTTTTTTGCCTTCTCCTCCCTCCACCTGCTCAAACCTGGACGTGAATAACCCCCTTCCCTCCATGCCAGCTCTGTCCATGCCTGTGACCCAAACAGCCCCTCTAGGGTTAGAATATGAGTCAGGAGGAGAGGGTTGTGCTCCTGGCTTAGATGCTGTGGTTTACATGCTGAATCAATGAGAATTCAACATATCCACACCTCGAGTGTTTCCCACTTTAAAACAGAAGCAGGAGTGTTAACCCACATTTGTACAGCCATTCAAAGGCTGCTGCAAGGTGTAACTCTGTGGTTACTGATAGGTTGGTAATTCCTGCAGGTAGCAGGGAGGGCTCAGGGCAGCACAAGAGCCAGGTGGGCTCTTTGGGCTGGGGATTTCCTGATGCAGGCAGGGGACAGCAGGAGCTGCTGCTGCCAGGACAGGGCTGGGAGAGCCAGGGCTCAGGGGCTGCTCCCAGAGCAGGGGGTCACAGAAATCACCTTGTCTTGCAGTGTAGTGGAAATTGCCAAGGGTCACCTTCACTGCTGCTGCCTGTCCTTTTTCCCATTTATTTTTATCCCACTTGGAAGTGCTCATTAGTGTTTACTACCACTTGTCAACCAGCAGCTTGAAATAACAGGGCTGACGAGGGGGATGGGGACAGTGAGTGAAGAAAACAGACATAAAAGCAGGGAGTGTTTGGCAAGAGGGCTGTCCTAAAATAGTGTAGACCTTACAGCATTCTAGTCTATAAATGCAGAGTTTCATCTCCTGTTCTCTTGCTGATGCAGAATTTCTATCTCTCATGTTTCCACTGACTCTTTCTCTCTCTTGTCCATGTTCTCCTCGTGCCCCAGCTCACCAAGGCAGGTGATTAGGGCAGGTGCTGCACTTCTCATTTTTGGGTATGTTTCTAGTGTTTATGGCTTCAAACCAAACTGCATCCTAGAGACTGAAAAGTTCCCCAGCAAAAGGCAAAGAAGCCATTTTTTCATGAAGCTTCATGGTGGTTAATCCTTTCTCTTATTTTAGAATTGCCGTGTTGTGACATGGTAACTCTCTTCCTTACAATTTCCTTTCAGGATACTCTTCCCTGCCTTTTCTGTACTTGTGTTCTCTTATTTCTGTGCTCATCCCCACAGCCCTCACTTCCTCCAGCCCTTTTCTCTTTCACTAAATATTTGTGATCCCTTTCCTTACCACCATCAGGCCTTTGGCAGCTCAGCCCTTCCACCTCCATAGCTCCAGCTGCTTCCCAGACACGATCTCACATGCATCCTGCCCAGCCACCCTCATGCTGCAGTACTTGTTACTCACCCCTGAGCCCAGAAAACAAGTTCACTAAGGAAGTTTCACAGACCACACAGCAGTTATATGACCTGTACACAAATTTTTGGGAGTGCTTTCTAACGGGAGGTGACTCTCCTGTCTGGCATCCAGTGCCAGACACTACCAAAGACGTTAGGAGGCAAATGTCAAACTCCTGTCGTCATCTCAGGCTCCACTGCGAGCCTGATGCTTGAGAAAACCGAGCAGAAAGCCCCAAATTTTATCATTGCTAAAAGCTCTGACACTCCCGCTGATGTCAGTTCTTTGAACGTTGAGCCATTTTGATGTGGTCTCAACAAAACATACTTGTGGTCTGGATGCAGCCTTCGTAATTTATGTAACTCTAATCTAGACATTAACATTTCCATGTCCTAGCTTAATTTTTTGTAACAGGAGGATCATGTGCCCTTCCTATGTCTTGCTCTGGTAAAAGGCTTGGTTCAGTTTCTTGCGTGCACTGAAGTCCTGAAATGAAGGGGCTGAATGCAGGGCCAAGGAACCAAAGGGGTTTTTTGCCTCCTCGTTGCAGAGCCATCACTCACATTGCTCCAAGAACGCCCTCTGTGAGTACAGAGTTGGTAGGTGAGGCACAAGAGTGAGATGTGCACTAGAAACCTTTTCTCTTTGTGCTCAGATCCTTATCTCAGGGCTGAAACCCAAATCAGCCACTTCAGTCAGACTAAACCAGCACTATCTTCTGTGACAAGTCATTAGATGGGAGCCCTCAGAGCAAATGTTGTTTAAGTCTTAGCAGAATAACATTTCTTTGCTGTGTTTACTATGTCTTGTCCAACAAGGATATCTCGAGGGCTGGCTGTCTATTAGCTGGTGATTTAGTGCTGTTTGCCCTGTCTTTGGAGAGCAGGACATTCCACTTAAAGGAGGTTGTTCTTTTTGAAAAGAACAAGAGGTTTCTTTTCACTGGAACAGGAGCCACAATCTCAGGAGCCTCTGCTTGCAACACCAGTGAGGTTTTGCATCCCCTCCCTGGCCACTGCTGGTGGGCCAGGGTGGAAAATGCTAATCCAGGAGTGCTTGAACTCCTCCAAAGAGCATCTGACACGGGGCTTTTTGGGGGTCCAAATGTTCCAAGTGTGTGTGGGAAGGACATTTCCCTTCAGTGGGTCCCTTTGATCTCTCTCACTTCGGGCTTCCCCTCCAGGCCTATTGTTTGCACATTGCTGTAACTACAGGAAAACAAATGCATTATACAATTTCCCAGACTGACTCACCCTGGTACTTGATGCCTCATGTTGTCTGGTTACCCCGATTGCATCATGTCAGCATGGGAAGCTTAAAGGCTGGTTTTTCTGAGTAATAAGACGGCAGTTGAGCAGTAGCTAAAACAAAAAAAAAAAAAATTATCATTATTGCTACTATCATCAACCTGCAAACTACCAGGGGGGAAAAACCAAGCAAGCCAAGTCCCTGTTAACTAAACCTTGTGTGAATCATGAGTTCCACTCAGGGGCCATGCTTAAATAATGTAGTATGTGAGTATAAAAACCCTTTACTCCTGGAAACTTGGCCTCAGCCACTGGAACAGGCCAATCCATGCAACTCCCTCATCCCTGGTTCCTCTGGGATGTGTTTGGTTCAGTGTGTTGTAAACAGGGAAGGGTGGGAGGTGTCCTGTGCTGTGGGAACAGGGCCATTGCTCTTGGGTGGGGATGAAACCCCAGGAAATTTGTCCCCTGGTTAGAGTTCAAGCATCTTGCATTCCTGTAACTAATGTGAGAGGGGTTATCTGTCCTCTTTAACTTCAGTTTTCCCGGGAGCACTCAGCAAGGCTGAGTGAGCTCCCAGCACCTGCCCTGAGCCTCGGCATCGCTGCTCCACAGCCCCTTCCTGAGCCCCCACCTTGGCTCCCAGACAGCCACTGAAACTCCCACAGGATCCCCTCTGCCTTAGCAAGGAAGCCTTGCAGCAAGTCCAGTTCTGATGTAGGGGTTCTGATTCCTTCTCCAGCCACCTAGAAACAGAGACTAGACAAGAGTAAGGGAATAAAGGTAGGTGTTTATTTGAAGGCCTTCAAGGTACACCCTGGGGGAGCCAGAGGCTGCCTCCAAAAATGGACCCCAAGATGGACCCCAGGTCACGAGTTCTTCACACCTTTATAGGTTTGGTTCATTTGCATACCACGGTTAATTCTCCAATTAAAGCCCCAGTTCAATGATGGAATTCCCCTCAGCTTGCTCCCCCCTTTAGAGGCTTTGGGTTACACATTTTGGGCCTAGAAGAGCCTGGCTGTCCTTGAAGGCAAAGCCTGGAGAGGCTTTGTTGTGTCTGCCCAGCACGAGAGAGCAGAAATTACAGGCTACAAGGAACTTCAGAGTTACACTCTAAGCAGCACAGAATTTGTGAAATATAAAAGTTAAAACCTAAGGCATCATTTCCCCCCTTTAGAGGCTTGACAAGACTCCACAAACCAGAACTTGGCTTAAAAGCAAGCACTGCTTGCACCCTCAGCCCTGGGGTATCCAAAGCCATCCTGCTTCAGGGGGGAAACACAGGATCCTCCTCTTGCACACCCTGGGCTGTGTGCCCACGTGCTCCACAGGAACTCATTTCAGAAATTTAATGTCACATAAGCCAGCACAGAGTTGGAGGTGGGTGCTGACACCTCTTAGCTCACAGAAGAAAGCCGTTATCTCTTCCACACTGGCCCACGAAGGTTGAAAGGAAAGCTAAAGAGTAAAAACATTGCAAAAACCCCTCCTGTTCTGTGTGGGACAAAAGCCTCTAATTTCTTGGTATCTCACAGGGAAAAGAATCACTCAAAGCTGTGAGTCAAAAGCCTTTATGCCAACAGCTCTCCTCAGATTCAGTTCTGATCACTTCATGTTTCGTGCAAACAAGAGGCACTGTGCAAACTAAGCTAAATATATATATTTGCACTGACAAATCCATAGTGACAAAATTCATAAGGCCTTCTATAAAGCTTTGAGGATGTGATTAAAGGGTTTTTCAAGGATAGTTCTTCATTCAGAAGGATATAATTACACTTGAACAAGTTATCCTGTTTGTTCACTGTAGGTACAAAAGCAGCTCTTACAGGACTTGTCTAGACACTTCCACCATGTGTCTTTGTTCTTCTTTTAAAGTAATTTTTTATGAAAGAACTGCAACAGTATCCATTTTTTAAAATCTAAGTTTTATCTCCTTCTTTTCTGATAAGAGAAGATTCCTTCCTCTACAGAACCTGTGTTTTCTCAAATTTTAATTCTTCAGAAATTCGCCAGGAAACATCTTGTAAATCTGAAATAATTTCACCTTTTTCAAAAGGACAGAACCCTCTCTATTTGGATCTTTTTCATTTTCTGATATTATTTATTCAGCTAGAGTAACCCAGCAGCGACCTTTAAAAAAAAACCCAAGGAATGAATTGGAAAAAGATTGTGACCCACAGTAGTGCAGACCGTGACTGTGCAGAGGGTGATTGCCTCAATCAGTTATCTGTAACCTCAGATGAGCAAATGAATAAAAAACCTATTACATATGCTAATATATGCACACCAGTGTTCCAGCTGGCTTGCACCAACGCTACAATTACACATAAAAGTCAGGAAATTATGTGTGGAAAGGCTAATGAGCAGCACTGTCTGCCCAATTACCAGGTTTGCATATGCAAACAGTAACTCTGCAGATCTGTGCCTGGCAAGTGTTGTTTGAAGGTGCATCAGGAGCTCAAGGTTAGCTGTAACAGCAGAATAACCCCAAACCGCTTCAACCCATCCTCCCTTTAGAGGAGAGGAGAGGAGAGGAGAGGAGAGGAGAGGAGAGGAGAGGAGAGGGAGAGGAGAGGAGAGGAGAGGAGATGGGGGAGGGGAGGGAGAGGAGGGGAGAGGAGAGGAGAGGAGAGGAGAGGAGAGGAGAGGAGAGGAGGGAGGGGGAGGAGAGGAGGGAGGGGAGGTGGAGGGGGGGAGAGATGTGAGGGGAGGGGGAGGAGGGGGGAGGGGGGAGAGGGGAGGAGGGGAGGGGGGGAGGGAGGGAGGGGAAGGGAGGGGAGGAGAGGTGGGAGGGGGGAGAGGAGGAGGGAGGGGGGAGGAGGGGAGGGAGGAGGGGGGAGGTGAGGGGGGGAGAGGAGAGGAGAGGAAGAGGAGAGGGAGGAGAGGAGAGGTAGGGAGGAGAGGGTAGAGGGAGGGGAGGAGAGGAGAGGAGAGGAGAGGAGAGGATGAGAGGGAGGAGAGGAGGAGGAGGAGGAGAGGAGGAGAGGAAGAGGATGGAGAGGAGAGGGAGAAGGAGAGGAGAGGAGAGGAGGAGAGGAGAGGAGAGGGAGGAGAGGAGAGGAGAGGAGAGGAGAGGAGAGGAGAGGAGAGGATAGGGAGAGGGAGAGGAGAGGAGAGGAGAGAGAGAGGAGGAGTGGAGAGGAAGAGGAGAGAAGATAAGAGAAGAGGAGAGAAGAGAAGAGGAGAAGAGAAGAGAAGAGAAGGGGAGAAGAGAAGAGGAGAGAATTCATCTGGGGCTGATTAGAGAGGAACACACTCCAGCCCAGCTCCACCCATCGCTGAAAGCCCAGCCCCGTGTGCTGCCTAAAGGATGTCTGTGGGTGTCTGTGGAGCCTCCAGTGGAAATCCTGGCTGATTGGGAATTCTGCTTCTCTGTTTCAGGGATTCAGATTTGTTCCTGCTCGACTCCAGGACGATCTGGGCTGCAGAGGAAGGGTGGCTGGTGTTCGACATAACCGCGACCAGTAACCACTGGGTGGTGAACCCCCAGCACAACCTGGGCCTGCAGCTCTCCGTGGAAGGGATTGATGGTGAGTGTCACAAACCAGCAGCATCCAGGGAGCCTCTGGGTCAGGTACATGATTCCCAGCCAGGGGAAGCCCTAAGCATTCAGCACTCTTTCCTTTGAATAGGATTTCTTAAGCACATTCTTCCTGGTTTTGCATAAGAGAACAGCCCATACACACAGGATGCTGAGGATGTGCTCAGATGCTGCAGCAGACTGGTGCTGCCTGCAGTCTTTCCAGTATTAGCTGAGCACACATCCCCATCAATTAACCTATACACTGCTGGCTAATCTGCAGATAATACAATCCAGTCAAGGAAAGAAGAATAAACTTTGCTGTGTGCAAAATGACACAGCTGAGCGAGGCAGGGGGCTGCTGTCCATTGGCACAGGAGTCCTTTCCAATTCAGAAAACAGCCAGGAACCACTTGAATGTCCTTTGTGTCAGTAAAAATTGTTGGTAAAGTCATATCTGGTCTGGACTCCACAGTCTGCAGTGTATGGTACAAACCTGTGAGGTTTGGGAATAGGTGGGAAGAGCTGGCTCTGAAACATGTCCAGAAAGGAATCAGGCAGGGAGTTTTCCTAATCAGACCTTAAAAGTTGTGCTGCTTTGTCTCAAAATTAGGTCTCCCAATGCTCACTTGGAGATTTGTGCAAATATCCTGGGTCCTACAAGCTGGGAAGTGCTGCAGCCTTGTACACATTTAGGGTCAGCCTGTCTGCTCTGCTGCAGCAGAGAGGTTGCAAACACAACCAGACCTATCACAGACAGAGCTTTCAAAGATATAAACAAACACAGATAGACTTCTCAGGAGCACATAAAGAAATCATATTCCTAATTTGAGTCAAATAACAGATGAGAATGCACTTATCACTGGGAATTTCTTATTTCACCCCTTTGCAAAGTAACTTGCTGCTTTCTCCAAATGCATTAAAAAAATACTTTGATCAGCCTGTCGTTAAGAGTCAGAAAAGCCAACTGCAGTGTTTAAAAAGTAAATATAGAGATACAGGGCCTGATTGTCTGCTTGTCTTCTTTAACCAATTTCCCTGGCAGCAGACATTTGTACTCACATTTTTCTTCTGTACACATGAATTTTTCATTTTATTTTAAATGGCAAGGACATGTCCTTCTTTGCGCCCCAAATTTCATTTTGAATTTAGTCCAGCTGTGTGCACTAACAGCTGCTTTTACACCTGAACTTCATATAAAAATCATATGCTGTAAGCACAGCAGGATTTTGATGCAACCCTCTATGCTTGGGCAATCCTCAAGGCTTTAAGTGAAGTAAAAAACCAAAATAAATCAACACCCAACCCTTCTTTATATTTGCTGTTACATGATCTGTAATCATGAAGCAAATACAATCAATTTTTAAAAATTCACACAAAATAAGTGAACTGCCTTTGCCTGCTCTCCCTGGCCAGGCTGCCTGGCAGGGCTTCTCCAGGAAAGTGCCAGCTTTGATTTGTGGGTGACAAGGCCCAGCTCTGTCCTTAGCAAAAGGATCACAAAGCCATTAACATAACTTGGACTTAGCAGCAGCACTCAGTAGCTTGGGACAGAATAATCCTGGATGTCATCTCTGCATCTCACAGCGACACCCAGACATTGCTTGGCAGCAACAGGGAGAAACATTAAATTTCCCACTGCCACCCTCTCCTTGTCTTTTTTGTAAATAATTGATTTAATTCTACAGAGAAACCAACTGTCTTTTACCAAAAATCAAATTATTCTAAAGCCCAAGATGCAGAACATATGGGTGATAATCCAAGTTTCATATAAACTTATCGGGTATGGTGGTGGCAAGAAGCAGCAATAAGCAAAATGTCTCTAAACATTTGTTTCTCTCAGCTAAGGTGTATCTGGAACTCTGTCAGCATTTCATACAAGGCATTTTTATTTTAAGCTAATAACCTTCCAGTGGGAATTTAGTGTTCCTATGGGCTGAGTTTTATGGCTCCTTTTATAGGATCACTTCCAATTATAGGTTGGTGAACTTAAAGAAACCCCTCTAAAGAATGCAGGAAAAGTTAATGCTGAGCGGATTTGGGGTAGAATAATTATACGTAGGACTATTTAATGTGACTTTTACATACAGATATGAAATGAATTCAGCTGTGCTGGGCTGCCCTTGTCAGAAGCAGCTTTGCCCATTAAGCCCAGGTCCTTGGTGTGTCTGTGCCACGCTCGGGAGTGACCCTCCCCAGGCAGTAGCTCTGCCCTGCGTTCTCCTGGCTGCTGGCAGAGCTGCTGCAGGCTCTCATCAGCCTCTCGTGTGTCCAGGGCAGAGCATCAACCCCAAGCTGGCGGGGCTCATCGGCAGGCACGGCCCCCAGAACAAGCAGCCCTTCACCGTCGCCTTCTTCAAAGCCACCGAGGTGCATCTGCGCAGCATCCGCTCCACGGGGGGCAAGCAGAGGAGCCAGAACAGATCCAAAACACCAAAGAACCAGGAGGCTTTCCGGGTGTCCAACATTGCAGGTACAGCACAGGCTGGGTCCCTGTGTCTGGGTGTGGGGTCATGTGGGAACTCTTTCTCCTGCATTATCTCTTTGTTGTCGCTTCGGTCCACCACTGTTTTGAAACGGTGTGAGATTTGGGGTTATTCCAAAAATGCCAAGAAGAAGAGTGCTTCTTAGAAGCAAAGTTAAATTGGGGGATGTCTTAATCCAAATTAAAAAAAAACCCCAAGCACCTAACCAGAAAAACTTCTGAAATAAATTCTCTTTTTGAAATTGAAGATCATTACATTACAGCAATGAACAAGTGATCCGCGGATCTGAATCCGAATGCTGTCCATTTTCAGGGCTTGTGATTTTAAGTTTAGCCCCTAAATAGTGTAGTAGTCCCAAAATTCTTGCACAGAAGAAGAAAACCCATTCATTCTCAGGATAACCATGGCTATACTGGGGGGAACTGTGCTTCCTAATTTGGAAGAAAACTCCATCAGGCATTTGAAATAGAAATGTGGCTTAATTATGTGATACTTCAGAGTAACGGGCCCTTGGTGACGGTCCCAGCAGGAGCCACAGCTCAAGGCTGGCTCTGCTGAGGCAGCAGCAAATTCCAGCTGCTTCTGGGAGCGCCTCACTGTGTGGAAGGGGAGGTTGTGAGAGGCAGAAGGAAAAGAAAAACAGAGCTTCCAGTCATATTTTTATACGATCATTAAGGTTGGAAAAGACCTCCAAGATCATCAAGTCCAACCTTTGACCTATTCCCCACCTTTTCAACCAGCCCAGAGCAAAACCATGACCAGTTGTTTCTGAAACACTTACAGGGATGGGGACTCCACCACCTCCCTGGCAGCCCCCTCCAATGCCTGACTACCCTTTCAGTGAAGAAATTTTTCCTGAGCCATTATTTCTACTTGGTTCTTCAGCTCAGGCTATGTGTCCAGGATGGACACAACATCAAAACTGCACTGATTCTCCTGTTGTGTATAGGCAATAAGAGAGCACGTTGCTATTAGGAGGTCAGAGGAAGTCCAGGGAAAAAAAATAAAGATGAAAAAACTACTTTCCCAGACCTTTTTTGGCTTTGCCCAGAAAAGCCAGAAGTGCATTTCACCTATGTTGAGCCCAGCCATTATTATACGGCTAAACCAGCTAAAATAAAAGCTGTGGGTGCACCAGAAGAGCAGTGACACCTCGCTCCCTGCTGAGGGCTGTGGCTGCTGGGGCAGCCCAGCCTCATGGCCACCATTGTCCCCTGACAGAGAACAGCAGCAGTGACCAGCGACAGGCCTGCAAGAAACACGAGCTCTACGTCAGCTTCAGGGACCTGGGGTGGCAGGTAAGGGCTGGGCATGAGTGGGCTGTGGCAGGGGCACCTTGGCTTGTCACTTATCTGCAGCAGTGACATCAAGCCACTAACTGAAATTTTTATTTTAAATCCTGAGGGGAAAACTATTGTCTACAGCCTTTAGCATGCTGAAGTGCTTTCTGCTAAGTTGGGTGCACAAATATTTAGCGTGAGACTGGCTGGAAGCTCAACACACTCAGGTCCTTTTGAGGAGCTGTGGCCCTGCAAGTCCTCTAGCAGTGCTGAAGGCACACACAGCTCTCCATTTTCATCTGCCCAGTCTTTTAGACCTGGTTAAAGACGTTTTGCTTTCTGAAAGCTTGTGTCTGCACTGTGTTGCTGAGCGAAGTGATCCTTGTGGACAGCCAGGAGGACACTGCTGAATGGATAAACAACTAAACCCAGATGTTCAGTTACTCTGTGGGCACATTTGCAATGTGGGATGTGTCCCTCCAGGAAGAGCAGGCACTTTGGTGGCCTGTAAGAGAGCTTTAGAAAGGCCAGGGGGCCGGATTTTTATTTTGCAGGCCACTGTAACTGTGCGTGGGTGTGTGAATGGATAGATTTATGTGCTGGTTGGCTTTTTGTTTCTCTGCATTTCTGTCTTTCTCCACAATCTAATGGCTTCGATTTAATCAGGACTGGATCATTGCTCCGGAGGGCTACGCTGCCTATTACTGTGAAGGAGAATGTGCTTTCCCCTTGAACTCCTACATGAATGCTACAAACCATGCCATTGTACAGACACTGGTAGGTGCAGCTTGTCTCCTCATGCAGGGCTACATCTGACAGGTGCTGCTCAGAAATAAATTTCCACACCAAAGGGTCTCCCAGCTATCAAGGGAGGGAAGATCTGCCTTTGCTCACAAGGTGCCTGCAGCATCTGGCTCCACGTCTGGCTGAGTGGCCTGAATGAGTAGCTGGCCAGAAATGACCCTGTCTTTGCTGCAGGCATTGGCAGGCTTTCTCTGGTTAGAAAGGGCCCTGTGGCAGACATTGAAATGGGGGTTTAGTCCCGCTGCATGGGAAGGAAGGAGCAGGACATGAGCCCCACTATCAGCATCTCCTGGGAAAACTCTGTAAGGATCTGGTGCTGCCACCAAAAGTGGATTTGAAGTCAGGCTGAGGAAGGGGTCCGTGTATCCCAAAGTTACACAGCTCAGCTGCTGTCTAAGTGAGGGTGTGGAACAGGCAGAAGGTTGCCCAGGAAAGAAGAATATGGGGAAGAGGGGGAAAAGTAAATCTTAACATGCCTCTACTTTCATTCCCCAGGTTCACTTTATAAACCCAGAGACCGTGCCGAAACCCTGCTGTGCTCCTACACAACTCAATGCCATCTCAGTGCTCTATTTTGATGACAGCTCCAATGTTATCTTAAAAAAATACAGGAACATGGTGGTACGAGCATGTGGCTGCCACTAGATCTGTAGGAAAGAGAAAGAAGAAAGAAAAAGAAGTTATTTGTAAAGAGTGGGTTTGTATGGCTGTGTGGGGGAGGGGGAAAGGTTGGTGCTCCAGCCATGGGTTTAAAAGAATCCCAAACCATTTTAGGACCAGGCCTCTGAAAGTTCAGACAATGGAGCAGTTTCTGGATCTAAAGAGGCATTTGAACACATTTTGTTTTAGTTTATTACAGACAATGAGCTTGTAAACTGAAACAAGCCAGAGAAACCATTTAAAACCAAATCTGCTTACAAAATTGGCTCCTGCAGTACATACTTTTGCAAATGAGTCTTTGTGGAGATTGCAAACTCACCAGTGTTGATCGTGAGTAAAACAGTAATAATCTATCCAAGGTGAGACTGTGCTGTAATTAACAAGTGTGTGTAGTTCCTGTAACACGGTTTGCAATAAAATAAGTGAACAAAATATACCTGGAGTGAACAGGTATTTTGTTAGAGAATCATTGCTTCCATCCCTCCGCTTCAATTTCATAAGCAAAACTAAGGATGAATTACATGCAACTTCCAGTTTTAAACTACAGTAGCAAAAGCTGGATGTGGATTGACACAAATTCAAAGGACAGATTAAGCTAAGAAAAAAAATCAAGTGGCAAGCAAAAGACTGAAGAAAAGTGCTTCAAAAAGCAAGAATTTTGGGGTGTACTTTTTTCTATCAACAAGGAAGGAAATTTCCTCTTGCAGCCAGAAAGTATTTGAATTTGCTTTGAACTTGAAACAGGGACTAAACCTAACGTTTAGCTGGGGTATCCTAAGCAGTTACAGAGCTGTAACTAAAGATCCTGCTGCAGTGTGGAAAATGTCCATCACTTCCCTGAGGGAACAAGTTCCAACACCTCTCTGAGAACACGGAGGCTCAAGCACAGAAGGTGCTGTGAGCTGGGACGTGCACCCAGCTCCACACAGCCTGGGAACAAGCTAGGAAACCTTCCTTCCTGGGGTCAGTGCTTCTGATAAACCTCCTGCTCTGTTGGCTTCAAAAAACCCCCAAAACAATCCCTCTCAAGGGCCACCAAGAATCTGGAACAAGAAGCAAGAACGTGTCCCCTCAAGGGTTTTCTTTTTCCTTCTTTTAAAGTCACAGGTTACACAAACATCACACTTAAGTAATTAAGGCTCAATTAAAGTTGTTGTGAAGAAGAATGCAGAGTTGCAGTAACCAATCATAAACGAATTCCCCACTTTGGCACGCACCGAAGTAGGATTGGCATAAATTCCACCACGGAGATAAAAAGAAAATAATGCCCAGTAAAACACCATGTCCAGCACACCCAGCTCTAAATCTCCAAACTTCAAAGAGCTAAACCTCCAACAGATGGGTCCAGGACATCACAAATCCCTGGAGATGGGTCTCTGCTCAGTGAGGAGATGGGGCGATGCAGCCACAGTGGGGACTTGGCTCCATGTCGTGCCTTAGAGGAGAGTTTAGAGAAAGAAGATAAATGAAATCCTGGACTTCACTCACTGCTCTTCTCCCTTGAAGTCACAGATCAAATCCAGACCAGATGCCTCACTTTAAAAAGAATAAGCAAAGGAAGAAAAAAAACCCCTACTGTCTATGAAATAAATTGGAAACTTGTTTCTGATGGCCTAATTCTCATCTCATTTAAGTAACTTGGTGTTTTCCCAGCAGTTTTCTCAGTAGCAGGATTAGGCTGATGGGAAAGGGGAAGTCCATCCACGATATTGGTGGGTTTTGGATGGAGGCCTTGGTGAGCCAGATGTGCCTGGCATCCCACCCAGGCTGCTCCAACATCTGCAGGAGCAGCCTGGCTGCAGCAGGCACACTCCACAGGCAGGGCTCCAGCAAACTTCCCCACGGGGAGACTTGGGGCAAACACAGCCAGCCACAGGGCAGGACAGCAGCTGAAGCCAAAATCCACCTCTCCCAGAGCCTGCAGCCAGCACCATCCACCACCAGCAGCCAAAACTGCCCTCGGTGCACCCCTGCTTTAGAGTGAGGAACTGAAATCACACAGATGGGAAACATCTTTTGGCATTGTGTACACATACACAGCAGCGCTTCTGCAAACCTCCTAAAGGAAGTGAAGGTGCTGCCTAGAAAGTTAAAAGCTAATCATGCCTGAACTTCCACTATTTAGTAGTCAAGGATTAGTTTTCTCTTGTGGGTGTTTCAGTGTTGGTGGTCACTGCGTTGGTGTATTGCATTTTTAACTTGGACCACGGTATCTTGCTGTATAGGATTCATATATTAAATATTATGTGGGGATTGTTTCTGTTTTGGTTTTTTGTTGTTGTTTTTAAGCATAATAACAGGATTTCTGTTGCTAGGCTCAACATCAGCTTCACTGTTTGTACATTTTTATGTAAATAGTTGTCACAAGCGGAAGAAGAATTATTTATTTCCATCTCTGAATTCCTTTTCAATCACATGCAGGAAAAATGATTCTCGGTTCCTAAACACATTTGTTTCCTTATTTAAGAAGATATTTATTAACAGTTGGCAAAAATGCATACACATTTCTGGTTCTTTTCATAGAGCAGTTGTCAGAAGCCTTTTTGTACAAACTAGTAAAATAAATCATTGCAACTTTACAAAAGACATCCCGACGACATCGTGTATCTGTGTGGTTATTCTCCTTTTATTCAAAGAACCTTTTTGGCTGGGCAATGTTTCATCTTGAGCCTCTGTTTTTGTGCAGCTCAATCTCTATGTACGGGCAAAACTGTCACATGTCATTATTTGGTGCAGCTCCTTCCATCCAAATACAACAGGGAGGGAAGAATAGCAAAAATATGGATGTGTTTTGCAGTCAGTGCTGCAAAGATCCATGATTGAATTATAGTGCAGCTGTCAGCAGCTGTTTCAAAGAAGCAGGGGGTAAATTAGTTCTGTTTACTGCTAACATAGTTCAGAGATTTAGTCATCCCAATAAAATTATAGAGGCACAAGAAAGGAAGAAAGAAACTCCAAAGAAACATCAGCCAAGAAGCTGACATTTTCTAATTTAGATTGTTTTAGCATATTTGAGAGATGCTGCTGGCATGAGGTTTCCTACTGTGGATACCACACTGCATTGCTATGGAGGCAGCTGAAAAAAATAATGGTCTAAATCCCTCTATTAACTGAGCATATCTTCAGGGCATAACAGCAATTTTGGGGTTCTTGTTTACTTTGAACTGTGAGCAGAGTTGTGCCAGTTTACATACATATATTTGCTGGGCCAGAGGATTAAATCATCAGCATTTGGGAGTTAATCTGCCATCTTCCATGAGCAATTACAAATTCATAATTTAATTTGCTTTGTGCACTGCTCTGAGAGTCCAGCAAAGCACCAGTGGAAAGACCTTTGTTGATGTAAACTGATACCTACTCAGCTTCTGTAGGCCTGGACCAATTTTAGAAGGAGGATTCTCTGGTATTTCTCATTATGGTCCCAATCCTCTGCATTTAGGTGAAGAGAAGGATGGTGCCAGCAAGAGGAGAAAGAATAAAATAAATATTTTTGCTTTGCAGGGCCAGTCTTGCAGCCAGCAGCAGCTTCACTGCTAACTTTAACACGTCCAGCCTTATATATTGAAATATCTGTTGGTTTCCAGCTCTGCCAAGCACACACAACTTGCTGGATGTGCTTTGGAGCAGCTCTCGCAGCCTTGGAGCCAAAACTCCATTCCCAAGCTGGTTGCAGCCTCCCCTTGGTCTGCAGCACTCCTGTGGCTTTGTCTGCTCATCTACTGTTCTGGAAGAGGAATTCCTGACATGAATACATACACTGCCATAAACTGGCAGGGCCATAAAACCCCAGTGAATGAGCTTCCAAGCAGCTAGATTTATCTGAGTAATGACATTTTAAAGCACATTTAAAACATTTTATAGAACAGTTATTTTAACTTCCTTTCTTTGGCCAAACTTTGAGGATGTTATGTTTGCTTAATTGAGCTGTTTCAGATCTGTTCCAGTACTGACAATAAGATCCTTTTGTCCCTATGCAGGAAACTGCCTCCGTTGCTGCCAGTGTTCATATAATAAAAAATAAGGATTTAAATAAGCCTCAGTGCAATTTTAAGATTCCTGATTGTCGTGGAAGTGACAGCTGTAAAGCCTAAAACCAGAGAGGGGCAGCAGAACTTGCACAAGTGCAGCTCAGGGCACAGCCAAGGGCTGCTGGATTCAGTCCCTCAGCTCTGCCTGCAATGGGAACAGATACTTCTGGATAGAAAAAACCTCAAAGACTCATCTTTTGAGTTCAGAATTCACATTCTCTATATGCTTCCATCCCAATACCCTGCTTGCTGACTTCCACTGCTGCCACAAACACATTATTCTCTGTATTCAACCTTCCTCCGGAGAGAAATTCTGCCCAATTAAGCTAAAAGGAGCCTGTTTGAAGTTTTTATTTATCAGGTAATGATTGACAAGACCTCGAGGCAAAAACTAGGAGCACTTTATACTACAGTCATTCATTACCCAAGTACAAAAGCAACACAAATGGGTTATTATGGCCACTTTGAGTTACTCTGTTTTAAATAAAAATGTCTATTCCCTTTTTCTACTTAATGCTGTGGAATTTGTATTCCTAAATCAGCAGCTGAGAAAGACCAGAAGTTTAGGATAACAGGTTTAATGCACTGATTTGTTTCCTAGCTGGTTTTCCAAGGGTCTGTTTACCAGGCAATAGGAGCAGACTTTTTAATATTTGGAAAGTTGTGTCTTGGTATTGTGAGGTTTACTGCTTTGGGATAAATCTGTTGTTTTCTCCAACAGAACCCTCATGTATGAATTAACTCCATAAATGAAGACAGCACAATATCAAAACTGCTTAAATTTGGCTTTGTATTTAAAAGGAAAGCAGGATAAGCCATAGACAGATTCATCAACCTCACACTTTGTTTCACCAGGGAAAGGTACTGGAGAAAGTTGGGGGGAAAAAGGGGGCTCAGCCTCAGCCCCACAAATCCTTGGGAAGGCAGCTTTGCACTTGACCAGTTTTTGCAGGCATGGTTAAGCATTTAACCATTTGCAGCCTGAAGCTTTACATGGGGCTGCTTGAATTAACCTCACCCTCAGAGAACTGGCTTGCTTGTCTGCAATAAAACCCAATCCCAGGCCAGCCAGCAGTAATTTGGGGAAGGGAGCATTTGTGTCTGGGGCTGCGAGGGGGTGAGTGGCTGCATCCACTACAACAGCAGTGCCCTTAATTAAAACCACGCTCGTACCCTTTCCCCAGGAGCTGAGGTGACTCCTGAGGGAGCAGCTCTGTGCTGCTGATAACTTGGGGCTAATGGTCTTATTTTAAGAAGCTCTTAAGAAGAAAGGAGGGGATGCCAGGCCCTCAGTGGATCTGTTGTGCTTTAGTGTGTCAGCACCTGGGGCTCCAGCCCAGGACTTCGGGGTTGTGCTGAATTTCCAGAGCAGCACTGCAGGTTTGGGATGTCACTGTGGGTGTGGAGGGCAAAATGGGTCACAAAGGCATTTTTGCCCTGGCTCCCCACCTTCTCTTCCATTGCATGATCTCTCCACTAAGGTCCTCAGTGGACAATAGCCCCAGCAGTGGCCAAACACTGATGGTGACACCAGCAAGGTGACCTTTGGCTTGGCTAACAAAGGAGAACTGTTGCAGGCTGCTGGATTTATTCCCATGCTATTTGTTGCTTCTGTGTCAGGTGCTCCATATAAAATACGTGGAAGCAAAGACATTGAGTGTCTGGATTCAGTTATGAAGGGTCAGAGCTCAAAGATATCATTTCTCAGGTCCCAACAACTCAAGCCTTTTTGTTCAGTGTTTAAAACAAGCTGTAGACAAGAGCAGAGCAGTCAGTGGCTCTACATCTCTCTGCTTCAGGCAGAAGCACTACTCAACCTCTTTAAAAAGAGAGATTTGGGCAATTACTTAATGAGGATAAATTCCTCATTTTAGCCTCTATCTTAGGCTGCATACTAAGCACACAAGAAAGGAGCACAAACCAACATTCTCAGCTGATCCAAAACTGACATGTGAGGAGTTTTGCTTCTGATTTGTTTATACATTTTTCACAGTGATCTACTGCCTCTACTGACCTATATTTGGCTCCTGAAGTGAGAAACTAGCTCTTAAATCCACTGAAATGAGTTGTTCTTCCTTAAGAGGGAATGACCCTGCTGGACCACAGTCTCAGGAGCTGGTTAATTACTCACTCCAGAGACATATTTCACGACACCTCAGTGCTAAGTTTTGGAGGAGACAGCAAGTAGAGGTAGGGCCAGACGTTTGTGAGAAGAAAGAATGCAGCTACTGCCTTTGCACTTGTACAACCAAGTTCTGAAATCCATCTTACAGGGCTCCCCTGGAAAGCCAGCCCGTGGTTTTGGGGAGAAGGAACATGACACTTACAGAGACTGGGCCACCATCAACTTGGAGCACTTTCATCAAGAGATCGTTTTCCTAACACCAAGGCAGAGTTTCTTATTTTAAATCAGAAAAATGCACAAGTGATTCCAAGTTCAGCCCATCAGTTGTTTTGGTTTCACATGACTACTGAGAAATCAACTGTAAAGGCTGGTGCAGTTATATACACACATACCATGCACAGAATGTGAACTGTAAATACTGGCAGGGAGTCTGCTTTAAGAAGCTGCAGTTAATGTTGTGTCAGAACAGCCCTTGGAACCCCCATTTCCAGAGACTTATAGTGCAGGGGGTGGGGAGGGAATAAATCCGATTTTGCTGGAGCTTTGCCTACAACTTCTCAGCCATAAAGCCTTTATTTATGGCTGTTACACAGCATGAAGGATTCAATTTGTCCTTTGTTATGAATTTCAGTGGATCATGTAACTGTTTATTTCCAGATCTTTAAAAAGAGGTTGGTACTTTTGGTTTGCAGGAAAAAACAAAGCTCCTCATAGTCTACACTAGTGGGGATGTGCTTAGACCACATTTGATAGAGAGAGGGGGTCCTAAAGCCCTGAAATTTCTGCCACAGGAAAGGATGAGACAAGGCAGCAAAGCCCTTCCATGAGGTTGGTGTGCTTGGGGATGAAGTCTAGGCTGGAGGTTGTGACTGAGCAGCTGAGGTGGTGGAGCCTGGGCTGGAGGAAACCTCAACCCTGCAGCCACTTCAGTCCTGGGCCAGGAATGGCAGCAGCCCCCTCTGAGAGCTGCTGGAGACACTTTTTGTGGGAGTAGGTGGAAAAGCATAACTAATTCAAGGCACAAACTGGATCAGCTCTTCACAGCTTTGAGAGGTTTCCTGCTTCTCGTAGCAGCTGAGAACAAGATGCTCAATAAAAAAATATTGCAGCCAAAAAGAGACGTGTGTCTTCAGTGAGTCACTGCACTCTGCAGTGGCACTGTGGAGTCACAGTGGCAGCCCTATTAATTAACACTTGCTAAGCATTCCCTCTTCAAAGAGCTTTTATTGATGTCAGTTAAAAAGGAAGATGCTTGGATTTTGCATTCATTTGTTTCATGTTTCTCATCTGGCTCAAGAACAGGCCTTGAGAAACCTGTTTTTTGGGCAAGAGGTAACAGCCTTAAGTCAAAAAAGATGGGAGGCTCCTTCCTGGGAGTTGTGGGAGATTGACAGCACGTTAAGCCCACGGGTCAAATATTATGTTCTCCAGATGGGAGTGACAGTCTTTGAGGAAGCAGATCTGGTTTTCTGCTGCAGCACCTCTCAGAAAATGAAAAGAAAAACATCTCTGCTGACACTGCAGAATCCTTGAGTGGCTTTTGCTTCATTTCCAGACCATGTGTCAGACATACCCTGGTGTCTCCTCAGGTGCCCTCGTTCCCTTTATGAATAGAGGTAGAAGACCAGGGATGCATCAAGTCTGTGATTCACCTGCCTCCTCTGGAAATATTCTCAGCTAATGGAGAGGTGGGACAGATCCCAAGGATTGTCACCATCTAGGTCAGACCCTGGCATATCAGAGACTGCATTTACTGCTCCTGCAGCTTGAAAAACAAGTGATTTGTGGTAATTTATTGTCAGTATGAATAGTGACCTTAAGGGCTTGTTCTAGGCTCAGGATCCCCCAGTTTTGCCAGTGTCTGGTTGAAAAGACACAGGTTAATTGGACAGAGGCAAGGCAAACCCTCCCCAGCTCCATTCCCTGCCTCTGAAGGGAGTGTAAAGGAGCAACGTACCAGAGGTCACACACACATCTGCAGAGAAGTTTACATTTAATCAACATCTCTCCCTCCCACCCTGTACCTATGAGGATCTTCTGGGAAAAATAACAGTCAATCAAACCACAAAAATATTGAGCTACAGCTCTTCCCTCCTCAGCCAAATTAAAGACCTTTTCTGAGCAGCCACAGCTGATAAACACTGTGCCCTGTACTTTAGGTCCTCATTGCTGGTGTCTACCTTAATTGCTGCTTCCCATTTGCTTTGGCCCCTTCTCAAAGGAGGCAGCACATCTAATTGCACACGGAGGGAGATGTCTGCCTCTGATCTGTCTCAACAGTTTCTCCCCCAAGTAATTTAGAAGCGTCTCTGTTGGTAGTAGACTAAACCAGTAAATGAGAGCAGCTTTGGGATTCAGCCATCTTCCCCAAACTAAAGGATTTTCCCTGTTCAGTAGGATGTTGTCACGTTTGGCTGCCAAAACTCCTTATTGTGCTGTGAGTTGTCAGCCAAAATGAAGCTCCACTGCTGCCTGAAGTTGTATTTGTTGAGGCCTCTTCCTCTTTGAGAGGAAACTGCCACATCCCCCTCCCCACTGCCTTTTCTTCCACCACTTACTCAATTGTATTAACAGCAGCAGCAACATCAGAAAGTTTGTGGTGATGGGACTGGAATTCCTCAGTGGAGTTTATTTTAACACATCAAGAATACCAGATATCTACTGAGCTATATATAGAGATAGGGCTGCATCTCTGAAGAATTAAAAAAAAAAGGCCTATACTTCTGAAAGCCACAAGGCCACAAAGATAGATTATGTGAATTACTGTCATTACCAAAATTGCTGGTTAAAGAAGAACTTCTGAGCACCCTGCATGGCTCTAGCAGCTCGACTATAGGAACCACTGTAATTACAAAGTATTTTAAATCATGCCAGTACAAACACGATCTGGAAATGGAAAATACCGTGCTAGTCATTGCATCTGGAAATTAATGGTTGGCATGGAAATGCATGGAATTGGTTACTCATGCTGAGCAGTGGGCACGGTGAAGTCATGTCCACCACCACTCCTGACTACCTTTGATTACAGGCAAAGGTTATTTCCAGTCTCACCCACACTGCTGGCAGCCCCCAGATCCGAGGGCTGCTCCTCACAGAGAGCTGGCATTGCTGATAGGGGACTGAGCTGTCAGCTCACAACATCCCCAAGTTCAAGGAAGGTGTGACACACAAAGGCCAAAGGGCTACAGGCCACATCAGCCTCCTTGCAAGATCAAAGCAACATTTAAGTCAAGCAATACACAAAGAAGCGTTTTAGTGAGTCTATTTGGAATAATAAATATCAGGAACTTCTTACAAAAAAAACGGTGAGAGAGGAGTTTGTAACCAAGCAATTTCCACTAAAGAAGGGGAAAAACCATCCAACCAAAAAAGAAAAATCTTTACAGACACTTCCAGATCCAGCGCACAGATTTTACTGGCAATAACAGCTTTCCTCCCCAGCCTCTGCACGAGGAAGGAGTTGTGGGTGGACAGCAGAGAAGGGCGAAGCAGGAGCTCGTCCATTTCCATCACACCTGAGGCCTGGCACAGGGCAGACAGGTCCCTTCCCCAACACGACGCGCTGTCCCAGCTGCAGGTGCCCTCCTCAGCAGGGTGACCTCGCCTGTTGCACAACACCCTGGGGACTGATCTCCAAACACCAGCAGCCTGGAGAGTGCCTGTCCTTATCTCCTGCAGAGCAGCTGCTGCGGGCTTCTGTCTGCCAGATCAAAGGAGAGCTTATTCCAATCAGCCAGCGTTACTCAGAAAGCTGGAATCAGCCTGCTGCGGGATGGAGCTCACCCTGGCCTGCCCAGGGTTGGGTGCAGAGCAGCAGGATTGCTCCAGCCAGAGCTGCAGGCTCATCTCTGCTGTCCTGAGGACAAGAGCAAACCAGCTTTCAAAGGCAGAGCATCTCCTTCTACCTTTGTTTCTGCACGCCCAGTTCCAACCAGTGATTTTGGTCCCCAACATGGATAGAGGAGATCCACTCTTTCCTACAGATCAGGCTGAGCTACAGCAGCAAAATCCAAAATTTCAAGATTATTTTGTCTGCAGATTGTGAAGAACTTTCAGGAATCTCCTCCCAGCTCTGTGCTGTTCTCAACCCTGTCAGTGAGTGGAGCAGAGTGGGAAGCAGCAGAACAGGGCACAACCCACAGAGCCAGCAGACAAATTGTGCCAGCTACAAGTGAGGCCACTGCCTAAATTGCTTCTGAACACAACAAGCTCCAGTCCTGGTAAGACCAAACGAAGGCAAAGCCAGAGAAAATAAAGCATATGAATAATAATTGGATGTTCGAGCATGTTTTGGGCTGTTTTACGTGTCCAGCTGGGCAGTGGGGAGCTCAGACTGAAATCACTGGTTCGCTGGAAAGCCTGGTGTAAAAAAAGGTAGATTTCTCACATCTCATGGCTCATTTTAGCAAGGATTGCTCCCAAGACAGTCCTCTCCCAACCTTGTCTAGAAGGCTGGGGGGGGGCCCTTTCTGCAGAGGGGTTGGAGCCCTACCCGCATGTGTGGGTGTACAGGCATGGTCTCAGATGCCCAAGGCTGCACACGAGGAGGTTTGGTGGAGGCACAGAAACCTTTTCCCCCTCACATGTGCCTTGCAAAAGCGACTGCTGGCTGTGCTGGCTGTCCCCAGCCCTGTATCAGCCTCCCAAGCACTTCCGCATCCTCCTCGGAGCCGCAGCTCGGATGATCAGCGCCACTTTAATGTGGTCTTTGTTCTTTTTGCATCTGGGTCCCACATTTAGGAACCGAGCACTTTGCAGTGCATCAGGGATTGAGTGACAGTGCCCCAGCCGCTTAACTGGTTGTGCACCAGTCCCCCCATTCCGTGCAGAGGGATCTTCCTCCAGTTCAGACAGACAGAGAGCAGTTCCCATGCTTGCACAGGGCTGGGCTCTAACAGGGGCTTTGTGAGTCTAAGGATTGCAGCAAACCACACAATGCCTTAACACAGCCCTCCCTATAACTTAAGTGATTTACATAGCAGAGAATTTCAGAGCCTACTCTGGTGAAAGCTCCTATATTGAAGGTTGACAGTTCAACACTCACTGCTGTCCTTTAACAAGACATAACCCAGTATGATATAGAAGAAGCTGGACCTGCAGTCTTGATTTCTGTTTCATGTCATCCACTGCATAACTTTGGGCAGGAGGCATCGCCCATCAGTGCCTCAGTTTCCCCATCTGTATAGTTTTAGTTTTGCAGAATTTTTGAAGGCATGGCTGTGGTGGGATGGGCTGTGAAGCACACAAAGATCTGCACGCTGGGGCAGAGGTTGTGGCGAGGAGCCTGGAGTGACCTCAGTGAGCAGACAGGAATGAGGGCAAGCACTGAGTGGGCACAGGTCTTGCCCAGCCCAGCTGCCCTCACCCAGTAACCAGACTGCCTGGAATGGGTCAATTCCATAGCAGTAACTGGGAAATCACACAGCAAGTCAAGAAATCAGGAAATGTTTGGCCCCCATCCACCTGTCCTCATGCAGGCAATGCAGGGGCCTCTCTGATACTTTGTTCAATGGAAAATTTATCCTCTCCAGATATTTGTGATGTGTCACATCTCTCAGCCTAGTGCACAGGCAGATCTGCCAGCTGAGGGTTTTATAGGCCCCGCAGGGAGAGGAACAGAGTGAGCTGATCCCATCACCATGGAGAAATAATTAAGAGGTTTTGTTGAGTAAGGCTTGGAAAACAAAAAAATATGGAAATGACTAAGGGTCTTAATTGAAATGTATTTCAAATTTACAGTTTTATCAATAATTTCCTTTTTCTCCACTGAAAAACACCTCTGGAATACTAATTAAAAAACCTCTATGAAAAAAGGTGTTGTATAAATAATGTACAGATGTTAGACATGGGGAAGAATTATTTTAGGTTTAAACTTGCAGCACAATTTGAAGGAAGGCTGTGTGAAGAATTTTTCAAAACACACTTGTTTTTATTAGAACTTTATATTTGCTATTTTTCAGTCTGTTCCTCATAAAAAGAGCAAATTTGAACTTCTCTAGAACTGTGGTTTCCATAAGCCAGGATTAAGTGTAGGCATGAGACAGTCCCTACAAGGGGAAGGAGCTGGATCTAGGAACGGCTCACACAGCACCTCTTGCAAGCTAGGGTCAGTTTAAAATCAAGATGTGTCTGACTTTGGGGCTGGAAGATGATTCATCACTCATGAGCTGTTTAAGGCATCCATTCATCCCCAGAAAACAGTGGAGCTGCATGGATCAGAAAGCTGGGAATGGTGGGGATCCCTGCTGGCTGTGGGCACAGCTCTAAAGATGGAGCTGGAGTACCTGCACTATCCGATAAAATTAGGAACAAGGATGGCTAAAAAGATTGTAGGGTCCTGCTGGGGACATCTGGGGATCCATGGGACTTCTCTGTCCCTCCTTTCTGTGTTTGCACACCAGGGGCTTGGGACAGACCTAACCCATCCACGTGGATTCTGTGCTCTGCACTTCCCATTTCTCAAAGCAAGCTGAGGCTCCTTTGAAAGCTCATCTTGTTTTCCCTAATTCCATCCGGAAAACAGCCATATTAATACCAACAGATACCGCCCACACACAAATCAGAAAAATTAAAGGCCATTGCAAAAGTGCCTGTTTCCAGTGGCCAGATTGGCTGCAGACGGAAGCAATTGGAGCTGCATTAAAACTAACAGGCTGTAATTGTCCAGAGGCATTGTCTTGCAGTGCAACACTTCTCTTTGGCTCTTCACAGAGATTTCTTGGAATTTTTTCAATCGCTTTTCTGCTTGAAGTATATGCTGCATTTCAGATCTTTCCTTTCCATGTCACAAGAGAATGAGCTAAAAGTTCATCAACAGCCTATGGCAACATCTCAGTGGAGAAAGTTGAAGTCATTTCTTAATGCCATTTCTTATTAGCTATCATCATTGTGTAAATGCTGCGAGTACAAGAGCGCAGGAGGTCTGCTGTTAATCATTATGAACCTTGGTTTCTCCCTGCCTAGCAGTTAAACCTTCAGAATCATTTCATTTCTTTAAAATATACAGAAAGCTGGCTTCTCCCAGACCCTTGGGTGTTCTAGTGAATAATACCGTGGACTCAGTTCCCAACCAGCTTTCTGTAGTTAGTTAGTTAGATAGATCTTCTATTTAAAGATAAGTTCCATCCCACCCCTCTGCAATCTGGTTATGATTACTGGTTACTGCCACCCGCAGACTGATAAACTTATAACAGCTGCATTGCAGGAAATCACCTCCAATTCAACCCTGATGTTGTAGGGATGTCTTTAGTTAGCTTAAATAGGCTCTTAACATTCATTTTTTTGTGTGCAAAACACCTATCATTAATTTTGACTCGAGAGATCAAACAGTTAACAATGTGTTGATCCTAGCTTACTTTTAAGTGATGTATTGTATCATTTCTGAGAGTTATGAGGGGTTGATATTTTCTTTTACTAATGCATCAAAGTCGATAAGTGAGCGGGGCAAACCCGCGTCCTGGGAAAGGAAGCTATTAACAGCTCTGCTCGGAAGGTTCTGAGGGCCACATTGCGTCATAGCCCTCGAGTTTATTGAATGTTAACTCTTTTTTTTTTTTTTCTCCTTAACCAAAGGAAATGAGTTTCTATAATCCTCTGCTTTGAGCTGCATCCTCAGTGGGGTAATGAAAAATGACCCACGCCATCCGATAGCGCACTGCTTTGCACACAATAGATCTTCACAAGGGCAGGCACAACGCAGCTCCAGCCCCGGCTCTCTCTCCTTGTTGAAACACACAATGAATTTATTTATTGCTGATCTAAAAGGCGCTCGAACAGAACGGGCACAGCGGGGGAATCGCCCGAGTTTAACTTGGCACGGTAAGAAAGCAGCCCCAGAGAAAATGACCAACGTGCAGGCCTGGGAGAGCAGAACATTTTTATAAGGAGGATCTTGAAATGGTGGGTTCGTGCACACGCAGAGAGCAAGGCAAATTGGTTCCAAGAACAAGGCATCTGCTTCCTTGAAAACTTTTTTTTTTTGGCAGAATTTGTATGTGAGTTGGGCATGTTGAGTGATTTATGGGGCCATTAAACATACACTAAATCAATCTCTATTAGGGGAAAAAAAAGCGCCATGTACTTAAAAAAGGCCCTCGAGCGAGATTGCTGAACCCAAGGTCTGATGTTGCGAGGCAGAATGGTCACTGGCAATTTGGAGATGTAACATGAACTCAGTCAGTCAATTCGGATATGATAGTTTTTAATGTTCCATGAATCCAGCAAAATGTGTATCCAATTAACTACTACTAAAGGACCTTATTTATAAAATAATACTTTTGCGGTCAGGTTGCGCTTTTTCCACTCATTTCTGTACACAGTTCAGGTTGCAGATTTTGTGTGTTTGATTAATACAGACAAATATTCATTTTGGGCTGGCTTCTCCTGGCAGGGCTGGGCAGAGAAGAGGTTTTGTCCCCATTATCGCAGATTTAGGCTGGGAACTGAGGCAGGACAAGGATTTTCTGCTGGAACTGAGCAGTGAAAATTAGGGCAAGAGGTTGTCCTTTGCTGAGGGATCTCCCCAATGGGCAGATCCAAGTGCTGGAAACACTGAGTTGGCAAAACCCTCAGCTGTTTACTCAGTGCTGTTTTGGAGCTGAAGAAATTCGTAGGTGGTACAAACGTGTCCTTCAGCCCAGAGGAAAAACATCCTCCTTAGAAAACACATCTGAGTTATTTAAAGGTTACGTGGAAAATGTATGCATCCCAAAACAGCCCCTTTTCCAACAGCATTTCATTTTAAGACCATGCAGTGGGCAGATATTCACAAATTCAGGCAAAACAAGGTTTTATGAACTCCCCTCTGAATTGCCTATGCAAAGAAGCCTAGCATTCAAATGGAAACAGGCCAAAAGTGTTTTGTGAATAGAGCATTAAGATATTTTCTTCTTGACATGGTAAGGGATGGAAAATCTGTAGCAAAGCCCTGCAGCTTGTCAGAGAAAATTCTCCTGTGTATGTGTGTGTACACACACACACGTAAGTGCAGGAGAGTGACATGTAAAGTTTCTGACATGCTACCAGATGGGATGGGGAGCTCAGGAATGCTCTGTGGATCCAAGAGCCTTTCTCACCCAAGTTCAGCATTTTATGGCCAGCTTTTCTCCAGTATTGTTTTCAGTTAAGTTTTCTTCTGATTTCAAAGCAAAGATATTTTAAGTGTGAAATGTTTGAGCTTCAAAAATGAATAAACAACTTGATTTAAAAATGAGAAAAAGAAGCAAAGCAAAATGCTCAGGAAAAGCAAATGAAAAGGCAAAGGAATGAGACTGTAACAGAAGCTGACACAGATACAAGAGAGGACATGGAAGTGATGAGGCTTTGACTTGTGCTAGAGCCCTGTCCCTCCACAAGAAACCCTTGAGCTCCACCACAGCCCAGCACCTCCTGCAGCTTAGGGATCATCTGGGAGATGTGTCTAGGACAGAGAATCAAATCTTTTGTGGAAAAGAGGCAATGGGATTTAAGTTTTGGATCCCGCTGTCATGGCTCTAGGGTTCAAGGGCAGTGACAGCTGAAGACACAATTAACATAACAAATCTAAACCAGGCAATGACTTTGGTGATACAGCCTAATTGCAAGGCAAACAGGTCAGCACTGCATTTCTCCTGAGCACAGGCAGAACATACAGATTGTTTCCTAGTGTTTTGGCAATCAAGGGCACACTCATGAGACTCACATTTACAGAAAATACTTTCCAGGAGAAGCAGCTTTTCTCTCTACAGACCAGGAAAACTGCAACAGCATCAAGATGTTGATAAAAGACACACCAGAGATGCTTCAGCAGATTATAGGGATGAACAAGAGGGTTCTCCCCAGACTGCAGCTTACAAGTTTGCAGCAGCAGATGAAGAGCAGCCCTTGCTCAGAGCACACACTTGATGGGGGACAAAAGCCATGGGGTGCCCTTAGCTCAGGGACTCAGCCTCTGCCCTGCTCAGAGCCAACATCTTCAGGGTCTCCTTGCACCCGAGCTTTGCTGCCACTGCACTTCAGCCTTTCCTGGGATTTTCCTCAAACCATAAATTTTTCCCTCTCCAGCTTGCACAGCTGGTGAAATATCCAAACCTGCCTCGAATATCCTCCTTGGCTTTTCTCCTCTTTTTCATTTGCATCAAAAAGAAACAAAACAAAGCTTCTCCTCCCGACGCCGACCCAAAACAAACCCATTTTCTTCTTCTCTTTCACGGCAAAAGAAAACCCAAAATAAACAGAGAAACAACTGCCTTCCCTCCTCCCTCCTCAAACCCTCGGGGGCAGTGTGGAGGTAGAATGCCCTTTCTAATTTCATTGACTGTGCTGTTGATATATAGGGTAATTTTATCTTAACAACCTGTAACAAAGGATAAGACAGTAGTCGTCTTGCATTCCAGACAGTAGGAGATGTTTACTCATTCTCCCAGCAGACTCTCTCATCATTCATCTAGACTTTATTAGGATGCCAGGAAATGGGAAACCTATAATTTAAGAAATGTATCACACAGAGAAACTTCTTCTGTTTGGTAAATAAAAGGTAGCTCAAGATCTGAGGTTAATTTACTTTTTAAAAAATTGTTCTCACCAGTTTTCTCATTCCTTCCCAAAACTCTACTTTGAGCTAAACCTTAACGGAGTGTGGTATTGAGGAAAAACATCCCTAGGCACCTCAAGAAGGACTGGGATGAGTCCTAACCCCAGGGCTCTGGAATCCTGTGCTGTTTTTTGAGGCTGTGCTGGCAGCAGTGGCTCAGCCTTCAGAGCATGAAATGTGTCTGTGGGCAGGGATGGTTTTGTCTTTATCTTTGGAGGCATCACATCGTCCAGGCTGGAAGCACACTCTGAGCAATCTCCTTCTGTGGGGCCAGGAGGAGGGGAAGAGAGGCAGGAGAAAGCACATATTTTGCAGCAAACATTCTTATGGGTTTTTGCTTCTCAAGCGACTTTCACATGAGTGTTTATTCCTGTTTACGTGGCTCGACATGAATGCCTGGCTTTGATTTGAGGACAAACTGCCCCATAAACTCATGAATGTCTGAATTTAACCTTCACCTTTCCCCCCTAGCCTTCACTCTTGCTTTCCCCTTCATAATTGGTGACATTCTCACAGCCAAATTTAATAAAATATGTGTTACTGAGAGTGAACCAGACTGTGAGCACAGATGGAGGCAGGGAGGGATGATGTGTGATGCTGGTCAGTGCAGGGGAGAAAACTCCTGAAACCAAGTGCTAGGACAGAATTCCTGCTGTTTAAGACCAAGATTCCCAGTGGCCAGAAAACCATTAGCCCGTGAGTATGAATAAGCCCAGTCCTGCTCCAGCCATCAACCACAGCTTGGCTTCTCCCCCTGACAAGTGAAACAAATGCCCAAATTCATCAAGTGCAATTCTCTAAGTGCCACTGCCTATGGATCAGGGCTCCTGCCACGCTGTCCATCCATGGCAGGGCTGTTGTGGGAGCTGATCAGCATCTCCCAGGCACAGCAGGCTCGTCCTGAAGGGAAGCAGTCACCCCTTCTGGATATCCATCAAAGGAACTTTTCTCCTTTGAGTTGTGCTGCAGCCTCTCTGCCCTGCAGTTGTCAGCCAGGAGTGGGGCTTGCTCTGGCATCCTTCTGACAGCTGCCACTGCAGTTGTGTGGGCTGCAGAGATTTCATCTCTGCTCAGATTTGGCCCTGAGGTTTTGAGGCTTCTCACCCCGTGACAGATTCCCAAAGAGTGTGGTCGTTGTCATCTTCCAAGTAGGCATTAAATCCGGAGTTGAAGTCAAGGTTATGTTGTACCACAAACCTTTGAAGAGCTTCTTTGCGTGCTCTGCAAAGCAAACCCAGAAGACCACTGATGTTCCTCCCTGGGTCAAATCCATCTCTGCTGTGACCTCCACCTAATCCTGGGCAGTGACTGGAGGGGTGAATGTGGTCAGCCCTGTGATCATTAAAGCCTTTCCCACTTGGACATATCTGGTCAGAGCTGTTCAACTGCATGGCACAGAAAAGAGATTTTTTTTCTCTCATTTTATACATGAGGTCCACTTGGAAATGGACCTCAGCAGCTGCAGCTTGCTGGAGGCAGTAATGGATGGAGGTAATTTATCCTGTGTATTTTTTTTCTCCCCTGAAAGGAAATTTAGTTTTTAAATGCAGTCATTGTGGGGTAAGAAGAGAAGGAGGAGGGAATTGAGAGGGGATAAGAGGCGTGCCTTTAATGACAGGAAAAGAAAAATCTGTGAGCTCAAACTAATGCAACTTCCAAACTCAAATGGATGTCACCATGGTGACAAAGCCTCAGATTTCATAAATTTTTTCCTCTTCCCGTTTGTGGTGAGCTCTGGTACCCTGTTAAATACTTTCAAAGCCTTTTAAAGACTCATTGGAAGCATCTGATCCAGTAGAAGATTTCCTCGTAATAACACTCATTAGGTATGGGGAGAAACCACATCTCAAGCTGCCTTCCTGTCTCTGAACACTAAAGACATGAACTTTGGAGTTAAAATTCATCACCTATATGAGACTCACATGCATAAATATGATTTCCAGCATGAAATTCCAGGGGGGAAGCCTGTGGTAGGGTAATAATCCCTAAGATCCCCTTCACGTCAAGGTCTGTTAAGCACAGCTCAGTGACTTGGACATGTGTCTGTAAATAGTGTTTGATTTAATGCCCATCCAGCGATGAACTGGAACTTGAATCAGGCTGCTTGGGTTTTCATAGCCCTGACCCCCTGACCTTTTCAGACAGATTTAACTCATCACACACATCCTGACACCTCAGTCAGAGCACATCCGAGTACTCCAGAGCCATCACCAGCTCAGGACTCTTTGGAGATCAGTGTGAAACCTCTTGGCAATCACTGCAGACAGCAGCAAATAAAAACAACATTTCAGCATCTGACCTGAAAGATCTCTTTAAATGCATCGGATGCCACCCAAATCTGAGACTCACAGCAGGTTCTTCTGTGAAATCCAACCAGCTTTGGGCCCCAGTGTTGACCAGATATGCCTCACTCAGCGTTTGCCAGCTACAAAAATGTCATGGGCCTGAATATTTCAGGATTTACAGCTGCAGAAACTCCAGTGTCACCTTTCTTCCCTTCTACAGCTCAGCCATAATCTGAAATTCAGCTGAATACAAAGAGCTGCCTGTAGACAGCTAATCCTAAAGACAGAGCTTTGTGTGAAACTTGGAGGGAAAAAAAGAAGGAAAAAGAAAGGAATCACTGAGAGGGATTGGCAGGAAAGAAATATTTTTGGCTAATTTTTGCTGGTATTTTCCTGGTTTGGGGCTGAGCTAAGAGGCTCTTCCTTTGCCCATTCTCACACCCTGTGCTCACCAGAGCAGATAATTCAGCAAACAGCAGATACTGCCAGCACCAGTGGGGTGGGAGGTGCTGTGCTCTGCAGGGGTGGGAGGGGATGGCTGAGGTCGGGAGGAGCAGCAGCCTTTGCTTGCACACAGGTAAGGATTATCCACGGGATCAGCAGTGAGATCCCGGGCTGATAATGCTGAGGTAATGCTGATAATTACACAGCAAAGCCAGCCCCTAACCCAAGTCCTAATTGCATTTAAAGAGCTCTTCTTGTCTCCAGGGAGGCGCTGGGTTTGGATATTCCTTGGGAAGCTGAGTGGTCCTGGCTGTCCCAGACCTCCACAGGCACTGGGGAGCTGGAGCAACACCAGCCCAAGCTGCTCAACCTTTGGCAGAATTTCCAGCTGTGCTGACCTTAATTTGTACAGGCTGTGATCCAAATCTCTGTCAGAGCAGCCTGAGGTGCATCAGGTCCTTCCACCTTTTGGCCCTGATCTTTCCACCATGGTCAGCAGAGTTATTCCAAGTACCTTGAAAGTCACCTGACGTTTTCCCTGCTGTGCCTTTCCTAAACACAGAAATGCTGCCCTCAGGCACCGGTGGATTCCCACAGGTACTGAGAGGGAGAGGAATAAATTTAACCTTAAAAAATAATTCTGTAACTTCCACTGAATTTCACACAGTAACAAAAACCCTGCCCTCTCTAAATTGAGACCATCCTGCACATGGAAAGTCAGTGACCTCCAGTCCAGTTTGGGAAACCCACCAAGCAAGGGATGGCTCCATAAAAGGCATGTTTCATATTCTTCCTGCCTGTATGGAATTGTCTCCCAGCATTGCTGCTCACCTACATCAGGAATTAAAATGTGCAGGATCCTGAAAACAAGTCAAAACAATTGAAAGCTACATGAATACATAAATAATAAGTAGCATTTTTCTTTCCTATTATATTACTACAGTGTGTGTACATAAACAAAAATGGGGTTGACAGTTTTTTCCCCCTCAGATTTTAATCAGTTAGCAATTGGCTTTTTTTTTTTTTTTTTTTTTATTTTATTTTGGGAATTAGTATTAATTAGGGAATTAGGAGTTATGTTATGGATGCAGAGAAGAAAGCAGAACTGCCCTGCTGCTGTCTGGCTTTACCTTGCAGTGTGTGTGAGCTCTGGATGGGAAGCACAGAGAGACTTCCCAGGAGAGCAGGAATCCCTCCTTTGCCAAGCCCTCTCAGCCTCCTGGATCCCAGGGACCCTCACAGACGTGGTTTAGGATGACTCCAGTCTCCTTTTGATGCTTACAACTCAATTTTGCAATCACTACCCAGGACAGCTTGTGAAACCAAAGAGGGACGATCCAGCTTTTATGGGGAGACTTTCTGCCCACTGCCAGCTGCAGGATGCTGTTTTACAGTCTGTGCCTCTTTGATATATGACACAAGCTGCTGTGTGGCTGCTTACCTGCTAAAACTGTTCTGATTTGTCCTGGTTCTTTCTTGTCTGCATATGGTTTGTGTCTAGGTATACTTTGCTAATCTCTCATGGCATTTTTTAAGTAGCCCAACTGTTTTTGTCCGTGCTATTTTTGGTATGCTGAGTCTAATTGGTACCTTGCAATGCAAAGAATCTGAGTTACCAATGAAAAATGTATTCCCTACTCTAGTTATGGTCAGCCCTTTAACACAGAATTTAAAATATTAACACACAACACAGAGCTCTCTACAGCCATTATAAAAATGCTTCTGAGAGAGTCAGTGAGTGTTTTGTTACCATATTTATCTAAATGTACCAAAGTAATACACAAATCTGAGATGAAAACCTTTAAGGCAGAATCTGCAAATTTTATAATACCATATAGTTGGATAATATTAAATTAATAACAAAAACAGCACATTTCAATATCCTTCCACAAAAAGCAATTGTATCCCCTGCTAAGACAAGGACTTGAGACACAGTACCAGCTTCCCAGGAAATAAATGCCTTGCCCAGGAGGCAGCTGAGCTGTGCTCATATCCCCTGAGAGTGTGCATTGATTGAAACACTTGGTCAACGTTACAGGACAGGGAGGAAACAGGAAAAGATGCTCAGTGCTGCTTTGTGATGTATCCATCACACGGCGTTTCCTCACTTTGCCTGGAGATGGGCAATTCCAATATTGGAATGGTTTAGCCAGGGAGGTGGTGGAATCACCATCCCTGGACGTGTTTAAAAAAGAGATTGGATGTGGCACTCGGTGCCATGGTTTAGTTTAGTTGAGGTGTTTGGACATGGGTTGGACTCGATGATCTTGAAGGTCTCTTCCAACCTGGTGATTCTGTGATCCTGTGCTCCTGCCCTGGGGCCAGGAGATGCAGCAGCACACGCGGCTTGGGAAGAGAAAAATCATTAATTTGTAAATGTGGCTTTAATTTCTCTGTAGGCATCAGCCTTGCCTCCATCCAGGTGCCAGCACACACAGCCCCATGCCCCTCACACACACCCCTGTCCAGGCAGGACCTGTGGGACCAGGTGGGATCTGATGCAAAGCCCTGGTGCTGCACACGAGGGAGGGGCTCATGTGGATATTCAGTATGGCTGGGAGCAGGGAACAGGCTGTGGAATGCCCTCGTGGCCCAGCACAGCCCTGTGCCAGGGGGGCAGGCTGGGGACAGCTTACAGCAGCGCCACTGCAAGAGCTCTGCTAAGCCCTGGCCTCGGGAAATCCTGATTTCCAGGAATGAAACTCTCTTTCATCTTATAGGCCAGTCCTTCCCCATGGTTTAAACTGAGAGTACCACATAATCCTGTTTTTCTGTGGGGATGTTTGTAACCCAGGGATGATGTGTAATCCCATTGCAATCAGTCCAAAACTCTTGGAGGAGAATCAAAGGATGCTGTTGTTTGTTATTCCCAACGGAGTGGCTGGTGAGCAGTGTCCCAGAGGGCTGAGGAGAACCTCACACAGCTCCCACTCCTGGTCCTGCTTCCATCACCTTTCCTTTCAGAAATCAAGCAGGAGTAAGTGTTCAGACCCCCTTGTTGTTATGATCCAAATTTCCTCCCCATAGTACAAATCTTTATCTCTGCTGAACATTTCCAAACCAAAATTGCTTATTTTCGTTGCCAGGGTCAGGCCTAAATTAGAGACAGAGCAAGTTTGGGGCATCAGCATGAGCATTCCTCTTTTCACTAAGGCATCATTGTGGGTGAAAGGAGGAAAAAGCTGCTGTCTCTGCCACTCACAGGCACCATCTCACTGGGTGATACCAGGAGTCGTTGTTCTGCTGAGGTAAAATCGTTTCACCCATTAGGCTAAGCAGGTTTTTACTGATTGTCTTAACAAATTGAATTGAGCCAAACTGTTCTTGCCTCCTGGAGAGACGACTGCAGTGGAATCATTTCTCGTTCCTCACAGGCTGCAGGAATTAAAGATACATAATATTAATCAAATTTTAAGTAACTTTAAAATTATCTATATTGATTAACAATTGAAGTCTTGACGAGAAGAATATCTCTCTCATGGACAGGAATAAAGGCCCCTAGAACGGATGAGAACTTTACATCGGTTAAAAACAATAACTTAAAAGTAGAGCAAGAGGAAGAAGGAATTAAATGTGCTCTAGAAAGAACGGTACCGGGGGGTTCCCGGCAGTATCGGGGGTGTCCCGGAGGGGTCCCGGCGGTATGAAGATGTACCAGAAGGTACCAGGATGTCCCGGGCTGTCCCGGGATGTCCCGGGATGTCCCGGAGGGGTCCCGGCGATCTGGGGATGTCCCGGTCTGTCCCAGGACGTCCCGGGATGTCCCGGAGGGGTCCCGGCGATCCGGGGATGTCCCGGGCTGTCCCAGGATGTCCCAGGATGTCCCGGGGGTCCTGGAGGTATGAAGATGTACCGGGATGTCCCGGGATGTCCCAGGGGTCTTGGCGGTATGGGGATGTGCCAGAAAGTACCGGGCTGTCCCGGGATGTCCCAGGATGTCTCGGAGGGGTCCCGGGTGTCTGGGGATGTACCAGAAGGTACCGGGATGTCCCGGGATGTACCAGGATGTCCCGGGCTGTCCCGGGATGTCCCGGAGGGGTCCCGGCACTATGGGGATGTACCAGGATGTCCCGGGATGTCCCGGGATGTCCCGGGGGTCTCGGCCGTATGAGGATGTACCAGGATGTCCCGGGATGTCCCAGGATGTCCCGGGCTGTCCTGGGGGTCCCGGCAGTATGGGGATGTACCAGAAGGTACCGGGATGTCCCGGCGGTTCCGGCGGCATGGGGATGTCCAGGGCTCTCCCAGGATGTCCCGGGATGTCCCGGAGCGGTCCCGGCGATCTGGGGATGTCCCGGGCTGTCCCAGGATGTCCCGGGCTGTCCCGGGGGTCCCAGCAGTCTGAGGATGTACCGGGATGTCCCGGAGGGGTCCCGGGGGTACGGGGATGTACCAGAAGGTCCCGGGATGTCCCGGGCTGTCCCGGGGGTCCCGGCGGTCTGGGGATGTACCAGGATGTCCCGGCCTGTCCCGGGATGTCCCGGAGGGGTCCCGGCGGTCTGGGGATGTACCAGAAGGTACCGGGATGTCCCGGGCTGTCCCGGGGGTCCCGGCGGCGATGGAAGTCCCCGTCCGCTCTCTGGCGGCACAGCAGCGGAACAGCAGCACCGCCGCATCCCCGGGATGGAAAATCCCGTCCCCGAGAGCCCGTGGCACGGACAGTGGGAAACGGCTCCGAAAGGGACCGGGGCCGAGATGCGGCTGCTCTGCTCCTTGCTCCTGCTCTGCGGGAGCGGCTGGAAAGCCAAGAGCTCCTGGGGAGAACGAGCAAGGCGGCAGGAATAGGTGTTAACAGGAAGGGTGAGAAATGCAGAGTGCAGGGCTCAGAAACACGGACAAACCACGGCACCTCTCCGGTCTCTGCCACACCGACCTCTCCTGCGGCACTGCCGGACTCCATCCCCCGGGCTCAGCCCTCACACGCTGCTCTAAGGAAGGCTTGGTGAAAGAGCAAAGGTCTGGGTTCCTGTAACAAGCGCTCGCCGAGCTCCTCTGCGGCATCAGGCCGGGTCTGTGTGCACCAGCAGGTCTCTGTAAGTCACCCTGCAAGTATAAAGTCACCCCCAACCATCCCTGTCTGGTGTGGGCTGAGGCCACTCGAGGAGATGGAGCTCGGGTGGGTACAGACCACAGCGCTGTGTGGCTGAGTGTGGGTCAGGTGTGCAGGGTCAGCCCTGCTCCTGGAAGGCAAAACTCTGTGAACACACAAGGTGCAGACACTGAAAATAGCCTTTGCACACCCCCTGCACCCGGCCTGAGCGTGGCATCGCTGCTTCGGTGCCACAAAGCAATACCCAAAAACACCAGGGAGGGAACGTGCACCAGCACTGCCACACTGGCAGCTTTTAGCCAAGGCTGTTTGTCACTTTCCTTACAAGAACATTTCCCAACTACTCCGCTTTGTCAGCCCGAGTTCACTTCTGTGACATTTCCATACTGCACACAACACTGGGGTGCAAACTGTGGCTATGCTCCGAAGCTGGACAGGAGCTGCACTCGCCGGTTGTACCCCATGGAAATGCCCTGCACTGACAGAGGATGGCCTGAAAGAATTACAGAACCAACAACTTAGCTAACCTCACCATAAATGGTCCTGCTTTAATTTAAAAATACATATTTAATCCCATTTTATGTGGGTGCTGAATTTCTTTTACCTAGCCATCCAACACAGTGTCTCACATCACTCGGAGGGGCACCAGTCTGGTCCATACGTCCTCTCCTTGAGGCTGCTTGTCATTCCAGGAACATTATGTTTCCATGTCCATATATATATATATATATATACACACACACATATATATACACATATATATATATATATCTCAATACCTATATATATATATATGATTTTTCTGTTGAGAATATGCTGTCAGCCCCCTCCCCACCTCCCAGCAAGGGGATCCCTGAGCCACTCCGGAGCTGTGGCTTTGTCCTCAGCCACCTTCCCGTGGGAACCCACAAACCTTTCCCCTCACTGGAATGCCGTCCATGGGTAAATATTTTCTGTGTGTATCATGCAAGATGCTCCAGCTGCCCATCTCGCTTTCTGATTTTGCTGGTGAGGGAGCGAGGGGCAGAAGCGGCTTCGGGAGGCACCGCAGTGCTGTGGGCGCTCGGAAAGGATTTTCCTCACCCACTTGTCCCCTCCTCAGGGTGATCTGTGCTGTCTGGACGTAAAAAAGGCTCCAGCACCTGCGTTTTTCCCGAGGCTGCCCGGGAGCGGGCAGGGAGTGCCGCGGGATGCCGGGAGGAGGCGCTGGCGCCGCGCCGGGAGCCGGGAGCCGGGAGCGGGGCGGGGATGCGGATCCATCCCGGTCCCTCCTGCGCCACCCGCGGCACCGCAAACCCCGAGCGAGGGGGACACGCACATCCCGACTGCCAGCCCAGGCTTCCCTAACAGTGAGGAGTCCCGCGGATGATCCGCTTTTAGGCTTCGATCACAGCTTTCCGTTTCAGAATGAAATGAAAATTTCGTTACAAAGACAAGCGTCCCAAACTTTTCTTGCGGCGCACAGGAGCATCCTCACAGTGACCTCTGAGCCATCTCAGCGTCGCTGTGCAAGGATTCTTTGCTGGGTTTTCTCACTGAGTTTTCTAACAAGAGTGACTGATTAGCACCTTCTGTGGGAGAAACACGACCTTCCTCACACAGAAATCACTCCTTCGGGTTGGCAATTCTATCAGAGAAATACTTCAGAGGGCTCTTCAGGCTACTCCTGAGTTAGTAAAATAACAGCAACAAGGCTCTGTTATCTCTCCTGATACCTCCCCAAACACATCCTTTAGGAGAGTGACTGCTATGGTGCTGATTTAGCATTCCCCAATTATTGCCATTTCTATTTTAGCATCACAGGACCTTAATTGCTGAGCATGCATAAACAATGAGCTCCAGTTGCAAAATTCTCTCACACTCACAGGATTATTCATTTTTTTTTAAATTGTATTTTATTGCCTTCATTTTGCAAATGGCAAGAATACAATGGCTCCCATTATGAATATTTGCACTGGAGTTTGCTACACAGAATATTTTGGGATAGTCTTTGGGTAGACCTCTTATCTACTGCATGACAACATGCCCTCACCTGTGGACCATCCTGGTCTCTCCATGCCCCACAAATACCTCCATCCCTGGCACCACAAACCCCTTTGCTCTCAAATATGCTGAGTTTTCCCTCCAAATCTTGCACATATTTAGCTGAGATTTCCCTCCTCATTTCCAAAACTCTGCGTAACTTCAAGCCAGGTTTCTCCTCTCCCTCATAGCCCAGTCTCATCTGTGCCTGCTGCTGCTGCTTCTGCTGCCCATGCTGCACTTCTCCCTGTTTTTGCACTATTCCAGTTGCCTGGAATAACCTTCTTATCAGAATGCAACAAGCGGTCTCCAGCTCCTTTACAAACCATATGAACATCCACCTGTTCCCCTGACAGTAACCATATGCCTCTGGATTTGTTCTGGAGCTTGGGAGGCTGCTTTGTGTGATTTGGGCAAGATCCAGCTCCCACTGAAATTAAGGAAAAAATTCCCACTGATTTCATGGCTCTTGAACCAAAGCCTCAGATCGGAAATTTCACGGGATGCTTTCCTCATGTTTTAATTACTGCAGCAGAGCGGGTGCATTTAGGATTCAGAATAGCCAGCAATGATTATCACTTAATTGTAACGATATAACACCAGGCAAAGAGGTAAGGCTGGGTTTGCCATCTCAGAAGAGCAGCACAAAATCACTATAAAGTGATTTATATAAAGCTGGGTTTAAAACACAGCACACAAGGAGTTTGAGGCACCTAAAGATCCAGACTCAGCTGGAGACAAATCTTCCCAAGTGCAGCTCTCCTCGGTGATCTGAGCACACAAACTATCTCTGTATCAAAAGAACTCTGTCAACACAATTTGTGCAGAATCATAAACATAATAAATCTTGCCAACTCCTCTGTGAACTGGCTATTTATTGCACTCATCTTCGAGGCTTTCTGATACCGGAGCTGGAGGCTGCAAACATAAATACTGAAATGATGTGTTGCATATGCTGTGGCTTAATTTGCTGTGTTCGATTTGAGGCTCAGTTTTGGAAGCCCCTCAGTTTGTGGCCTGCAGTGCTCCCTGCCCAGGCTGAGAGATAACAGATAACAGAGCCCAACAAACCTCTCAGCCTCCCTGGCAGCCACAGGATTTGAAATGATGGCGTGAGTGTGGCAGCACAGCCAGGCTGTGAACTTCCCCCAGCCACAACTGGGCCAGCACGAAGGGCAAAGACAGAAAATCCAACCCAGAACCACGTCCTGAGAGCAGAGAAGGTGGGCAAAACACATCCCACCCTCACCATCTGTAACTGGTGGTGATGGGAGACCTCCCAGTGTGGGAGTCTGTCAGCAATGCAAGAACTGTGGTCTGGACTTTTCTTCAACCCCGACACCAAACCTGGAAGTCAATTTGATGTGCTAAGAACCAGATCTAGGTGACCCCCATTTTTTTCCCTAAAAATACCATTTCTGCAATTTCAATCAGAAGAAGTCTTTCCAAGATGTGTGTCCCCCACCCAGGGAGATGATTCCCTTTTCCTGGAGGTCAGTGGTTGGAGCAGGCACAAGGCAGGGTGCAGATCCAGCCTCAGAGTGCTGGGAGGGCTGTAGAAACCCACCTTTTATCGTGTCCCCCTGATTCAGTGACCATTTAAGGAAGTGATGTAGTGGAAGAGTTCCAACAGGAGCTGTTGGGACTCCTGGAAAAGACAGAAATAATCTGATGATAGAGGTGGTTTGTGAGGTCCAGCATTTTGTTTGCTCATTCATTTGTTTCCAAAAGAGAACAGCAGAGATGGAGCTGAATGAAGCTTTCCAGCACATCGCTTACCCTGAATTTTGGAGCAGACAAGGACACACTGGCACCTCCAGCTGTGGGTTAGTGATTCCTGATGCTGGGCTTACATTTCTTTTCTTATAAAAGATTCTGCATGAAAAATCTTGTCTCAAAGAGCTAACAAATTTCAGCAAGAACAGAAATACCAAATCCCTGGTTCCAGTGAGAAAATAAATGTGTTTACCCTGGTTTTATCTGAAAAGCCCTTCTTTCTCCCTCCTTCCCCCACTGATTTTAATTGGTGCTTGTAACCTGAATAAAATATGATAAAACTGAAGCAATAGCTCCTTATATGTTACAATGCCCACAGGAATTGATAAGGACTTTGTAGGAAGTCTCTTGCACAATTTTGTGCCTACTTACATGATGCATCCAGCTGGAAGTTAAATGCCAGCTAAGGAAATTGAGAAGGATGATGCAAGTTGAACTTGTCCTTATATCCCTGGGATCTGGGAAGTGATGGTTTATCTGTCTGATAAACCTGAAAGAAGAACAGATAATTTAGATAATTTCGTCCAGCATTCTGGGGGGATTGGTCTGCACATCTCTTGCCGTGGTTTTCTTTTCATGTGAAACGTTTCCCTGCTTTTTGCTGCTGCTCTCTGGCATCTTCTGTGCTTGAAGGATGGGGAGAGATTTTAGGAAAGCAGAGGGAGGTTGCTGGGATGAGGCACGGGGTGTTTGTGCTGCCCAGTTTTAACAAAAGTCACTCAGGAGTTCAGGTGCTCGGTCTGACCCATCCAAAAGAGGCTGTTTGTGCACTAAGGTAGACACTGGATGCACCCTTTTGGATAAGACAAGAAGTGACTTCAACTCTCACAGCAACTGAAATCAAACCTGACAACACATTTAAACATCCTGTTAATTTAGAAGAGAAAAAAAGGCAAAATGAAAATCCACATCAGTGTGATCTTTTCCCTGGGCGTGAGGGAGAACCAGACCCTCGCAGCAAAGCTGAAGTGGAGCTGTGTGGTGGTTAAACCTTCGCCTCTGGCAGTCAGGGATCTGTGCACTCCTGTGCTGAGCAGTCAGGAGCTCTGGCAGCTGGGTGGTGCAGGGGCACCACTGCCTTGTGCACGTGGCCTGAACAAATCAGTATTGACTCAACTTCTGCAGCTCAACCGAGGGGAATTACTGACTGCACCAAAACCATCAGTGAGGCAGGTTCATGTGCAGGGCTGGCTTTTCCTCTGGATCAGTCCTGCTCCCCATCCCACTCAGCACATCAAAAATTGCCAAATTATTCACTTTAGATAGATAGATAGATATGTATTAACATACACATAGAAACCTCCCCTCTAGCTGCAGTAAAATGGTTAAGCAGAATGTAAACTGTCATTAACATAACACAGGATTCTCTATAAAAAACTGGGAAAGGATGTGTAATACCTCAAACATATTTTTATTAGGTTTTTTGAGTGAAATATGGCATCCCTGTTTTTTCTAAATCAGAACAAATGAAGAGATTTGTCTTACATAATTGGTGCAATTGGTAACTTAAACTACAGCCTAGTGCAGAATTATCTACTTTTTGTCTCTGGCAATTTCCACATTATGAGAGCCCAACCTGTATTTTACCTTTTCATAAAATTATTATTTACTTCCTGATCTACATTAGATCTCCCTAAAAGTTCAAAATACTGCATCTAAAATAATGAACCTTCCAAAGATTTTTTTGTAATCAGTTCAATTCCACCTGCTGGGAGCCACAAACACCTGAAGTCTTTATCAGAGCTTTGCCAGTAATTTGCTGAATTACAACTGCTTTAAGTCTTTGAAGTTGTGCTTAGTTTTGAGTCCCAACAGCCCTGAGCAGCCTTATGGAGGACACCAAGGCTAAAACCAAGCTCTGGAGGAACAGGCACAGATTTGCTACTGACCTGACTGGGATGAGGATGTCCCCCACAGGACTGGCCTGGAGATGTGCAGTTTTGGAAACAAAAAGGATGCTCCTGCAGTGACCTCAGCAGCACCGAGGGATGAAGAACTGAGATGAAGAACTGAGCTTCATCCTCCTGTATCCAGAATTAGCAGCCATTCCCCTGCACTTTGTGAAGCCTCTGAATAGCATATAATATAAAGCACCGGACGAATTTGTCATTTTGTAAGATGCAAAAAGTGCGCAAACTGCTGATGTTTTGACAATTTTTTACAATAAAAATTAATTAAGTCCAAAAGCAGAAGGTTTCACAGACTAACTGTCCCTTTGGTCCACTTTAAATGACATCTCTGCCATTTGATCACACAGGGCACATCTTGACTCCTCTCCCTTTTAAAAGTCTCACTAATCTCCTTGCCATTGCTGTTTCCCTTTATTGTTTTTGGTTTTTTTCCCCTGCATAAACTCCTGACAGCCAAAGGGCTGCTCCTGGGCTCAGACCACATGAGGAAACATCAGCTCCAAGGAAGATTTTCAGACAGAGGAATTATCTTCCTGTGTCCAAAGACAGATCTGTGAGGACACGTTCACAATCAGAAGAGACGCATCCTCCCTCTCCCGGCCCAGGGAACACACACAGCATCTAAATCTCCCACCCTGAACCCTGGTTTAGGATTCATTCAGTGCCTCCAAGTAAGATGTCAGTGCTATTTTGTCAACAAACCTAAACCCAAGGTCCCCTACAGACCTGTGTGTTGCAGAGGGACGCTGGGGATGGATTTTACACAAACACACCGACAACTCTGCAGCTTTGCCTTGTTCAGCTCTGCCTATTCCCAGTGTCTGAGGATGGGTGGCAAAGGGAAGGCTTTTAACAAGAAGAAGACGACATTAAACATCAAACATCCCTTTGCTTCTGACAATTAATTGAGAAGAAAACCTCATAATCAGTTGCAGACTCGTCTCCGTGTCGTTAGCATGACTCCGCTCAATTCCGGCGCCGTAGGCCAGAGCGAGGGGTTTGGTTCTCATCTTTGTGCTCCGTGAGGATGGGGAGGCAGCAGCCAGAGCTGAGAGGTTAAAGGTGGCAGGAGGAGGTCGCCAAGGGTGTCACCGACTCTGAGTTAGCCATAAATAATAGGAACCAGTGTGGTCTTTGGTTTATAGGCCAGCTTTAAACCCTCCCTGTCAGGGAGGTGCTGGGAACACGGGCACAGAGCTGCCCTGCACCCAGGCAGCTCTGACAGGGGCTGTTGGGAGGAGGAGGCATCCCAAGAAACAACTGCCTGGGGAAATTTGGCTGTCCCATCCTTGGAAGTTTTCAAGGTCAGGCTGGACAGGGCTTTGAGAAGCCTGGTCTAGTGAAGCTGTCCCTCAGTCTGTGGGTTATGTTTGCTTTCACCTGAAAGCAAAAAAAGCCTTACAAGGAAGCATGCAATGCTGTAATCTCTCAGGACAGCACTTGCATAAAAGCAAGTGTTTATATAAATGATGCCACTCACTTCAGGCTGATTTTAATCATCAAAGGAGAAAAAGCACATTTTGTTTGGTCTTTTACTAGTCAAAAATGGCTGGTATTTAATAAGCCCTGGAGCCAGATCTCAGTAGGACAGGCTTTTTATGGGCCAGAGGCACCTACCATACCGTCCTCTCCACACACAGCCACTGACCTATGTCCAGCTGATTTGAATTTACTTCCTAAATCTGATGCTTCACCCAGTTAGATCAAAAAAAAAAAAAAAAAGAGAGAAACATGGCATTTCTAGACCACAGTTCTTGGTGTCACTACACATTACTGATAATTTAGGAATGCTACAGAACATCTCAAGTTTAAAGTACTTTCATGGTTCCAACGGAGAGCTAAAACAGATGGGGTTTCAGTATGACCTTTCAACCTACCAGACACTGTTGACCCAGATTATAGTTCAACAAAGCTGCTCCTGGATTCATGTTACATTTTGGGAGAAACACCAGGGTTACAGTGAGAATGGATATGCTGCCCAGAGGCAGCTGGGATGGCAGCTCGGGGAGCCAGGGGATGGGAATGGTGTGTCAGCCCTACCCCCGTGCAGATATCTTTATGCCACAAAGGTATCTTTATCTCTCCAAAGGTGCTTGGAGAGAGGCTCTGCTCTCTGCCACAAAGTGCTGGGAAAATAATTCAGGAGTGGGAGAAAGAACAGTGAGATATTTCACTGGGAAATCAAGGAGAGGGTCAAAAAGGAGTTAAATGGGCAAAGCGCTCCAGTTGAAAACGTTCTTTTTCCAAGCTCAGGCTTCACATCAGAAAGCTGGAGCTGAAGACCTGGCGGTGGTCAAAGAGGCCAGGTTTTAGCCCAGAGGTGGCTGCACTCCAGCAGTGGGGAAGGATTGCTCCAGCCCTCCTGGCTCGGTGGCAGGGGCTGGTCCTGCCCACCCAGGATCTGCTGGACTTGTCTGTGTGAGCTCAGCCAGTTGGGAGACCATAAACCACCAAGCACTGTGGCTTCCTATTGGAACTGATGGAGTTCCTGCCAATGTGCTGTTGTTTTAGGCATTGCAATGCTAAAAATAGTGCCTGTAGGTTTTTTCTTAGCAAGCCTGTTGTTTTCAGGAGCTCTGAAAACATAAAGGGTTCCATAAGTGCTCAGAACAAGCTTGTGAAATAGTCTCACTGGAATACAAAACCACTTGAAAATGCTGTTTATTACACTTCCCTATGAGCTCAACAAGAAGACTGGGCAGACCATTTTGCTAAAACACTGGGCTCTTTACTTAAAATTTATTTTACGCTAAGAAAATTTACCTAGTTTTTCTCTATTCCATATGGCAGCAAGAAATCTGGGTTCTCACAAAATCTTTCCAAAATGATATCACCACGCCGAAATGGTGATTTCAATCTCCTTACCCCCCATGACAAAATGTTGATGATCCAGACCTTAACGATGTCTGCTTGTAACAGCAAAACCAGAAAAACAAACCTTATGTCCTTCAAGTGGAGATCAGCTGCACGAGAAGGACCAGGCTCGCCTTAATCCTCAAAAGACTGACATCTGTCCTAATTGTGAAATCTGAACAGCGTTTTTAGAGCAGCTTTTTGAGCGTGCTGCCCACATCTGTTGGTGTTTGTTGGAGCTCTGCTGGAGCCTTTGCCCCGACAGAGGCAGGGCCACTGTGGGGGCAATGCCCCATCCCTCCTGTCCGGCACGAAGCCCTTGGGATAAAACCTCAGTGGGGAATTTCCTAACACATCATCCCAGAGGAGCTTGATGCTGAGCAAGTAGGAGCTTATCACCAGGTCACTGCTCTGTAAGTGCAATGGGAGGATGATGTGCTGGTAACTTGCCAACTTTTGGTGTTGCAACATTTTTACAGATTCTCCCCTGCAATAAAGGCGCTGCATTTAATGAGTTTTGTCGGCTCGGTTATCGTTTGCGCTTCGTGCAAAGCGAGTTTTGGGCTGGACTTAGCAGCCCCTTTCATCCGAAAATTTCAAAGTGATTTGTCCTTGTTAACCAAGTCTCAAACTGCCCGGTGAAATACCTGATTAGGCTCCCTAAGAGCATCAAAAATGGACATAGGGATCCAGCTGAAGGTCAGTGGAGCAGTCCCTGGCAGTGGGCAGCGACAGTGCCCTGCCTAGTGGGGAGCATGGGAATGCTGTTGAGTGGTTTCAATTGAAGTTGAATTTTGAACCTACCTCAAGTTTCAGTGTTCAGAGCATCCCCTAGCAGGAGTTTTATAGATTAAATACAGAATATGTTAAGAAGAATCTCTTTCTCCTTACTTTGAATCCGCCACCTGCTCATTTCATTTTGATACCCTCTTGTTGCTTTCTTGGAAGAGACATTCCCTGCTCACCCCTCTATGCCACTCAGGCTTTGGAGATATCTGTTTTTTTCCCATCCTTTTTTCTCAAAACAGAAAGCACTTGGAGGTGCTTAAATACCTGGTTGCTGTGTAGATGCCAAAGTCCCACTGAATCCAAAGTCAAGGACCTAAAAATCTTTGCAGAACTGACTCAAAAGGGTCTCACAGCCAGCACTCACCATTCATTTATCCCAGCTCTCCACCATTTATTTATCCCAGCTCTCCCTTCCTGCTTTGACTGACACACCCCTGCCCAGAAGTCAGATCTTATATGGCAAAGCAATAATCTATTCAGGTTGTGTGACATGAATTAATAAGGCTGATGCTAATTGCTAGATTTGTTGTTTCTCCAGGCCTACACTGCCCTGTTGCCAGGGGACATGGAAGGATGGGGAGAGGCAGAGATCAGCATCCAAAAATAGAAGAGGTTTGTATTTAGTTTACTGTGAATATACACAGGTACTCCTCGCTCATCTTCTTTCCCTGCTTATTTTCTGGCTTTAATTACTTTAAAATTAAAGTTTAAAAGATTTCAAAAGATCATTATTTTTTAACCAATCTTCTTCTTGCATCCCCAAACACAGGTTTAAGGTTACAGCAACGGCTGCAAGTCCAAAGGAGACAGATTTTCTGTCCCCACCCATGAAGAGCATTGATTCCCTCCAAGCCTTGCCAAGGCCATATGCAAATGGTGCTAAGAGGAGCAGCTGCTGGCTGCACAGCCCAGGGGATAAACACAAGTCCTGTTCATGCTGCTGCCCCAGCTCACAGCCCCAGGATCACGCTCGGCTGGATGAAAAGCACCGTCCCTGAGAGCTCTCTGCAGCCCTGGCAGGTAACTGTAAGAGAGCTGCTGTGTGCTGTGGATGCAGCTCAGGCAGCAGGAGGGTAGCCTGAGCAGGAAAATGTGCAGGAAAATGTGTCTGGGCCCTCCCACAGCAAACTGGCACTGTCCTCGGGTGGCCGTGCCAGTCTGCAGCACATTAAGGTTTGGCCTGTGTTTTCTGAGGAGAAAAAACCCTTCCATCTGGATTTCATCCTCCTAAACCTCACGAGTGTATGTTATTTGTGTATATTCTGCAACTGACAGGATGTTTTACAGAGTTTTAGGGTAAGCACAAGGAGGATACCTGGTGAAACTGTTCTGTATTAACCACAAACGACAGACTTTCTGCTTTGCTCTTTTAAAGCTCATCTGGCACAAATATCTGGATGAAGTTAAGGCAGGGAAAGACTAAGCCAAGGCTGGTGAAAAGCAGGAGATCCTGGATGAGCTGAAGATCCACCTCTCATTTTTCCCCCTCCAAGAGCCCTGTGTCCTGCTGCTGCCCCACAAAATGCCAGGGTGTGAGTCCAGCTTCCCACTTTTAAACACTGATCTGCTTTTTAAGAAATCCTCTTTAAAATCCTGTAGTAGGAAATTCTTTTAGTACTTCTGAGTTCCTTTGGTGGAAGTCAAATGCCCCTGCCTTGTTAGCAGGATGTCAGGCAGCAAAGACTGATTCCACTTTGCCATTTAGAAAGTGCATTAATAAGTGCAATTAGAAAGTATTAAGATGGCCTTTATCATCCAAGGGACATCACTATATTGCCTTCTGCTCCTCTCCTGTTCTCAATCTTAAACTAGCTATCCATGACTTTTCATTACTTAAATAAGCCTGGATTTTTGTAACATGTTTTGCTGTGGTCACTTTTCCCTTTGATTTATTTATTTACTCCAATCAGAAACCAGAGCCAGATCAGCCTCCTGTGCCCTCTGACCTCCTGTTTGCTCACACAGCCCATGAAGCAAAGGCAGCCTGACAGAACAGGTCTGAGAGCATCCTGTGCTGTACCTGGTGCACATTCCCAGAGCTTCTCCTGGGATCCAGCACCCGGAGAAACAGGAATGCCCCTCACACCCTGTGGGCTGCAGCTTCCCAGGCCAGGCAGGAAACCCACAGTGACCCAGCCCACACGGATCCTGGTGGAGCTTTGGAACAGTCTCCCTCTGTAGTGGTTAAAAAAATCAAAAAAGAGAGAGGTTTCCTGCGATTTTTAATATTTCAGAGCTACTTCAAGGAACAGGACTTTAATGATTGTGTGTCATAGAGTGGGAGTAAGGGTGAGGTTGCATTTCTTGGAAAATAAAGAAACTCTTTTCAGCTCTGGAGATCACGAAATCAAAAAAAGAAGCATGTACCTTTATTTCTCCTTTCTCCCTGGATCACATAAATTTGGGGGAAGAATATTATCAGTGTGAGACGCAGTGAGGAAAATAGTGAATGTAGAAATGTTCAGAATGGACGATTTATTTGGGAGAAATCTCTCCTGCTCAAACCCCCTCATTCTGCTGCCTGTGTAATGGTTTGCAGCCATGTGTCCAGCAGGTCTCCACATATGAGCTTGAATTTAACATTCCAATTTGGGTGCAATTTTTAATCCCTTTGAATTCTTGAAAGGAGAACAAATACTCAACTTTTTTTTTTTCCTCCTCAAAATTCCTGCCTTTGGCTCCTTTTTGGACTCTTCTGACCACCACTATGGACTTCATATGAATCTCAGGGCTCCAGGGTTTTGCCCAATTTCAGACTTTACAATAAAATATTTACCAGATTTACATTCAACTTCAGAAGATGCAAACCATCTCTACTCCCAATTTAATGAACAACCATCAGCCAAAGAACGCCTCTTCCCACCTCAAGAAATTACATTGTTTAAATGGAAAAAAACTGTTTGTAATTAATAATGGTTATGAAGCACATATAATTTACAACAAGGGCACTGGGGAAAAACTCTGCTGCTGTCAAATTCTTTCAGCAGGATGATCCATAGAAACGAAATTCCAGTCACAGCAACTTGAGCTGTTCTAGACTGCAATCAGGAAAAATGGAATGGCTCCACCTACTCACCAGTGAAAACAATATATCCTCTGAAAGAAATCCTTCAACTTTCAGTCCTTCTGGGTCTTGTGCAATATTTTGTGGCTTTTCCTAGCACTGCTTTTATGATGTTGACAATCAGATCTTCGAGTGACATCAATTCTGGTGGGACAAAAACAGAAACGAAATGAACTGGTTAGAGCATAGATGTTCTGGAAAATCAAAGCAAATAATAAGTTTAAAAATGCACTGGGAAAAAAAACATAGTGGATCTTAATTAAGAGCCTGCCTTTATTATAGCAAAGGCAAATCATCAACAGCTTGTCTTCAAACTTCTATCAATATTTCCTTTTTGAACAGTCCGGGAGTGTAGGTAACAAAATAAAGTGTGGCCACACGCAAGATAAATGCCATCTTAATTGGGCCAAAGTGCTTTAATGTCTTCTAGCTCAATACCAGCAAAAGTCCACCAAAAAATAGCCACATAATTCACCATCTAAACGTCAGCTCTTCCCTTAGCACGAATCAGAGAACCCTCTAATTGCTCCCAAGTGGCAAAACCACAAGCATGGAAGTAAATGAACCATGATAAGAGTCTCTCATATTAAAAGCATCATAAAAGCCTGAGCACAAAGCCTAGCAAGAACTGCCCTTCCCCACATGGCCCAGCTCTGAGCAGGCTGTGCTCGCCCCCCGGGTGCTGCCTGTGCTCTCGGACGCGCTGGAATTCAGCCGCTCCGTGACAATATTCCAGACATGGAATTAACACTTCTGAAAGCTTTTAGGGATCAAAGGTTGCCCCCTTCGCAAGTTTTTTCATACCGAGGACATGATGAAGTAGTCTGGCTCTGGCTGGAAGAATAGTTCAGCTGGCACTCAAGGGGCTGTGGTGAGAGGAGGCGGCTGGAGAGCTGGGGCAGCGCTTGGCATCAGCCTGCCCTGCCCTCACACCCATGCAGGACAGGGGCTGCTGCTAATCCTCCGTAGGGATTTCATGGATGGAGCCCCAAACATGGGAAAAACTCCTGTTTGCTCTGGAGTTAACTCGGACTGCAGAAATTCCCGGGAGTAAGGAGCTCGGTGAGGAGCGCAGGGCTGCAGCAGCAGGGGCAGCTCGGGGGCACCCAGCCTGGCCTGGCCAGGGAAGGGCAGCATCCTCCCTGGGACTGCCACAGAGCTGGCCTGCGAGCTGTGCATCCTCCTGGGATGGACACAGAGCCAGGCTGAGAGCTGTGCATCCTCCTGGGGATGGACACAGAGCCAGGCTGAGAGCTGTGCATCCTCCTGGGATGGACACAGAGCCAGCCTGAGAGCTGTGCATCCTCCTGGGATGGACACAGAGCCAGGCTGAGAGCTGTGCATCCTCCTGGGATGGACACAGAGCCAGCCTGAGAGCTGTGCATCCTCCCTGGGATCCACTCAGAGCCAGGCTGAGAGCTGTGCATCCTCCTGGGATGGACACAGAGCCAGCCTGAGAGCTGTGCATCCTCCTGGGATGGACACAGAGCCAGGCTGAGAGCTGTGCATCCTCCTGGGATGGACACAGAGCCAGCCTGAGAGCTGTGCATCCTCCTGGGATGGACACAGAGCCAGGCTGAGAGCTGTGCATCCTCCCTGGGACTGCCACCAGAGCCAGCTGAGAGCTGTGCATCCTCCCTGGGATGGACACAGAGCCAGGCTGAGAGCTGTGCATCCTCCTGGGATGGACACAGAGCCAGCCTGAGAGCTGTGCATCCTCCTGGGATCCACACAGAGCCAGGCTGAGAGCTGTGCATCCTCCTGGGATCCACACAGAGCCAGCCTGAGAGCTGTGCATCCTCCTGGGATGGACACAGAGCCAGGCTGAGAGCTGTGCATCCTCCTGGGATGGACACAGAGCCAGGCTGAGAGCTGTGCATCCTCCTGGGATGGACACAGAGCCAGGCTGAGAGCTGTGCATCCTCCTGGGATCCACACAGAGCCAGGCTGAGAGCTGTGCATCCTCCCTGGGATGGACACAGAGCCAGGCTGAGAGCTGTGCATCCTCCTGGGATGGACACAGAGCCAGCCTGCGAGCTGTGCATCCTCCTGGGATGGACACAGAGCCAGCCTGAGAGCTGTGCATCCTCCTTGGGACTGCCACAGAGCCAGGCTGAGAGCTGTGCATCCTCCTGGGATGGACACAGAGCCAGGCTGAGAGCTGTGCATCCTCCCTGGGACCCACACAGACCCAGCCTGCGAGCTGTGCAGACAGACAATGAGGTTTTTTATCGGTGGCACATCCAGAGCTGATGGTAGTTTCAGAGTTCCTGCGACAGAACGGGCTCGTCACCGCTCTGTTTGCTGGGATGGTGCCGAGAGCTGCGCTGCCGCTGGCTCCAGCGCTGGGAGGGCTGCGCTCCCATCCTCTCTGCCCTGGGAATTGGGTACTCAGCACAGCATTCGCAAGACCCCAAATGACTCAGCCATCAAAGCCGTGCTTTCAGTGATTTTTCAGGAGTTTCAAAGACCCTTTTGACAACATGTGCCTAAATTCCTTTAGGCGCTATCAAAAATGCTGCCTCCCCTGGGGATGGCTGACTAAACAGAAGTCTGAACATTCATGTCGTAAATATCTCGAGACAAGCCTGTTGATTCAGTGAAATGTGTGGTTGGCTCCTATTGTAAATGCATTCACAGAAAACCTCACAGTGCGCGGCCGCTTGGGATTACTTGTGAGCAAAACAAATGACAAACATTTTGGGGGGTTTTTTAAATAACATTTTGATACATTACAAAGTGGCTTTTCTTTTAATTTTACACCACATCGTTTAAGATGACATGAAGCAACATAATTTGCTGAGACAAGATACATACAAATAAATAAATAAAAAGGGATTAAAAGGAAAGCCAGTCCTGAAAGTCTGTGAGTTGGAAAAGGCTATAATTTAAACCAGAAGGGTCTGGATTAAATTATCCTGACAAGTTAAAAGGAGGCAAAATTTTGCTGCTCATTTATGAAGCAGAAATGAAATGGAGGGGAAGCAATGGCTTCAAAGTGAGAGGGTAACTCACAAAACCATCTAATTCTGGATTTTAACCCAGATCTGATAATGTTTGGCAGCTCCAAGCAAGCCATGGACCTTCAGAATTCAGAGTCAGTGATGGGCCAGGCCATGAACCAGCAGGACAACCATGTGCCTCTGTGGGACACCCCAACCATTATCCAGCAGATCAGATTTAAGATGATCTTTCCACTGAATAATGTCTTAGACATTGGGAGGCAAACGCAGCCATCGACCACCCCTAGGAAATGCAAAGATCTTCAAATTCCACAAAAGTCTCCACTGTAACTGCAAAGCCACGGCAGTGATGGGACAGATTTACCCCAGAAAATATAAACCAGCATCTCTGACACCAAGCAGTCAACCAGAAACCAAAGTAGCTGAGGCAGAACTTTGAATTCTAGCAGAGAACAAAGTCAAGAATTCCTAAGAGCAGGGCAGATCCAGCTCATCTGATAGCTCAAGAAACAGCTTATTTTACAGAGTGCCAAGTCCTAGAGCCTCAGCTGAAGGCTGTGGGCAGAGGCTGAACCAGAAACCTTTACCCACCCCTCAGCTGTACTGGCTGGGATCTGTATCCCAATTTTTTCCCCAGAAATTTTCCAAAATTTCACCATGATGGAGGGAAGTGTCAGTGGAGCAAATATTTTACAAGGGAAACTACACATTTCTAAGGGTCAGTATTTCCCAGTGGAGAACTCTTTTTATAATACAATTAATTATAATATGGATTTTGTGGAATATTTTGAAGAAAAAGAACTTTATTAAAACAATGCTCATCTAATAAAAATAATTACTATAATAAAACTTCAAAGAATAGGTGATTACATTTACATTATTCTATACTTTATGTCTGGAGGTATCCTACACAAATTTGAAAATGAATGTACTAGAGAAGTAGAGTAACTTCTGGATCTTAGCAGCTCTGTTAACCTCTTTGGGCTTAGTGTCACATTAAAAATAAATCTTTAACTTCCCAGAGGCCTAAAAGTGTAAAGATCCAGAGTTTTTCACAATGACACCCTCCTTGCATTTGTATAATCTGGGTTTATGGATAAATGGCAGCAGAATCCTGCTACAGGCACTTGAACAGGGTGAGCATAAATACAACGATGCCAAAAGCCAGCCCGTGCTGGGATCAGTCACAAATCCGACCTCTTGGGCAGCACTTCAGCAAATTCACCCTAATTCTTCTCCCAGTCAGGGGAGAGAGTCCCTGGTTGTCCATTGTCAGGCAAATAGAAATGTGGCTCCCACTTGCTGAGGTTTTAATGCCATATTCTTGATAATCTCGATTTACTGAGCATGAGATTCAGCCTCCTGCCCATACCCTTCAGCTCCTGCAATGCCTCTCTTTACAACTTGCTTGCAGATATATTTCAATTGGCAATATTCGAAATTTCCAAATGGAAAATAGCTCCTGGTATGTGAATACAGCCAAATCACAGGATAATTTTATTCCCACCAGTTGTTGCCACGCAGTGTGAAATTACAGCTCGTATTACTCCATACCATGGCTTGCAGAAATTTGGACCAAAACTTTGAAAATATTAATGTGTATGCAAATGGTGTCTTGCGCATAAATCAAGCACACACACTTAATAATCTGGTGCTTTGGCTTTATGAAATGATAGATCAAAGCAGAACAAATGAGAAGATGGAACCCAAATTAACACATTAACTGAAACAGAGCCCTCTCAGATCCTGGAAACCACTCTCTGTCTGGGTGTCACATGTCCAATTACATTCCTCGTAACTCAAATGACAGAACAGACTGAGAGAAGCGAGGATGCCGATTCCTACTCATCACCAGCTACTCATAGTAATTTTTTTCAGAGTGCTAGTAATTATCCTTAAAGGAGAACAATTAAAATCCAGTGTAATTGGAAGTCTGGTTATGATTACGGGTGAGTCAAAGTGCTTTGGAAAACGAACACAGAACTGTTTGGAGCTCCATTGGTATTTTATTAATCATGTCATTACAATGGATACATAAAGTGGGTGTAGCTATACAGTGGGATTTTCAAAAGCTCTCAGCACTAGCCACACTCTGCTCCTAGTAAAGTTGGTAGGAATTTTATTCCTTGACTTTAATGGGAGCAGAATTACGCCAGAACGGGGCATTTTTATAGCATCCAAACCTTATTGCTCATAAGCAGCCAATTCTCTCGGCATTTCTTTAATTCTTTCTGGTGATCCCATAATCCTGGCATTATTTTCCTGTCCCAATGGCAGCCCCAGGAACGGAGGTGCTGCAATACCTTGAGCCTGGGGGAAAATGGGGCAGAAGATCTCCTCCCATTCCTCTCCACAAGGATGAGAGCTGGTAGGAGCTTTGCAGATGGGGGGATTTGGCCCGAGTTTGCTGCTGGGGGCAGAGTGCACAGACTTGGCCTTACAGATCTCAAGAGTAGCAGCAATTGGGAGCAGATGGCTGGCATCAGAGAGCAGCTTAAAGAGACAGCGCTGAGAGTGGAGAGCTGAAAAATAACATAACAGGAGATTTATTTGTGGTCTCTGGTCCAGGGCTGTCTAAGAAATGTAAGAGGTGGTTGGTACTTTCCACTCGTCACAGCTAACGTGGGACCTTGAACCAAACAGATTTTGGCTTTCTGTTTTGCAAAACCAAAGCCTGATCTGGTAAGAATGGGTCTAAACAAAGCACGACCTCCTCACTGTTCCTCTGATGTGTCTGTCTCCTTTGAGCAGCAAAACTCCAAGGCAGGTCCCTAAGGAAGAGTGGGAATGTACCTCAAAACACAAAACTCCAGATTTGAACAATTCCCAGTATTTTGCTCACGAATCTGTTTGCTGACACTGGAAGTGTGAACTGAACCGTGTTGGAAATAGGAGCAATTATTTGTGTGGATCAAAGGTCAAGGATGAGCAGTGGGAATGCAGGAGTGACTCTCTGCTCTGCCCACTGCTTTGGCCAGCACTGGAGAAACCTCTCTGCATGCATGGACAGCCTGGAAAGACACCCAACAACACAGTTAACCCAAAAACTATGACTTAAATTCTGCCATTTGTTCTGTGCAACAAAATCTTCATTCTAAAAACCCACCTACTTAGAAATTATTTCTCCCATTCAAATAAGTATACCAAATAAATGGTATTTAAAAGGTATCAAAGGCTCTCAAACAAACTCCAAAGAAGACACTGAAATGCTGTGCTAACAATTGAGAGGATTCCCTGCATAAGATGCTATGATCTAAATTTTCATTTTGTAATTAGAAGGAAAAAAATCTGCTTGTAATCCTCTTGAAAAGTGATCCCCTTGGAATGAATTGTCTTAATGCTTTACATCTGAAGGCAGCAAGGTAAGGCAGCACTACACTGCATTTTGTTCTGTCGGAGGGAAGCTGGAAATAATCTGGAGAAAAGATTATTTCCAACTTTCCAGCTCTTTTTCTATAATTAACAGGATGTAAGACATAACAAACAGAGGCTGAAGAAAACCACAAACTCTCCATATGGGGTTCAGTTCCTGTTTACTAGTATCCTGTTTACAGCACAGTCTTTGATGGTCAGATAATCAGGCCTCTCATGTTCCCAGAATGACCACACTTATTCTGTACTTATTTAAGGCTGGGAAGACTTTTTAATAAAAAAATATGTCGAGGAAACAAAGCAGAGAGATTATAACAATATGCATCACTACGGAAATACCAGAGTCATTGTTATAGAATACAAAATTACCAAATACCCCTTTGTGTGAAAACAGAAGGACCATGTGAGTTGCCAGTTCAAAGGGAGGCGAGGAACAAAGCCCTTTCCCTCTTGCTGCTGCCCTGGTCCACGTCTGGGTCAGGGAACTCCTCAGGTGGAGGAAGGAAAAATAACCATTTCCCTGGGCAGTTCCCATTGCTGGCCTGACCTTGGGCAGGAGGCAGGTGCTGCTTCCTGAGCTGCCCTCCTCAGCTCCAGGCACAGGGAGGAAAAAGGGGTTTAGCTGCAGCTTTGGAGCTGATTTGCTCCTCTTGAACACAGGGACCAGTTCAGATCACGGCCCAGTCCAGCACAGCCTGGAAATAAACCTGAGTGGCACCAGAACAAAAAAACACAATCCATTCTTATGCTTGGCAGAATCAATTCCCACCTTGTTGTGCCCAATTCTCTTTTGGCTGAAGAGTGAAGTGTGTACAGAACCGATCCCAAATAACAAAAATTTTGCAATATCAGCTCCTCTTGTGATATTCCTTTGCCTTTGGGCATAAAGTCTGGCTTTGGAGACGGTTCCTTTCCAGTTTTGTCCTGAACTGGACCACAGGTGTATGGACAGTTCTGAGCTTGGGAAAACCACAGGAACTTGGGGTCACTCTAACAGTTTTGGTACTTCTTGCTATGATGCCATCTTCCATTGCCTTCCTCACAAAAGAATTTACCCTCTTCTCTATACAGCTTCTTCCCCTTTTCTTTGTAACACACGACTTTTAGAAACTTCATTCTACTTGGCACAGAACAATTTTTTTGTCGAGTTTTTGTCACAAATTCAACACCACTAATTTAATTGCAAACCTTTTTTGACACCTCTGGTCATATTCACAGCGTACAGAATGTAAAAAAGTGGAAATTTATTGTATTTTTTTAGTTGAGAGGAAGGTTTAGGAGTGGAGAGGCCTGCTGTAGGAGAGCTTCCTATTTTCATTTCTTTTGAACTTGTGTTATGAGAGCAGACATTTAGAGAAATTGCACTTGGCAGTCAAGATTTTCTCCTCACTTTGTATGTGCTAAGAAAAGTTGCAAGTGTTTAAGTAAATAAAATTAAGACTGATTACTAGATAGTCACTGAGAAAACACACTGTATAACAGCTTTTATCTCTAAGAGAACTAAGGTTTTGTTATAAATAAAACTGCTGAAATTATGCATTGCAAATAAATAAGGTTTTGCTTATTTAGATTTGTCTTCTGATAATTTTTTTTCATAAATACCTTTTCATTTTGCTTTTAAATCTGTTCAGTGTTTAAAATGGTTCACATCTGAAGCCACGTTGCTATACCAGATTTATTGATGTCATTTATTTGCTTTATACATTGAATGTATAAAAGGACAGCTCCTCAGAAAGACAGGGGAATTAATCTATTGAGACCATCTGAAAGTCTAACCCTTACAGGGTTCTGCCTGTATCAGCTAAAATCAGGTGAATTTACAGGCAATCATTCTTCCAGCCCATTAGTGAGACTCTTTGGATTCATTTATTTATTTATTCTGCCCAAAGAGCATCACTCATATCTTATGAAAGAGGAGGAAAGTCCCTGTGACTCATAGAAACACCTTAATTAGTGAAGTTGGAAAGGAGAGCTGGTCAGGATATGCTTCCTCGGGGACATGGTCTCTTGGGAAAATGGCCAACGTTTAAAAAGTTCTTGGAAAAAGATGGAGAACAGATGGAATCTTTTTCAACACTACTGTTTTGGTATGTAAATTATTTCAGTGCTCCCGAAGAGGTTGAGATAAAAAACTTCAGAACATAGTTAATTAATGGTGATAATCTTAATATAGTTTGCACCATAAATATACCTGGCCTTTAACCCAAGAATAAAAGATGTTTGGAGGGGTATCATGGGTGTGGGAGATTTCAATCTTGTTTAGCCTGAGGTTTATCTGAAGAACTCTCTTGGGCCAAGATCTCCTTTCACAGTCTCCTGGTTCATACCACTATAAACGAGGAAAGAATCTGGCCCAAAAATGTTATCAGGTTTAATATCATCATAATTACAAACAGCCCATTACTCTCAGTAATTACACCATGGAGATGGAAGTTTAACTCCATCCTTGCTCTGAGATGTTCCACTTGTAGGTGATGCCTATGGCACATCCATATGTTCATGCATAAATTCCACCCAATATTGCTCAGGACAAAGATGACTTTGCCATGTTATGGACATCCCTTTGGAGCAGAGCCCCTTCAGGAGCAACAAGGACTTGGAAAAGTAATTTTTCAGGCAGAGTTAATAAAGCTGGATTTGAATCCGTACCTGAGGGCCGGGAAGCTCCATTATCAAATATTCCCAAGGGCCTGCAGGAAAATCATTTCATTTCTTTCACTCAATTCCTCCCTAACCATGAGAAAGTCTTAATGACGTGTTGGTCAAACACTGTCACCAGTTCAGCACAAGGTTTGATAAGTCAAACACAGGCATAATTTCACAAACCTGGCTCAGGGCTCAGTGAGCTCAGTGTTCATTACTCAGGTGCTGCTCACAGCACCTCAGTGTTGTTCATCAAGGTAAAATGAGGCACTTGACACCTCCACAAGACAGCAGAAGATGGAACAATAGAGCCCAGTCCCGACTCCCTTGATGCAACCAGATAAAGGCACTTTCTGCACCACAAACACACCACTGCTGAGAAACCTCTTACCAGTCATCAGGACAAGGCTGTGAGTTGCTATGAAAACACAGCTCTTTTTGGGGTATTTCATTCTGGGGCACTGGAATACTAAACATTTCTCATTTTTAAAGAACAAACAATTTAACTTTGCTGTTCTGAAATCTGTAGAATCCATCTTACAAGTTCAGCCAGCTGCTTGCTACGGGCCATGAGCTGCTGCCTTTTAGCAGAAAGTGAGGATTGGTCATTGTTTTATTATTATTGAACACCCTTTAAGTTGATAATAAATCACTTTAACAACTTTGTCACTGGAAGGCTCCAACAAACCCACTATTGCACAAGCACATGTTCCACCCTCTCAATCCAAGCGTTTTAGGGACACTGCTGCCCCAATTCCAGCTCACTGTGCTATCTACAGCCTCTGACAACAGAATCCTCTGACCAGGAGCTTCCAGGAAGTGCAAAAACCTCATCAAAGCTCATTTCCTGAGGGGCCAAATGGCCAGGTCTGCATCTGAGAAATTCATAGTGGAGCCATGGTTTTCTCAGTAAAACTGCTCTCCAAGAAATCCTTCTCATGGTGCCTTGCTGAGAAGACTTTTCTATTCTCTTCAGTTATCGAAGAGCAATAAATATTAAGTAGAGTTGGTCAATACTTTTTAATGTGGTTTCTTTTTATTGCTGGAATATGCTGCTTTGCCCAAACAGATATAGTTGGGAGGGGTGGGATGGCTTCAGTAGATTTTTTTTCATTTCAATTATTCTTCTAAAAACAATGGCTTTGAAATGGTCAAAGAAGCTTTGTTTGACATTTTCAGAACTGAACAAAATCTTCTTTATTTGAAGCAGCTTTTAATTTTCAAATATAAGTTGACTTATCACCAAAAAACATCTAAAGATGGAGATGAGTGGTTTTTTGCTGTGGTATGGGAAAAATATTTGAAATCTTAAAAGGTCTCGAGGTACAATGAACCCATTTTTTGCTGAATTGTAAAACTAGCTCTAAACTGTATGTACCTGTGGATTAACTGACAGAACTATGTTTTCTAGAATATACCACCAAAATGAAATCTAATCTACTAACTATGAGACATATTGACAATAATAGGATTAAAGCAAAATTTCCTTGATTGAAATTAGTGCCAAAACATCCACTGAGCTGAAAAGATCAGCCTGGACATATCACACCCAGCGTTTGCTCAGGAGCAGAACTTGCAGAAAGAGCCACTGGGACGAATCTGATCCAATTCTATTCTTACCCTCATTTATGGTTCCTCCACTAAAGCTGAGCTCTAAAAAGCCCAGAGAGAAAACCTTCAGTTGTGCTAGGATGATTTCCAAAGCACTGGAGTTAGAACTGGAAAATGGGCCCTTTTTTGATTGAGAATGTGACCGAGAACAGAAATTAGGAGAAAGAAAAAACCCCCACGTGTCCCTCCAAAGTGAGTGGTGTTTAAACACAAACCATGAGCCTCTGCTCATCAATGAGTAGTGCAAATATGTCTTTTAGTAAAGTATTAACCCTACTAGAAAGGAGTTTACAACAGAGAAGTGGTCAATCAAAGCCTCTGCTCAGATAACAGGTCTCCACCGCACGCTCCCTTGGGAGAAGCTCTTGAACAACACACCAGATCTCCTAGGTAACTGCAGCACCAGATGAGAGCTGTTTTATTAGTTTCCTAATTAAATTTCACAAACTTCATAGCAGTGACAGACTCTTGGTTATCTCCGCTGCAGAAATTCAGATGGGATGCCAGAGGGAAAGGATGGGGCCGCTCCTCTTATTGCCTGCCAAGATTTTGTGCTACCGGTTACACTCGTCAATCTCTATCTGGAGCAGTTAAGAGCTGTAAAGAATTCATTAAAAGGGCTGAGATTTATTAGAGGCTCCTCAAGCTCATTAAGGATGCTGATGAAATGTGAAGCCCTTGAATCCACACGCCATCTAAGAAATGCTCAAGTAGAGCCTATCAAGTTTTGGCAGAGAGGAGAGACTTTTTTTTTTTTCAGAATTTCCCCCCCCCAAAAATAAAATCTATGCTGTGGCTCTAATTTTTTTTATCATTGCTAGAAATTATACTTTTCAACTGTGTGTTCTTCCTCCACCCCCTTCATGAATAACAAAATGACAGCAAGATTTGGGTGTTTCACAAGCCAGAAAGACGAGGGGAAGATAAGAGAAATTAGAATTTGTTCTAAAATGTGGGAAAAGCAATAAAAAGAGGGAATTAGAGGACTCAAGTAGCAACTGCTGTGGTAAAACCAACTTCGCCCCTGAAATATTTCCAGTGAAATACTGGAATTACTAAAAATAGTGAAAACGCGTTTGTTCTCCTCCATTCTCTGCAGGAATTTCAACTGTTCAAACATTCCAGTTACACTCAAAACTCAGAGGCTTTTGGACAGAATAATGTTTTTATTTTCAACTGAACTGTTTAATTTTGACGTTTTCCATGAAAAAAATGCTTTTGCAAAAAAAAAAAAAAAAGGCGGATACTTTTTGCAGAATTATTTTTGTCACTGAAAATAACCCCAAAAACATTTACCTCTTAAAATGCCTGATATGATTGAAAGAAAGGAGAGGAAGAGACAGAAGAAAGGAAGGAAAGGGTAAAAAAAAAAAAGGAAATGTGGAAAATTTTCACCCCATTTGAGCTGTAAAGAATGATGCAGAGGGGATGCCAGGTGTCGACTTGCCTTTAGTCCCTCTCCAAAGCTGAGCACACTCAGCTCGTCCCTCCTGCACATTACTCAGCTCAGTCAATAAAGGCAGATCAAGCCCCAAACAGGCTTTTGAAAGGAGAGGAAAAACCCCAAGTGCTCTCTTTTCAAAGGAGAATTGGCAGAGTTTAGCTCAGCAGTGACCTCCAGTCCAGCTTGGTGCGAGACATTTTCTGCAGGGTCTTGTAAATGCAGCAGCTTTGCCTCAGACGCCTTTTCCTCTGTGAATAAAGACTGAGATGCCAAAGGCACAGGGAGTTTCTGTGGCCAAATGAAATTAATTTTGTGCACAAGGCCTCCCCCCCCAGGGAGGGATTACAGCCCAGGTAATAAAAGAAATTCTCCAGGGAGTATGCATGTGAGAAAAAGCAGAGTCTGTGCGCAGGATGCTGGATTTGGGAGTGCTGTCACCCCATGCAGGGGCAGCCCAGCCCACGATGGCACGTGCAGGGCTGGAGATGGGAATGCAAACGACAGAGACTTCCCTGAGTGCCAAACGTTTGTGTTTTCCGTATTTTGTATATCTCGGAATGCAAATACGGTTGAGAAAATTACACTTTGCATCTAGATGGAGATTGAAATCTGAAGTTCCCACAGATTTAGAGGTGTTCTCACTCAGGCCGTTCTAGAGATATATTGAAATACCCCACAGACTATGCTGTAAGAGGAGAAACGTCAACAGAAACCTTACCAAACACATCAAGAGAACATGAGGCTACAATGCCTTCTTTTCTTAGTCCTCCCCCACCTTTTATGTTGAAATAAATGCCTATTCCTCTAGGTTTATATAAATTCTATGTTTTTTCCCCTTTAAATGAGTTCATAGTGAATAACAAACACAACTAAAATACCCAACTCAGTGTCAGCAGTACGAATTTCCTCCCTGACCAACACCTAACAGGTCAACACCTATTTCAGAAGGATTTCTTCGGACCACCAGCAGCAACCACAGAGGAGTATTTTGTGTGTTGAGAGAAGGAGCCCTGTCTGTGTAACCTACAGACCAAACTCAGGGCTGACCCAAGCCCATCAGCACCGAAACAAAGTCAAAAACATTTGTAGACAGTCATAAATTCAGTGCAATCAGGGTCTGTGTGTGAGATCTCTCTCAGCAAGGCAGACACGTGTCCCTGCAATCCACACACAGGAACACGTGAAGAGACGGTGCCAAATAAAACCATAACAAGTTTTTGCAACGCCAGTGACTAAGATTTACCTGCGTTAGATAAGGCAGGAAAGCCTAACTTGAACTGAAAACCCACCTAGGGAAGGGATGGGTTTGTAGTGAGTGTTTTGATTGCTGTCTCCAGGTGCAGAGATGTTTGTCCTGTCCCTCTCCCTGCTTTCAGGAGAGCTCCTGAGGTTCCCAGCAGCACAGAGACTCCTCGGTGCCCATCAGTGATGCTGTTTAAAGGGGAGATTGAGCAGGAGCCAGCCAGTGGTAAATGGTGGGGATCACTCAAGAGTGGGACACAAATCCTGCTGTCCCCCTGGCCCCAGAAACAGCCCGTGGCCCTACAGACACACAGCACACGGGTGCAGATGCAGGCACAAGGCATCTGAGGTGTGGTCTGAATGACAGGGCCCAGCAGTCTGGGAAGCGGAGATGCTAATAAATTCCTAAACTCAAACTGCTTCTTGAGCAAGGGTTTCTATAACAGGTCACTGCAAAGATACAGCACTTTCCAACCACCACACACAAAGTCAGACCAAAGAGGTCTCATTTCCTAGTTCTGTGCTTAAACTGCAGAAGGACCTTGAGTCCTCGTGCTGCAGGGTGGGTGGCTCAGACCCACAGATATTCATGCACTTCCTTATGCATTTTTGAGTGTTTGTGCCTTTCTTAGAAAGAGCACGATGGAAAAGGCACTGGTTCATCTCCCCATGCCTCACTGCTGAAGAAAAACAGTGGCAGTACATTAAAGACTAAGCTGAGTTGCACTGGGGACCCAGAAACCCTTAAGCAATCAGGAAAACTGTTTGTGGTTTTGTGCCTTCAAATAATACTAGCACCAAAACTTTCATGCACTTCTCTAAAAAGAAGTGGAACTCCAAACCTCTGGGCTCACTTCTCTACAAGGTTCAAGAAATTTATGCTCCAGGACCACCTGGAAAAAATTGCCTACATGTTACAGCTGTAGGTTCCTCAGGAAAATAGACACCAGCTTTTGTCCTGCATTTCTCTTTAGCAATATTAGTAATCTAGGTGAAGACATTGTTATGCCAGCATGGATTAGTTACACAATCACCACTTGTGGAGGGTGTGGGAAGCTCATTACATCCCTACAACAGAGAGCAGAAACATAGAGAGGAGGTTTTTTAATCCACAAAACTCCAAACAGTAATAAATACAGCCAGGTCTGGAGCCCACCAAGCAAGCAGGTAAAAATACATTAACACGAGCGTTTACTGTAACAAGTCTCTTTTTTCCCCTCCAGACATTTCTGCTCATTCAAAATGTGCAGCGATAAATCAAATTAGACCAAATACAACTGTCTGAAAGGAAGCCACACAATAATCAGTTTTGAATTTTCCCACCCTTCTCCCATAAAAAGCCAGTGCAGTATTACAGAAAGTTAATATGTGCATCTCTCACCCATTATATCTGGCGTGAAACTGTATAAAATGACATCTGATAGCAGCTTGTATGGACAAGCTCTTATTAAACATAATTAGTCAACAAGGTCTATCCTAAATCAGTTAATGATCGGCAACAGACAGAAATTTACTGGTATTCCCTGACTTTGCATATTATGGGAGTAGTTTTTAATATTAAAAAGTTCATATCATTCCTACTACGCTTTGATTTACTACTGATGAAGTGAATGTAAAATCTGATTACATTAATTGAGCGTGTTGTCAGATTGTCACTTTTCTCCTTTTTAATTGCCTCCCGTCTCCTTCATTATCCCTGACAAGCCACATTTTCAGCCCAGCATCCCGCTTTGCATGCCTGGATTTCCCATATGCAGTGCTACAGAACTGGTTACTGCCCCAGTTTCCCCAAGCTGTAGGATCTCCTTGGGGTAGCAGGGATGCCAGGTGGAGCCCTGTGCTCCCTGGGAACCTGCAACAACGGTTTGTATTTCCTGCTGCAGGGGCACAGAAATGCAAAAGTGGGAAATTGTTAGAAAACACGAAGGGCAGCATTTCTGAGCCTGTGTGTGATGGTTTGTGCTATCACAGGGATTACAGACCCCTCCTGTATCCTAATGGGAGGAATTAATAATTCCTCTCGTGTGTGTGCGTGCTTCAGCTGTTCTAATACAAAACAGTATAAAAACTGTCTCAAAACTCCATATGGCAATTCAAGGGGTGTTTTTACACTCTCAGGGGTTACTTAGAACTCCTCTTTCCAAGCTGCTGTGTGGTTTTCCCTACTCTGAGGAACGCTGTTTTACTGTGAGCTTGCTCCTGCAACGTGGGAATCTGTGCAGAGCTGAGCAGGAGCAGGCAGGAGACCCAGTAAAGCATTTCACCTTATGGTCTCCTCCCATCCTCTCTGAATCCCCAAACCACACAGAAAGAATTCTCCCAGTAACTGAAATTTACTCTAAATTTACCCAACACTGTCTTAAGTTTCTTGAGACCTCCTTGATTTCCGCAAAACGCTGTAATCTGCCTGGGAGTTAATCAAGGGGTTAATTAGTTAGGTAGTCCCCTTACACCCCCGCTGTATTCATTTGTTTTAGGTGAAGTTACACCTAGTTTTAAACTGCCACTGTAGGAGAGTCCCAACTTGTTTTGCTATCAGTTGGCTTTGATAATTTGCCAGGGCGTTAATCCTGCCTGACACGCAGCTCACAAGATCCACCTCACCTGCTCTTTATCAAAGCAGCTCCCCTCTGCTTCCAGAGCAGTGAGCATAACCCTGCCCAGGGATGTTGCAGCACTGGAAAACACATTTTGTAAACGATTCTGCATGTGCTTTTTAATTTTTTTTTTCCTCCAGGAGTTTTGTCTCTCACATTACAGCTCTTGCTGTGTTTATGGAGTCACCTTCTGTCCTAGAAATTTGCCATGTTGCGACGCAGGCTCCCGGCAGCTGTGGGACTTGGAAGGGAGCATTGCAAACACAAACACATTTGCTGACAGTGTAATTACTCCCTTCCCCAGATTTTTTCCTTGTTTTCTTAAATGCAGGACACCTACAGTCACAATAGCAATATATCACTTGCCTGTAGCACAGCTTTCTTTCCCCTGTAAAGTGTTAATGAAGTTCCTGTCCTTGTTCCTCAGTAATTGTGACAGCATGTTGGATAATGCACTGGCCACACTTTATTAAAGCACTGGCCACACTTTATTAAAACCTAACAATCCTATCCCGTGCTCCCTGCTAAGGAGACCAAACTCCAGTTCCATTTGGAGCTCGTTTCAGCATGCCCAGATCGCACACTTGGTTTTAATTCTTCCAGAGCCTGATCTGAAGACAATGTGCAGGATTTTCAGCTGGTTCACATTTGGCTGTGGCTGTGTCTGTACGACTTTCTAATGCAAGGCCTGATCGTGGAAGGTGCTGAGGGCACAGAGGGCTCCTGCAGATGTCCAAGGGGACACTAAGACAGTTCTGTGCCCCTCGGGACGGGTGGCTCCCGGCTGGGTCAGGGAGGTCCATGCAGACCTCAGGATGCTTTGGGGACAGCGTGACTCAGCAAGGCAGTGATTTGAAGGGGACAATGGAGGGGGTGGTGGCAGCTAATTATTTGACAATTATTTCTGTTGAATAAATCTTCCAAGGGGCAAGGAGGGGGATGAGTCTCAAGTGCCTGCCTTTTTTTTTTCCTTTCTTTTTTATTCTTGTCTCATGATCTTAACATGTGAGTCTCACACAGACAGAGGTGGGATGCCATGGTGAAATCCAAGGGCCAGGTGGAGTTGTTTTTCTCCCACTGGCACTGCCATGGTAGGAGAGCAGATGAACATTTGGAGCAGATGTCCGTAGCACTGTTCACCTAGAGGCCTTGGATGAGGTTGGTGCAGTGACCAATCCTTCCTGCAGGGAAACTGAGGCACGTGATGCCTTCTTTGGTGTTAGAGACCTGGACATGGAACTTCCTTAAGAAACTGTCCTTGAGACTTTTAGTGTGCAAGTCTCTGCCCAGAATAACTGCAAATCTGGTGTTGCTGTCAGCCAGATAATTTCATGTCTGCAAAAAATATAACATCTTCATTCTCTCTCATGTCTTTCTGCCTATAAAATCATCACAAACTGAGTATGGAAGCAGAGATGTGTCTGTGTACAGAGAATATCTCGTTGTTTACGAGAAGCAAAGTACCTTGTATTATTTAAGAGGTAGAGATAACAAAGCCACCAAACTCTTGGGTGTTATGGCATAAAAAAAGGAGCCTCTTCTTCGAAATCTCGGAAGAGAAAAGCTTTAGTGAGGGTTGAAGATGTAAAGTGCAGACTGAAGTGGAATGAACTTGGACAGGCCCATATAGAGCACATGAGGCAGAACCCCTTGGCCTCTCATCTCGAGGCTTCACTTCTACAAATAATGCACAACATTTTCTTATGTCTTCCCCGATGACAAGGCTCTTTGATTTTCTGAAGGAAACATCATGGAAAAATGTGTGGTTCCTCCTGCGTGTGATGAAACCATTAAAAGAATGGCCACAGTGTACAGAATCACTCAGAAATGTCATGGCAGACGAGCGCCCAAATACTTCCCTGGCAGAAAGTGATTAGCTCAGCTGGATTTCCTGGTTAAATACAAGGTTAGATAAATACTTGAATAAACTTCTTTCAGCACGGACAGGATTAAGGAGAATGTCTTATTCTTGTGCTGACAAAATTTCGCTGCTTGCAGACTGATTATATCTTTAATTTAAGATGATTATTTTCCATTTTTGGTGATTCACAAGGGGAGAGATTCCCTCACTGTTTGTACTGCACGAGTCATCAGTAGTGCAATTCCAGCTGCCCTGGAGGCCATGGGGAGCTGGTGGGTCAGGAGTGGAAGGGTTCAGGTGACCTCTGGTGCTGTTTTGGGGGGATGCCCACCTGGAGAGGTGCAAGGATTGCTGGCAGGTCTCTGACTGGGCAGCCCTGGGCCCTGCTAGACCTCTCCTGGCATTACACTACACCGTCCTTTTGCACATCCCTGTTGCAGGGATGACCTGCTGTGGAGCAGGGAGCCAAACTTCCCACCAGTGGTGCTCAGGCCACGAGCAAACTCACTATTAAAGCAACTTTCTTATTTTAGCTTCTCCTGGGGTTGTGGTCCACAGGCAACGCAGCAGCTGACAGTGGACTTGAGCTGCACCATGTGTTAGTTACAAAATATGATTAGTATCTAATTTTAAATTAGGAGCCCTGCCATGGCAAAGAAAAGGGGAAAGATTTTTTGTTCTCGCTTAGTGGAATGAGAAAGCTTCATGCAACGTTTTTATTTTCCTGTACTCACTGCAAATACGAATGGAAGTAGTGGTGTAAATATTTGTGCAGTGAGTGTGGTGGTTAATGAGCGTTGGCAAATGGACACCACCATAAAAGAATCATAGAAGCACAGACTCATAGGGTCACTGAGGTTGGAAAACCAGACCTTCGAGCCCAAGCTGTGCCTGGTCCCCACCTTGTCACCAGCCCAGAGCACTGAGTGCCACATCCAATTGTTCCTTGGGATTGCTCCAGGGATGGGGACTCCAAACCTCCCTGGACAGCCCCTGCCAATGCCTGAGCACCCTTTCAGTGAACAAATTCCTCCTCATGTCCAACCTGAAGCTCTCAAGAGCTCAGTGCTATTTATTGCCTCTCTCTAATCCAAATGGTCCAACCTGGAGCAGCTGAAACGAACAATCTGAGACATGAGGCAGATCCCAGGTTCTATTCCTAATCTTTTAATTTCAAGGTCAGGAACCTATAGTCTGCCCATCAAACAAAAGGTGCCATGAAGGAGAATGCTGCTAAGGCTGCAGGTCAGTTTAGATTTGCTCACAATGCTAGACTGGCATATTTCCCTGGTTTGTAGGATCTGCAGTTAGGAAGTGTTACAGCTTCAGTGTGGAAGGAGTTACTCAGTATCCAGGCACAGAATGAAGCCTAGAATCCAAGTGAGAAATAAAGCAAAAACACTGCCATAAAAATAGAAGGTTCAATAGTCTTCCACGTCGCATCTTTGGAAAAGATTAATTGGCTTGGCTGCTGTTGTGAAAGCTCCGATACAGCACAAGGCTCCAGCCAATTTCTGAACTCAATGGAGCCACAAAAGGGCTGGGTGCTGAGTAACTTTGAAGAGCACAACATCAAACCAGCCTCAACTTGAATTTGAGAAACATCCCAAACCAAACCCAAACAATGCTGCTGAGTGAATGATTCAGGGCATTGGTACGACCCTCCACATTTTGTGTGGAGCAGTGGGAAGGCTGGTGATAAAGTGCAGTGGAATACCTCTTCCCAGGCCAGAGCAGAATCACAAAAAATAAACAGAGAAAGCATATTTTTCCATGGTTAGGCAGATTTAAAACCACCCTATTTGAGGCACGTACACTTTGCTGTCCCTGTTTCCTGAATGAAAATCTTCACCAGGGTATTTAAGTTTCTGGCACGCACAGATTCTGAATCACTCACAGCCTGACACTGGGGAGGGACCTCATGGAAGGCACAAAGCCTCTTCCTTATATGAAAAGATTCAGAGAAGCAAAGAACCTGGCAGTTTGCTTCTTTGCTTCACCATCTCTCTATTCTCCCAAAAGTTTTCATCCTTGGGCAACATTTCTTCCAACACAGAAAGCCTTTACAACATCTGAAAATGGGATCCGGGCCTGCTGAATTTTAGGCCCGTGCAGTAGCCAGCAGCCTGCAGTTCCCAGGTAAAGGTAAATGTTTGGCTGGGAGAATATTTACTTAAAACTGGCACTACTGTTATAGGACAGCTTTTTCTCCAAGTGCCTTGGGATGTTGGATTAAATGAGAAGTGTTGCAACAAAGCAAACAGTGTTCCTAAGAGTGCTAATAATAGCAGGACCTGGAGTCACTGCTCCCAGAAATAGAGACCAGCAGGAGATAACGCCGTGCATTTATATCAGATCACCAGGATGTATATTTGCCTTCAGCAAAAATGATATAATGCATATTTTATCCTTATCAATGCTTGCAAGCATAGGCCATGTGTAAGGCATTTAGGAAGATGGGCAGCTTTTCCAGCTGTCAGGAACAACACAGTGGATTACTGTGTCTTATGGAGGAAAGCAGAGATAACACTCACCTCCTCCCTATTGTCTCAACTGGAAAGGATCAGATCCAGTCCTATGATTATTATCACATTGTGAAGCTACCAAAGATAATGAAACAGCTCACTCAGGAAGTACCATTGTACATTAATCTTTTTTTTTCTAAATTAATCCTACATCAAAGAGAAGTCTACCCTGGCTAATTATGAGATTCAGTCCCAGAAGATCACCATTACACCCAGGTTATTCTCACTTTTCCCTCCAAGCCCTTTTCCTTCTCTCAACTTCCCTGATCTGTGAGCAAGTCCCAATCAATGTAAAATACCATGGGTTTTCTGATTTTTCCACTACTTTACCTTTCCTCCTCACATGCAGTTTTTTCTTTCCTCCCTCCCTTGCCATGCTTCTTGACTCCTTTCTTCTTCCTTTTCACATTTCTCTTCAGGCTTTTCTCTCCATTGCCTGTTCCTCCCCACTGCACTTCTGCCCTGCAACCTCAAACAACCCAAACTCTCAAAGAAGTCCCTAACCCTCCCCTAATCTGAGGCATACAACAATTAGCTGAAAATTAATATTTTTGCTGCTCTGTGCTGGCACAGTAACAGGGAAACCCCCATCTCTGCCCTGCTGGGGGAGCAGCCACTGCAGCGCAGCCGCTTTGGAGGAGTTCCAGGTTTATGGATTAGCTGCTGCAAAGTGCAGGGTGGATGAAAAGCTCTGCTGGGAAGTGGGGAAACGAGGCAATCTGCCTTCTCAGCTGGGTTCAGGGTTCCTCTTTGCTTTCTGAGATGTGCCACACTGCCAGGCCAGAAGGGCTCAATCTAATCCTTGGGCCAGGCGCTGCCTCCCCACTCCAGGTAGATAAAGACAAGCAGGGCCTTTACTCCGAGCACTGCCAAAAGAGGTGTTTGTGCTTATTTTACATCCTTTAGCACTTGGACGTGGAGTGGTGGGGCTCAGAGATGGCTCAAGGAGTCTCAGCTGGGAGAGGGGGTGTGTGGGGTGACCACTGCTCCCAGCCAGGCACAGGCACTGCAGAATCCCAATATTCCCACAGAAAAGGCTCGAGATGAAACCACTCCATGTGAAAGGCTCAGTGACCCGCTTGGGCTTTTGGCTAAGAGCAAGGTGGGGAAGAGATGCATTCACTCAGTCCAAAACCACTTTTTCAGGAAGAGATGGGAAACTTGCAGAAACCAAAGCATGAACTTAAACAGTGCATTCACTTCAAAACAGAAACACACTCTTTATAAAATTTGTATCCTCTCGTTAGAGTTTTTCCTTACTGCTACGTACTGACTCCTTAACAAATTAACATGTTTTGATTCCACTGTGAAGGTCTTGAGATAATTGTTACAGCTATGGTCCTGGGGCTGAAGAACTGTGCTTCTAAAATGTTTTTATAGACTACAAATTGGATGCTTTTCATACAGGTTATCTAATTTTAATTACAATTTCCCCTCTGGCAAGTCTTTCTTTGCTTTGAAGTTGTTAGAGTTTTGTCATCCTTGGGGAGTGAGCAGTTTCAGATTATCGTCATGTCAGATTTTATGTCCATAGAAACACTTTTTCAACAGTTCTTTTACGTGAAGCAAGCTTTCATCTGCGCGAGTTTTATTGGTCTGAAAGGTATGACAAGCAACTTAAGTGTAAGTGATGTCCTACTTGTAACGTGAAAAAAAAGAAATCTCTCTAAGCATATACATTAGCCACTAAAATAAACAGCAATTACTGTCCCCACAGAGATAATTGCAGAATGTGAAAATAAGACATTATTTTCAATTAACTTTTTAGTCTCAAATAAACATTTGCCACTTTCAAGCAATATTTTGTCTGCCTGAGCCATGAACGGCTGAGAAGAAGGGAAGGGAAAGGAATACTGAAATAAGGAGATCATCTCCCAGAAAATGAACCAGCCAGGGTATAACATCTGTCCACCAAGCCCTGACAAGACCCCCCTGGGCACCAGCACGGGGTTTTGACCACCAGGCTGCAGCTGGGTGCATTTCACATGACTAATTGCACAACACTCAGCGTTCTGCTTTCATCAGGAGCAGATATGGTCCCTCCCTCTGCTGCATCAGATGCCTGCCGCCCATCTATAACATGTAATCTCTTGCTCTTTATTGCCAAGATGTTTATTGATGCTTGCCGAAGCCAAGGAAAAGAAGGATTTAGCACATAAGCATCTCCTTATGAAGGGCTGATTTGTTTGTGTGTGGAGCCCCGGGCACTATGTCCAAGGGACAAGATGTTGAATTCTAAGTGTATCAGCCAGGTCTGTGGCAGTGATTCTCTTTGACAGAATTTTCTTGATGAAGCTGTCTGGGTTTGCAGAGCCAGTGGCAGTGGTGGCACTACAAGGCTCTGCATCCCCAGTTTGATGGGCTGCCAGCACATCTACTGCTGTAATGCTCTCACAACTGCAAGAAAACAACCAGCAGAGCAGGGATGCCTAAACCAATCTGAGTATTCAGACCTTTAGCCTGCATATTTTAAGGCAGTAAGAGATACAAGAGCAAATAGTTAATAAAAATAAACAAAGGAACACAAAGCTTGAGGAGTTTGCTGGGGAACATGAAAACAAAGTGTATGGGGGAGTGGAAGATGTGTGCAGGTTCTTCTCTCATCTCTGACATTCCTGAGCTAACACACAACAGTCAGCCCAAGCTGAATCCAGAAGTGACTAGGAGAAAAAAGTTCTGTAGGATCATTGCTCACACACAAACGTAATTACCACTGGAATAATTTTCTTCATGGGGATCTCTAATGATGTAAGATTGTATGAAAATTACAGGTTTTGAAGAAAGGTTCCCTTTCTTCATCCCCAAAACCCTTTCCTCATCCAAGAGATCTTGGATCCTGTTCACTGGAATTATGTCAGGCATTTTCACTTCAAGAAGATCAGAGGAATTAGCCTGAGTTGATTGAAATCCCTCTTAAATTTATGTAGTCCTTTACAATCACTTGAATTCAGGTTGCAGCTTCAGTCACCTAAGTTTTCCAGGTAGAAAAATGATGGGTTTTGCTGTCATAAACAAGATCTATTTTCTTGAAATTACGGATATTGTTCAGAGGTTTGCAAATTAACAAGACCTCCTATGAACAACAACATAATCAACAACAAATGTTTAAATAAAATTAATAAATGGAGTTGCTATTTTCTGGTCTTTCTCATCTGACACTATTTTAGGTAACCGCTGACATTAAAAGAACTATTCTAGATTTATTTCTGGAGCTCAGTTTGCAGTTGGTTTCCGATTTTTACCAGTAAAGGAAGTCACACAGAAGACATAGTTCTTCATGACCTGCAATGATTCAAAGGATTCCCTAATTTTCACAAAGGCAAATTGGAAGAATTGGTCTTGGAGCTGCAAGAGGAGTCACAAGAAAAACAGGTTCAGTTACTTAGGGCTAAATCAGTGTAAGAGTGTCAGATCTGTGAGAATTTGGGGTGGCCAAAGTGCTTCAGTTCTTTCAAGTGAGTGTTCCTTGCCTTTCAGCAGCTGGTTCAAGTGTCACAGGAGCTGGTTTCCTTCTAAGAAGTGGCCGGGAGAAGGTCTGACAGAGCCTGATGGGCGCTTCCAAAGGGAGATTAACGCTTTCAAACATCAAAGTAGAGCTAGCTGCTAAACTATGTGAGGATATCAGACTTTTCGTGACAGGGATTTAAATGACACAGGTTCTTTGCAGGTTTGACCACAGTGTCCTCCTTTTAACCCTTTCCTCCGAGCAGGCTGTTCCAACCAAGGAGAAATCCACCTAATTTTGAGCTGCAGGAAGTTCAAAACCCCAAATGTTTTCCTGCTCCTTTCCCAGGGCAGCCCTGCAGCCCTCTGGGGATGCTCCCGTGGCCTCCAAAGGGGGGAATGTGACAGACCCCCCATTTACAGCCTTCTGGAGTTGGTCCCACCATTCTGCTTCTCCCCAAAGTAGGGACAGGATGGTTTTCCAGGCAATCTCAGCATCTGCTTCCTCACAGACTTTTTTAGATAAGCAGGTACTAAACACTCCTAATTATAAACCCAATTAACTGTATCCACACCATAACCCACAGCTGTGCCAAAAACACATAGCAGCCAAAAAACCCAACCATCCATCATCATCTCCACTGAGACTCGTGTCCTGGACTTCAGTCCCCTCCACTCACTGCCACTGAAGTAAAGAGGAGGGAAAAAAAAAATCCTGTAAAGTCAATCTTCCTTGCATTTGTTCATTAAAATATGGCCAGCCTACATGAGAGTTTTATTTGGAACAAAAGGACTGTTAGAGAATTAGTCACAGCCTGGGAGGCAGGAGAGGGCATTGTTTCTCGGAGACAAGAAAGGCTTTGGGAAGCAGATGATTCTAATTTACCTTCTTGACTTTATTCAGCCACTTTCAAATAGATTTCTCTTCATGTGGACTGCAGTGTTTGTAGCTGTAAAGAGGAGGAAGGCTCACTTTTAACCCCTGCAAAAGAGCAAGGCTAAGAAATAAATCCTGCAGAATTCTGCTTCTTGCTCCATTAGCAAAGATTTCAGCTCAGGTGACCTTCTCCAGGGAACACCAAATAACATCAAAAATTCCCTGTGAAACCTAAGTGGGGTGTTCTTGCACTTAGAATAAAATGAAAAGATCTGTTTTAAAATGAAATTCTTCTAATTTAGCTACTTAATTGAACTATACTATTAAAATTACTCAATTTAAAACATTCATGTATGAAAATATTTTAATTTACTTCTATTTATAGTTTTATGTTCTGTTCATGTATGAAGATATTTTAATTTACTTCTATTTATAGGTTTATGTTCTGTTCTAAGATGCAAAACTTTGGGGATTAGAATTAGAACATTTCAGGCTCTTTGGAGTGGGATTTTGCTTAACGTATCTCAGAAAGATTTCAGGGTAGGGAAATCAGTTTTTGACCAGTCCTAGTTAAAAAGGACATTTTGAGAAACCTTCAGGACTGAATTTATAGCTAAAAATTCAACTCTGAAGGGGGCAGTGGAAAAGAAAAAAAACACCTTTGATTCTTTATTAAAATTGTGACATAAAACCTTTCTGTATTTACATGTGTATGTATGTACTGAATGTACATTTTCCTTGATTTCTGAGTTTCCTTAGTTTCTCTTTGTTTCCTTAGATCCTAACTCGAAAGAAAATGGTAAAAGAGAAACTCACTGAATGGTGACCTCTCCTAATCTCACTTTTTAAAAGAGGAAAGCTGAACAAGCAGAAGAAAAGGTGTTTCACTCTGTGTTTTCAAAGCTTTGTTTTGGCAACCTCCTGTAAAACTCAGATGCCTGAAGAAATGTTTGAATAAGAGAGACCTTTGCTGAGATGCACCAGTTACGTTTAACTTGTCCTTTGCCTACCAAAGCATTTTATGCAGACATGTAAGACCTTCCCAGAGATAAATCCCACACCTTTCATTTTCCTAAGTTGAAAAAAAATAAATTACTTAAGTAAATCTTTCTACTTTAAAAGTTCATAGAAGGATGAAAAGGCAAAAAACCAATTTGTGAGGCCTGCTCTCCTCAGTGCACATGTAAATAGATTTCTCTCTCCCCCACAGAAACACATCCCTCATGCAAACACATTTTTGGATTGGCTCTGTCCTTCATCCATTTCCAATCACAAAAGCCACCACTCCTCCCAATAGCGATCAAAGGCATGAACACAGCAACTCTAACAATTGCTGCCATGGAGAAACAATTTAATGAAAACATGTGAATATATTTTTAGAGCCTCATAATACAACTTCTCAACTGGAAATGAGGGATAAAAAGTGTCTCATGACCACGGGTTTGATCAAGCCCACCAAAAAATGCTCTGCAGAGCATAATTTGAGAAGCATTGTATCATACTTGAATCCACTAGAAACCAGCTAACCAAATGTAACAAATTAAGGCAAGTCAATTTAGAAGGGCAAAAATATCACTCCTTGTTAGTGTAGTACTGATAGACCACTCAGTGATGAGCTAAATAAGCACACACACAATCACTTTAGTTTCCAGTAATGTCATTCAAATTAGATTGTTCAGGGGATGCTCTAAACCAGTGCTGAAGTATTGGCTTGTGCTGCTGCTTTTGAAATGACTGCAGATACAGATGAATGTAATTCACAGTATTTTTTCTAAAGATTTAGGGAAAAAACTGGGCTACCCCTTTATTTTTGTCATTTGGAAATGAAGAGCAATTATACATTTTGCTGAGTTTTTGCTGTTTTACCTGTGCCCCACCTCAGTTATGTTTGAACCCTTCTTAATCAAACGTGACAGAAGGTCAGATAAATAGTAATTTAAATTCCTCCAGTTTTTGTGAAAACAGTTGGGTAGGTACAGGAGGGAGGCTCCTGCAAATACCCAAGCCCAACAACAGGAAAAGCTTCATTTGGAGCTTCCCTTTTACAGATACAAAATTAAATCAATCATTAAATACGAACCCAGAAAAGAAAATCTTCGTCAGTCCTGGGGCTCATGCCATATCTTGCATTTTTCTTCCATTTTCTCCCAATTTTCTGCCTTGGCTACAGTGATAATTCCCTGTCCCCAGTGGGAAGCCAGAAGGGAGATGTGCCCTTCAGCCCTGGTTGTGATAAAGGGGGTTGTGATAAGAGTCCTCAAAAATGTGCCTTAAAGTAGCAAAAACGCAGGAACTTTAACACTGCCCTATAAACTCCATCAGCTCTGCTCCTGCCATGAGCTGCCACATCCCATGGTTGCTCTCAGAATGAGCTCCTTGGGCTCTCCCAGCTCTAAACTCAGCACTTAGGTTTGGTCTGGGAATTATTTGGAATTGGTGCAATTGCTACTCCTGCGATCCTCAACCCAAACATTTCACGTGCACGTTCTCCCCCAAAGGAAGCATTGCTGGGATTTTTACACTGCATCACTTCAGCTGTTTCAAAACCACAAAATCCTTCATTTAAAATCGAAATCTCCATATCACTGCAGACTGCTTTTTGAGCAATATTTAACACCTAGTGGCTTGCCCTTTCCATACTGTATGGGCTTGGTGACCTCCGATCTGCACATGCCAGGGAAGGCCCTTCTGACATCAAAACATTACTCAAGAAAATTCCTTTCAACAGCAGGTACTTTACTGACCTAGATTAAGTTGCTTGAGACGTCAAAGCCCTGAAAAAAAAAAAAGCAGCTAAAATTGGCCTAAATGACTTCAGGCATAAAATCTGACCAAAGGAATTATGTCAGATGCTATAAACAGAGAGGAAAGCATGTAGGGAATATGAGGGATCAAAGGGAAAATCAAGTTAGTGTGATTTTTTTTTTGTTTTCTCCCAACTAAAATAGATGCTCCTACTTGTTCTGATGTGGAAGGAAGCAACGGCTGTTGGCTGCCACACAGCTGACTACAGAATGCTTTTATGAATGTTTTAAGAAGGAAAACCAAAAATGTGTTGACTGGAACACTCCATGCAATTCTGGGCTTCATTTAAACTCCCAAGTCTTCCAGTAACAGGAATTACAAATTTACTCAGGCTCTGCAGAGCTTTTTTGGAAGCAAGGCTTTGCCCAGCACAGTGTGGAAAAGCACGTGAGCAAATCCCAGCGAGGTGGAAGGGAAGGGGCTGACCTGGCCCACACCCCCAGCCCCTGTGCTCTCATGGGGGGATGGTTGCTATGCTTCCAAAATTCCCTCTTGCCTTCGTATCGTGGGTAAGGAGGGCAGAAGGATCAGTAAAGGGCAAATATCTGTCAGGAGAGAAACTGGTCCAATGCCTTGCGCTTTCAGTCTTGAATTAACTCATATGTTCACAGCCGTGCAGTTTTTAAGGAAAACCTTCCTAACTGAAACCCATGCTGGTTTTTGACCTCAAAACCCTCCATCTATTCCAGCACCAAAAGCAGTGGCCTGACTTTTACAGGCATGGAACAGCTGAAGCACATTATCCCCTTCAAAGCACCCTGGCCGTGCTCTCTGCCCACTCCCCACAGCCTGGGCTTCAGCGGGCAGGTGTCGAATCCAATCCCTTCACTCGGCCAGGGAGGGACCTTCCTGTCCTGCAGATTCACATCCAGGCACTTGAGAAAGGTCACATTTGCTCCATCCTCCCGTGGTCAGAGGCTGCAGCAGCACAGACACGTCTGGGCCCCGAGTCCAGACTGCATTTGCCTGGCACCTCTGCCAGGAATCCAGTCAAACCAAACACTGGAGCATGTCCAGCTAATAAATGATAGAACTCTTAGAAAGTGTAAAAACACACGACTTTCTGAAGTGTGTTGTAAAGTTCATTTTTTGGGTGTATTTGGCCAGCAGTGCCAGTGCCTGCAGTTTCCCCAAATGGGCACTTTAACACAGCTTTGGAAAATAAGATTTTTAATTGGTTATTCATGATGAAAATGTTACAGTGAGCTAAGAGTGCCCCACAAGATGGATACTTAGAAACCCAGTTATTTTTGTAATGGACATAAATAATCCACTCGACAGTACCCTGGAAAACACTCCCAGCTTGGTTTGCTGGCTCTCCAAGTCTTGCCACCAGAGGATACAGAGACTGAGCAGGAAAACAATGAAACTGTGCATGTTCTAGAAAAAAAAGGAGCATCGCTCTTTCTAAAATGCAAAACTTCAGAAATCATAGAGAGGAAAGCGGAAAAATCAAATAGAATATTAGCTAATACGTGAAAGCAAGGCTCCTTGATTAAATCTGGAGTACTGGAGGCCCCTTTGTCAGTGGAGACCCCTTGGTCCATGAGGTTTGTGAAGTTTCTAGATGGAAATGAGCAGCTATTGGAGCTCTGGTTGGTAAAAGCCTGTACTCAGCCAGGAGAAGCGAGTGAGCCGTGATCCAGCACAACGTTGTTGCTTACAGAGGCAATGCCAGCACCAGAAAGCAAAAATATGACTCCTTCCAGCTCCGTTGGCACTTTTAGAAAGTTTACAAGGCACAGAGAATGGAAGCACCTCTACACTGAATTCCGACTAACAAAATCTGTAGATCTTTATATGCCCTAAAACCCCTCGAACGAATGCAAGCAGCATCACACCCTTCTCTAGGGATGATGGATTTAAAGTGATTGCACAGGTACAGTGACACCAAGGCAGGGCTCATCAGAGTTCTGAATTCACCATTACAACAGCGAGGCACAAACCTCAGCCCGAGGAGCAATAGGATTTCTGCTTTTCAGTTTCCAGTTGTTGAGCTCATTTCTAACTCTTGCAGAGTCACAGCGCTGTTCCCATTAAAAAGAAGACAAATGGATTCACTTAAACTGAAATATAAAATCCTTCCCTTGACATTGTTGCTTGTGCTGCCCTCTTTGACTGAATTATGTCCCAGTCTCCTGACAGTCCTTAAGGAAGTGCTTAAAGCCTGAGTCTGCCTAACACCCACTGTGAGGAAGGGGTCACCCAAACTCCTATCTCCTACTGCTCAATTTAGTTAAGAAGAAAAAGCCTGTGCTCATATTCCAACACATGTTTCTGCTTTTAGATCTCTGGGAACTTTATGTGTCTTTTTTTTTAAATCTGTTCTCAGAGCAAATGTCAGTGCATTCAAAGTCCAGCGAGGTCCTTATGACCACAAAGAAACCCCAGACCTGCATGTGGGCGAGCAGAGCTGGGATCTGGGGCTGTGCAGGGCTGCCCCAGAGCGCGGCCCTGGCTCCCACTCCTGCAGGGCCAGAGCTAATTCCAGCTGATGCTGCTGGCTCAGCTCCCAGCTCTACTGACACCCGAATTTTGTCACAGGTAATAACTACCCAGGCAGTGACAGGAGCATTGTGCCAGGCAGTTTCCTCCTTGGAGACCCCAAGGGGTGACCACAGGGGTGACCCCCAGCCTTGGCATGTGCCAAAAAAGCAGCAGGGAAATCTCCTGCCCAGCCTTCACTGCAGGCAGTTCCCATCCTGAGGTGCTGCTCCTCACACCTGCACACCCAGCATCCACACCAGATGAGAGCAGAAGGTTTTCTCCTGCATAGTTTCAATCCTCAGATGTGTGTATTTGTGAAAAATAACAATTTATTTAGTTCTACCCTTACAAAAACTGTGACACGGGAGAAGATATTGCTGCCTGTTGATGCTGCAGACCAATATGGCCCCAATTTTTCCTATCATTTTCTTTTATTCACCTGCTGTCTGGGACTTGCTTCCGGGGTGGGAACAATCTTTTTTTCTATGTGTTGTCCAGCTCTCTCAAAGTAGAGTTTCTAAATGTTATATTGAATAAATGATCCAGATTAATTAATTTGGAATCTAGAGCTCTTCATGAGCCAGAGCATCCCTGAGATGGGCTGATTTTTTTTGTTGTTGATGAGTGATAGAGATGGGCAAGTTGCTTCAGAAGCTGTTACACTCTGCTGGCACTGAAACCATAAGTAATTTAGGGCTATCTAAAGCCTCTATATTCAGTTTCTGTCTACTTCTGCCCCAAGCATGGACACAGCTTTTTAAAATGTACATGAAAACATTTGCAGCTGCTTCATCTGAAGCAACAGCCAATGCTTTTTGTGTCACTGAAATGGCATAAACCCAATATAAACAGGAATAGGAAAATACTTTCGAGTGTTCTGCATTTTACAGCTTCCATTAAAATTCATGAAAATGAGATCTAAGAGTTCCAGAAGCAAATCAGCACTAGAGTGCTTAGAAATGACACCTTAAAAAATTAAAATACTCAAAGCACATGAGAAAATCATTTTTTCAAAGGAGATTTAATGAACTCTGACAGTTATTTGTATAATGTTTGTTATGTGGCATCACTAAGATTTTTCTACTGGTGAAGGTTAGATGAAAGTGTTTTGACAGCTCTCACTAGAGGGATGATATTTAATATAGAACAGTTTGCAAAACACTATCGGGACCTGGGAATACCTTTTTGGTTAGTCATGGTGACCTCCAGCCCTGTGAAGGAAAAAAAAATTCCTAAATTCTGTAATCTCCAGTTTTAGCATCTCATCTCACAAAGGAAAAATAACCCGAGATTTTTAAATACCTCTTTAAGGCAAAATGGTGTGTCCAAACATGAATTTTCATGGTTTACATGCACTGAGGTCTTGAAAATGAGAAAGCCCAGAATGGAATCTGAGTGGATTGGGATGGAATTTGCCTTTTCAGAGGAGAATAATTAGCAAAATGGAAAAATCTCCGAAATTTGGGAAGGCTGAAACCTGAAGTCTTAGCCCTGCACAGCAAAAGAATGCAGAGCACAAGTGGTGTCACCCAAACTCCAGCTATGGAGATTGGGGCTCTCCAAGCTCATTTTCACCCCTCCTGGAGAGCTTCACCCTCAATTCCCAAATACAGAAACCTTAATGGCAATTGCATGGAAAGAAAGCAAAGTGAACCTAAGGAAAAGGTGTGAGAACACATCCCTGCTGTTCCCTGCTCAAAGACTCCTTCTGGGAAGGTTCTCCACTCACAAAGATTAATCCCACAACATTTATGCTGCTTTCTACCAAGTGTGGGATTTTTCCCTCACGCTCAGAGGAGGCTCCTGTGGGTTTCTCCACAGCCTGAGAGTGATTTTCCTTCTAGGAAGTTTGTCCCTACAGAGCAAAAGAAAGGCCCAGCCATGCAGAGGCTTTAGACATCCAGCTCCTATTAATCCAAGTGGGAACTGTTTGTCCACGTTGGTCCCAGAGAGAACACAAGGATCTGTTTTTGTGTTTTGAGGAATTCCACAGAACATAGTGGCAGTTTCAAAACTTCTCCTTTGGATTTTTAGAAAAAAACCCCATCTTTTTCATAAAATAGCTTTGTAACAAAGCCAACTTTTTTTTTTTCTCACCCAAGTAGGCAGCTAAAACTCTAAACAAATTTTAGATTTCCCCATGGTAGGAAAAAAACCCCTGTATTTCCTGAAGAAAAATTGTGAAAGAAAATTCTTAGAAGAATTCATTGTTAGCTGAAAGAACAGATTTCAGCCAACAAGAAATTTCTGTGATGACCTGCATGTGCAAGCCCCAGCCTTCCACACACTTAATTTTTGGTGCTTTTCAAGCCTTGATGTACAAAAGGTTTCCACCTCAGCCTGTGCTGCTCTGACTGTTTGGGGACAGAGGCACAGGAAGGAGCTGAGTCCTCACCTGCCCCTGGTTGCTGGCACCCACTGCTGCTCAGCAGCCTCCATGGGCTCTCCCCAAATTTCATTTTTCACACCCTCTAACAGCATTAAAGATGACAGGACGCAAGAAAAACAGAGTAAGAAAAACAATAGCAATCAAACTTGTGAAAAATCAGGAGGTGACAGTTTAAAAATTATTAATAACTGCAGGTTTGTTTTGTTATAGTTTAGCCTAATCTTACAGAATGTGGGAGAGGGGATTTGTTGGGAGAAGTAAAGCACTAACAACATTTAGAAAAAAATATATATTTGTCATTGGGAGCTGCTCTTCAACTTCAAAGCATCTTTAGTCTCTTAAAAGGATTTACATTTGAGCTGAAGGGAATTTAGGTAATGGGCAGCTCTGAGAGACATCCCCTCTAGCAGAGTTTTCACATATCACACAGCAAAGGAAACAATTCCTATTGAGTTTCACAGGACCATTTATCATCTCGCCTCTCCAAGCCTCTCACTCTTTAGCATTCACTAAACTTTGTCAAACTGTCTAGAAAATGATAGAAGTGACAAATGGTGCCTCTGTCCCGTCTGGAGCTCACGCCGTGCCCGCAGCCTCCTCCAAACCCAAACACAAATGAAGTCATTCCCAGTGTCCCAGGAAGTTACATCAATGCTTTTGGTGCCATTTTCCAAGCACAGGAGCACGAGCATGGGGTCTGTAGGAACTAGAAGAAAAGATACAGGGATTTTAGGACAAAGTTCCAAGGAAGGAAACAAACCACTGAAAATTCTTTTTTTAAAATAGAAATCCAGATATTTTGCTAAAAGGAATGCCTGAGTCAGAGCCCAGACTTCTACCAGCTAAACTACATTTCAACAACAGCTGAATAACTCGGCATAGGGATAAGATATTAGAGGGGATCTCAGACCAAAACACAGAGTCAAACTTATCCATACATTGGAAAGCAAATCCATAAGATGCAGCTCCTCAGCCTCACATCCACACTTCTCATCTTGGCTTGCACCCCATGAATGTTCAACCAGAACAAAACTCCTCATAAGTACCACAGAACCAAGTGGCACCATGTAACATACCCCAAAATCTGCTTTTAGAAACACCACCACGAGGAGATTCTTTTTGTTGAATGGAGAATATTTATCCTTATAGGAACGGAGGGCCCAAATTCCATTTTAGGCTAGTGGCCAGATGCTGACCTGGTGTAAATTCAGGATGCCTTCACTTCAAAGACCTTACTCGAGGTTACAATCCTGAATATAAAATTAGAATCAGTGTGATTTGTGGTTAATCGTTCCACCTCTGAGTGCTTTTGTGGAACGATGTCGTTCTTCTGCCTCACAGAGTTTATGGATCAGATAAAAGGTGCTATAAAAATACATTTCAGAAGATTTACTGCTGTGATACACGATTTTCTGCCAGCTCTTTCTTCCCAGCTGACAGAACTTTCCTTTCAATCTAAGCATAAAATCACCCAGAGAGAAATCTCTTAAGTAGAAAATGTTCACTGTTTTAGCTAAAACCTGAAGATATGAGTGCATTGACAGTTTTATCCCAAACTTGAAGCCATTTTATTGGTCACTGGGATTTTCTGGCTGGAGCACAAGGGGCTTTTTAAACACTTTAAGGCTGCTCTGCAGTGGTGTCTCAGTGCCTGCTCCTGCCCCATGGCAAAAGCTGAGCAATTTGGGGTGGTTTTTTCTCCTACCCCTACTGCTGGCCACCTTTCACGTAGGAGTATCATAACTTATTTTGGGGTTCTTTAGTGTCTTATGCGCCCAGAGACAAAGTTTTTAAATGCTTTACAAGCTCAGATGAAGGCTCATTATGTAAAGTGGGAGTAAATTAAAAAATAAATTCATATTTTTCCTACTTTTTTACAACCACTGATTCCTTGTCATCCTAGCTTCAGAGTTTTCATTGGTTGTGGGGAGGGTCAGAAACACTTTCCAGGAAACTTAAAATTTGGCCAACTCCTAATAACTGAACCAGAGTGCAGCAGACGTTTTCAGGCCCTGATTTCTTCCGAAGGAGTTCCAAAAGGCAACTTTTTCCCAGCTACTGTTTCCACCAGCACCCACAATTATTTGTGTGAAGCACTCCGAAAATACAGAGAGCTTTAATGGGACTTAAATGCTTAAGTGTTTAAATATTGCGGATTAATTCTTGTGGCTTAATAGCAGATTAAAAATAAATGTGCTCTTTGTGGTGCTCCTCGTGTGTGACAAAGACTGGTTTGAGTCTTTCTCGGCTCTTTTGTTTTTTGCTGCTTGTAGATAGCACTTAGGAAAACACATTCCCAGTGGCCCCATAGACTTAAATATCCTTTTGAAACGGAGGATTCCCTCCGCCTTTTTAGCCCGGGGCAAATCTAAGTGATAATGTGAAATACCTGCACAGAAACTGGCATCTTTGCTCTCACTAAACTGCGTGGTGCACCTGAGGGCAAAACAGAGGTGTGTGCGCAATGCGGAGCACTTTGGCACGGATTTGGGGTTTCAGCCTCCTCATGTGATGAGAGCTATTGATTCATGAGGGCAAATTAACTCTCTCCGCTCCAGAATGACATCTCCTCAGCACAGGGACCCTAATTCTGAGTTTAGGACCAGGGCTGGGTGGAGGGATGGAGGGGCAAGCTCCTGAGCTTGGCCCCAGGTCTGGGAAAGGAGTTCTTCTGCACATCCTTGAGAGCTGGGCTTAACGCTCGTGTGGGAGCGTGTGGAGCACGGTTTAATTTGAATTTTCACCCAGACTTTGTCCTGCATTGCGTGTCGGGCTGCGAGCAGGGTGTCCGCCCGTGGTTAGGGACAGGGGAGCGCTGCCCTTTGGGCTATTTAGGGGGAAAAAAGAGTCCTGGGCAGGTCCTTCCATGCCCTCTTCCATTGCTGCCAGCTCTCCTCCCCACGGCTGCAGAGGCTCCCGACACGGGTTTGGTTTAGCTCAGGGGAAAAACCCAACGAAACAACTGCATGAATCGAAAATTGAGAAATAAGCAGAGTTGTGGGTAAAAGCTACACTCTATAGCGGTGTTTCTGCTCCAGTTCCCTCAGTGCAACTCTGGAAGCACCTGATGGAGATAATTTTCGGGAGCTGTGTAAGGCTCCCGCAAGGAATAACAGATTTTCTGCTGGCTTTTAGCCTCCTTCAGGCGTCCCTGCCCGTGGCAGGACATTGAAACTCGATGATCTTTCAGGTCCTTTCCAATCCTAACCATTCTACGATTCTACGATTTTATTTCCACTGCCGGGATGTGCCCCGCTGGCAGTGATGAGAATGGAACGAGCAGTGAATTCAGACACGGGGCTGCGCGTGTTCCAGGGCATCCTTTCGCACAGAAATCTCTCCCCTTTTTTAGGGCCACTGATGTGTTCGGATTTCTGAGATTTTCCCGCAACCATCTGAACGCGATCTGAATGAGAAAGGCTATTTGAAATAGGAATTCGATGTCTGTGAATGATAAGATCTCAATCCGAGGCTCAGTGAAGGTAGTTAAGGTCTGTTAACTCCAATGGGCCTTGAATCACCGCCTTATGAAAAGAGCTCCAGAGTCAGGGATCCCAGGAAAATACCAAATCCAGCGGGAGGAGAAGGAGGATTTCAGAGCTGTTGGCTTCCTTGAGACATTTCTTCATTTTCCCCAGTGGCCTAATTCACAGAGACATTAAGAACAGTGCAATATCGTGGCACAAGTGGAAGACGGGATTAATCTCACCCAGTGAAGGGATTGAGAGACCAACAGGAGAGAAAAGTTGGCCGGAGTGCAAAGCCCAACCGGGCTGACCTGGCAGAAAAACAGACCTTGAAGCCAAATTCAGCTTTAAACTGTTCCCTCTCCTGCCTTGCTCTCACACCCTTTTTCCCCTGTTAACCCGAGTTGCAGAGAGCAATTTGGAGCAGAATTTCTCTTTGGAGCAGAATTTTTTCTTGATTTTACCCAGAGGACTCAAAGGTAGATGCCAGTCCTGGATGTCTGAGCTAAAACTGGGGGGTGTTGTGTTTTCTGTGAGCAAAACTAAGACACATTTCCTTTTCTTTTGCAACATAAGACGGCTTCAAATGCTGCTTAGATCCCAGTCCTCATAACCCAAGTCAACTGGTCTTTTCTTTCTTTTCTTTACGAAGTGATAATTATGACAATATGCAGCATTGTGTCTCTGTGACTTTCATATCCAACTGCAGTGTTTCTAAAGCAGCTTCGGATTCATTCTTTCTCCCATCCACCCAAGAAGCAAAGGCAAAGATAATTTAGAAATCTTTAGGGCTGTTTACTTTTGGAATGTTCATGGGAAAACGGCTTTGAAATGAAAATACATTTTCACAAGAATGTTATTGTTTAGTTCTGTTCTGCTAAACATGACTTAAATACACTCAGAGTTTGTGTCTTTATTTATGGATTTGATTGGCAATTTAGGAAACCACCACTGGTTATTTGAAGAGGGTATTTATTTAGTGTTACAGTTTTGGGTCAGTTCCCCTCAAAGGAAACTTCAAGCATATAGAATGGCAAACTTGACAAATCATGTCAACACTTGGAATTGGACACTGCTTTCCATTAACTCTTGGGTAAACTAAATATATCTGCCAGAGACATTTTTTGTTAAGTGGTTATCAACATTGTGCTCTACCAAGGAATCTTGACTGTAGCATTTTCAGCTTTTAAAAAAACCCCCCAAATTAAGGTAGAATAAAGATAGAAGAAGTGCACTAATTTGGAAGGCAGAAGATGCAAAGCTGGGTTGGAAAAGTTGTTTGCCCATGTAAATCCAATGCAGCGAGAGCAGGGAATGTGTCCTGGATTTGAGTTCAGAGGGATTAAAGGACAGTTTCACCTGGTTTGTTGTAATCAGCCAGAATCTGGCATGTACAGCACTTAAATACTTCTGCAAAATCTGCTGTCTGACTCGATTTAGCTTTCAAAACCTGTCCTTAGCCTGTGTACCTGGCCTCACCCTGCCATTGCACCACCTCTGACTCCCCCGCTGGTGCTGGCACGGGAAGGGGTGGCTGCATTTTGTAGTCAGTGGTGGTGTGCTCTGAGAGTGCTCCTGAATGCCTCTCTGGGAGCAGAGGGAAGAAAATGGAATTTCTGACCCCTGGATGTGGGTTTCACACCTGTGGTGCAAAAAAAGATGCTGAACCCTGCAAGGGACATTCTGCACCCACCCTGGCAGGGCACTCAAGACACCTGGACAACCCAGAGGACAGCAAGAGCCCTGAGGGCTCCAGGAGCTTTCAGGGCTAAGCAGCAGCTGGGACTGAAATGTAGTTTTGGTCCATTGCTCATGTTTGTCTTGGACAAGCAGAATGGTCCCCAACACTGCACTGAGAACATCTCTGGCCAACGTGCAGGGCTGAAAGCCCATCTGCAGGTACCAGCACCAACTGCACTTTCCAGATTTGGTTCCCAGTTCTTGCATCAGCAGGAAAAGGCTGGCAAGGCTCTCAAAACTGTGAGTCTCTAAATTTACCCAGTCAAGGGAGTCACTCCTGAGCACAAGTGAGCTCTGAACCAAGCCTGGAGTGATCAGAGCGAGCACCAGCCATCTCCAAAGTGAGCAAGCTTTGTTGAACTCAAAAGCTGCAAAGCACTGTATGATACAGTTTATTTGACAATCACAATTCCTCTCCTCCCACACTTAACCTTGGGAGAACTTCTGAGAGCTTTGGACATTTTGTTGGAGAAGTTACTGATCTGAGTGTCCTGCTCCTGGGTCACACCACCTCCAAACCAATCCCAGTTTATCGGGGAATCTCAGCTGGAGGTTTCCCAACAGTGTCTCTGAGTTCTCTGTGGTTTTCAGCGTCATCAGACTCAGATAATCTTTCAAACTGCTTTTTACAGCATTTAGGTACTTTCCACATCTGGCCCTGAAGCTGGAAGTGTGTGAGGCTCAGCTCCAGTAAAACATAAACTGAACTTTTATGAACCTTATAAACAAAGAATAAAATAAAGCATAAAGTCTCTGTCGGTTTGCAGATTGGCCTGGTGTTTTTATTTATTTATTCATTACCCTCACATTAAAATAACAAAAATTATTTTAAGTTCAGTAACTTCCTGAGAATTGTGGAAAACCAAATCACTGGTTTGGTTTCGAAGCAGGCACTTATTTCTTAAAATCCAGCACACGTCATTGCAGACATTTTCCACATTGCTTAGTTAAGCTATATTCTCGTATTTTTCAAAAAACAGTTTTATTCTGCCTTTGGCAGGTTCTTGTAATTGATTAGAATTATAATTCAGGTGGACTCTCTGTTGGAGATGGATCTTTAGGTCCTCACAGTGGTCTCTAGACCCCTGGGAATATCCATCAGATTTGTAAGTGGTACACACGTACCATGGCACTTCCCTCACCCATCAGGAAGGATGCATTAACAACTGTCCAGAGGCAAATATTTTAAACCTTTCTACAACAAAGTCTCTGCAATTCAGCAAATCCTCTACTTTTCCCTCCTAAAATCTCTCTCTGCCAGCACAACTGCTGTTTCCAGGTGCTGAGGTTTTCTACAGCTCTGTCAATATCCATTGCTTCTGGAAGCCCTGAATATCCCAGCATTGCCAGCTGCTGAGAGCCAGCACATGGAGCTAAAACTCCTGAATTTTTAAATGTACAGTTTTTCTATTGACCACTCAATGGGTTTTGGAGCCCAAAAGGTTTTGTCATTTTTGTCTGCATTCTCTGTCCTCTTATTATTCACTTTTCAAAGCCTGACCCTTACACAGGCAGCTTCTGGTACTGAGTTTTCATTCACTCATGTTTGTTTCTGCACAGAAATCCACTCTACTTCTCTACAAATAATTCATTTTTTCCTTCTCTCTCACACAAAGGAGAACATAAACCTGCCAGGCAACAGCTCTGCACTTCCCAAAGTTTCTTCCCACAGACAGGCCCAGAAGGGATCTCAGCCAGCAGCAGTTTGTCTCCTCTCTCAGCACAAGGACACGCACCTTCACAATGGATTTGAAGGAAATCTGGGAGCTCCATGCCCTGGTGAACATCCCCAGCTGCCTCTTGGAGTTCAGCTGGAAGTCCCAGCACTTTCTAAGGATGAAATGCAATTTAAAATATCTAGTGCTTTTCACAGGGATGTAAAGATACCTATCATGCAAATCTTAAAAAGTCCCGAAAAGAATTGCCTGGAGTAGTTAGAGAAGCTGATGAGGTGTAATAACCATGGAGATTTTTCCTTGCTCCCCAGTGGTTGCCTGAGCTCCTCACAGTGCCAGGGATTTCAGCAAGGACAGGATTGCACTGGAAATCACCTGCTCTGCTGCTGGGAACAGAGACTTGGTGTGCCCAAAAGGAGAAGGCAGTCCCAAGAGTGCCACAGCACGCCTGTGCCCGGGGAGCTGGGTATTGCTCAGTTTTGTGGCCAAAGCCTTAGGGCTCTATCTCAAAATCTTCCTTGAAATTTAAAGCAGCAGCAAATTAGCCCAGAAATGTTGGTACAAGGAGCTCTAATACAGCAGAATGTTTCTCACAGGTTATAAAGAGCAGGAACATTTTGCAAACAGACTAATCTTAGCTCATGCAAGGCTAATTTCAGTATAAAAACTGGGGGGCACCAAACCCTGTCACCACTAAATTCCATTTTGATTCAAAATGACATCTCCTAAAGAAAGATCACAACTGACCATAACAAACACAAGACAGCAAAATAAATAATGCTATTTCTAGGGAGGAATTTATAGTCCTGAAGTCACTTAAGAACAGAAAGAAGGTCAGGAAGAAGGATCACATTATAAACCGAAAGCTATTCTGATCTAATGAATGGCAAGGAGACATTTTGGCCACCTCCTAGGGAGCACTGATTATGGCCACTCAGCAACCTCTCTAGGTGGTGGTTAAAACATCTTGTTTCTATTCATTAGTTCAGCAGTGTATTCATTCCACAACAGAGTTTAGGAATCCCTCCCTCCTCCCCTGCAGCACCCCTGGTTTGCAAATATGACATCCACAACAAAAAAAAAACCAACCCAGAATTGTACTTCAGCACACCTAAATCTTCATTTTTATGCTTTTTTCCCCCCACTTCCTCCACTCTTCAAAAACTGCAGCGAAGGCTGTGTCTGAGAGGAGTGAGGTGATGCTGGAAGAGGAGACTGAGTCCCCAGAGGCAGGAGAGGGGCAGGAATGGGAGTGAGGAGCGGAGCTGCTCTGCTGCTTCTCGGCCCTGCTGTAACTGCCCAGGGCCTGGACACAGGGCACCAAAGCTGCCCCAGGCTGCTGTAGGGTCAGAAGGGGCTCTCAGGGGGCTGGGAGGCTCTGAGCCGTGTGTTCTGTGTCTGTTAGGGCTGACACAAGTGCGGAGCCCTGAATGTGTGGCACAAATCCCTGCCAGCACTGGCCCGTGGTACAAAACCCACCCTGCTCTGCCCTTCCTGGCTCCATCTCCTAACACATCTCACAGACTCTTCCAGTACATCCTTACAGTGCCCTGGGGAAGGTGTTGCTCCTGTTTCCATCCCTTTTCTTGGAAGAAAACCTCCCTGCCTTCATGGCTATAAATCTTCTTTTCACTTCCAGCCCCGAAGTGTCCTGGCTAGTCCCTGCTCAGTAGCTCTTGCACTAACATTTGTCATTTAGCTTAAAAAAACTCCCTCCTCCTTTATCTTCCTCAGTCAAACCCAGAGAGAACAAACCCACCTCCCTTTCACATTCATATTGCCAAGACAAACACACCAAGCTCACTCCTGCAAATAAAGGTTTTTGCATCCCATGAATAGCTCTGATCCAGCCTGAATCCATCTTCCCTAAATCCGGGCCATCAGAAAGGTGCACGGCATTCACAGCTGACACCAAGAGGTGACAACCTCCACCTCTCCATCATGAATACCCCAGGAGCCAGGGCTCAGCCTCTGCTGCTCCACTCCCAGCCCCGGCTCCAGGATTTCCCCAGGAAGAATGCAGACAGGCGCCAGGCAGCAGGGCACTGCCGAAAAATTCCCCAGCCCCTCAGCTGAACCTTTAGAGATGTTAAACAAGGCCTTTGAAAATCTGCCCTGCATGGAATTATCTCCAATTTCACAGAGATTTGGGGAGCAGTGTTGTTGCACCTTGTTGCAGTCAAGCTGGCGTGTGCTGGCCGCTGTAATGGCTGGTGGTGCAGATTTAGAGCAAACACAGGCAGATGCTGCTTTTGTGATAAAAACCGTGTTTTAAACAGCATGTATAACACCTTGCCTGGTTGCAAAAAAGCAAGCATGTTATAAAATCCACATGCCTGAGACACATCACCATTTAAAATATGTTTTCCCATGCCTGAAACCAGAAGATTTCTCTTAAACCAGCAGGAAGAAAAAAAAATCAGCCTCTGTGAGACCATCACGGCCACATTTCCACAAGGTCAAGAGGCATTTCTGTCTGCAGTACCACCTGCCTGTCACGATAAATAATTTTTGTTCTGATTTGTGAAGTTTGCTGCCATGGGAATGAGCCCATTTGCTCCTTAATGTGTGTAAGATGTGCAGCATGACACAGAATTGGCAAGGCACAGCCACGGTCCGAGGGCTTCTACATCTGTCCTCAATATTTGCCTCCTTGGGGATGCCAGCTTTCCAAGTGCAAGGTTACCAACGGGACTGATCCCTGACCAAGGTGTTACCTTAAGGTCCAGGCACTAAAGAAACCTCAGCACTTACACCAAGGGTTTTTCTCCAGCACAGACCACATCTGACATCGAGGAAAATGCAGTCAGTGCTCTTGCTTTTAAAAGAGATGCCCCAAACTCATTGAATATTGTAAAATCTTTGTGTCTCACACACGTGTATGGTCATGCAGAACCCTCATATGAACACTGCTGGACTCCATGAGTAACATGGGCCAGAGTACTTTTATAAAGAAAATATTTCTAAGGATGAGGCCATGGAGTTGTGTGTGAGAGGAATGAGGCTGCACAGGTCTGCATTTGGGGGTGTGCACCCAGCTGGGAGCACCAGAGCAGCCATGAGGAAGATGCATCAGGTTGAGATTTTGGTGAGTCTGTACTGCCTGCTCAAACTTCTCTCCTTAGGTTACTCAGTGCTAAAAGTTCCCATAGAGACACTGCTAGTCCAGGGCTGAATGTCTGGGAAAATGCCAAAATTAATGTGCAAAATCATTGTGCGTAAAACTATTACTATTTAAAAAAACCGAAAACAAACCACAAAAAAGCAGCTCCTATGATTTTATAACCATTAAATAGATGTGAGCAACATGAAAAGACTGTATAGTCACTCTCATGGCTGTACAGGTGTTTGTGGTGGGTTTTCACATATGTTACCACTATTTATTTATTTATTCTCTATATTAGAGCTATAGAGAATAAATAAGAAATGCCCAGGCTGCTCGGTGCCTTACAGCATCTCTCCTGCACGTGGAGATCTGGCTGGTGTCTCACTGGATGCCACAGTGTCCAACAAGACCCCAGCCTCAGAAATCCCTGAGACTCACCCAGGATTACGTACAAAAGTCCATCTGTTCCCATCTTAAGCAATGTTACCTCGGGGATGTTGGAAAAGAAAGGTTTGGAAAACCTAAGCAGAAATATTCCAAGTATTGCATCTGCTTGTGTAACCTGGCAAAATTTTCCAAATGCAAATCCTCTTAACAATGATCTCAAACCTTTTTTGAGGTTTGGGAACTGTCTGGTTTTTCCACCGTTCCCTGAAGATCAGGAACATATTCACATGGGTGAAGCAATCCTAGATGTCCTGATCCACCAAAATACAGGGCTCAGCTTGTTGTTGTTTGGACTGTGGCTTTCCCTCAAGAGGGTTTGTACAGAGGAGCAGTATGGATGCTGAGGAAGCCTCAGCAGAGGATTGATTTCTCCAGCTTTCTGCAGTAGTTCGTGAAAGCTCTGTCTTTCGCATGCTGAACTATGCAAAACATGATAAGGTTTCTGTAAACCGAGTTTGCTATCTTGCACCTGCAGATATAATTAGAATTGTTATGATCTTGACTAGGAGAATGAACGATGTGTTAACTGACCAATCACTCTGGTAGTTAGTAGCAAGAGGTCCAATAACCTTTTGCCACCTAGGTAGACACTAAGAGAACTAAACACATAAAAACCCGTTCTTTATTAATTAAATAATTCCATCTATTTGCTGGACTGCATTCCTGTCTCTGAGTCTTTCTTTACTCTCCGGCCGGCGGCTGCGACAGAGCAGCAGAGTCAGACTCATCCCCACTGAGTTACCTGTCCTACCCTCATGTCCAGCTCCGGGGTCTTCTGGGGCTGACAGAGGAACACATTTGGGATCGGGTGAGAATGCAGGAGATGATGGATAAACCTCGCTGAGCCTCTCTCATTCCCTGATATCCTGATTATTGCCTTCCCAAAGCCTTTCCTTTCCTTCTTCCTGAAAACTGAGCCCCAAGAGCAGGATTTTCACTGTGGCAGCATTAATAGGATTTGCGTGATTTTATCAAACCAATAATGTTTTCGACACATGTACACTGATTTTCTATTTGTGCCAGCTTTGTCCCAGCTCCATCCCATAGTGCCCATGCCTCCCTGCAGACAGCAGGAGCCATCCCATGAGCCATCCTGGCTGAACATACCACCACTTGCTCAGGTTCTTTTCCTCTCCCTCCCCCAGACATTCTTTGACATGATTAGTGGCTAAATCAGATTCTTTAATTGAAAGAAATATAACTGAACTTTCTTCTGTTGGGAATGTGCCAGAGGCCACATCATAAGCAATGTCAAAGAATATTGGAAATGATCTAGACCTCTGACATTTGTGTTTAGCGATTCAGCTCGCCCCAGGTGGTTTGTTTGGGATCGGAATTTGTCACTGCTGTGAGGAGATAGTCTTCAGTGGTTGGGGCTTAAGGATTGCTGCAAAGAGATATAAGAAGATATGTTTAAACAAGTCACTGGAATGCTCTGCTTTAATCTCCTACAACATTTTGCACAGCCATGTCCAGGAGGATTTCTCTGTGAGAGACGTCCAGCATTGTCTTATTCTCTCTGAGATGGCAATAATTTTAAAAATACCCATTCTATAGAGCTCCTTGCAGCTCAGATAGGAAATATTGAAATATAACCATCTCATTTAGGGTTCGTTCCTTTGTTTTTCTGTCTCATCTTCCAGATACCAGAACAACTGGCAGTTATTCATTGAACCTTCTTCCACAACTGTGCAGAACCTAAATCGTATATGGGATCCCACAAGTGGGCCTCATGTTACACTTTTCACGTAAGATTTGCATCTTCCAGTGTATTTGTCTTCTCAAAGAATCACTGGGCTGGAATGAGTCTCCAGAGGTCACCTAATCCGTGCCCATGCCCCGAGGATCCTCGTGTACAGCACAGCCTTCTGGAACCCTCTGAACTCTGAAATGCTCGAGTGTAGACCAGCCTTGTTGCATTTTCACTACATTTACTTCTCTAATGTTTTCAAATTTCTCAAAAAACATCCAGTTCACACTCCTCAGAGCTGGCAAATGTCTCAGCCCTGAGTTTCCTATGTACAGCCCCTGCCTGGAGACCTGCGTGGGGTGGAACCAGCACTTGAGGGTTTGTAGGTCACTGGAGAATTAAACCATGCTGTTTGTTACACTGAGGACTACTGTAAAGCCAAGCACTTAAATTACAAAAATATTAAATTCTTCCCGTGTTACATGAAACTCACTTCCCAAATCCGTGCACACTTTGGTCACAAAATGTGTTTCCCAAGAGCCAAATTCTGGAGAGCAGCAGTTTGCTCTTGTGCTCTTGTCTTCTGGGGCCTGTACTGTCAGCTTCAAAGGAATCATTGTTAATTGTTGGAATTGATTTCCAGCTACGTTTGATTTATTGCTGTATGATTTATTGAGCTGCTGCTCTCCCTGTGCCTCTCAGGTGCTGGCTGACAGGCAGGGAGCTGCCCCGTGCTTGCACTCGCCACTCCCCCGGAGAAAGGGAGATGCTCCGTGGATACAAAGAGGCTTTTTCTACACAGCAGCTGGAGAGCACCGACTGCCTGGTAGGGGAAACCCTCTGACACCTCCTCATTCCCTCCAACAGCTTCAAGAGGGATCCTCCCCAAATAAATCTTTGAAATGGAAATGCGAACATACACGGGGAAGATGCACAGCTGCACGCACGCCGAGAACTAAAAACAAAAAGAAAAGGATGAAGTTTTTTATTTTTAAAGTTTCGCTCAAGCATTTGCAGTGTTAACTTGTGTAGCTGCATATTCATTTGCAAAATGAGGCAACAGGTGAAAGCACGTCCCAGGCAGGAGGTTCACAGCTCCCCTCACACCAGGCAGGTCTCGCTGCTGCTCGGTTGCAACACCCCTGAGTTTGCCACCGCTGTGCAAATCCCAGCTGGACCGAGCACATGCCTGCTTGGAGCTTTGTCACCTTCCACAAGTACCCCCCATTTTGTAAATCCTTAGGAATGTCCCCGGATGAACGTTTTGCATTTGAATCATGTGGGGTTGTAGCTTGTTACAGCTGGGATTGTTCTGCCTTGTGAATGCGCTCTGGTCTGATCTGGCAGCAGCCTCTTAAACTGCCCTAAAATCATGATAGCAATCATTGGAAATACATATTTTGAGGAGTCTTTTATGACCACTTTAATTGCTTTGCATTTACATTATCTGCTCTTGTATAAATCCATGTTTTACTCTCTTTTTTTCCCCCCCAGAGTCAAACCACTTGTGACTGAAGTACAAAACAGAGCTATGACAATTTTTCTTGCAGGCAACATCCCATAAAGTTTTAAAGACAGATTTAAAGTTGCAGATTTAAACGCTGCAGATTACTCATGTAGTTGACACTCTTCACTTTCTACCAAACGAGTCTTTATTGAAGTACAAACAGGGGCAAACAAGAACACATTTTTTCTGTCCTAATCAGATGGAGAGGGGACAGAGTAGAAATGAGCTCCTCTAGGAAAACGTGTACAGAGAGGAATTTATTGCACAAAACAAAGAGAAATTGTGGGAAGAGGGTAGGAGACCACACTGCAAAGTCAATGCAAGACAGAAGACCCCAGAAAAGGGGCTTACCCCTCTTTACATCCACTGCACTAATGGAATTATGCACATCTGGCGTCGGGATTCATGGCAAATTCAGCTGGGAACCATTCTCATCAGGATCATGGAATAACTGGGGAGTTCATGATAATGGATAAGCCCACACTTGAAATTAAGAGTGATGGATGAACAACATGCTTAGGTAAGCTTGGATCAAACCCTTGGTAGGGACAAGGGGTGAATGCCCAAGTCTGGAGCAGCAGCATTTGGGGGCTTCAGAGTGGGAAGCTGATGTGGTCAGGAGCAGAGCCCTGGAAATGCTTCAGTCGTGGTCTTGCAGTGCCACACAGTACCCCAGCCTCCCTCTGTTCTCTTGAGACTCCTTTGTTGTCTCGTCTTATTACCCCTTAATTCTAGAAATACCTAAGGATGACTGTCTGCGATCGCAAGCAATAAATGCAAATAAAAGCACACGGCGGCCCTGAGCCCCGGCCGCTCCTGGCTGCACTCTCGCCCTTCCAGAGGATGACTCCACATGCCGAGATGCCAGTCCCTTAAAACCACAATGTCCCCGGGACCCCAGACCTCGATCTCTGCCCTTGTCCACTGCTATAGTCCTCACGCAGCAAACGCGGCCGTATGGTGTGAGCCTCGCAGCGCCCAGCGCCGAGGACAGCCGGGTGACAAGGATAGCTGTGGACAGGGGCACTGGCTGTGCCCAAGGGACGTCTCCATTTAAAAGATAAAAATGTACAGCTTATGCTTGAGATCACCACAGTGGCATCTGGTAACAGGCAGAGCCGTGTTGCTGTTTGTAGGATCGGGGTTGTTTTATTTTTAGCCCTTATCCCTTTTGTTTTGGTGATTAACAAATGTGGGCTGGGCATGAATGCATCCAGGTGGGGATGGCAGCACAGGTCAGGTCACAAAAAAACAGCTGGGCTGCAGCTCCTGCCAAAATTCTGATTATTTTTAAGAAAAGGAAAGCATTTTACAATTCTCCTTCAGCCCAGATCGAAATACCTCTGACAACATATAAAGCTGTTGGAATTCTTGTCCCCACTCATCCGTTTAAAAGGAAAATTGATTGTGGACTTGGAAGCAGGAGTGGCAGTGTGGCAGTGAAAGCAAGCCAGGGCTGACCACAATCAGAGAGGGGAAATGTCCCACAGCACAGCCCCAACCACCCCCAGCTCCATTCTCCAGTCCCAGTAAGGAGCTGGACACCTCCAAGGACCTCTTAGCACTCAGGCCATGGCTTTTCTCCCACCCCTTGAAGTAGCCCTGGGCTGTGCTTGGACACCTTGAGAGAAAAATTTACAGGGAGTGCTCAGTGATTCTCCTCTGTTTCATGCAAAATATTGGCTCTATCACAGATAAAGAATCTCCACAGAAGCCTATGTGGGCAGCAAGTGGATTTGTTCATCCATGTGATCACAAAGCTGGAATTAGGCTTGGAACAAGTTCGTGAGAAACAAACTCAACTGTATTTATCCAGGCATTCCTGTCAGGCAGCATCTGATTAGGAACACCTCAAAAAGGTGTCAAATCCCTGTCAAGTTCCAGCCTCAGCTAGTGTTTAGGGAAGAAGCAGTCTGGACATCCTATTCTGTCCACTCCAGCCTGGTTTCTCTTTCTTTTACTCTTCTGTAGCAAGAACAGGATGGGGGTCAGGAGCGTGTTCATTTTGCACATGTCCACACACAGCACACAGATCAGTAACAGATTTGGGTGCAGGGTAAAGCTGGTCAAAGTAAAGAAACTCCTGTGCTACCTCTCATGATGATTCTTCTGAAGTTACTTATTTATCAAATTATTTAGGAATAAATGCTGCTGCAGATGCCTATAAAAGACTGGATGCCAAAAAAACCCCTGCTGCACCATATCATGTCTGCTGAAGAGTGAAATGCTCTTCTGTGAAAAGGAAGAATCAGACCCAGCCTTGCCATAAGTAAATATGTGAAAGACACCAGTAATGCAGCTTTAATTGTGTGCTGCCTCAGCAGCTGAGGAAATGCAGCCTGTAAAATAACCAGAAAAAAGTCAAGCCTCAGCTTTACTCAGGCACCACATCTGCAAGTTCTGAGCCCTGGAAATACTCAAAGTCTATCTCTGCAGCTCTAAGCAGACAGCAAGGGAAGCACCCAGCATTTGTCTTCACTTCTGCCTTGGGAACAGGAGATTTTGTTTGCCACAAGGCTGCATTTTGTTCCAAAATCACCTGATGAACAGGATGGCTGTTGTACGGTATCACAGTGGGATGCAAACGCAAGATCTTCAAAGCACAACTTAAACAACTTTAGTCTTAAAACAGGAGTGGAGGGAAGCTGCTATAAGAACTTTGCTCTGCATGAAGTGTTTCTAAAAGACAGTGCTCACCATTAGTTTGGCCTATGAGGGGCCACAGCTCTTGGCTTTGCACCCTTCCAGGAAGGGTTCACTCTTCTCAGATTGCTGGTGCGAACTTTTTGGAAAATGGCATTTGTTGCTCTGAATGCTTTATGAAGCTATTGTAGCTGGCGGGGCAAGAGGAATTTTTCCCTTTGTTTGCAGTGCTTCCACAATCCCAAATAAGCATTGTCTATAGCACTGCCTTTATTGCCATGTCTTGCTCCCACCCACTTCCATGGCAGAAGGTCCTTGGGCTCAGAGTAGGATTTCCAGCAGCCGAGAAACTCTAAACTTCGTGTAAAATGAGAGCCACAAATCACAGCCCAAACTCAAACGCGTCTCAGGGAGTATAGGCTGCCGAGCTCCTCTGTTTCTGAGCAGACAATAGATACCCTTTTCTGAGTTATGGCCATGGGGCCTGATCCTGCAAGGTGCTGAAAGCCACCAGAGGCCGAGGGGGCTGAGCACTCTCAGAGGTCTTGGCGCTTCGTGCTGCTTAGTCCCAGAAAGAGAATGGGAATGGACAAATTTAACTTTGCCCTGAGGAGTTTTATCTCGCCTCCTCCACTCCCTGACCCCCTGAAAGGCATCTCATCGGGCTGGCCATTTCTCCAGATCTTGTTTTAATTATTTAAGTTGAACTAGAGGACTTTTTGTCATTCCTTTTTGTGGAACACTCTGTACTTGGGGGGCCTCAGCTGGATATCCTGGGTTATGCAACCAATGGTTAAAGCTATTGTTTTCAGAAAGAAATTGCATGAATCTCATTAAATGCACTCTGATCAGGGGAGGCGGGATGCGTCTTTAAAACTGCATTTGGATCCAATCCTATTGTCCCAGATAGGGCTGCCTGCCCTCTTTTCTGATTTAGTCTTAAAGAAACTATTGTGTAGCCTTAATTAATTTCATATTGGATCATATTATCACACTGCAACTGGCATTTGCTTGGTGATGCCTTCAGCTGGTCGAGAATTGCTTCAAACCAGGAGAGGGCAGCAATTTCCCTGACAAACCGAAAGTGCAGCACAGTGGTTTATTTAAAACAGGTTTGACAAGGTATAAACAATCCAAAGGGCACAAGACTCGCTGCAGTGCGAGCGAAATGGCAAAAAAAAAAAAATCCCAAACCACACATGCAAGAAAAAGGTTTGTCATTCACTACCCAGCTATTCAAGCCACAGGTGTATAAATACTTCAGGCTTTATTGGCCTCTTGACTTAGATAGTGCTGAGCATTTGTTATCAGCCTTAGACACTTTACAGCCACCGTGATGGACTGCAGCCCTCGTCCGTGGTGGAACAGAACCAGTGTGTCACTTCTCCTCCTCGCCAACCCCCATGATTTATGTGCATAAGCAGAATTGGTACTGGAAGTTCTTGTTCTTCAACACATCAAAGTGGACCAAAAACTAGCCTTCAGTCAGGAGCCAGCCTACGAGCCAAACTCATTCCTGATGCAATTTTATTTCATTTTTGCCTACTGTGAAACACTTGCAGAAAGACTTGGTGACAACAAAAGATTCTGCCCTTGCTCCTAATCTCTCTCCATCTCAGTAAAATTCACACTCTCCCTTCATGGACACAAGCCATTAACTATCTCTACTCTCAGCAGATTGGTTGATACAGAAAAGCAGAAGATTATTCCCAAAATTTCCTTGTAACCATATTGATTTGTCGCTGCTCAGTGAAAAGAAAACCAAATTACCCCACTCTGAGTGACAGGTAAGGCACAGCAGGTGACAGCAGAGCAGGGCACACACCTGACATTGCCTTTGGCTGTGCAGAGCCAGGCCTGGCAGCCTCTGGATTCCATCCAGGCTGCTCCATCCCCAGATCCCTCCCCAAAGGCACTGCAGGATAGGGGGAAATCCCTCAGCTCCTTCCAAGGATTCATTTCTATGAGAGGTCTGAAAAGGGGAGATCCCTCAGCTCCTTCCAAGGATTCATTTCTATGAGAGGTCTGAAAAGGGGAGATCCCTCAGCTCCTTCCAAGGATTCATTTCTATGAGAGGTCTGAAAAGGGGAGATCCCTCAGCTCCTTCCAAGGATTCATTTCTATGAGAGGTCTGAAAAGAAGGGAATCAGGTGTGGGATGGCCACAGCACCCTGTAAGGCTGCAACAGCTACGAGGTGGGGGGAAATGTTTGGAGTTTTCTCCCCAAAAATTGGTTTTCCTGTTTTTCTTTTGGTTTGCTTCAATTTGCCAGATTTTCCCCTCCAAGGAGCTGTTCAAGGATTCCATTTTCTGCAAAGAGCAGACAGAAAGTCCTCCTTTATCCAAGAAAAAACGAAACCAAGCCCGGCGTTACTTGGACTAACGCAGAAACATGCTGGAGTTGTCTTTGGAGACAAGAGGGATTTGGGGAATCCTGGCAACTATTTCTCACCATTTTCCCTTCCAAAAAGCAATTGCAAGGCAACTGCCAGAGCTGAACAGGCTGAGTGCTGCTAATCCAACATTTCCAGAGAGGCCAAGAAGTCTCCAGGGTTTGTTACAGAAATGTGAGGCAGCCACAGCTCAGCACTCAGGTGGGGAGGCAGATCCTTCTCTGGTGTAAACTGCTGATAAAATCCATCCCCTGATGCCAGTGGCAATTTTTAAGGCATTTTTCTTAAAATACTCTAAAGGTTTGGACACTGATTTTCCTTGTGCTAACACAGAAACCAAAAAGGGGGTGATAAATCCAAATAGCTCCAGGGAAAAAAAAAAAAAAATCTAGGTATTATGGAAAGAGATTAATACACCATAATTAGGGATCCACTACCCCTTTCAGAGAATGACCCATCCAAACATTTTAATGGTTTATCTTCTTTCATGGGATTTAGCAAATAGTTTAAGAAACTGTCTTGGTATATCTTGCATCTCTACTATTTAGTATTACACATTTACAACATACTGTAGGCAAGCTAATTGCTCATTAGAAAATGGACTTTTAAATAAGAATCCTGAAAAATTAAAATACGGAAGAAAAATATTGAGTCTGCAATCTGCAATGTATGTTTTTCTCATGTTTATAAACAATCCTCTAAATAATTGAAAATCCTTATTACCTGGAAGTTGTGGAATCACAACCCAGACAAAATGGCATTGCTATTCACAATAATGTTCTCCATTATTTTTATTTTTTAAATGCCACCTCTAATCATCTTTCTCCCATCACAACATTGCCCTGTCATCACTTTCTTTCCCTTCCTTCAGGCAAATGTTGATGTAGGAAACACAGGGAAAGATTTGTGCTGAAAAACAGCTGGGCAGTTTTCAAGGTGTTGGTTTTTTTAACAGCATCTTTTATCTCCTGCTCATTTGTTCTACCTTTGACCTTTGTGATATCCTTTCCTATATTTTTATTTCAGGTGAGTATTTAAAAAATTGAAGTTAAAAAAAAATTCTTAAGGGTTCTCATGAGTTATGAATACAGCTGAGGTTCTCTCCTTACAGATTTCTAAGTTAATTAGGTGGCCGAATTTCCATTATTTTTTAGTGCATTTCAGTCATGAGAACAGCTGAAATGCTGCGCATTTTAACCTCACATTAAGATTCAGCATTTGATATTAGACTGGGAAAAAAACCCCATAATTACTTCATTCATATTTTTTATCATCTGCGAGAGTAAAAAGTAACTTTGGGACGGATGCCTAAGGAGAATGCAGGATGCTGGAACACTGTAATTTGGCAATTCTGGGAATAAGCCCCTCTCTGAGAGCCTTCAAAGGAAAGCAAGTTAACATTTCACCCGGGGAACAATGGGGACAGAGCCAGCTCGAGGTGGGATCAGCCGGCCAGCGACTCCTTCCCAAAACTGGATTATCTGGGGCTTTTACGATGCCTGTAACAACATCCCGAGCAGCACGAGGATGATGTTTATCAGCTGAAATCAGCTGCAAAGGTAGCAGCAGAGAGAGAAAACGCCAGGATGCTCGCTCTGCTCTGATGCGCCCCGAGGGGCTACCCCAGAACGGGGAGGGGGTTTCTAGAACCGCTCCTAAAGTCAGGTCTGTGCTTAGAGCCCCCCCACAGCCTCTGCTAAAACCACCGCGGTTGAAAAGCTAAAGCCAGAATAGGACAAAACCCCCATCAAATCTTTTTGCCAGGAGCTCGCAGAGCGGCATCAAGGATCGGGAATCGTTTCAGATGCTTTAGCTGCTGCTACTGGCGGGCAAATTAGTGGTTACACAGAAAAAAAAAAAAAATAATAATAAGAAATCCTGTCCCGTTTTGTGCTGGACTGGGAGCCAGGTTTGTAGGCAGCTCGCTGAGGTGACATTTTCGGGGCGGTGCTGGGCTCGCTGTGCCGGGGTCCGCGGGGTGCGGCTGCCGCCCGTCCCTGCCCGGGGCAGCGCTCCGCTCGCTGCTCATTGACCGCGGCAGCCGCTTCTCTGTGCCTCAGACACACGGGGCAGGGCAGCAGGGACGCTGCGGGGCTGTTTGCCCTGCGGGGAGAGGCGAGGAGCCTGCCAGGGAGCGGGCAGGGAGGGCGGGCTGCCAGCGGGGCTGAGCATCCCCGGGCTGAGCATCCCCGGCCGGGCTGAGCATCCCCGTGCTGAGGACCCCCGTGCTGAGCATCCCCGTGCTGAGCATCCCCGGGCTGAGCATCCCCGGGCTGAGCATCCCCGGGCTGAGCATCCCCGGGCTGAGCACCCCCGGGCTGAGCATCCCCGGGCTGAGCATCCCGGCTGAGCATCCCCGGGCTGAGCATCCCCGTGCTGAGCACCCCCGTGCTGAGCATCCCCGTGCTGAGCATCCCCGGCGTGCTGAGCACCCCCGTGCTGAGCATCCCCGTGCTGAGCACCCCCGGGCTGAGCATCCCCGTGCTGAGCACCCCCGGGCTGAGCATCCCCGGCCTGAGCATCCCCGTGCTGAGCATCCCCGGCCTGAGCATCCCCGGGCTGAGCATCCCCGGCCGGGCCCAGCGGGACCGGGCCCCTCGGGGCTCCGCCTGACCCCGCCGCTTCGGGCCGCCGGGTTTTCACCTCCTGAAAGCCCCGCTTCACACCCTCGGGGCCGCTGAACCGCGTCCGGAGCGGGGAGGAGGAGGAGGAAGCAGCCCTCGGGTCGCTCCGGGGCTGGGAGGCGCCGGGGATGCAGAAAAGGTTCGGCTGCAGCACAGTCTGGGTGAGGAGAGGAAGGACCTTGGCCTCAGAGCAAGTGCCTGGGGCTCAGCCCGTGAGCCCTTTTCACATTGTTTTTGCACCTATCAAATTTACAGCGCTTTTGGCTGCGGAATTTGTTTGCAGAGATTGGTCTTTTCCCGAAGCAATGCTCGCTTCGACATCACACTCGCAGGTTGCCAAATAATCCTTACAAATTTTGGAGGTATAAAAAAAAGAGCAGCAACAAAGCCCCCAGCCCTCCGGCCTCAAAGCAGCACAAAATCTGGGCTGTGCGGTTGCTGTGAAACTTTCCTCCTCCCCCTCTGCCTACTCTGAAAAGAAGGGGAGAGAACATACGTGGTGACACGAAACACTTCAGAGAAAAGCAAACAAATATTGGCTTCTCTGGAGAATCAGAAACGTAATGATACTATAATGCTAGCAGTTTATTTTTCACTGCCTCGGGCTGCTTGGCAGAACGTCACAGTAAAATCATCTAGGCATGAGAGATTAGCTGATGTCTATTTAGCTCGAAGGCTCCATGCCCTTCTCTTGAGGGACTCTTACACCTGCTGAGGAATGCTGCTTCCCAATCGCCGCGGCACCGGCAGGGAACCCCACAGCCTTTGATCAGGTTCCCCAGCCAGCTCCAGGGGTGCAGGTTGGCTGCAGGAACAAGCCACGCACCAAACTCAGCTCCAGCTGCAAAGATCTGCATCTAAACCATCCGAGCAGCAAACAGAAACTCACGGCGGGGCAGCACACAAGGGTTTGAATGACATCACACACACACACGGGCTCATTGCATCCTTGGGCTCAGGAAAATGTTGTGGTGCAAATCCTGGGCTTGGCTGGAGACAGCGAAAATTCCCCCTCTGAGCTGGGGTTTCACTTCAGAGCAATTAAAGGCTGCAGTTTGGGTAGTGAATGCTTTACGGAACAGGTGGAATTGCTGTCAGAATGGCCACACCTCCTTGCACAGCCTGAAATAATTGTTTGAATGCAGAACTTCTGTCCCCAGGTATGACCAGGCAGCACCGGCTTCCCCTAAAAACGATTTTTTTTTTGCCTCTCCTTAGCATGCAGGCAAATGTGAATTTAGTATTGGCGAAATGCATTAACACTAGGAGAACAAGGGAGACGATCAATCTCAATGGAGCTGTCAGTCAGGGCTCCTGTCCCACCCCCCAAAGTTTTCCTTAACTGTAAGAGCAGCAGGACTGCCTGCATCTGAAGTTCCCTCTGTGCTTATTTCAAGACCAAGCACTGGAATTTTATTAGCCTATACCAAGAACTGTTTCTGTAAACTTTTCCCCAAAAGAACATTGAAACCATTTGCATCAGTTTAATTAGCTGGCTACAGAAGAGCTTTTAAAAATCTACACTAAATTAAAAATTAAAAAAAGAAAAAAAAGAAGAAAACCCACTATAGAATCGACTCACTAAAACAGGATTACTTTCCCCCAGGCAAAGGAGCACTTGCACCCATTTTGGTGGCACCATTTGCTCCTGCCATATCCTGGGATTTCAGTTTCCAAGGTCACTAACACACCCTGGCATGGCAGCACAAAGCCCACAGCTGGCAGGGCCACGTAGTTAACTTCTCACATGGAAATCTGGAAGGAATCATGCCCTGCAAAAAATAAACACTATTTATATCAGCCATTATTTAGCAACAGAAAAAACACATTTCTAAAAGTGTCCAAGACTCATCAGGTCCCTGTTGCAAGTGGTGCTCAGGGCCTGCTGGAATCCACCCCATGACTGAGCCAAACATCGTCTGAAAAGCACAGTGAGATTAATATTTGTATAATATTTTTTTCACAGATTTTAAGATATTTTTGTTCTCGATAGGAGCTTCCAGGTGTATGAAATATCTGTACCAAACATGTTTCTCAGCAATGCTAATTGGCACAAATCCCTGCCTAACACATGGTCCATGCCGTGATGGGGGAGCCTCTGTACCACCCCACAGCCCTCCCGCTGCAGCCACAGCTGCCCCTGGCCCCAGCAGGCTGGAAACCATCCCAAACACAGCTTAGGCACCTGGAATTAATATTGCAACACATCCTCACGTAAACTGGGCTTGCACGCAGAAATCAAGCGGAGAAGCCGGGGTTTTGCTCAGAGATGGAGTTGGGAGCACGGTTTGGTCTCAGCCCATCTGAGTCCCAGGGCTGCCTGCTCCTCTGCCCTCTCATGGGTTACTGCACTCCCTGGATCCTGCTGCTTTCCTGACTTCTGATGCCTCCGGGGCATGAGCAGCGCTTTGCTCTTGCTTCACACAGCACCCAGCACAGCGGTATAAATAACCAAAGTGAATGAATCAGTGCCACAAACAGCCCTTGTCTCCAGGAATCTGCTGAATCAGCGAGGCTTCCCAGGGGAGGTGCGTTTTGTAAAGGCTCCAAAAAATGTGCAAAGGCTGAATAGGAGGATGCCCTCACAGATACTGCCACACAGATGTTCGGAGCTGTGCTACACAAGGACAGATCTGGAGAAGGAATATCCTCCTGCCCCGCTGGGCTGTCAGGAAAATGGGCACTCTGCCCACACCCTCAGAGCAGGGGCTGTGCAGACCCTCAAAAGCTGCCCTGGGACCCCCCCAGCAGAGATGTGGCTGGCACCAGCCCAGCTGGTTTTGCTCTGCCAGCCTGAGGCTGTACCCAGCTGGGAGAGGCCTTAGCTGAGATGTGAAGAAAGGTTGGAATTTACTCCTCTGCCCCCCAGCAAAGATCTCTGCACGGCCCCTCTGCCAGGGCTCCTGCCAGAGGTGGGCAAACCCACAGACAGGGTTGGTGTGCACCGATCCCACTAAAGGAAATGGGAATTGAGAGCCAAACTCTGCTTGGGAAATCTTCTCCGGGTCATCTCCTACCTTGGTTCCAGGTCAAATGAAGGAAAAATAATAACCATTTAAAAGGAAATAAAAGGAAACAAGCAATTCCACTGAAATTGGCTCAAGTTTTCCTTCAGTATCTCCTTTCCCCACTGTTCCTTATTTTGCCCTGAACACGGTCAAAGCTCTTCCCAAAGCCCAGCAGACTGTGCCATGGAAGTTTCCTCTGCAGGAATCTGGGGGCTGCCCTCCTTCAGCAGGTGCACATGGGGTTGGAGAAGCTCTGCTGTGCTCCAGCCTGCTCTGGCCATCCAGGGAAACTGAGGATCGGGCCCTGGACAGCTTTATTGCTGCCAGAAGAGAAGGGTTTAACACGGGTTGTCCTGGGAGACAAACAGCATTCCTAATGTATGCAAAAAAAAAAAAGAAAAAAAAAAGGAAAAAAAGCCTCGAGAGAGAACAGAGCTCAGAGACAAGCTGATTTGTCACTCCCTGAAATGCAAGAGTTCTTTAGGACAGCATTCTTAAGCCGTAGCTTGTAAAAAGCTGTTTGTTTTGTACTGACCTTCCCCTTTTATGTAACATGAGAGGCATGCTTCAGCGAGCCCTGAATGCAGCTAACATATGTCGTCAGCTGTGCAGTGCTGCCCCTCCGATTAAAATGGATTTTGGGAGCATATGTGGGAATGGGCTCGCCACAGACACTCAAGGGAAATGAAGGAATACAGGGCAATTAGCAAGAGCAATCCCCAGACCTCTCCACTAAGCCTCCGTAGGAAGTACAAAGACTTATCTCGTGGGCATGGAAACAATTAAGGTCAACAAGTAATCGTGGAAAAGGAAACTTTAAAAACAAGGACATGGTAAATGACCTAGTAAACACCCCTTTTGCCCCCCTCACAGAGCTAGGACGCATTTCATCTGGGGTTCATATGCACAATCTAGCTGGCTTTTGCCTCCCCAGCCCCCATCACATAATGACTTCCCTTTGCAATTTCCTGGAGGAAGTTGCTGGAGCGATCTTTTAGTGATAAAAATAAGCCATAGTGATTCTTAATTTTCAGTCAAAGAATTCTCCTAATCTCCTAATTAGGGAGCGCATGGCAGCAGTGTCCCTTAGAAAGCATCAATGGGACAAGCAGCCCCTGCAGAAGAATGCAGTTGTTCTGGAAGAGAGAAATACCCTCTGGATCCTTTGGCCACATGGATAATACCCTGTGCCTGATTCCTTCTCAGAGGTATGCTCAAAGAAGGACTCTTTTTGACGAGAGAGACTCTTCACAATTATTTTCTTTTTATACAGGTCATTAGCGTTGGAGAGGAGACATTTTTGCATCCTTTCTCCCAATTTTAGAAGCACTGATTGAATCCTGAAGCCTCAGCAGTAATTGGTAACCCAGGCTCTGTCACTCATTTTCTCACTTCCCTCTCGAGCGGGCGGGACAGAATTTCTGAGGTTATGATGACACCGGGGAGTTCTCCAGGGTTTTGTGTATTTGTTTTTATCAGTCCTACTTAACATATGGTATTTACGTGTCCTCTTCACGAACGCTTGAGAGGTGACCTGGAACAGCACTCGAGTGACTGCTGCCAGCTTGGAGCTCCTGACTTACATACAGAACAAGCAGCATTATGTCGATCTAAAATAGGGTTCTCCACCCAGTCAGCAGTAATTTGATGTGGGAGCCCCTCAGCATGGCCAGGGAAGGGAAGAAAGAGGTTTCTGGTGTGTGTAGGCTGCCAGTGGCCCCCACAATAAGGCATGTGTAGTGACACACTGAACCTGAGTTCAAGTGCACGTGGTAACAGCAGACCCTGTGCCTACAGCAAAGCAAATACTGATTTCTCTGTTTCTTCTCTGTATTTATGCTCAGGCCAGACCAGGAGGGTGGTTTGAGTCTTTGTAGCCAATGAACAAATACAAGTCATGACCCAGCTGGACCCTGGGTCTCTGTCTGGCAACAAGCCATGCTTATTCGTGCCTTTCTTCCTTTCATCCTCACGATTTACCCCAACAGTCAATACAGCAGTTTGAGCTGTGGGAAAAATATGGATAATATTAAACAACTGTAATAGCTTGGCAACACGACACAAAAACCCCTTTAAGCCCAGATTTGCAGGACTTGACTGCTGTTAGTGCATCACCCGAATGAAAGGATGTGGTTAAGAATCGGTAGGAAACTGGTTTTGTGCAAGTATCTTCTGCTCTTTGTTTGCCTGCTTACCACATCATAATCTCATCCTAAAAATGCGTCCATTCAATGTCACAAATATATCTGAAGTCCTTGTCACTTGTTTCTACTGCAGGGTACTCACAAGATGCTTTTAGAGGAAGTACTCAAGCAGTGCATGGCCGGAGGCTAAATCTGGCATACAGTGACTGTAACAAACCATGACATCTGTCACAGCTCCTCTTGGATAGACCTATAATGATTGCTCTGGCCAGAGAAGAAGACATCTGAAATCAGTAACTGAATAATGCTAATGATACTTCATAAACATCACAGTTCAGCTATAATGATGCATTTCTCTGAAGAAAGATGCTGAGAGCTGAGAGGGGTCTGACTGGCAGATATTTACCCCCCCGTCCATTTTTCTGTCCATTAACATCCTTGTGAAGTGCTGCAGGCAGGGAGCTCTCATTTTATGCATCCCAAACTGCAGCAGAGACCGCAGCACCTAGAAGAGGGAATACATGTGTCAAACATGTCAATAGAGATGATTTCATTTCATCCATGTATTTCTGGCATCAGTCTGGATCTATTAAATAACAGCACACGGGAATCATCTGGTTGCATATGCAGCACCACTTTAACCTCAGCAGCGACAATTCTTGTTATTTTAAGTCTGTAAGTTCTCTGGGGCAAGGAATGTGCCTTCCTCCCCACCAGGATTAGCAATTAGCTGTGTTTTTGTGACGCTGCAGATCACAGCAGAGCAAATCAGGTGTGCCAGGTGTGCAGCTCCCCAGACGGGTCAGGCCATGCACCAGCGAGTTAACAGCCTAAACAGGCAAGACAGACAACAGAAATATCATCCTGTACTCAGAGCTGATGTGCTCCGAGGTGACACATCTTGCCCAGGGTCACAGAGAGGGCTGTGTCAGAATGCAAAGCCCCATCTCCCTAATCCCAGTCCAGAGTCTCCGTTAGAAATTGCTCCTTAACCACTGTTCTGAATATACTTGCAGTATTTTACACATGGCTTAGCCTAATACTGCTGTATCACAGCTGTCTCCAGCTGTTTAAGAAGCAAATGTTTGTACCATAAATTATGATTTTTGACCATGTGGCTGTTAACAGTTCCTACTCATTCCCAGTAACTGTTCCCCATTAGCCACAGCCGAACCTCAGAACTGGCCGATGACTGACAATTGTTACACAGGGCAGCATCCCCGTGTCAACATATTCACAACACCTGTCATCACTTCTTGTCAGTAATCTTGATCTAGTTATGATTTAATTTATGCCTTGTGTGTCATAAGCCAGCACTTAATTTTTTTTCAAAGCAATCAAGTGAACTCTTTTGTTGAGCAGCTTCATTTCTTTGACAGATGCTGAAATAAGATTTTTTTTTTGTGAGCAGCTCATATCGTTCTGGCAAATAAGCAGTGCACCAGTGTTACCAGCTCCCAGTGCTGGGGACTCTCAGTGTAATAGGAGCAGTGATACAGAATTCCCTACAGGAAGGAAAGGAAGCCTGGCAGCACACAGAATTCACACTAACATTAAGCTAATGACAGAGAATTTGTGACAACACGAGACTGGATTTTGAACTGTTGCTGAGCACGCCAAGCTTTGCTTTAATTTAAGCACATTCTTAATGCGAAATTTGCTCGTGTGCTTTGGGCAAGATTGTCACCACACGTTGTCTTCCTGCAGTGACAGTCACCAACACACCAAAGTGTGCCCCAGAACACAGGTACAGAGCTCACCTCCTCCCTGTCAGCATCACGACAAGGGAAGCGTGATTTGCTTCCCAAATGGAAAGGTCACCATAAAATTAAGAGCTGGGATGGTGTGATTAAAAAAAAAAAAGTCATTTTGTTGGAAATTAGTATTGACTGCTCTTTTGTCTGCAAGGCATCGCTGACAAGGATGTATCTCAACACCTAAAAAATTCCAAGTTTTAAACACCTGACTGGAAAGAAAGTAAAGGACCCTCACATAACTTAGTTTTACTTGCTGTAGAAACTAATCACAAGAGTCACATCTCAATAATATTCTTTCACTTCATACAGCACAATCAAGAGCTTCTAACCGAGCAGGAAAACAGTGTCCAAAGTTTCCAAGCAGAGAAAACACCCAATCAATGAAACAAGAGTGAGGAAAGCATACATTTTAAAGAAAAAAGAGCAAAATCAGAGATTGTAAAAAGCCACCTGAGCTGCCCCTTTTCACAGAGGAAAACAGCAGCACTTGGCAGGCAGGATTCTCCCTGAATTGCCATGAGCTTCCCAGAAGGAACCACATGACCTCCAGATGTTTCTTCCAGCTTCACATGGTTTTTGATTCCGAGGTCTTTGAGAGTGACATCACTAGGAGTTCAGCTTGTTTCCTCAGCTCTCATCGGCCCATTCCATCAGGTCCTGTGGACTTGGGCATGCACAGTTTGGTTAAATATTCCCTAAACTGATCCACCTCCATCAAGGGAAAACCTTCCTTGCCCAGGATTCCTCCTTCTCAGCAGCCGTTCTCCCGTGGTGTTAGCACTGCAGAGCTGTATTCCATTCCAGCACCACTCTGTGAAAAATTATATTTGTTTTAAAACTTTATATTTATATTTAAATATTTATATGCTTATATTTAAAACAAGCAAAGATTTGGATTTCTGTAATGGCTGACCAGTAAATAGATGTATTTAAAACACAAGAATGAATTGAGAAGTAAAGGAAAAGACTGTTTTTCTGTGTTTTAATTTACTCTAGTAAGATTTAGGAATAAAAAAAGTGAACTAGGATTTTATTTGTGATTTGACATCCATCAAATGATTTCAAGCACCAATGATAAATTTGAGCACAGCTAAAGGCATACAGAAATATTTGTAGCCAGAACTTGTCCTTGTTGAACATAACCCAGCAAAGCCAATGATTACATACATCAGCACACGCTTGCACACACATATACACTGTGACCAAATTTATCCCTTTTGCTAAACTACTTCCTTGCAGGGTGAAAGGTCAGACTAATCAGACAGAAATTAACTGCAGATGGAAAAAAAAAAAAACTTTAGCAAGAAAATGCTTAAAATAATTGCATTGCTTTTTTTAACCACGGTACTGCTCCCCTCCAAGCTGAGCACTTGGCATGTGTGCAAAGGCTGCAGAGAGAGCAGAAAGGGAGAATTAGAGAGGAAACATTCACTCAATCAATCCAAATCCGTATCTGTACAAACATGGAGACAGCGAATACTCTGAGGTTTAGGAAATACTCATGGCTGGGTAGCCATGTTAGCCCTTCACACATGAACAGAAAGCAACAGGCTGCTGCTTTTTGTGCCCAAATAAATGAGAGGTTTTAAGTAAAACAATTTCCAGCACCACCCACTCGAGCAGCAATATTGTCATGGTTTCATTTTACCACTCCGAATGGCAGTGCAAGTTTTTGCCTGTTTGGAAATGTAATGTTGAAGCAACTTGTTTTAATTTAAGCAAGCAGAAGTTGCCAACCAGCTTTGCTTCCCAGCCAAGAGGAATTTATCTTACACATTTATTAAGTCATCATCTAGTTAATTACGATCATTTTGTAAATAGTGGAGCAGAATGAAGACAGCCATCCAGCACTGTTAAGCTAAAACTGATAAGAGACAAATGGGCCAGGCCTCAAAGCAGTGCAGAGTCACTGTCACTCCAATGGTATCAGTGGAAATACCCAAATTTACATCAGCTAAAGAACAGCCCACCTACATTTCCCCTGTTATAAATATCAGGAGGGTTTTCTCCAGCCAGCACTGTCTCAGCAAAACTCCAAACTGGTGTTTTCACTTAGAGGAGCTGCTCTTGGGGGTGTTTTCCTGTCCATGGTTGTTTGGGTAGAGAAGGGGAAATAAATTACAGGGTAAATAAAGCGCCAGGCACAGAACTTCATTCACAGAGATCAAGTGTAAAAAGAAAGCTTTGTAAACTAAAACTTTTGTTATGCTTGGGTGAAACCCTCCCTACTCAAAGCTTTTAATCTTAAAATTGTTCATTTGGTTGTTTGGTTGGGGATTTTTTAAACAGACTGATAAGGAAAAGCATTTTTCTTTGGAGGATGAGATCTGATTTTATTGACTAGATAATAACCTAGTTCTTATTCTTCACATGACACTGCAATCCTACTGAATCGATGAATTTAAGGAGTTATTGACTCCAGGTTCTAAGAGAAGAAAGAGGCAAAATCTGCTCTTAAATGTAACTGTAAAGAAAGTTCCTCCAAACTTTCAGCGAAGCAAAATCCCTGACAGAGCAGATTTTGGCGCCCCGTCAATTTTCTGAAGGCTACTTTACATATAAAAAGTTACACTGGATTAACAAAATTATGTGGTTTTAAAATAGATAATTAAAGCAATACAGCTTTATGTGAAAATACCCTTGAAATAAACTTAACCTAGTTTATAGGAGTTTAGCTGCACTGGTTAATTTACAGCACAGCTGTAAATTGCAGCGAAAATGGTTGGCAGCAGCAGCCTACAACATACTTACTTATATCAGCACAATGGTTTACATGAGCTGAGTTTAAAGAGAGTCTTAAACCACATCAATATCCATGCTGAGTCAAGCTCTTGCGTCCTCCTCTTCTTGTTTTGTTAGTTTTCCTAGCCCAGTTGTAAAAACATCAAGTATAATTCAATAAATAAAGGTATATCATAACGAGGCAAAGCTAGGACACCTGGACACTGGCTGAAATTAATAAATGAATAAAGTCTGCTCTGACATTCAAATCCAAATCTTTGGCTGCCTGTGTGAACTGAATGAGGAGCTACAGCTCCATTGTGCTTCTTTCAGATAAAACTCAGTGAATTAAAGGGGTCTGAGCAAGGCTCAGTCTGGGCCGTGGGTTTATTCTCATGCCACGTACTACAAATGTGCTGTAGGTGTAGAAATGCCTCATTCCAGTGCCAGTTATTTTCTCTGCCAAGAGCCTTCTCACCGGAGCTGAGTGTGGTGAGGACAGGACCACGGGGCCATGTCCCACATCTCCTGCCCCACAGACTCCAGGGGCACAGCAAGCTGCATATCAGCACAACACTTAAGCAGGTGCTTAACTTTAATTACCTGCTTACAATCTGCAGACCTGAGAGGTTTATGAGCCCTCTGTAATGGCTTCTGTTGTAAATACCAATCTTCCACTTCTCCAAAATAAGAGAAACTGGAAGGACAGAGGCAAGCTTTGCCCTCAGATAGGAATCAGCAGCTTGGCGTGGATGGGGAGCTGCTGCTGTGAGGTTTGGAAGGATCAGTTTTGGGCTGTTGTTTGTCGTACTTGGAGCAGTTTTTGGCTGAGGTGAAGCTTGTCTGTCACCTGCTGCCCTGCACAAGCCCATGCACACTCTTGGCACCTCGCTCAGCTGAGGGGATTCACCCTCCATCACCTGGCCCTGCTCTCCCAAGATGAATATATGGACTTAATGTATGAAAAAGAGCAGAATTCACAACCATGACATATTATTTTAAACCTTTTTCCCCCCTTTTCATTCAAGGAAGAGGACAGATGCTCAAGCTGCTGTTTACACCAATGTTAGAATGCTGCCTATTGTAAATTGTAAATTAGGTTGCAAAGACATTTCAACAACTGGTAAAACTACTCACAGTTCATCTGAAATTACATTTCCAGGATTCAGAACAAGTTACCTCATCATCATAAATGACCCAATTGTCCAAAACACAATAAGGACATGTCTTAGAAAGAGACAAAGACGACATTATTTTCCTTGGTCTCTATTAATAGGGATTCCCCCAAACAGAAGAATCATTTGAGTGGAAATATATTTGGAGGCAAATAATGAATAGGTCCTTCTAGTTATTCACAAGACTATACTGTTGAGAATGTAACAGTTATTTAGGTTCCTTTTTTTTTTTAATTGCAACTCTGGAGTGGTCTCACATGTAATTAGCTGTTTTCTTTCAGAAAATAAACTGCATGGTAGAAAGCCTTTTTCTTTTTTTTCATTTGTTGACTGTGCCAAATCATTACAGAGATGTCTAGGTGTCTCCAGGATCCCTGGTGAAATAAAGAAGAAATTTTATGCTCTAGAATCATCAACAAATCTGGTCCTCACCTCATCTGGAAGTAGCCTTCCTGGAGGGGGAACTTCTTTAGGCTAGGCAGAGCCACTATCATGTGTGCAGCCCTGAGACAGAAAACAATTCAGAGCTACTCACAAAATTGAGCAAGAACTCAATTGGAGTTGGAGAGTGTTGCTGTCACTGCTGACAGCAGCTACCTGGCTGCTGGGGACACACAGGGGCAGAGCAGGCAAAGGACAGCCAGAGGCAAAAATGCTTTAAAAATACACAACAGGTCAACCAGAAGGGCCATGGGGAGACTGTACTCAAGAAGGAAAAACACCTTGTAGCAGTGAGGACATAAACACCTCTAGATTTGTTCTGTGTGCCCAGCAAGAATTAAGACATTTTTTGGTTTTTGCTGCTCAAGAAGCAAAGGGGTTTAAAATACATGTGTTCTCTTTTCTTGTACTCAGAAGATGCTGCACTGGCAAGAGGTGGAGAAGTAATATCATCACAAAAGAGCAGTCCAAGCTTCCTTTGGTGCCCAGTGGTAATTAACAGTTATTAAGCTGGGCAGCTTTTAAGTGTGCCAGGGACGGGCCAGAATAAGTGGAAGCAACGCAGTCTTGTGGCTTAGAGCTGCATGCGGCCAAATTCTCTGTTTTCCCAAAAGGCAAATCAACCCACTAGGAGCGCCCTGATGCCATGTGAGGAAGGCTTCAAACATCCAGTTTAACTTGTTTATGGCTGGCGTGGATATTCCCAAGCTGCCCAGCTGCAAACCCGCTCCCTGAGGAGCGACTGGTGGCACTCAGGGATTGCTGGAGGTCAGCAGCAGAGCCCAGAGGTTTGTGGGTTCCAAGGCAGAGACAATTTTTCCTGACCTGTAGTGAAGTCCCTCTGCAAGTGTTTCAAAGCCTGAGGTGACACCGAGGCCACTGAGTGCTGATTTTCAAGGCGTCCTTCTGGAGCGTGGCTGTGACAGCCCCGTGCTCACAGCCCAGCCCAGCCCAGCCCTCCCAGCACAGGCACTTGTTTCTCTCAAAACAGAGAGGAAGAAAGTTGCCAAAGTTTCTGGGAGAACCAGTCAAGACCCATCTCGGTAGCTCGCAGCTAATGGATGCTGTAAAGTACCTGTGCCAAACATGTTTCACCTTTACTATCTTCCCTTTTTACACAGCATTTTACTTTTTATAATGATGTTCCCATTATCTCAGCCCTATCTTCCCATCCCATAGCCACAGGCCATTAGCCTTGTTTAAAAAAAAAAAATTAATTAGAATTGAAAAGGTAGAATAATAAAGGAGAAAACTGTTTTCTCTGGCAGCCCTGCTTACCTTATTTATATTGGCATTTCAAGACTCCATCCTAACATAAGATGCACCTCAACTTGCAGAACTCACCCTGCCTTTCCCCAGCAGCAGCTCTGTGGCACAGCTTGTCTGTCGTGACCTCTAATCCTTCTTCACCCTCCTCTGGGTCAGAGGCACTGTTCTGGCTTTCCGTTATCACAAAATAATCCCCCAAAACAAAACCCAAACGTAACCCCTAAAACAATTCAGTGGAACACAAGAACGGTTTCGTGGAGCGAATTGCTCTCAAATACAAGAGCTGCAGGAAAGGTGTCTGTGAATTTTGGACTGATAGAATTTCTGGGCAGCTCCCAGAGGAGTATGAGTTGAGTTTGTGAAGGAATTGCTGCCAGTGCCCAGTTTTGCTGTTCTGGCCCCTGAAAACTCCCAGGCAGTCAGGTGCAAATGCTTGCACTGCCTTTATATCCTGCAGTGCTCTGGACTTGGGAAAGAAGATGCTTTTTCCAAAGCATTTAATGCTAAGTGTAGAGAGGAATCCCACTTTCCTGGCAACATCACAAGCCCCAATCTTATTCTTAAATTGGTCTTTCCCATGATTAGAAAATACATAAATAAAACAATCCTTCAGGTAAGAAATAGGCAGAAATATTGTGAGAGAGGGAGTTTTAATAAGATTTTTCAAAGCCCTATTTCTAAATAGTGTTTCCAGAAAATTATCTATAAAGTTGGCTCCATCTCATTGCTTGTTACCTGAGTTGTCTTTGCAGAAAGGAAAAAACTCAATAATCATGAAATTGTGAGATTTAGAGGAGGAATGAGTCATTGGAAAGGGTGCTGAGGCTGAAACTGCTGCTGACAATGCAACATATTCACGTGGCTTGGTGACATTTTACCTATGTCTGCGTATATTTACATCATTCCTACCTGCGAAGCCCATCATCAGACAACAAATCATTTTAAAACATCACTGCCCAATGTGTTCAGTACATGCTGTGATTAAAACTATCTGTACACGCAGACTGGCATTTCAATTTACTCATCAGCTGCTTGATAAACCACAGTACTGAAAATAAGACAAATAAGATGGTTTGCAAATACTTCCATCTGCTCTATTAAGGCTCGATTAGCATTCCCACAGATGCAGTAAAAAAAAAAAAAAATTAAATAAGTTCAGTTTTAAAAGCAAATAGGTCAAACAAATTCCATATGGAATCTGGCACTGTAAAGAAGGATAAGTGCATGCTTAGATTAATAAGTAATTACCCAAACAGCAGCAGTGTCTTCATTTCTGGCCACTGGATTTTTGTTAGTAACCTAAATTACATCTGTAAAATGTGGAGGGGTTAAAGTTACAATCCGTGCTGGTATCCCAGTGCCAGCTATTGGAGAGCTCTCAAGGTTTTCCTAGACACACGGGATTGCAGGAATTGCACGCTCTGAGCTGCAGATGTGTTCTGCAGCTTTAATCTCAGGAACCAAATTGTTCCGACGGCTGCCACTGTTCTACACCTGAGATTTCACACAGCCACCACTGCCCTCTGGGAACACTGAGCAGTTTTTATCCAGCAATAATGAAGTAGAAAGCATTGATTCAAATTCCCACCACCCAAGAGAAAACTCTGAGTTTGGATGTTATCGTGTAGTGGCGCATGCAGGCAGCCTGGTGAGCTAATCCAGGGGATGGATAGAGAAGGATTTTATCAGATAGCAGCGGTCTCAGCACTCATCTCTGAGCTCTGGTTAGCAACCCCAGCTGAATTTCAGGGTGTAGGTGATGCCTTAGGCTCAGAGAAAGAGGGACATGCCCTTGGCTAACCTTCCTCAGACTCCAAGTGTTCGGTAACTCTTAATGCCCTCTCAGCTCCTCACTGCCCTCCATGTGCTATGTTGGGATTTTGTGCAATTAAATCGCAGCTGGACATTCATCAAGGTAAATGTGCTAAAATTCAGGCACTGTGAATGCTTTTGTACAGATTAAACCTCCATCTCTTCCCGCCATCCATGATACATTTGTCCTACACTTTGTTAACCCCAGCAAATAAGGTTCATATCAGAGACCCTGGGATTTTAAGTGTTCAGTGGTGACACTTTGGCATAGATCTGTCAGCTCTGGACACCCCATGTCCTGCTGCCTTTCTCTAAGGTATCTGTGACAGACACAGAAGCAGCAGAGCTCTCATCTGTGAGCTTTAGCTCCCAGCGCAGAACTCACATCATCTGAAAACACAGAAGGAATGAGAGAAAAAGTGCAAAAAACCCTCCTAGTACAGAAAATTTTCCACTTTCCTTATCCCACCTGAAGTCTGGCAGAAGGAATACCTTCAAGTCTTCAAATTAGAGATGCAGTTACTTTCAAAAAGCTCAACGAGCTTTTCCTGAAGGAGTTCTGAGCTCTGCGGCTGCGGCTCCCGAGCCTCCTCCAGGGCAGGGGAGAAGCCCCACAGTGGCAACACTTTCCGAGTAGAAAGTGTGTTTAAAAGTAGGGCTTCAGAAGTAAATAAAACTCTTTTGACAATAATGAAAGTAATAATGAACTTTCTTTTCGTGTCAATTTTGCTCTGTTAGTTACTTGATAATGCGATGCTCTATAAAAGGCTTGAAAGAAGATTCCTTGTCAGGCTGCAGTGCCTGGGGGGAATGCGAGCTGTTCAGCCCTCACAAGTAATTAAAGATAATCAGTGAAAAATGTGAGGGTCTGTTGTACTCTGCATTCCAAACCCCACCTACAACAGGAACAGCGCTCGAAATGATTATTTAAATTTAACCTTTATTTTTCAGAGGATCGGTGGGGGACGGGATCCGTAATTGTTTTTGTGCTGGTGCTACTGTGCTCCCAAAAAGCAAGAAACAGTAAAAAATCTGTTTCATGAGGATCGATACTGACTGAAACACACTTGAAACTCCGAACTGGCTTTTGTGTTTTCCTGCCTCTGACAGATTTCTATCAGCAATGTTTACCTTCAGGTATATTAAATGACAGAGCCAAACCTGCTTCATCTCCTGAAGTGGGATTAATTTACCACAGAATATTTATAGGAACAAATAACAGCTTTAACAAATAAAAGAATAATAATTCTAATAACAGTCTGTATAACAGGGAAGGTTTCCCAGGTACTTAATAGACAACAACTCCCTCTGAAACTTTATTTATCATGAGGAGCAGGGAGAGTTACAGCTTGGCAAATAACTTTGAAAAATCAAGCCACTTATTCAGGTGCGGAGTCAGCAAGGGAACTGCTGAGTGTTGAGCAACTTGGGGAATCTGGTTGAGACTGTCTTTCATTTCCAGTGCTCTTTGAACTCACTGGCACAAGTCCTGCTCTCTGCACTCAGGGAGCTGCCAGCTCTGGCCACACGAAGGGTGCCTCAGATCAAGGTGTGAGATTCCTCCTGTCCTGCTGGCTGGAAGGGGGACAGCAATAAATGGGAGGCATCAGAAGCAGGGGGTGAATTTAGATGGGCTCGGTGTGATGCTCCCCTGTTTCATGGATGCACTGGGCCATGGAGCCACAGAAAGCAAAGGCAGCCTGGGCACAGCCTGGGTGACAGTGAGTGGGAGGCTGCACCAGGCACACCCCCAAACCTGCAAAGGAAGGGCCTCTAAACCTGCTCCTTACCCTGGGCATCCTCCTTCTGCTCCCCTTGCACTTGCTGGGTATCAGAAAATCCTGTTTGACCTGCTCAGGGCTCCACGCCCCAAGCACAAAAGGCTCCTTGACTCTGTGGGGCCGAAGGAAGAGCAAAGGTGAGGTGTGAGGCAGAAGGGAAATCCATGGATCCATGGTGAGTCCTGAGTGCCGAGGACGTGCAAGGGCAGAGCGTGAAGTGCTGAGCCTCCTGCCTCCTCCCTGGCTGGGCAGCTCAGCCCTGCTGGCTCTGTTTGCAGCTGGAAAATGAGCTTGTGAAACCGCTGTCAGACGCTTGGCACTGCTGAGAGAAGCACAGTTATTGTCTTTCAGGGCACTGACCAAGCCCTGGGCAGGTTTCATGGTTGCTGCCAGGTTTATTTGGATTTAGCCAAAGAAGCGAAAGAGAGGAACCAAAGAATTATGGCAAATAATCCATAACACACTGAAAGGTACCACAACAGGCGTTTCCAGATTTCTTCAATTCGTGGACCTCAAGCAATTTTCTAAACTGTTAGAAAGACCTAAGCACACAGACGCAGGTACAGAGAATTTACAGTTCCTGACAGTAGCTTTTGCTTTTAGTAGGTGCTTTTTTTGTGGATTCCTTTGAAGTAGCCAAGAAAACCACATCACTGCTTCCATATTCCACAGGCAACAGAAGATCATCAACTTCCAATCTATTTTGTCTAGTAATTGTACATGTTTGTTTCTCCCACACTCCGCTGATGTGAAGTTTAACACTCAAATATTACCAGTTAAATACAAAACAAAGCAAAACTGTTGATGCATTATTTCACAATAAGTAATATAAAACCATGAATAATGGGTTCCAAATGATGTAAACATGTGTTTAGAGTACTGCTTAGAGCACTGATGCTGACCTAGATTTGACCTTCCCAAGTATCCACAATCTATTCCTTCTTTAAAAATAAGAAATGTTGCCTAGAGGAAAGATTGTGTTGTCTTCACAAATGATGAGTGAGGATTCCGTGTGACCGCAAACAACAGAAATACTGTACAGGTCGTAATTAAAATGACCTTATAAAATATCCCATGGAAAAATATTTTCCAAGAGACTGGATTCCACTGAATTTTGTGTAGACCACACACTTTAATCCTGGTCCTACTGAAGTCATTGAGAGTTTTTCCATTGACTTCTATGTGTCCATGGTTTGGCCTTCATTAGCCATGCATGGAGCATATCATAAAAGCAAACATCAGAAATAAAAGTTGGTCTAAAGTTCCCTAAAAAGCATGCCCACAGGGAATTGCTGGGGAAAAATGCACAAAACATTTCTGGAGTGAGTGAGTTTGGGAAGAATATTATCCCACTTAAAAAAAAAAAAGTCTGAGAAATTTAATTTAAGCCATATGGATGCACAAAGCATGTAATTAATAAGGAAATGATGTTGATTGTTAATATAGACATCTGAAATCAGCCACAACGAAATCTCGTTATGTCAGGATTGTGGCAGCCTGGATTCAGACAGAACACGGAGCATTACACAATCGATATAATATCATTACCAGGACATTCCTAACAAATTTTAGGCAGAGACGATGTCACATCTTTTCAGCCTGAAAAAGCAGTATGTCTACACAAAATGCAATTATTTTAATTCAGACTTTTAATGATCTATATAAAGACAACAATGGGCTGTTTGTCACCAGCTGAATCGGGGTTCAGCCCAGCCCAGCCCAGCCCAGCCACTCGAGAGCCACCAGCACCACCCCGGCACCCTGGGCAGAGCAGGGTGTGCTCAGACACGTGAAACTGATGAAAAACGGAGCAGATAGCTCAAATCCATGGGGTTTGCTCCCTGAAAAGCGGGATATCCCATGCTGCATTGTCCGGCTGGGCGCACACGCACGCAATTAAACCGCTCGTCCCCGAAAGTCCCGCCAAGAGATGCTGCATCTGTCTCGCTCGGCGTCAGCACAGAGAGCGACTCAAGTCCTGCCAAATCGAGTGTGACCTTCAATCTGCCACTCTCATGGTGAAAGGCAGCGGAGTAAATTACTTGGCCTTCCCTTTCTATTGAGGGTGAATGCGAGCGGGTCGGCGGGACCTGCCGCCGCTCCATCCCCAGTGGCACCCCACAGTTTACACAACCCGGGCTGAATGCCATAAAAGAGGGGCTTCATTCACCGGGGGCCCGCATGCAAAAGAGACGCCCATTAGATCATAGTAATTATTCCATTTACATCACACAGTGCCACAGTGGGACGTGAAGGACTCATCAAACACTTCTCTTCACCGGGCCCGGCTGCTAATGAGGCCCAGTGGCGGCATTGTGCCTCCCATTTACTCATGGCCGTGCCTGCCTGCCAACAACAGCTCAGCCCTCCAGACAGGCTGCCCCTTTCAGAGCCATTTATTCCGTGCCCAACCTCTGACCTCAAGGGTTATGACATCAGCAGCCCTGATTTGTGATCATTTTTATTGGCGGACATTCAACTCTTGTTTCCTGTGTTTAACTCTGCCTCCCTTTTTTTAGCTAAACTTATTGGTTCTAATAGGCATCTGCCAAAAGACTATAAAGTAAGCCAGAGCTCGCACAAAGAGGCTTCTGATCTTGCTATAAAAAGCCCCACAGCTACTATTTATGCCAATAATAACGAGTAATTCATTATCTAGGTGCACAAAATCTGTTAACCACTAAAATGTTGAACAATTTGGAGCAGATGTCCAACAATTTTATGAGTTTTAATTAAAATGTCCTATGTATTTTCATCAATACACCTGAGTTTTTAAATTTACAAAGATGCTACATCGGCGCACGACGGTACTTTGCAAATTGCATTTTTTTTCAGAGGGGGATTAGGAGGGGATGATTTGGGCTAATCAGATGCTGATTTGTGGCGAATTTTTTCCCCATTAAGGTGTTGATGCAAAATCAAAGAGGAATTAGAGCTGAGATTTAAAAAGACAGCGCTTTCTCGGGACAAAGCAGCGATATTTCAGGAGTCAGTGAACTTCAGCTTGTCTGCTTGAAATAGAGAAGGGGAATTTGCATTTTGAAGCAGAGTCATTAATTTTAAAGCTAGTGTTCTAAATGGAAATTAAATATCTTTAGAGAACAGGTTCTCAAAACACATGTTTTTCATAATGCAGTTTGTTTAAGCACTGTGATTTCCATATAGCAGAAACAGGTATAATAACAGACAGCATTTACTTTATCAAGAATGCAAATAATAATTTTCCAAAAATTTGACATTACAAATCACTATGCAAGCACATAATCACAAGTTTGCATGATTTATGTTTTTAAGCATTTGTTAAAAAAAATTTAAATACTTAAGAAGCTGATACTGGATTAAATAGAAAATATTTTATCTCTGCTCTTTCATTTGGATAATGGGAAGGTTTTGGCCTGAAGTTGAAAACTAACTAGTTTTTAAAAAGGATGGTTTTCCCTCAATTATAATCATAAGCAAATTAACAAAAAAAGAGGATCCTGTTCAGCTAATTTCAAACTGTTACAGTCGCAGATGATGATTGCAGGAAGTGGTTAAGCAATAGAAGATTTTTTTATTGTAGGACTCAGTGTAACCAGCCCTACACAGAGAATCTTTGTAATGCAGCCCTTTCAGGGCTGATATGGATATTTAATGGATTGGATTGGGACCTGCCGCCAATCCCTAATGTATCTCTAATGGAATCTGAGGATTTACATTTGTTTCCCAGATAAGATTCTCATCCAGCTTCTCTTTGTAGTCAAGTAAATCATTTTACTCATTATTTGCTAATCTTAATTTCTTCATCTCTGCCAGTATTACCTTTATTTACATAGCTCATTTTTTGACAAAAGCTGAGCTGCTATACTTTGTGTAGTAATATTTTAGGATTGCACTCTCTACCCTAAATTGCATGCAATTCACACAGTTTTGCACACAAAACAGGGAAATGCATGAGCACTCCTAAATGACCACGCATAGATATTCATGCAAGCAACAACCTGTTTTACATGCAGATGGCCAGAAGTTTCCCTCTTTAAAAAGCAGGACACACACCCCCCTCCCCAACTCCTCTGGAAAAAAAAAAAAAAAAGAAAAAAGAGCGGGGAAGGAAAAAGAAAAAGCAAAATGCAAACAAAGAGGACACACGGGATTGGATGCACAGGAGAGCTCCGGGGGCACCAGCACTCTGTGCTGATTTGTACAGCTCTGTGGATCTGGATCTGTTTAGATCTCAGATTATGTAAGACTGAAAGAAATTAAAAACTCCACATTGCAGGTCAGCTGAACCCTCTCAGAACAGCTTCCTTAATAAATACCTTCACACAGGGCACTGTGATGGTGATTGGTGGCCCCTGAGGGAGCAAGGGAAGCAAATCCACAGAGTAAGGGGTCTTTGAAAGTCAACTGGAGAAAACAAACTGCTTGGTTTAGTTATTGTGATGCACTTCTGCTGAGGGCTTGCCCTCCAGCTGGAAAAGCTGTGATCAGTTACCTGTGTTCTATTGTTGAGGTGAATTTGGAGGGGCAATAAAAGAAATGGCCCTCCACCCCATCCTTTAGTAAGAGATTCTACTCTAATATATTTCACATCCTGGGACATTTTTTCCTAGGTATTAAACCATACTTTTGGTCTCACCCCTCATGAGATTTTACAGGACCACAGAACAACTGAGTCTGGAAGGAACCTCCAGATTTCATCTGCTCAAAGAAGCATCAACCTCTGAGCCTTGCTGCTCAGGTCTTGTCTTGCTTTGGTTTGCCAAAGTCTTCCTTGCACTGGGGATCCCTGGATTTGACACAGCTCACCAGATGTGACCTCACCACTGCTGGAAAGAGGGGAAAAATCACTTCCCTGTACCTGGTGTATTCATCAAGCCTATCACCCAGTTTTCCATATTATTTCCACTTTCACGTAAGCCCTCCAGCAGGTAACGAGTCAGTCACTTGTGCAGTGCTCCTGAGAACAAGGAAGGGATAGGAGCTGGCACTGCAGCTCACCCTGCAGAACCTGATGTTGGAGTACACTTGGGAATGTATCCAGGCTGTCTTTTTTAGATCCCTCCACGAGATCATGAGATGCTGGCTGCAGAAAATCTCCTTATACCTAGTTTAGTCTACAGTCAGAGAGAGGCTCTAAGCTGGGAGCAGGAATCACCAAGGCACAAATACAGGACCTTACTTCACCCAGTTTTAAACTAAATCCACACTTCAAAGCTTAACACTGAGCACAGCACATGGTCACAGTCTGCAAGGAAGTCGTGCGCTGCTCTGCTGAAGGATGTTAATGCTCATCACCATTCAGAGCACTCAGACTAGGGAAAGCTTAATTAAAAACATCTGACAGGCCATGATTATGTTCATACATAATCGCCAGGATGCCTGTACCTGTTATGCCAGATCTTCATACTGTAAATAATTAGCTAAAGGAAACCTCAAGAGGTTTCTTCAGAACACATACTTCACCATATTCTTACAGCATTTGCAATTTTAAAATCAGAAATTGAAGTCTATTTTAAATAGGAAACACTAATAACAGGCCTGCTTGTTTTTTCCCTGCATTAAGAGCAGGATTAATTTTCAAGCACTGCTGCACATTTTCCAGAGCAGTCACTAATCTGCTAATCTGTCTTTTGTAGAAGTGTTTAAATCGTTATGATCAGCTTCCTCGTGCAACTATTGGGTTGAGTATTGCAGTGGAATAATTAGGAAAACATGAGGCAGAATTCCAAGAGAAAACAATGCAACTGGGGAGAAAAGAGACTGGGTTTGCAGTTAGGGCACAGGCTGAGGACTGGGGGCCTTTGGGCTCTCTCTTGGGACCTGGACTCAGTGTGGACAAGACCAAAAACTCGAGGCTCAGCTCCCTCCTCCCTCCAGCTGCCGCTGCCAGCACTTCTCATCCCCTCAGTGTCTTTGCAGCAATTAGTACAGGACTGCCAGTCCTGAGCTACAAATCCCAGCTAATGCCTCAATCCTAGGGAATTTGCCCAGCAGAAGGTATGATGTTTCTGCAAAAACTTTTGGCAAAGCCACCGCCTCCAGATGGGAACCTGGGAGCTCTAAGGCTGTCCCTGGCCTGCAAGGTCCTGGATGCCCAGTCACTTACTCATAGAGGCTCTGAGGAAAGGACAGGATGGAGTCTGGACCAGGACAAACCACAGGCAGAGGGTGGAACTTGCTCTGGTTCCCAGGTGTGTCACACACCCCTTGGTCTGGCAAAAGCTGCTGCAGAAGGAAGATCCCTGAATAGTCCCATTTTTTTGAAACACTGGGAATTCTAAAGTCAGCACATATTGATTTAAAAAACCCCTCATCATATCCACAGACCCCTCACAGAAACCCAGTGGGTGCCCAATGTGCACAACCCATATTCTCTGCATGGCACAGGTGACTCCACTCAGTTTGGTTTATTTTATTTTATTGGGCTTGGCAACCTAATAAAAAGCAGAAGAGTTCAAACCTGTGACTGTCCCTTCCCAAACTGGTCTTTTTGAAATACCTGACACTAGACTTGTCTTTTCATTTCTGCTTATTAGAGCAAAGTTTTGCTGGTTACAAAACTGAAAACAAAATTTCACAATATCTCAGTGGGGTGAAAAAGCAAATATTGATATTCATCCCAATGAGCTTTTGTTTTGTTACTTCAAGAGAGTGGAAAATTTGCAATGCCCCATCTTTGTAAGGAACACCATGAAGTAAATGCTGTTTCCCCAGATTACCACAGCCAGTTTCTGTAGCATGTCTCTGTGGTTAAGCTCACACTGTCCCCAACCAAGCATTTCTGTCAGACATTTCTCTCACTGAAATATCTCAATATAAAAAGTAGCTTTTCAAATGAAATTTCTATTTTTCCACAAAAATAACAAAAGCTGCAGTTTGATTTACAGTTGTGAGAAAACCTCAAACACTGAAGTTTTCAAAACCAAAAGTGTGGAGTGCAATTTGTTCTCTCCCACCCCTCTGCTGAAGCACTCTTAGAGAAAGAGTTTTGCCTTGGAGTTACAAAACATGCAAAGAGTTTTTTTGACTCTGTCCCATTAGGGATAAAATATTCAAACAAAGCATGATTTCTTTTTTTCCTTTCTTTGACATATTCAAACACAAGCCATGGCTGATTTCAAACAGCTCTACGGCAGGCAAATGTAATCTCAGAAATGGTAAATGCAAAAAGTGCCCCTCTGTAGCACTTGGTTGATGCTGCAATTTTTGGAAGCTGCAGACTGAAAGCAAACCAGTTATTTCCTGGAACTGGCATTTCACAAAGGCTGCAGTCCCAGTTTTGTAACTCTCCACAGGCTGCCCTGGTAGGAATTAATGAAATACCTGGGCAGAGTAGTCAGAAGGGGAATTAAGTTCCCAACACATTCCAGCAGTGACTATCGCCACACCCGCTCTTGACAGTGACCAACCCTCAAAAGCCAACCACAGAAAATTTGTCATTCGCATTCCTCAACATGCAACAAAACAAAGGGAACAGTCAGAAAGGGGAAAAAAACCATCTTCGGATTCAGTCAATAAGCTGCATGTGTTCAGAGGGGAAAGCTATAAGGGAGAAATGGAACTCTGTAGGAATGTGTAGGGATTGAAGAGGTTTTCTTCCTGGGAATGGCTGAGCTAGTCCAGGGATAAAAGGTCAATTTACTGAAAGGAGAAGCCAGGCAGATCGGTGTTGGAGGGGCCATCAAGTGTCCTTTTGGCTGACATGGTGATTCTCCCCACCCTTAACAAAATCCCAGATTTTGTTAGTCAACTTTTCAAGTCTTTCTATTGTAGGCCATTTTGCCCAAAACAGGTGGAGTTCAAATACATTGAGGATGACCTGCTGGAAAAAATAACATTTGATCAATAATACCCATTCCAAGTTAGTGTCACACAGTGCAACACTACTTTGTTTAGTTAAGGTGTCACTTAGACTGAAGAATGACAATCATTTTACACTGATTCTCCCAGCAAGAACCATCTTTAAATATTCAACGTATTTTGTGAAGTCAACGCATTTTCACAAGAACGTTACCTTGGTTTGTCATTTTTAAAAAATCATTCCATGAATCTAAACGAATTCCTCATCATGACCTACCATCATCTGTCAAAAAGGTACTTATAAATATGTATACGATCATTCTTTCTCTTTTTTCTTTTTACATGAAGAAGGTATCAGTGCTACAACTAATTGGGCTAATTTGCATCAAAGACTATACATAATTAATTTGTTTGTTAAAAGCTTTCAGCATTTCTTAGAGGAAGTGCAAGAGATCATTGCTGAAGTTTGAACAAGTAATTAGCAATAACAGATGTCAATGCACATAATTGTAAAATGAGACCAGAAAAGGTACTGACAGAGTCTAATTTCACAACTGGGTTTCTACCAAATATTCTGCTTAATGGCATATAGAAACAATTATGAGTATTTATTCTTTCCTCATTCCAAGGAGAAAGCTCATTTTTACCACTAAATAAGAGCCTTACTTCTATTACTGCTTAAAATAATTATGAGAATAAATCAGTCTACACTCAGACATGACCTTGTCACGAATGTCAGCCACTCATTCTGGGAAGAGAAAATGCAGAGCCCCAGCAACTCGTAAGGTCACGAGATCTTGTGATGGACACAGGAGCAACACATACACCCCAAAAAGTTCACAGGGGGCTGTAACTTTACTGTGGTCTTTTCTAAAACAGAATGAACCCCATGAGTTTGGAGCCTGGCTGGAGCCAAGGCATGACCTGGAGTCACCTCTGTCCCACCTGTGCCCACGTGTGGCATTGAGTGGGAGGTGAGACCCTGCACTCCAAGAAGTTCACACCCTCTGGTGCTGCAAATTCTGGGCACAAACAGCTCTCAGGGTTGTGTTAAGGCAATAACAGAGACTGCAGACAGCCAAACTCAGTGAGCTGTTCTAGCTGGGTCCGTGCAAGAGCCACACTGGACGTTCATCCACAGAGCCCCCTCCTGCATGTGCCACTTCAGGCCGCAGTGCTTGCCCTGACCCAGTCTTTAAAAAAAACCTGAAAGAACAGATCTCCTAGTTTCTCCCAGCATTGTTGTGCTGTTACTTGGCCCAAATCCCCCATCTTAATTAAAGCTTTCTCTGAAAGCACCCATAGCTTTCAGCCACTCTCAGCCCGGCTATTTTAGTGCGGCTGTCGAGCGTTTCCATACGCAGTTTATGGCCCTGGAAGGAATGTGGCCCAGCTCTGGAGATGCATGTCCCCATCCATACCTTTTACATTTGGGACTGAGGGTTCCCTACAGGGGACTCTTTTCAATGTGCTATGGCAGATCACTGCCCAGCTTCCACTAATGCCTTCAAATTACACGGCCTCCTCAATTGCACTCTAACACGTACAGACAAAATGCCAAGAGCACATCTTATTTTAGATATCATTTTATTGCTATCTACGACTTTCCACAGCATCTATCGATGCTCTAAAAATTGTTTTTGAAAGATAGAAACTGCTAGCCAATCTTGCCTCAAAGGAATCCCTCCCCTTGGAAGAAACAAATGGCAGCTACAGAGCATGCAAATGGAGTGACCAAGATGCCTATTCAGGAACTGCTGGCATGGAGGATAATTATGACCTGTGAAAAGCTCTCCTGGAATCCTATCCATTAAGGATTATCCTACATGATAGAAGGGTTTTCCAGTAGGAAAAAGGACAGGTGTGTCCACACCACAGCCGAGGTGCCACCTTCATTGTCTGAGCGACAGTTTCAGCACAACCCAGTTATTACCGTTTCCTCTTGTATCCAGTCTTAACAAGATTAAAGTTTTCTGTTCAATAAGCACCTACTCTTCACTGGCCAGATTGTATTAGCATGGTTGGCATTCCACCAAGGTTTAGCAACTCTTTCTAAATGGGGTTTAATAAAGGACTTCGCAGGGATCACGTAACTAGACAGAAAGAGTGTAGATAATCAAATTACTGGCTTTCAGCACATACTTAGCCTTCCTTGCATCCAGCCAAACAAGATTTCACATCAAATGCAGGAAAACTCCATGCAAATAAGCTGCTAATGATTATTAGAAGATTCTCACTCTTATGAGAGGATGTCTTATGACAGGTACTCAACATTTGCTCAAATGATTTGTCACCTCATTTTACAACAAATTTGAGGTGACACTTTTCATCTTTAAAGTGCTCCTGGAGGTATTTCGGATTAATTACTCCTTACAGCACCTGAGTTTGTAACTAGTGAGTACTCAGGGATCAAGGTAAGTGCTTGCCTATGGTCACCCACCAGTCCATAGCTGTCCTCTAAGGCCAAGCCAAGGCACCACAAGTTCTGCACAACCCCAGGTGCCCACTGGGCACCATCAGCATCTTCACGTGAGCCTTCACTGCCCCTCATTGTCTCTCTGGTGAGGCTGATGCAGCCAGGGACCCCCACACTCACTGGCAGCCATCCTGAGCTCAGATCTCCAGCTCAGGGTCAGCGATTTGAGCTGAGTTTATGTGGTTCCCCACTGATGGCATGGACAGAAAACATCCATCATCTCCAGCTTTCCAAATGGCCAAGACCACTCAGTTGCCCCTATTCCATTGTAGCCCTGATGCAGAAAAGCCAAAATGGCATTAAAAGCAACGTTTCCCAGTCCCACTCTTCTTTCTGAATGCCTGGAATATATTTCACCTTTCCCATTGTTCATCCTTGACTGTACATGTTTGTGGGATCCCGTTTATGGCTGAGGCAGCTGGCAGGGCAGCTCCAGAGGAGAAGATGCCAGCTCTGCCTGGGCTATGCATCAGTAAGCGTTTGTCTTATGCCCAGACCTGCCAAAACCCAACATCAGGGTTTCACTGTACTCTCCCAGCATAGCAATGGTTAGATCCCTTTTATCTCTGATGGTAATTTTCATGGACCCCTGCCAGTTTCTTTATGTGCTACAGAGTTCCCCACTTCATTCAAAGAGAACTCCATTGTTCTCTTCCCTATTCCCTCAAATATATTTCCAAAAATTCTGCTCTAAAAAGAACAGGTTTTCTTGGAAGCTGATGCTGGAAGAGGCCTTGGCTCCTGACAGCCCCCAATCTGCATGGACATCACAAAGATCTTTACAATCAGAAGTTTTAATGAAGATAGACCCAGGCCAGAAGCTTAAATCAGACCATTGTTAGCTCTTGGTGTTTGCAGACTCAGAATAAATGTATATAATTAATTAATGCATAAAATTACATTGGCTATCTAGCTGACTCCCAGTCTGAATACACCCTCAATTTTATCAATAAAGAAATTGGCTGTCAGCTGGCATTACCAAGGGGTTTCCAAGTGGATGTCACAATTCCCAAACAAAATAGTGAGGACCAGAGTACACAATCCAGAGCAGGGGGACCAGCACTAACCTAAAAACTAGAGCTGACTCCATGTCAGAGGCAGAACTTCAGCAGAGGAGAGCAGAGCTGCCTCCACTCCAGAGCCTCACCATGGTTCTGTAGGGCAGCTCACTTGCATCACATCAATTTGCCAAGTTTCCCTTCCAGAAGGGAGCCCATCTTTTGTGGGTGAATTTGCCAGTCTCAATGCCAGAGATGTGTGCAGGGCAGGAGGGAGATGCTGGCTGTGGGGCGATCCCCATGCACAGATTTAGCTTTTTATGAAGAAGGCAGAATTCCATTGCCAAACCTGTACCTGTGTAAACTTTGTGGGAAATCAAACCCACTGGGCTCTGGCACACCAAATTTGCCCATGCTCCCTGCTCAGCTCCAGCCCTGGCCTTACCCCCAAAGTGGGAGCTTGGGTTTTTCATCCCAGTGCTTTTCCAGACTCCACGAGAGCTTGGGACCACAGTGTGAAGCTTTGCTCACCCAGCAGCACAGATCCCTCCCCAGAGCATTCACAGCACTCAAAACTCACTTCAATACACCTCTGATGCCTTAGGTTTTAACTTTTATATTTTACAAATCCTGCACTGCTTAGAGTGTAACTCTGCAGTTCCTTGTAGCCTGGAATTTCTGCTCTCTCGTGCTGGGCAGACACAACAAAGCCTCTCCAGGCTTTGCCTTCAAGGACAGCCAGGCTCTTCTAGGCCCAAAATGTGTAAACCAAAGCCTCTAAGGGGGGAGCAAGCTGAGGGGAATTCCATCATTGAACTGGGGCATTAATTGGGGAATTAACCCTGAAATGCAAATGAACCAAACCCATAAAGGTGTGAGGAACTCGTGACCTGGGGTCCATCTTGGGGTCCATTTTATGGAGGCAGCCTCTGGTTCCCCAGGGTGTACCTAGAAACCTCAGCACCCTATTACATTCTGGAATCCTACACATACCCTGCTATTGAGTTAAAACAGAGCATTTTTCATACACAGCTTGCCTCCTGGCAGCTACACTTTATGACAAAACCTTGCATGTAAGCGTAATAAAAACATAAATGAAGACAAGACAGCACGGTTCAGTGGATTTCAGTAAAGAGGCTGAAAACAGAAATCCTCGAAGCCACACCTCATACAACAAATGTAACCACCTCCAGCAGACCCAAGGGCAGCAGGAGGCTGCAGCTACCAGAGGTCCCGCCCTGCAGAGGGGAGAGGCTCAATTTCCACCCACACTTACTCAGTTCCAGCCACGGGAATTCCTCCTGCTCCCAGACCCTCTCTGCCACGGTGTGTGCCCACCCACCCCACAGGAAAGGAGATTGTTGGCCATCTCCAGCAGCAGGGAGATATTATTAATGAGATGTGGAATTCCCTGGGAGAGAAGAACACCACCTTAGATAATCATAAGTAAAAAGTCATCTCTTTTAAATTGTTTTTTTCTCTGCACTTTTAGATCTCCTCTAGTCTAACAAGAAAAGCAGCTCTTGGCTTTTATCAGAGTGCTTTTTCCTCCTTCCCAGCTCTCCAGCAGCTTTGGGCACTACAGGTGAAGCCTTATCTGCCTGAAACCACCGTGGCTGCTGAGAGTTTTCTGTTCTGTGCCCAGAAATCTTTCAAGAGACTTTTAACTTTGCCGAGAGAGGGAAGAGTTTGAGCTCTTCAAATTGCTTCAATGTAATCCTCTTCATTTGCCCTCACCAGCAAACTCCAGCTCTCACTGAAGCTGGCTTGAGAGAATTAACATTTAATCCAACATCGTTTTACCTGCAGACACAATTCCTGGTTGACTGAGCAATGATGAAGTGCTTTGATATTCAATGTTCATTTTATAATGACCTCTCATTTTTAGAGAAACCAGTGACAGTGAAGGGCACTACCATGTTTTTTCATTTTAAAATTAACCAAATTGTGATTGAGATTGGAAACAATAATGCAACAGTGCTTTTCATTTAGCTTGGAGTTTTTCATCCATTGCAACATATCATTTTCTCTCTTTTTTTTTCTGCTTTGTCTTTCAGGGTTTTTGGTTTTGTTGCAACAGGAAAAGCACTGCAACACTAAACACAACAAAGCATTAAATATTTGGGAAGGAAACACAAGAAAAATGAAACGTGATTTCAGACCAACCCATTTTCTCCCTGGTTCTCTCTCCAGTTCAGGAAAGTAATTATATACACAGCTATGACTGGAATTTGTGATTGTTTCACCTAAATATTGCAGCTGGCTTTAAAGCACAATCACCCCCAGAAAGACTTCCCTTTTTGCAGCCTAAAGTTTAAGAAAAAATAAAAGAACCAAATCACTTTAAGATGCAGTTTCGCCAACCAGTGTAGAAAGGTATTGCATCTTTTAAAGTTAGAAAATACAGAAACTACTTAGGAGAAACAGAATCCAGAGCCAGTGTTCTCATTCCTTACTTTCCATCCCTGCTGTTATCATTACAATAATGAAGTATTTTAATCTTGAGATTTTTCACTTAATAGGTTCCAATTAAGGACTTTATAAATTATGTACATGTAGATGTTAAAGACTTTTTTTCTGCTTTCAGAAAAAAAAGCTGCTTTCACGAACACTCCCTCCCCTTTCCCTGGACCCTTTCACAACTGCTTTGCAAACTTTATTAAAAGAATGGGAAATCGCACAGTCCATCTAATTAGTAAAATCACAGTTGCATGCAGTTTACATGGACCAATATCAGAATATTCCTCATCAAAGATACTCCTCTCCTTGTATCTTGCTCCAGCCCTATAACAGCTGCCCAGAAAAAGTCCTTGGATAGGGCAGACACACAGCAATGCTCTTCCCAGCATCTGCTCTCTATCCAAAGAAAGTGCTGGAAGCACCAAGGAGAAGCAGAATAAAATATCAGATATCTTTACAAACCTTCCATTTCACCAGTTTTACTGGTGTTTAGGCTGCACAAAGCCTCTGCACACACGACACAAATGATTTTTGATATTCACTGAAACATGAGTACAACTTTAGTATGCAAAGCTACAGGATCCCATGGAGGATATTCCTCGCCTTCCTTCCAAACACTGTGGTTCTGTGGCAATTCCCTGTGGACTTCTGCAGCTTTTTCCCTTTGAATTTTTGGAAGTGAAGGAATGAGGTCTGCTAGATGTCAGCATGCATCAGGCTTGTTAGTGTCGATCTCTGAGTGCCGAGAGAGCACAGTCCAAACGCCCGGCTCCAAACGCTGGAGAGCGACAGTTAATTTTTCTAATGATACACAAAAGTATCAGGAACATTTCTGACATCTTCCTTTTAATTCTCTTCCCCTACAAGCTTCCCCAAAAATCCACAAATCAAAACAACAAAGGGCCAAAGCACTGACAAGCAAAATGGTTCTGCCTTCTTTGGAAATGTTTTGAATTTGCTAGGGAGAAGTTTCTTATTGCAAATATTGCTAAGTTAGATTCTTCATCTATGAAATCTAACAACCAAATCCCCTGAAAGAAAGACTATTATGTACCATTAAAAATAAATATTAGAGATTTTTTCCCAGAAATTACTATGAGGATTTTATAGCTAGCTGAAAACACAAATATTTTTCTGAAGGACGGCTGATTGAAATAAGTCCAGTTCAAAATAATTTTTCATTTAAATTTTCATTGAAATTTTCATTTAATTTAAAATGACCATTCATTTATGATTGCTGCTATTAAAATTAATCATTCATCTTTTGTACAAACCAAGACAAACTTAATCCACAAACTTGGCATCCCTTGTTACAGATGAAACACCCACAGACTGCACAATTCTTGAAAGATTGGGTTGAGATCTATATATTGACAACCCCAAAACCAATTTAAACAAATAGAAACCTTTCCATGATGTAGCATCAGATGCTACTGAAGTTTTTTCTACATCTTTGCTCGTTGCTTTTCTACTTTGAACAAATTACCTGAAGACTTGGCCACACTGCAGTGTTGTTGTTAGGCACAAGTTTCTCCTACTAAAGCTAAACTGAAAAAAAAAAGATCAAAGAAACTTTCAACAGTGAAATTAGGGCACGTAAAGTTGAAATAGGCATTTCTTGCAACATTTAACTCATTTAACTCTTTTGATTGCAAGCTTTCTCTCTCTAAAAGGAAGCGCCAGAGGAGATAGAAACACGGTCAGAAAATATGTGCCAAGCTTTTTTTACTTATTCAGCACCCCTAAAGCACAACCTCTCACAATTCCCAAGGTCTGTTTTGCAGCATCTTTCTGAGGCAGGTAAGCTGCTACTTTTGTTTAAACCATGGGAAGGGAAGTCAGGACACGAACCCTGCACCTGAACAGTGGCTGGATGAGGAAACCCGGCTGAGTGGGTGTCTAACAGAAAGTACAGGCAGAAAACTCTTTAATTTCTGCTCTTTGGAGCAAGTTTAATTTCAGTCCCATATCTACAGATGTACAGGTTTAAGGATTTTATTTTCTGAACCCCTGAACATGCTACTTTCTTTTCCTAGAAAAGCCTGGTCTCATCTCTGGACCATCAAGAGCCCTGAACCATCTCCTGGGCTCTCTGCACAAATAAATCTCGCCTGAGCAGTCCCCCAGCTGCCTCACACACAGCAAGGCTGAGCTGTACAAAAGTTGTGTCTTCTTTCCAGCTGCCCAGAGCAAAAGAACTTTCCCCTCTCCCCATACTTGTCTGGCATCATCAGAGCACTGAATCCAACTGTCTGCCCCTCTCTGTGCCTAAAAGGCATGAAGGACATGGAGGAACTGTGGGCTCTATCACATGCAAAATTTCTTTTGCAGCACATCAGAATCAGACATGATCTCTTCTGACATGACATCAAGAAACAGTTTTGTTTCTTTCTTTACCCCAAGCTAAATGAAGGGTTTATATTCCGCTTGTGGTTAATGCCTGGGTTCAGAGCCATGAATCCCTTCTGAGCATCTCTGCTGGATCATGCACCACTGCCTCTGCAGCAGGCACTGAGAACTCGCTCTTCAGAGGTGCTTGCTTTGTACCTGGGAGGGTTCTTTTCCTTTCCATTAATTTCATTATTATTCCCTTTGCCTGCAACCTGGTTTTGGTGCCTCTCCTGAGGCGGAAGGAGCAGAGCAGCAGCCTCAGCAGAGAGGGTGCCCCAGCCATGAGCACAAAATCGAGTTTTGGGGACTCCAGGGGTGGTGGATGGACACATCCATGGCTCCACACAAGTCACCTCAGCAACACCTGGGAGTCCTGAACTCACTCATCAAAACTGCCCTTTCCTTCTCTCCCTCGTCCATCAAACAACCTCCTCGTTGGAGGAGCAGCTTTGGAAAAGATGAAAAAACAAATGGGAGCAGCAGGAAAAAAATTGTTTCAGTTATTTGACCATTCCAGTGTGGTCTTTTCCTTGCCAGACTTGCATTTTTCAATCCTTGATGAAGGAGTTTTTACTCCTTTGGGTAATGGTGGGAAGGACTGTGCCATTCCCATCACAGCAGGAAATGCCCACCACAAATTCCCCACAATAGATAATTTAATTCTTTTGCAAAGATAAAGTTGCGGGTAGGTGTTCATCAAATATTTTTTCTTTATGAGTTCATTTGTCAGCAGATGACTATGGTCAACATAAATGAAAGGAACTCTTTTTTAAAAGCATTTCTTGCATAAATTAATTAATCAATACTCAAAAATATCTTTCAGAAAAGAGAAAGTTTTACAGACAAATGGAGCTTTTCAGTCACAAGTTCCACCTTTGTGAATAAACACAGTCCCAGACACGAGTAAACCCTGGAGTGTCAACAGAACAGGGAGCAACCAGAGGAGCCACCTGGAAGTCGTGTCATTTTTTAATCTTCTTAATATTGAAACCCTTCTTTCTTTTTTTTTTTCCTCATGAGCTGAGTGGATTTCTACAGCACTTTCATATGCACAGAAATTCATACCAGGAGCTGTGTGTTTGTATTAATCAAAAACATGTGGCAACACGCTACACCTGTAGATAAACAGCATGGGTAATTGAGAGAAACCTTCTGCTCAGCGTTTTTTGCTTGTTCTGCTGTCTCTGTTGAGTTGGTTTGCATTTATTAATAAAAATTAAACTG